>OU343220.1:212856305-213041511 GCA_910596185.1 Chrysanthemum makinoi
TGCAGTTGAACACAGACAAGAATGGATAACTGGATAATTGGGATCCCCATGCAAGAATGGGTTCCACTTGGTTAGTAACAGTAATTGGAACACCCACATCAGAAATAGAAACATCCATATCAGAAGTAGAAGCAATGGAATCATTGGGAATAGATGCAATGCAGGTGTCTGTATTTGACCTATTCAAAGTATGTTCACTTCTTAAGGGAATAGTTCTACCAGTAGGCATCCATTGTCTAGTGGGCATAATCTTAGCAGTTTGAGAGCAAAACTGATTATTCTTATGGCCAAAAGATATCCAATAATAACCTATCTTTATAAAAGTTCTTCCTGTGGGTTTCCACTGTTTTCTAACAATCTTTCGTTTTTGCCTTTTTGCCTTCTTTGCACGATTACTAGCGTTAACAATTTTAACTGGGCATTTGACAGCATTAGACAAAGCATTCACACCACATTCATGATTAGCAACAGAATTCAAGCAGACATCATTACAAGGTTTGCAAATAGTATCAGAATTCAAATTAATTACAGTACGCCTAAGGCTAATACTAGAATCAACACGATTCGTTTTATTCAACTCAAGCTTAAAGATCCTAGGTTGGTCTTCTACTCTCTTCCAATGCACATTTTTAGCTTGCGAGGTCCTATCATTCCTTGTATTGTCTTGAGACTTTGACCTGCTCGCTTTAATGTCATTGATTACTCCTCTGTAGAGGGAATTATGGGAACATTAGTTGGTTGATCTACTTTTTGCATTCCTGAACTAGACATGCAAGGATCTGTATTACTAGACGACACATTGATGTATACTTTCTTAAAACTGGGCCTAGAATGGTTTGAAGGCTCGGCACTAGGTATAGAACAAGGCATCACAGCTTTGCCTTTTGCACCTAAGGTTAAGAATTTGGGATATGTTGCAATTACACATTCTAGCAGCTCTTGAGATCGTTTGGCCTGGAGGCAAGCAAACCTAATTTCACTATCAAGAGGTTTGTTAATGAAATCCTCTTCGACAATCTCACGGAGACATTCTAGACTATCCTTAAGGTGAGCACAGTAGTCATGAAAAGCATGTTCATTATTCCTAAGATGAGGAGGAATATATTTAACTGTCACAGTGTATTTGCAATCTAAGGGTGACTTTGAGACAACATTCTTATTGAAAACAAGTGGTAGTTTCCCATTTCCCTGACTTCTCAGATTCTCAATTTCCTTTTGTAAAGACGTTATTTTTTCATTGTTTTGGTCACGGGTGACTTTTATTGAATCATATAACTCTTTACAATGTCGTTTAACTTTTTCATTTTCTTCTAGAAAACTCTCGTTTTCCTTTTGTAAGGCATTAACTAAGTTTTGAAGATGAAAAGTTTGAAAATTCTGAGAATCTAAAGGAGGAGGCATTTGGGAGCCTGTCATATTGTTCTTTTGACCCTTTAATTGAGAGATTTGGGCTTTCAACTTTCTGATCGTGTTGCAATGAGCTTGAATATGTTCATCACGTTTGTTAATTTGAAAAACTGCATCAAACTCTGGAGCATCTGAGGATGTCTTGATATTTGAAGTTTTGACATTTTCTTTAAGATGTTGATATTTTAGTTGTAAATTAAAATGCTCAGCCTCTAGTTTAGAAAAATGTTTAACCAAATTGTCGTGATCACCCAGTTCAATTTTCTCAGTTAATTTAGAATTAGTTTTTTCAAGCTCAATGACACGATCATGGGAGACTTTCAGGGCAACAGATAATTCATGAAATTGAGAAGCATTAATAGAACAAGTTGTAGCAGTGAAAAACACATCTTGAGCAATACATTCAGAAATCATATTCTCATTCAGTGTATGCAAGTTCTTCCTTTCAATCTCATTATATTTTAATGCTCGCTCATAGTCACTAACCTCAACTATCATAGCATCAAATTCCTTTTCCATTTCTTTAATGTCTGAATTCATTCCCTTTTTAAGACTCTCAAAGTGATCTTTTAGTTGTTTAAAGAAAGGGATTACTTCAGTTAAATAACATTCTTTAGTTTGCTCAAAACCTCTTTCTCCTTCAGTTATACAAGTGGGTGTGATCCTTTTCTTGCAAGTTTTCTCAAAATCAACAAATAGTTGAAAGATAACATATTGACTGATTAAGGTCTTGCTTTTAGTGGCAATTGTTCTAGGAACTAGATGCATTGGTGTATTTGGAGGATACACAGTCGCTCTAGGCATTTTCCAAAGGGGGGGTTGGTTTCAACAATATTTTCAGCTTTCTGCTTATCTAAATCCATTTTCCAGAACACTTGTTCGGGAGTTAACAATGTCTGAGGCTTAAACTTGTTTAAGGCAATCCAATTCTCCTTTTTGTAATCATGGGGTGTGATGATTACTTTCCTTTCTTTACATTTTGGATCAGCTAGTTTCTTGTTTAACTTTTCCCTAGTGATTTCATCTGATTTCTTATCTTCCTCTGTGCACTCAGCGCAACTAGGTTTCTGTCTAGGTTTAAGGATTTCCTTGCCATCATAAAGAACCTTATGAGCATTTCTAGCCTTTTTAATGACCTCTGGATTTGGTTCCTCAACAAGGGGAATGCTATGCTTATCGCTTAGGACTCTATGCTTAATGATCATGTGAGCAGTCTGAATGGTGTTTCCTTGTACGTACAACTTATTTTCAAGCTTGTTTTTCAAGGTTTTTAGATTAGAAAAATCATTCAAAAGTTTTGATTCCTTAGCACTGAATTCTTGCTTAAGCATTTTAACATTTTCTTGAAGTTCTTGTTTTTGCTTAGCAGTTTTTGAAAGTTTTTCTTGTAAGGAGTTTAACTCTTGTTTTAATACTTCTTCTCTAAACCTACTTTTTCTAATAGTTGTACGCATTTGGTCATCCATTTCCTGCTCACGGGTGGTCAACTCAAATTTTGCACGTTGTTCATAAATAGCAACACGTTCTTTATAGGCATTCAGTACAGAGATAACAGCATCATCAGGGGCACATGCAGTGTATTCATAAAAAACATAGTCATTGTTGACTGCAGAAGATGCATCACTTGATACAATTTCACTTTCACTTTGTTTCACATATTGATCATATGGGACAACATTGATATTACCCATGTTTTCAATATTTGATTCAATAGTTTCAGTTGATTGTACTTTGTCATGCATCTTTTGTACATCAGCATCATCGTATAGTTTTAATACCTCTGAGATGAGTTTGTCTTTGGATGGGCCAGCTTTTGGTGAAGAAGAGACCTTGGGAGAAACCATTGGAGAAATGCTAGCCATAAAATTGTGTGTGCAGTAGGTCCATCATCCACATCAGAGTCGTATGCATCACAATCAGCGACTTGAAAGGCGTTCTGATGATTGTGACCTATCTCCTGAATTGGCTGCTCATCCACATCTGCATCATAGGTCTTGGCATTGCCCTCAGCAAGAAACAATAACTCCTCTTCATCCAACGCAGCACCATTATCATGAACTTGTACAAGCAGCATCTTATCTCTGAAGTAATCAGCATTCTGTGGACGTTTTGGAGATGTGCAGTTCCTTGCAATGTGTCCCTCACCACCACAGTTATATCATTTGATCGGCTTAGTTTGACCTTGATTTCCATTTCTTCCTCGATTCTGATTACCAACATAACCTCTACCAGCTCCTCCTCTTCCTTGATCATACTGTCTTTCCTGAACTGGTTGCACAACAATTTTCCCATCTCTGACAGTAGCTTGATTGTGTGGGTTAGAAGCTGTTCTGAGGTGGTTGTTGGTTTGTGGAGAGAATTCATGTTTTGACTAATCAGGAGAGCCAATTGATTAATGAAGTTACCCACGTGTGCATCAGCATCAGCTTGTTTGAACTTTGGATCGGGAATGAGTTTGTGAGTTCCATCACCCATGGGTATAACTTGTGAAGCTTTAGTGGTAATCCCAATGTTTGAGTAGAAGGCAGTTGAATCATTTGATGAGCTTGTCTCTCCTGGATTTGTTTTGAATTGTTCAAGAATCCTCTTTTCAAACATGGCATGTCTCTCATTCTGAAGAAGGAAGGCATAGAGCTGCTCATAGTTAGTATTCTTCAATCCTTTAGTGAGCTTCACAGAAGGAACAAATTTGTGCCATTCGGGATTCATGTTGTTTACAAATTTTGAGTTCAGCTGAATGTTAGGCATAGTCATTCTGATGTTCCTCATGTCATTCACCAGCTTATGAAATCTCACATAGTACTCATAGACACTTTCATTTGGTTTCATCTTGAAGTGCTCAAATTCATCATACAGCTGTGATTCTCGGTCTTCAACAGTTAGCTCAGAACCAGAAAGAAGCATCTTGACATTATCCCATATAGCTTTTGCTTCGGTGTTGTGATTGATAAGCTTGTAGATGTCCTTTGGTAGACCTTGCAGTATAATGTTGGAAGCTCGGATATCTGCATCGAATCTCTTTTTCTCCTTATCGTCAAGCTCATCATACATCTTTGGTCTGTCCATTCCGTAAATCAAAGTTCCATCTTTAGCAGTATCAAGTATATCTCTAGTAGTTTCAACTCGGTAAGGTCCTTCATCAATGGATTTGAGAATGTTAACCCCATTTTCTTTTCCAAGACAGTACAATCTGATTCGTTGAGCCCAAGAGTCATAGTCAGTTCTGTCAAGCATGGGTGGACGAGTGTCTGAACCAGCTGCTTGAACATCCTCGGCAACAGTGGAGATGATTGTAGGAACGTTGGTAGACATGATGACAAGTTAAACGAGATTTTATAACTCTATGATTAAACCGGGAAATAGATTCTTTCACGGGATTTTACTGAATCAAGAGAAAACCGTATTTAAAGGAAATCACTCAAGTCGCTAGGAAAATTGTGAACCAAGTCGCTAAGTGCTAAGTCGCTAAAGTTCCAAGTCGTTATGTAACAACTCGCTACAATCCAAGTCGCTAACAAAATTTTGGCAGCAATTCGCTAAGCACCAAGTCGCTAAATATTCAAGTCGCTAAATAGCAACTCGCTAGGTACCAACTCGCTAACACCAAGTCGCTAACAATATAAAGTACAAGTCACTAACTTCCACCAAGTCGCTACCCGTAGTGGAGATTCCACTACTTGTACTGTTTGTCGGCTTGTCTCACTAGGCAAGTCGCTAGGCCTAAGTCGCTAACTCCACAAACTACAACTCGCTACCAAAATGTAAAGCAAGTCGCTAGCAAGAAAAGCTATCCGTAGATCAAGTCGCTAGCTAGAAAACTTCGCAAACACCACTTTTCAATCCAAAAACAACCCAACCAAGATGATTCAAGCTTACCAAATGAAAACCTAAACACTTGTGATGATTCTAAACACAAAAGTACTAACAAAATCCAAGCTTTAACACAAGAAATCAACCAAATGATGCAAAAACCACTAAACTTTTTCAAACTCAAAAACCACCTAAAAACCACTAGAAATCCAAAGATGTGTAAGATATGATCTAACCATGGCTCTTGATACCAATTGTAGGATATTGGATTTCACATACACATCAAACCATAACACAAAGTAGGCGTATAAGTGGAATTCGAGAGAGAGAAAGTTAGAGGTTTAGGGAACTTTAGTGAGAGGAAGAAAATTCTTATTATGAGCTCCAACTCTCTACCTTGGAAGGTAGAGAGTATTTATAGTCTTACAATAAAACGCCACACAACGGGCTGTGGATCAGGCATACAGTGGGTAAGGACCCGTCCGTCCTCCACGGTGTTACTAAACTAAATACTACTTAACATAAAAGTACTGTGACTACGAGCTTTCTAACGATTACATATACTTGAGGTGACCGACTCTTTAATACCTGGAATTTCTAATTCCTAACAGAAATGATATCTTCCGATAAACTTCAATCACTTTACCTAATAACATAGTACATCTATTTATGATTGAAATAATTTCCTCTATCAGATTGTTCACCTCTCCTATTTATGGCCCAATATGATCATTCATATTGGTTTAATTCAACATAATGAGTCGTGCGAAGGGGTTAAGATACGTACGACCATAAAAAGAACGAAATACATGACATAACCATTAAAAAGCTTTAATGTAACCTTCTACTTATAAACTCTTCACCTACCTTAAACTAAAGTTTTTATCAGGTTATCTGCTATAACATGCTCCTTTGGGATTGATTTTTTGATTCAAAGTTTTGAAAATTATTGTTACTTCCGTCATATAAATATGAATGAAGACAATGTTTTCTTAAGCCTTCGCTTGAAACCGCAAAAGATCGAAAATACACAACAAAAGCATTAAAAAGCTTTAATGTAGCCTTCTACTTAATACACTCTTCACCAACCTTAAACTAAAGTTTTTATCAGGCTATCTGCTATAAACATGCTCCTTTGGGATTTGATTTTATGATTCTCAGTTTTGAAAAATATTGTTACTTATGATGTTCTTTTCTTTAACCCTTTACTCATTTTAGCTAAAATGGCATCCCCACATCATTCACTTGGCTTATCTCTTAAATGTGTAATTCTTTTTCCTAGAGTATCTGTTGTACCGGGTTTATAAGTATCTATAAATTTATTTCCCCAAAGGTCAGGTATTTTAGCAAAAAATAAAGGCAAATAACTTTCGGTATTTGAAACCTGATTATATATATGGTAATAATAATCTTGGAATACACAAATATACCTATCTATTTCACACATATCACATAGTTGTAACCTCAAATATTAATGACAACCATGTTTTCTTATCCCTTTGCTTGAAACTACCTTGTACATCATGTTAGAGCTTTATTTTTGTGATCACAAAATTCTTAGCATGGTAAATTCGTAGGGAGTTTTTTTTAAGTAGTCGTGTTTCTACCACGCATATAGCAAAACAGTGTGATTCGCGAAACAGATATGCACTTTTCTTATGCAAACTATGTATGTCATACCTTAAAAATTGTGAAGAAGGTTTCCCAAGATGAAGACCGTATACTACCAGATTAGCCAGAGTTTCTGGATCCTTCGCATCCTATAAGCAAGTTTGAGAAAAACACGTGCATCAAGAAGTTATAAATAACTTGTTAGGTTCCCATATATGTAACACAAGCATCAATATAAGAAGTATAGATAAGAGATAGATCGGTTGAACAAGCTAACACAATACGCGTAGGAATATAAGAAAGGATATGCGTGAGTATTGAGATAAAATGAAAAACCAACCATCTAAGGATGGTTTACATGAGGTATTTATAGGAGGGAACTAGGGCAACACACCAAGTTCCCATCCTTTCCTTATTAGGCTTGGGCCAAGGCTTATGAGCCTTCTACATAAGCCTTAGCTTAATAACAAACATAAAGGCCTAATTAAGCTAACTATTACATATTAATTACTAACACTTGTAATCTAGTTTAGGAGTGATTCCAACATAACTGTTGAAATTATGGAAGTCGACGAATCACAATGCCATATTTCCTCATCAAGAAATAAGCAAGTTTGAGAAAACACATGCGTTTGACTGAAGAACAGACACACCAACACTTCTGTTTTTATAGATCCAACTATTACTTTCAAGAAAAAGAACATTACAACTCATGTCGGTATAGAACTCCATGAGTTATAAGGACTTTTAGAAGAGATTGGGTTAAGTGACTATAACCATTAAACAAAATTAGATTTAAAAAAACACACACCCAAGCTCGAACACCTTAGTCTGGAAGGTCTAGTTGAGGTTTTGTGATCCCCAAACTTGTGTAGCTGACTTTCTTCAGTGTGTGATCCCCAAACTTGTGTAGCTGTTTGCACGTCATGAAGCAATTGTGGTGTAGTTCACTTCTGTAGACTACCCCAAATGGTTTCTTGATTAAGGTGTACTGAGCAAGTTGGTTGATGTCTGGAAGGTCTAGTTGAGGTTTTGTGAGATTTGCCCTCTTTTGATAAGATTCAACAGCAAGCTGAATGTCCTCTACACGTTCTTGGATCACTATGCTTCTGATGAAGATTAATAATGACTTGATGTACTCGCATTGGATAGTTGTGGAGAAATGTCGTATTCGTCCTTGCACCTTAGTGAGATACATATCTTCAATGTCATTTAGTGACAGTCTCGGAAAATCCGCTTCACAGAAGTCATAATCCTCTTCGTCTTGTCGTTTGACCACAATGTTTTTGAGGAATGTGTAGTCCCACTTTGACGACAGAGTAACATGCTTAATTGCAATGATATGTTTTTCACTAAACACTTCCTTTTTACACTTGAGAACCTGGCAGCTTCTGTAGAAGATTCTTCGGCGTTCAGGCCAATGATGAATCCCATACAGCGCATCAAGGTCATATTTTTCCACTTTGGCAGCAAACATATGTGTGGCTTCTTCTTCGATGGCTGGATTGTGAGAGTAGATTGCCGCTGGAAAAGGAAATGTGAGTGACGTAGCGTACTTCCTTGTCACATCGCTACCGTGTAGAAGAAACTCGAGGTCATTGTTGAAGAAGTAACGGTATGGAATTTGAGGTTGATCCGGTCGGCCAATTGTTGGTAGAGGTTTGGTCCAATCAGTGTAGTAGGGAGCCTTGTCTTGTCTTGTCTTGTGAAGTCGATGTTAGCTTCGGGATTGAGCCAATCGATATTGTTCGACATGGCTCGGGCAATGTTGTCGAGATGGTATTCGACTTCAATTGCACTTTCTGAGCTGTCTTTAAACAGTTGGAAGGCATCATTCTTTATTCGCCTTAGCTCAGCCTTAGTCATCTTCTTCACTTTAAACTGTTCTTGAATCAGCTTCACATGCTCCATAGTACGACCATCTACCATTTCTTGACCTTCTGGTAATGAGGGAGTAGCATCAATAAGTCTAGAAAACCAGTCGTATTCTTTGGTTGTATCGTCATCTAGCCATGAGACAACATTGGTATTAGTCTTCTTCTTCTTTGGCTTTAATGAGGACTCTGGTTTCTTTGTTGTGGTGGGAGAGATGGGTTGTTGTTGGGGCTCTGGGATCTCTTCATCGTCACCACCAGTGTATTCAAAATGATCATCGGTTTTCTCTGTCTGTGGAGGTGACTCAGAGTCCTGAGGTTTATCAGCAGTAGTAGAACGTGGAGGAGATCTTCTGTTGGTGGAGGTTCTTTGGGGTGGTAGAGGCATGGAGGATGATTCGTCAGCTTTCTTTGGATGTTTTAGTGCTGAATCCTTGTCCTTATCATCGTCATCTCTTGGTAGTTTAGGTTGACCTGCTGACTCTTTGAAAGAAGATTTGAGTTGATATTCTAGAAGGGCCTCAAAAAATTTGGCTTCATGTGAAGCAAAGGTTGCAGACCGTTTAGACATTTGCATCACCAATTTCGAGATCAACTCAGCTTCAGAGAGATCAGGTGAGTTGGCCAGTGTATGTTTAACCAATGCGACGATATTAGGAGAAAGTTTTCTGGTGAACATATCCCTTGTCACTCCAGGAACAGTGTTGAGAAGGAACTTGTGTGTGACTTCTCTGGCTGTCTTTTGCATTTCCCCTTGGATATCTTTGTTAAGAAGCTGTTGAATTTGTTCCCTTTCTCCCAACATCTCGTTGATCACTTTCTGAAGTAGATTGATTCTATCTGCAAGCTGATCTAGTTTCTTGTTGACCATATTTTTCTTCCTTGCTTGCCTGACAGCTTTAACAATCTTAGACTTAGCTCGTGATGCCCAGGTGTCGGTAGGTTTCTTTACTGATTTGGATGCTGATCTTGTGCTATCCTTTGATGTTGGTGGCGATGAATGAGAAGACGAGTCTGATGATGAGTCATGAGATGGCTCAGGGTCCTTTTGTGGCTCAGAAGTTTGTTCCTTGGAGCGTGCGGGACTATCTAGAAGAAAATCATCATAATCAATATCGTCTTCTTTTTCTGATTTAGCCATTTCTTCAGCCTTAATCCTGGCTTCTTCATCTGCTTGAGCTTGAGCTTCTTTTTCTGCTTTTTCTTTAGCTGCAGTCTCAGCATCCTCATCAGGAATTTTCTTAGACTTCTCCTTTTCTGGTTCCTCAAAGTCAAAGACGACAGAATCCTCTGGCTGCCGTTGTTGTTGTTCGTGGGTGGTGGTACCAGTTCCCTTATAAGGTTGATTAACCGCATCGAAAACTGGTGTAGTTAGTGCACCACCACTTGACCCTCCGGGGCCACGAGTTTGTTCACGGGTAAATTCCTGAGCAACATGTTGGAGTATGAGATTCTTCAACTTCTTTCTGTAGTCTTTGTCTTCATCTAGTGGCTCTTCGTCTGAGCTCTCTTCTTCTTGTTCAAGCACTGGAGTTTTCCCTTTATCAGCCTTGGGACTTAGAGGTTTGGCTACTGTCAAGGGGTCATCGATTGGAGTTTCAGAGTAGATAACCTCTTCGTCCGTTTCAGTGTCCTCCGAGTCCTCGTCCATTAGTTTAGGTTCTGGTTTGGGAATGGGGATAGCTTCCTTTAATGGAACTTTCCTTTTACGGGAAGGATTCCTCTTTGGATACTTGAGGGCACTCTCAGTGCTTGTAACACTTCCTGCACTGCCTCTCCTGGTCTTCCTAACAGGTGTACCAGAAGATTTTTCATCCATGAACCCCACTTTGCCTAATGCAACTGCTTCCATATAACGTTTGTACGATTGAAGTCCCTTGATAGCAGCAGTAAGAAGGCAATCTGGTAACACTACACCCTGTTTCTTAGTAGTTGATTCCTTAAATCTTACCATATTGAGTGTGGGTTCAAGTAGCACGGAGTGATGGTTGGGGTCATCAAGTCTCAAGCGAATATCAGGATTATTCCCTAGAATCCTTTGGATCAACAATTTTGTGATTCTGATATAAGGGATCTTAGTGCCAGGCCTTTTAAGATAAGACATCATGTCGTCTTAGATCAGAGCTGCAAATTCGATGTGTTTCATGTTGACCATAACCCAAAATATTTGTAGTTCCATGAGCTTGGGATGCTCATAACCACTGTCATGTCCAGACACAGATTTGGCTATCATGATGTAGAGGGTTCTCCATGGTTGAGGGATATTTTTGAGATCTACTGAGGAGTGCTTTATGATGATCCCAGCAGATTCATCATAGCCAATGTCGACCATGAACTGGAGAACTACCTCTTCTGTAGGAGTAGCAGTGTAATTAGCAGGCTGGATGGATGGAAGAAGAAGAACAACCCTTAAGTCTGCAGGAGTGACGGTGACTTGTTTGTTGTTCAGTGTCACTGTCACAGCACTTTGACCTTTGACCTTTTGTATTGTGTGCCAGAATTGGTGAACATAAATCTCCAGCACAGAAGCAGAGTTTGTAAGCATGTTCTGGTATGGGTGAGTCTTTAGAATATCCACAACAATCTGACAAGAAGACTCCGAGCAGGTGAAGTTGTCAAAATCAACTCTGAGGTTGTTCCTCCCAATCTTCATAGTGTAACCATCGGGGAAGATGTCTTCCATTGAGAGAACATTTGGTGCATCAATGTATTCCATTTGGGCGTCCATATCGTGATCTGAAAGATATTTAGCCAAAAGAACTAACATATCGAAAGACATTATGTTAGTTAACAGTTGATTTTATTGTCTATTTATTGAATGTGATATGTTAATGATTGTTAGGAGTCCAATGTCACTTGTTAGTCCAATAGTCCAAAGACTTCGTGATAAGTTTCGTGAGTAGATTAACTTTGAGTTTTAAAGTACAAGTTTTCACTTATTTTCACAACTTATTAAAAATTTAAGCTTATTAATGACATTTTGGTTTCATGACGCTATGATTTTTTTATTTACAAGGTTGCACGCGTAACAATTCACAATTTTGGTTAAAATAAGGCTTAGGCGTAGGTTTTGCAAGCTTATGCGTAAACAGTGAACCATACGCGTAGGCATAAGCTTATGCGTAGGATCTTATCTTACGCGTAAGAAATGTTACGCGTAGGAAAAAGATCCCTTAGCATAAAGCTTACGCGTAAGCGTGTGTTGGAGTTTACGCGTAAGGTCTACTCGTAAGGGTAAACCTTATGCGTAAGACTCAAGTTTACGCATATCCTTCACAGGATACGCGTAGTCCCCTTTGTAGAACCTTACGCGTAAAGGTTATGCGTAAGATTTCTCTTACGCATAACATTCTACGCGTAAGGTGATCCTTATGCGTAGAAGCTCAATTAACCTTGATTCTGAATTTTCACACGTAATAATCCTGAAATAAATACATCATAACATCATCATTAACACAAAATTCAAACCCTTTCAGCCTTATCTTGGACATTCAATTCAACAGAGTTACGCGTAGAATACACATACGCGTAAAGCTTAAACCCTAGGATTCAAAAATTACGATTATGGATTCTAGCCATAGGATTGACGCCAAATCTTTTCTCGGATATCTTAGATGCCTAATGACATGATTTCAACAAGTTTTAACATCAAAACCATTATGAATCAAGAAAACCTAATTCGCATGAACATAAACTCTAATTCTTAGTTTTCACCAAATTAATGTTTCTGGGTATGTACCAAGCACGGTTTTGGTCAATTAAACATATTTAAAGCATAATACAACCATCTTTTTAACCAGAAACACTCTCATATAAAAACACCCAAATCACGCGTATGAACCCAAATATTGAAAATGGTCAATTTGTGTTTCTGGGTGGATTTGTTTGATAGAAATGGTATAAGAGTGATCATATCAACATTTAAACACAACTATTTTAACAGAAAACACCCAATCATGATTATGTGTTCATACGCTTATGCGTAGAACACAAATTCATGCCTAGGGACAAATCTAGCCGATGGATCTTAATGAAATTCAAAACCTATGTTTGTAAACATGTTAAGATCATAAAACCACTTAGAAATCAGGACTTTAAAGCACGAAATTGTAGTTTGATTCTTAGGCGTAGGATGATATTGTTGAAAGTAATAAATGTGTTAAGAATGTTAGGTGAAGAGATTTTATTAAAATGAGTTTAAACTTTTGACAACATTGGTCCCTCCACCTTAACCATTTTCATCCACAGCCCATAAGTTCCACTTTGGTTACGTTATGAAGTATAGTACTGGAAAGAAACTTGACGACACTCCCCCTCGACTTAAGAAATAATGAAATTTTATAAATTTGAGTGCGGGGAGTGTCAATAACCAGAAATGTGACCACCATTATCAAAGAAACAACCGAGATGAGATAACATGCAAGCACAAGGTTTTATGAAATCGAAAAGTATTTACTTTCTCCCCCTCAACACTTGACCGAGAAAATACAGAATTTTGAAAGAGTGAATTGTTGACGGAAGAATTGTACTTGCCATGTTAAAAGAAATATAGATAGAAGAATATTTTTGTAGTTTTATCAGATTTTATTTTTGTATTTTGTTTTTGAAAATATTTACAAAAGAGGTTTTGGTGTTTGACTGATTTTAAGAATATTTTAAAAGTTCATCCAGTTCATCTGGAGTCAAACACCGCATACCAATCCGGTGGACCAACTCATTGAACCTAGCAGGATCTAAGGATTTGGTGAGAAGATCTGTCAGTTGGTATTCAGTACCCACAAAGTATAATTCAACGGTACCCCATTTCCACGTGCTCCTTGATGAAATGATATCGAAGATCGATGTGCTTTGATTTCGAATGTTGAACAGAGTTGCACGAGATCGCAATAGCACTTTTATTGTCGCAGTACATCGGGATTCTGTCAAATACGTAACCATAGTCTTTGAGTTGTGTTCTCATCCAAATGACTTGAGCACAACATGCCGAAATGGCTACATATTCTGCTTCTGTTGAAGACAGCGATGTAGAATCCTGCTTCTTCGATTGCCATGACACCAGTTTATAACCAAGAAATTGTAAAGCTCCTGAAGTACTTTTCCGAGAATCTAAGCAACCTGCGTGATCAGCGTCTGAAAAAGATATTAGTTCAAAACTAGAATCCTTCGGATACCAGATTCCCAAGTTAATGGTTCCCTTGATGTATCAGAGGATTCTTTTAGCCTCAGAGATGTGTTTCTCAGTTGGTCTTGACTGATAACGGGAGCAAAGATATACTGAAAATACAATGTCAGGTCTACTGGCTGTTAGATACATGAGAGACCCAATGATACTTCGGTATTTGGTAGGGTCAACCGGTTTCCCATGTAAATCAGCATCCAGTTTGTTGGTGTGTGCCATTGGGGTGGCATAGGTATCACAACTTGTCATTCCATGTTTGTTTAAAATTTCAAGGGCATATTTGGACTGACTCAAGAAAATACCACGGGGTGATTGATGAACTTGAAGTCCTAGAAAGAACGTAAGTTCACCCATCATGGACATTTCAAAATGTTTTTTCATGAGTTTTGAAAAAGCGTTTGAGTATTTTAGATGTGTTGACCCAAAAATGATGTCATCCACATAAATTTGAACGATTAAAATGTGTGCCCCTTGATATTGTATGAATAGTGTAGGGTCAACCGAACCTTTGATGAAATTATTGGCGATAAGAAAGGATGATAACTTATCATACCACGCCCGAGGGGCTTGTTTGAGACCGTAGAGAGCTTTCTTCAGTTTGTAGACATGATTAGGGAACTCTGGATCAACGAATCCTTCTGGCTGGCTAACATAGACCGTTTCTTTCAGTTGTCCATTGAGAAAAGCAGTTTTGACATCCATCTGAAAGACCGTGATGTTCATGTCAGCCGCAAACGCCAGAAAAATACGTACAGCCTCAAGACGAACAACCGGTGCGAATGATTCTTCAAAGTCAATACCCTCTTCCTGTCTATAACCCTTAGCCACCAGACGTGACTTATTTCTGATTACGGTTCCTTCAACATCCAATTTGTTTTTCCAAATCCATTTGAGGCCAATGACGAAGGACCCCTATTGGTCTTTCAACCAATTCCCATTCTTTAAGTCGTTTAAACTGATTGAGTTCTTCTTGCATGGATTCAATCCAGTTGTCTTTGGTCATTGCATCTTTAATGTTTTTAGGTTCAGATTCGCAGACAGTGAGAGCATAATTGCAATGTTCACCGTCTGTGTGAAGACGTTGTCTTGTTACGACTGGTTGATTCGGGTTACCAATAATGTTCTCAAGAGGATGGTCTTTTGTCCAACGATGTATGGAAGGTTGATGTTGATATACATTCTGCAGATTGGGAGGATTCAAATGGCTTGTAGATGATTCTGCAACATCAGGTGTGGCAGTTTCATTAGCAAACGGATTGAAGAACACATTTGGATCAAAATCTGCAGGCGGGGGTACTTCATTGTTCAGAATATCATCAGCTGGTTCAGTGTCGTTGGATGCGGTTTGATCAACTGTTGTTGTAGAATCAACGGGTGGTGCTTCCTCAACAGTAGTTGTTGTAGCAGGTGTATCAGGTATTGGATTTTGATCAGGTTGAGCAGCAGAAACATTAGATACACCTGGTACACGTTCATCAATATCATCACTAAACAGAGGAGCAAATAGCTGTTCCATTTGACATCGATTTAGTTGTAAACTAGGTTCAGCTGATGATGGGGTTTGAGGGAAGTTTAAACGGTTATGACCGGGTACCAAGCTGTTATGCTCAGAAGCCATTTTTGTAAGCTCATCGAAATTTGCATGAATCATTTCCATAATCTCCCTTGTACGACGATTCTAGATCCGGAAACCCTTAGAATTTTCACAATATCCAACAAAGACTCCAATGTCAGCTTTGGCTTTGAGTTTACCAAAGTCATCACGATCATTATTCGGATAGCAAAGGGATCCAATTATATGAAAGTGTTTGAGATTCAGTTTACGGTTGTGAATAAGCTCATAAGGTGTTTTGTTGTGGCGTTTGGTAATCATTGAATGATTCTGAGTGTAGCATGCAGTTGACACGGCTTCAGCCCATAAGTAATCTGGAAGTTTAGCATTAATTAACATTGTTCTTTCAGCTTCCACTAACGTACGGTTTCGTCTTTCAACTACTCAGTTTTGTTCTGGTGTTCGTGTAATAGATGTTTGATGCTCAATTCCCACTTTCTCATAAAATGCACGAAGAGTTTGATTCACAAATTCAGTTCCTTTGTCTGTTCTGATTTGTCTGACTGTGTTCCGGAGCTGAACTTGAATTTTCGTGAGAAAGGTGATGATCATTTGTGGAGCTTGATCTTTACTTCGAAGAAAATAAACCCAAGTCCATCTTGAGTAGTCATCTACAATTACCAAGATGTAGCGTTTGCCATTAATCGTCTGCACGCGCATCGGGCCACACAAATCCATGTGTAGAAGATGAAGCACATCTTTGTGAGTATGTTCCACCTTTGAAGGAAAGTGAGCACGAGTGCTTGTCCCTTGTTCACAAGCTGAGCATAGGTGATCTTTAGAATACCGAAATCTTGTGAGACCTTCAACAAGTTTGTACCGTGCAAGATTGGTTATGGTTTGAAAGTTTAAATGTGAGAGACGACGGTGCCATAGCCAAGATTTTGTAGATGTAGCCTTAGAAAGTAGACAGATGGGAGATGAAGCAATCATGTCTTGCATTGAGATTGTGTAGAGACTTGATGTGCGTTGACCAAACATAAGATCGTTTCCTTGTAGATCACGAATGAAACAAGTTTTCTCCCTAAAGGCAACTTCCAAATCTCCATCACAAAATTGACCGACTGAAAAGAGATTGTGACCGAGTCCTTCCACATAATAATTTCTGCTGATTTCGATGTTACCATTGATGTAATCTCCGTAGCCCATAATAGCTGCGAAGTGATCATTCCCGAACCTGACAGTGCCAATGAACTTTGAAATAAAGTTTGATAACAATTTGAGATTTCCTGTCATGTGCCGGGAACATCCGCTATCAACAACCCAGAGGATGATCTGTATCACCTGCATTACACACAGACGACACAGATGGAATAGAAGTAGATGTGGAACCCGAAGAGTTAGAGGGTTCCGATGCAGATATAGATGAAACACACATGTTAATGATTTTTGGTATCCATGTAAATCCAAGTGTATTATGTAACCATTTCTGCCATCTCTAACTAGTCTTAGCTTTGGTCTTAGTGAATGCACTAGGTGATAAGTTCTTCCTAGGAGGTGAAGGGGTTACTGTGGGTACATCAATGATCTTAGCCGGAACTCTAGAAGTTGGTTTACCTAGCACAGACTTAGAAGCATTAGTGGGCCTAGAGGTATTCCGTTTTCTATTATTCCGCTTACGATTCAAGATAGCCTTAGCAACACATTTATCATGACAACCAGAAAACATGATTTACGACAATCGACACAAGAGGCTTCAAACAAAACATTAAGAGTACTTAAAGATTCAGCATTCGTTACATCACTTTGTTCATTATATTTGTCAGACGCAATATCTAAAGTGGGTGCAACTTGAGTTTTATTCAAAGTCCTAGGGTGTTCTTCTACTTTAGCATTCTTTATTGTTCTTTTCTTACGTCGCAACTTCCTATTCTTCCTTGTATTGCTCCTAGGCTGTGAAGTGCGAGCGTTGGGAAAAGAGGCAACTATTCCTGTTTCAGTAGAAGGAAACACATTAGTTTCTTGTGGTTTGTCATTAGATGTTCTAGAGTCATTTTGAATATGTGTAGGTGCAGTTACTACAGTGTTACTATCCCTATCTTGCTTAAGTTTCACCATCTCTGCTTTAAGGTTATAGATAGTGTGTAACAAATCTTGATTTTCAGAGTGAGTTTGTGCATTTCTATATACGACATCATTTGTGTGTGCAAGATAATTATCAAGTTCTTGTGATGCTTTTTCACGAGTCTGTTTGAGCAAATCAAATATGACACTATATTCCTTTTTAACTTTTGAAATTTCTTATTCATATTTTGAGATTTGACACTTCAACGACACATTTTCATCATCCAGTTGCTCAACTTTAGGATTAAGAGCTTTGGTATGCAACTGGTGAAGTTTGTTTTGCCAAGCGAGTTCACGAGTGTGACAATCTTTTTGACACCATTGAAGACGACGTTTTGCATTTGAAAGCTCGTTTAACAATCGCTCATTTTCAACATTTAAAAATGTGATTTGTGACACAGTATCAGTATTCTCAACATTTGCAACAGAATCAGCAGAGATATAATCAAATGCATATGCAACAGAATGAAGTAACACAACATTATGGATATCAGCACAGATAACATCTTCCAAGAGTCGATCAACATCTTTTCTCAACATTTTTTTTTTACGTTTAGTATTTGAAATCGATGTTTCTGTTTGTTCGAAAACTCTTTTCATAAGTCCAAGTTCCTTGTGAAAATCCTTTTCCCAATAAAGTGCACAGTTTTTCAAATTGAGGACATGTGGTAAAATTCTTTTCTGAAAAATATCTCTTTGGGCTCGCGCTTGAGGCGATTGAAAATGTTCAACTTTTATTTCAGAATTGATTTCAATTTCACGTTCCAAAAGTTTGATGTCTGATAAGAATATTTCAAAATATTTAATAACTTTACATTGTTCGGATAATGGCTTTATTTCACTGAGTGAAGGTAAAGGACCATTAATTTGTGCAGAATTGGAAAGGGGACCCTCATTAGAAGACTCAGAAGTAGGTGTGATAACCCAAGGTGTGTTAGAAAAATCCTGTTGTGTGACGAAAGTAATGGCTTTTGAATAATTAAATGGTTTGTTATAAACAACATTTTCCAATTTTGACCGACTCTCGTCTTCAGCATCTAATTCCTCTTGACGATTATATTCAACAACACTCATAATGGAATCATCAATTCTATGTTCTGCACTGTAAACTTCAGGAGTTGGTTTGAATGCTCTATTTGAAAACTTTGGTTTGTAATCAGCAAGATTCGGTCCATATCCATTTGGATTTGGTTTAAAAGTAAACTTTTGAATAGTTGTGATTGACTCACCATGTTTATAAACAACATTTCGAAACTCTTTGAGTTTGTTTTGTAAGTCGACAATTTCTTCAAGATAGTTATCTATTCGTTTCGTTGAATGCTTTTTGTATTCAGAGAACTGTTTTTGACAATTGAACAACTCAGACTTGGCTTTTTGAGTTTCCAAAGTGAGAGCGTTAAGTTGTTGTTTATGATCATATTTCAGTTGTTCTATTTGAGACAACAAAACATTCTTGGATGCGACTAGATCACGTATCTGTTTTTCTAATGATATTTCGTTTTGGTAAGATTTAGCAAAAGCGACTTCAAAACCTTTTTCACGTTTTTCTTGAGTTTTAAAAACGTTGAGTTGGTTTTTTAAGCATTCAATATCCCTGGTTAACAGTGTATTTTGGTCCTTTAATTGCTTATTGATGTCCTTGCATATTGCCAGGCGAGATTCTTGGTCTTTAAGTAAGGTCATGAGCTCAGACGGAAGTTCAACTTGTTCAACGTGAGTCTCAACATGATCATTAGTCAGATCCTCAAGTATAACCACGGAGTCAACTTGATTATCAATGGTAACCATAAGGTCATCTTGATCGTCAAATATAACTACGGGATCTATTTGATTATCATCGGAATGAGATGTAGACGGCTCATGTTGAACATTCTGATCCTCGTCGGATACAGATATAGGCGGAGATAACATATTAGTAATGAATATGGTTTGATCCAGTACCTGAGACAAGCCGTCAGTGTCATACACTGGGCCTGTGTCACTCATGTGGAGTTCGTGCATGTTTGCCATCAACATAATTGCTGCATTAGCCCGCAAGTCCTCCATATCATCATCAGAATCTGCATTTGCCATGAAGCTCTGTTCCTTGTTTGTAAGAGTTCCACCAACTTCATCCTTAAGAGCCAAGAGTAAAGCGTCTTTATGATAAGCGCTGCCTCTTGTCCTTGGCTTTGGGCATGCATTAGCCAGATGACCCTTCTCATTATAGTTATATCAACGAAGACCATTAATCCCATTCTGAGCATTACCCTGTTCAACCACTTGAGCCCTTTGTTGTTGTGGAGCACCCATGTTATTCCTTCCCATTGGATTAAACCCTTGACCACCGCCCATCTGACGAACATTACCACGATTCTGAACTTCAACACGTCCATTGTTAACAACAGCCTGATTTCTTTTGTTTGATGTGGTTCGAATTCGATTGTTGGATTTGTTTGAATATCGACCGAAGGCTCTAGCAATCATGACGAACCCTTGTTGCAATGCATCAAAAGCTTCTGTATCCTCATTAGATTCACTGTAAAGTGCTTGATCATTGTTGTTGTTGCTGTATGGAACCAATTGAGTTTCTTGAGATTGGTGCTGTGACGGATCATATGGTGTTATCTTAGCAGATGGTTGAGCAGTGGGTTGTGGAGGATTTGTGAATACAGTTTGTAAGGTCGGGAATTGAGGATAACAAGCTTGATCCCACAAAGCTAATTGTTGATTATCCGGAAGTGAAGGTAAAACAGTTTGTCCACGGATAACCCTTTCTTTGTTAACTTCTTTTTGATGGGGCTTCAAATAGTCGTACAACAATCCGTATGTAGCATGATGAAGATTCTTTTCTTGACGGATGAATATGACATACTTTTCCCAATCAGGACCAAGACTACTTATAAACTTAGTGTTGATTGCAATCCTTGGCATAATGATGTTATGTTTTTCCAAGTCATTGATGATGTCTGAGAATCGATGATGATATGACTCTAATGTCTCTCCTGGTTCAATCATGAAGTGTTCATAAGCCAAGTAGATTTTGGATTCCATATCTTCTTGATTGAGTTCAGTGCCTTCCATGAGAAGATGAATATGTTCCCACATTGCTTTAGCAGTCTTTTGAGCATCAACACTTTGAAGAATCGGATTGGGTAATCCCAAAAGGATGTATTGCATTGCTAGTTCATCGGCTTCAAAGTGTAGAAGTTCATTAGTAGTGAGGTCAGAAAGACTTGCAATGTTAGTGACATCACCTCTTGGTAGATTAGTATTTGGATCTCCGGTACAAAGTGGCAGTAGGCATCGAAATGGACCTTCCAGGATGACCTTCTTCAAGAACTTTCCATGTGGCTTCTTTAGATCACAAAACCTAAAGAACCTTATCACCCATTGATCATAGTTTCCGGGAGTGAGCATTGGAGGTCTATCAAGTGATCTAGCCTCATGAATGGATTGTTGGCTACTTAAAGCTTCACACATCTTTGCAAACCAAGACGGTTCCTTCATAGTATTCCTGGATGGATGTTGATTGTGAAAGTTTGTGTAAGGTTGTACTTGAAGACTAGGTGGTGGTTGAATCATTTGTGGTTGAATTGCTCCTTGAGGAAATTGTTGTTGTAATTGTTGTTGTTGTTGTTGAATTTGTTGATAAAATTGTTGTTGTTGATTGAGTTGTTGTTGTTGTTGAGGATACACATGAGAAAAGTAGCTAGAGTATGGTGGTTGAGACATCTTGAAACTTGTGTTGAGAAATGGATCTTTGTAGTCGAGTGAAACTTTGTTGATGAAGAATCCTTAAGCGTAGAAATCAAGCTTAGGCAAAGAAAACCTTAGGCGTAAAATCACCAACTTACGCGTAAGAAGTAATCTTACGCGTATGATTAGCTTACGCGTAGGGTTAAGGAACCTTAGCTTATGCGTAAAACAAAAGCTTAGTAGTAGAATGCTTAGGCGTAAGATTTGCTTATGCGTAAGACAAGGCTTAGGCGTAAGTAAATGCTTATGCGTAAAGGATTCTACCCGTAAGTTTTAGCTTATGCGTAAAAACTAGGGTTTGCCCAAAAATCCTTTACACTTATTCCAAAGGTAAAAGATATCGAAAGTCATAGTGTTTTCAGGCTTATCCAAGCAAGAAAACACTGAGTAAACCAAGAACACTGAAGATCAAACTTTGAAATGCTTACGCCTAACAACTAGGGTTTTGTTATGCGTAAGTTTTTCCAAAACTAAGATTTCTGTCCAAAAGTGTTTCTAAACCAGATTTTTGAGATGAAAAAGCTTTAATAGTACCAAAATATCACAAAAGTGTAAAACTTGATGATCAAAAACTATTTCAACCCTTATGCGTAAAAGAAGCTACACGTATCAAATCAAGCTTAAAACCAAAGAAATACACGTAAAGTTTGAAACTTTTTGCCAAAAACTTAAACTTTAACACCTAATAACCTTAAAAGTACAAGAATCTTGGATTTGAAAGTGAAAAAAATGAGTTTTTATGCGTTTGAAAGTTTTAAACCTGAGACTTACGCGTATAGTTTATAACTTCAAAAACAAAATCGTTTTCACCCAACTATTTGGCTCTAATACCACTGTTAGGTTCCCATATATTTAACACAAGCATCAATATAAGAAGTATAGATAAGAGATAGATCGGTTGAACAAGCTAACACAATACGCGTAGGAATATAAGAAAGGATATGCGTGAGTATTGAGATAAAATGAACAACCAACCATCTAAGGATGGTTTACATGAGGTATTTATAGGAGGGAACTAGGGCAACACACCAAGTTCCCATCCTTTCCTTATTAGGCTTGGGCCAAGGCTTATGGGCCTTCTACATAAGCCTTAGCTTAATAACAAACATAAAGGCCTAATTAAGCTAACTATTACATATTAATTACTAACACTTGTAATTTAGTTTAGGAGTGATTCCAACATAACTGTTGAAATTATGGAAGTCGACGAATCACAATGCCATATTTCCTCATCAAGAAATAAACAAGTTTGAGAAAACACATGCGTTTGACTGAAGAACAGACACACCAACCCTTCTGTTTTTATAGATCCAACTATTACTTTCAAGAAAAAGAACATTACAACTCATGTCGGTATAGAACTCCATGAGTTATAAGGACTTTTAGAAGAGATTGAGTTAAGTGACTGTAACCATTAAACAAAATCAGATTTCAAAAAAACACACGCTTAAGCTCGAACACCTTAGTCTAAGCTCAAACTCAAGTTTACATGTTTAATAACTCAGATCGAGAAAGATTCGAGCCAAATTTGGAAGCTTTGAAACGCCCAGATTTTTTTTAAATCTGTAAATTGTATACGTTGATAAAACTAGCGGAAGCGTATTTTCTACAACGTACGGGCTTATTCCAAACGTCCCGTTAAAATACTAAACTTTACAAAATACATAACAATGACTCTTAAAACTTGGTAAAGAAGCTGGTTCTTGATTTAGGGGCATTCCAAACTGATAACAAATGATGGAAATGAGAATTTCGTTACCTAACCCCCGAGCTACACCATTTTCACCCATTATGCCCCATTTAGCATGTACATAGTCTCATCTTGCATACCTACAAAAATATAAAGTGAGAACGGTAAGTCTATAAGACTTAGTGAGATAACGGAACTGAATTAAATCATAAACTGAACATAAGCATGATGCTGAATAAGTTTATATAGTACTATTCTGACTACATGAATCATAATATTAACTAACTGCATAAGCATGACACTGACTGATTAAATACATAATACACCATGTTACTGACCGAGTGCATAAGTATATTGAGTGCATAACCGACTGCATAAATAAGCACATACTTAGTGCATAACTGACTGAGTACATAAGCACATAGTGAGTGGGTAAAGCACATACTGACTAGTGCATAAGCACATACTGATTGAGTACTTATAGTACTATACTGGCTGTGTGCATAAGCACATACTGACTGAGTACTTATAGTACTATACTGGCTGAATACATAACTGACTAGCCATATAAGCATGTTAATCATCCATATAAGATGTCTGAGTTCCAATTTTGGAACATTCACTATTCTAAGGCTCGACTCTCCACTAAGGAGGTCTAAGTTCCAACTTTGTCTGGAACACATGTGTGATCACATAACTGACTACATACTGATAGTACTAAATACATTAAGTAATACATAAAGTACCATTCTAACTAATTAAGTGCATAAAGCACTTGGCGCTCCTTAAAAACTGCATAAGCATATACCTAATAGAATTTGACATGCATATATATAAACGCATCGCATGCCAAAAGTGCATAAAGCATTTTGCACACATTACTAAACACATATAACATTCATATATAATTTAAGGTTAAGATAAATACTTACGCTTGACTAAAACATGATACTAAGCTAAGCTAGAACTGAGACTAAGCTAAATATAGAAACTGAGCAATAATATGGTTACAAGGTTAAACCAAGACATGATACTAAAATTGAATTAATTACTAAAATACTATAACATAAACCAAGGCTGAGCTATAACTTGATGCAATAGCTGAACTATAATATAAAGCTGAACTACTATAAATAAAATGCTGAAATCGCTATGACATATAGCTAAGTTTTTGCTATAGATACTGAGGTTTGGCCACAACATACTACTGATTAAGACCAATCGGGTCTACTTAATACTAAATATGGCCAAACAGGTCAACATGATAATTAATATGACCAAACGGGTCTGATGCTTAATACGACCAAACGGGTCAACTTGGGTCAGCTTGATGCTTAATATGACCAAACGGGTCAACTTGGTCAAATTGATGCTTAATATGACCAACGGGTCAACTTGATACTTAATATGACCAAACATATCAACATAATACTTAATATGACCCAACGGGTCAACTTGATACTTTATATGACCAAAGAGGTCAACATGATGACCCAACGGGTCAACTTGATACAGTTAATATGACTAAACATGTCAACATGATACTTAATATGATAAAACATGTCAACATAATACTTAATATGACCCAACAGGTCAACTTGATACTTTATATGACCAAACATGTCAACATAATACTTAATATGACCCAACGGGTCAACTTGATACTTTATATGACCAAAGAGGTCAACATGATACTCAATATGACCCAACGGGTCAACTTTACAGTTAATATGACTAAACATGTCAACATGATACTTAATATGACCAAACATGTCAACATAATACTTAATATGACCCAACGGCTCAACTTGATACTTTATATGACCAAAGAGGTCAACATGATACTCAATATGACCCAACGGGTCAACTTTATACTTTATATGACCAAAGAGGTCAACATGATACTTATATGACCACACGGGTCAACATGATAATAATATGACCTCACGGGTCAACATGATACATAACTTGTATAGTACTTTAGATATAGAAAGGCATATATATACTAAACACGCATAATCTACTAAACAGGTTAACTGAAAATCCGTTACTCACCTGGGCCGTATAATGCAAGATGAATGATTCTGAATATACCTTGAACACCTATATCATGATAGATGTACACGTATAATGTTAACACATAACAACTAGGCATGAATATAACATGATAATGCAACTATAAGCGCAACTAAGCACACATAAACTAATTATAATGTATAAACTCATAAACTAGTTATGGCATAAATCTCGCCAAACATAAACTACTATGCTCGCGAACTCGAGCTAAGCTAACCAAGTATTATCACATGGTTCTATACTTTCATAACATGAATTATAATCATATAGGCTGAGAACATAAGCTATTATAGCATATAATCACCCGGGACTTGCAAAAACATAATATCATGTCATAATCATCAAAACACTTAAGAAAGTGTTTGATGATTTTTCTGCAGCAGCCTATAAATGCACCTTTTTGACTCACTTAACCACTAATACAGGTCATGAGGCTATTTTTCCATGAAATTATAATATTTTCCCTTTCCGAAAAGGTATGGAACGCTCCAAACGGAGCTACGGTCTATCCGGTATGAATTTTTAAAGTTCGGTTTGCTGCACATTTCAGGATCAGCCCTTGCTGTACCAAATCACGTTTTAGACCAACTTAACTACTAAATGAGCAAAAACTTTATAAATAACAGCTGAAGTAGACACCTTAGGCTTTCCAGAAAGTACGGCCATGATTCAATCCGAGCTTCTATCAATTTTATATGATTTTTCAAACATGACTAATCATTGTTGAAAATTTCAGCAACTTGTTTAACAAAGATATATCACATAAAGGGGTGTTTGGTTCAACTCAATAATCAACATAAACACCTCCTAAACATCATAAATTGATCATTAACATAATCCCGTCATAAACCCTAATAGCATATGCATAACCCTTGAATCATAAACTATGAATTCATTACATAATCATGTATATCACTTTATAAACATAACCTCATGTTTCCTCTAGCTTGAAATCATGAATAAGGATATAAATAGCACTTACTTGAATTTGAAGGGAATCATTAAAAGCTCCATAAATCTTGATAATCATAATCTTTGTTACCATGCTTGATTCTTGTTAATTCTTGTCATAGAAATTGCTAGAATCATACCTTACCATGAATTCTTCATGATGAAGAAATATGTTTTCCTGCTTCTTTTTTTTGTTGTTCTCGTAAGGATGGATAAGAGGGGAGTATATCTCTCTTTTTTTTTAAACCGACTTATGTAAGTGTATAAATATATCTGTAACTTTTCAATAGTTTGGCTATTTATCACATTTAGCCCTCCTAGTAAAATCGTGTTGCAAACTGAATCCGAACTATATATCTCATATAAGTTGCTAAGTCCCGAATACTTATATTATTAATTCCACCAATAGTGGGACTTTTCTATTTATTCCACTAATATAATAGATATATTAGATATATCCGTTACTACTTTATTTGAAAATCGGGGTGTTACACTCAAATAGGTCGAAACTTTTTTAATCGAGAACATGCTAAAATGAGCAAAGTTCAATTGAGATCCAACTGAAAGCGTAATAACGTACAACTTGGACGAGGTAAAATAAACAGATTAAAAAGTTTGAGCGTTTAGCAGCATTAATTATGCATATATACATATTGGCACTTTTAGTTACATGTTACATAAATAGACTTAAGAAACTAAAAAAAAATGGGTAAGTCCCAAAAAAACTTCAATTCGACTTGCTATATGTTTTGATCTCTTTTTTTTAACTCAATCTCGAGTGCAAATAAATTGATAAAAACTCAATTCTTAGTCCTAATCCGGACAGACATAAAACTTCTATGAATGCAAAAACTTCAATATTTACCTTGTTAAGTGCTTCAAGTAAAAATGATTCAGCTTCATCAAAATTACCTTGTTAACAGCTTTTCCATTGAGAATCAGACCAGTCATTTGGTATTTTTCTGAGAAGTCCTGGAAGATAAGATATTCTTCTTGTATCTTTGAACCACCCTGTTTCAAAAAGAAGTACCAGTAAGAACAGTCTAATTTTAGTTTAATAAAATGACAAGAAGAGATTATGCACACAGCCAAATTTAGCCATGCAGTAGCAAGTTGAGTTAGAGTGTGATCCTCATCAATCTGTTGCATAATTCTCAGTTGCTCTCAGCATAATCTGATCTGTGCATCTTGAGGAAAATTTTCAAGGCGTTCATGAAAGTATAAAATGCAACAGAATTGAAGGCTTGAAGAAAACTTTTATTGAAGTACATTACAGCTAAAACTTATTGGAGTAACGATATATTCTCCTATTAATGTGCCTACAAAATCTTCATAATGCCACATATCGGGATTCTATAACTGCTACCAAAGGGCGCTTCCTCCCAATATCAGGAAAGCTGGTCTGACGATCCCTGCAAGCATTTCGAAAAACCTATTATCAGGAAAACTTATATGCTTAAACTTGTCAAATGTAGGATTCCATAGTCCCAAATTACATACCTGTTAATACATCATGCGTGCTGCATCTATCTGAGACATCTCAACATCATAAGTGCTCACAAGCTCTAAGACCTCCGGTGTACTAACTAAACGCTAAAACCTGGAAATACGACAAATTAAAAGCAATGGACTTACAATCCGAACATAAATTACTAATTTATAAGAAAAGTGCATTACCTGTCCAATGTTCCCTTTTTGAACCATGTATCGACATTATTACGAATATCCACTTGAAGCGTAATAGATTGCAAAGCCGACACCACTTGTTCCTCGGCAGCTTTCAAATGAGTCAAAAACGGCTTCACCAAACCTAACGCAATCCTCTTGGTGTTCCGGCACTCGAAACAAAAAGCTCACATCTACATATAACCAAAAAAAACTACTACATAAATGTAACACACAATTTAGTGGGTGTTTGGAATAGCTTATTTTTTTAGCTTTATAATCAATTAACCACAGTACAACTTAAAGATTTTCAAATTAAACAATTAATGTTGAAAAAATGTAGCTTTTTATCTTCAATGAACTACTAACCTTCAATAGATCCCCAATTTGAGTTGAAAAGAAACCATGATACATGAACTGATGAACATACAAAAAAAAATTATTAAGATTTAATAGATCCCAAAATCGTACCGTTGGTGTATCATCATTAATTTCCGGCTTGGTTAATCTTCCTCAATCAGATTATACCTACAAAATATCAAAAAAATAACTAAAATAAGCTTCATTTTCTTGAATAAATGAAGATGAGGAGGAAAAGAATCACATTTTTTTTCTAGCAAAGAATCAAAAAATGGTTAATTCATCGATGAATAAATGAAGATATGATGAGGAAAATAATTTGATAGTAATGTAACAATCTGTATTTGAATTAGGGTGTGCGTTTTGAATTTTGGGTGAGTTTATTTAGGAAAGAGGTAGTGAATTGGGGAGAGGGATTTATTGTTTTGACTGACATTGAATTTTAAGTTTATAAGATAGAGATGGTATATTGAAAGAAGGAATATCACTTTGGAAGTAAAAGAATAAACAACAAAATCTGGTTTGCCTCAGTGGATGAGGCGTTTGTATGTGGACAACTAAACCCAGGTTCGAACATTGCAAGACACAATTTTTTTTATTGTGTAACCGGATAGTATGCCTCGTCACTATTTCCAGCTCATCATAAGATGCGCCATGTCAACAATAAAATGCCTAGTCAGCATTAATGACGTGGCATATGTAGTCTCATATATATGTATGTATATATATATATATATATATATATATATATATATATATATATATATATATATATATATATATATATATATATATATATATATATATATATATATATATATATATATATATATATATATATATATTCACCACTCAAAGATCCAACAAATTTAATAAGTACAATACGTCTTATATTTATTTGCTCCTCGATAAAACTTGAACGATTATTCAAGCCAACTCCTATGGGAATATAATGTATATATTCTCATACTCTTTCCAAGAGCCAACACTTACAAATATTACTACAACTACATTTTTATGTACCTCGATGATCTAATTAACTTGTGAAACATCCACATAAGCTAAAATAACTCAAATATTGGAAAATTTTTGTTTTTGAGCTTTAAGCATTTCAAAAACCCGAACAATTGTAAACTTTCAAACGTTGTTTGAACTTTATGAACATGGATTTGAATTCAAGACTTAGACTAAAACCATACCATACTTATCTAGGTTGCGTGTCCGAGCCATGCACATTTACTACTTGATTTATTCTCATCCAACGACTACTGAGGTGAGTTTCATATCCCCTACTTGTTAACTGTTTCATGAATTATTTTGGGGTGAGAAACATGCATCCACTTTGTGAATACTGTTGTTACGCAATACCTTTTATGAACTATTTCTTCTATGAAATACCTTTTAAGAACTATTGCTGTTACGCAATACACTTTATGAACTGTTGCTTTTACGCAAACACTATATGAACAACTATTACTTTATGGACTAGAACTGAAACTCTTGTGTAAACCAATATTACGAGCGTAGCCTAAGGAACTTATTCCCACTTGCCCGCCTGTCACGTACCATTAATCCCTGCGGGGAGCGTGGATGTTATAAATAGATCTATTGAGGGTAAAGCCTCCGTCTGGGTTGGTAGTGCCAACTTGTCTTCGGACGTATATAATGTCGAAACTCAAGTTTTAATGGGAATACACACTTGCTAAGGGTACCATAAACATATTAACATGCTAGTTACACGCATGCGGAACTATTGTAGCTTGGTAACATGAACTTAGAGCTCTAGTAATAGACACAACTCATTTTTACTTGGAAGTCTTGCTACACGTGGTGTAGCGAGCACATTTATTTTGTCCATAAACAAACTTGATTGCTTTAATGCATTACTATAAACCTATGAACTCACCAGCTTTATAGCTGACCTTTTAGCATGTTTTTCTCATGTGTTTGATCCTGAAGTGGGACGATCTCAAAGTAGGGCTTCGCATGGCATGGTCATAGACTACACCAATGTATTTGGGACTACCTTTTATTAATGGGCCATTTACTGAAATAATTAAACTCTTGTAAACATTATTAATCTATTAATAAAAGTTCTTAAACGGGTTTTATAAACCGTTCTTTACTAAAGACGTTATGATGCAAATTGAGTGGCGCCCTCGGGTTTTGGAGGTGTTACAAATTGGTATCTGATAAGGATTTAAAACGTACGCTTTTAGGGGGTCATTTAAGCCTTGTTTCGACACATTTTATATCCGTTACTGCTTAATTTCGTTCCTTTTTACTTTTTAGGTCTTTTGGAAGCAAAATGCTGGAATGCAGCACATTTGGACGAAAAGGAGTAAATATATGAAGAAAATGGCAAAGTCAAGATCGAAGCCACTCAAGACTAATCAGTAGAACCTGACGGCGTCCCACCCGAAGGGCGACGTCATCCCTCTATGAAGACTTGATCAAAACATGCACGCGACGGCTCAGTGAAATTTCTGGTCATATAACCTGAAGGCGTCACGCTTTACATATGAAGGGCGTCACTCACAGTTTTCACTCCAGACGGCCCAGATCTAGAATCAAGACGACGTCTCAGCTAAAGACCGACGACGTTACAACTCTAAAGTGACGCCGTCCCATCAATGACTTGGCCAAACGAAACCCTAATGACGGCCACCTGACGGCGTCCCATGCAAAAGGTGACACCGTCGCGATTGTAAATCTATATATAGAATTCGATTTTTCTGTATTTTAAGAGGTAGAATTTCAGATAGTAAACCCGAACTCAGTTGTAGTCCGACTTGGACAATATTTTAGGGTCCCATACCCTATTTTATACATCAAGATAAGTTTGTTAATCCAATTTATCATTATGTCTATCTCATATTTGATTAATTGTGAGTATGCTTGCTTGTCTATCATGTTTAGCTAAATTACTTGTGTGTTTGCTTAGATCTATGAAACCTAGTTATTGATTATTGTTAGGTTGTTTCTTGTCTTAATTTAAATTGGCTTAGGAGTGCAACTAGGCATCTTCGTTGTGTTTAATGCTTGAGTATTCTTTATGATGATATGGTTCATGGATGAAATAGCTTAGGCTTGCCGACTCCGTGAGTCATATATGAGAGATAACCTCAAAGAACTAGGGACCACAGATACCCTACGACCTTTAGGAATACAACGCGTTAAGATAAAGGACGTGGCAACTCAACCAACCAATAAACTATAACTAGAGAGTAATAGTATCTAAGTGAATACATCTTTAATCATCATACGAGCACACCTCAATTAGACATAGCTACCCGTAGTAATTAGATAATTAGATAATTAGTTAAAGTAGAGTAATCGGTAGAAGTACCACCCCCAAACCAATTGCCCCGAGATATTTACCTTAGCTTTCTAAAAAACCATAAAAAAGATAAAAAAGAATCATCCTCAACCCCACATTCTCGTCATATATTTGTTACTAGCATTCCTATTCCCCTAGAGAACGATATCAATCCCCGAGGCTTACCTTATACTACACTACAACGATTAGGTTTACTGCCTAGGAGGTCGAAAAACTTGCTCGAAGAAAAGGAAGTTTCCTTGACCCCGAACGCGCCTTCAGCGCGCATCAGTATCAGAGCCTTGGTTATAGACAACTAGGCACAAATAAGTCCTAAACTATAATCGCTTTTACGAAAAACTTTACCTATGACCAAACACATGCCAGCCTGCCTTGCTTACTATTTTACTTGACATAATTTCATATTAGGCTTACTATTTACTTGTTGTTCATTTAACACAACCTTGTGTCATACTCTACTATATGCTAAACTATATTTACTTGACACATACTACTTGTTTTTTAAGTATTTATTATATATTTACACATACATCCCGACTTTGTCACAGACTATGTCTTACCTCGCTCACTCATACTCATATATACTGGATTGTGATAATCCTACTATATATTAGCCTATAACCTCAGGGTTATGCCTTCCTTTACATGAACTATTGTTCAACTTCGAGTTTGAATACTCACCTCACTCTATGTGAACTTATTAACTGACCTCAAGTTTGGTCGCTCATCTTAGTCTTTCAAAACAACTTTTAAAAGCATTGGAACATACTATCAGTATAACTGAGCTGAGCAATTCAAAATTCATTGAACCTCGGTGGAATATAGACTGATCACCTATATTCGACCAGGGACAGTGGGACATAATATGATTACCTATATTCGACCTAGGGCTGAGCGTTGGTCATAAACCGACCCGAACAGAACCAAAATGAGAAAACCGAGGATAGAAAACCGTGAAAAACGTGAACCGAAATTGAACCGAATGTTGTCGGTTCGGTTTTGTCTGTCTAGGTGTATTTTGGCATGTTTTTGTCGGTTTTGGGCCGAACTGGACTGACCTGAACCGACCCGAAACCGAAAGCATGTAAAACCTGAAACCGAAACCGAACCGACGTGCTGTCGGTCCGGTTCGGTTTTTGTCGGTTTGGTTGGTTTCGTCGGTCCGGTTTGGTTTTGAAACTTCGGTGCTCAGCCCTATGTCTGACGCAGAGGTGGATTTTGCAATACTGAGAGTAGTTACACTAGAATTATGTTCGAAAGTAGTTCTTGCTAAAACTTCGGATGTTGAAAACTTTTTGGTGTGAATACCTAAACTTTTCATATAGTAATCTCCGCATTATTATACAATGCATGTTTGTTCAACCTTACCCCATCATAATTGCCTCCACTCCACACCTTATCGATGAATAGGAATTCATCACTAGCCATTAGAGGAATGACTCTCCTTTACTCACTAAGAAAAACCTTTGGAGTAAATCAAACACTTTGTGTTGAAACAATAAACAATAAGCATTTTAATGAGATTGCTAAGGAACAAACTGATTCATCATCTACAAAAGCTTAGGTGTTAGAATTATTTATGGTTAGGAAACAATTCCTGAACTCACATAGAGGACATGTAAACTTCCAGCTTGGAACCGATTATGTGTTGTCACTTAAAACTCTATTTAACAATTTTTTCTTTACAAAAGATGAAGTTCAACAACTTTCTCTACATTCATCAAGTTCTTTTCCGGAAACTTGATCAAAGTCAAGAACTTTCCATTATCATATCGTCCAAACCTGAGAGGACGGATGACACCCACTAGCCATAGTGAGGAAACCTACCAACAAGCACAACCTCAATCAACAGGAATTATCTACGGTAACGACCTTAAGAGTTGTACGAAACTCAACTTTAGAAATACATCATCTTACTCTACTCCTTTAGATTTCAAAAGAACTGGTAGTCAAACAAACAACTTTTAGCCATCATAAGAACCTAGTGCTATTTTTATGTGTATAGTCGGAAGAAGTACAACTTATGGACATTCATCCTAGTAACTACAAAAATAAAATAGATTTCTACACAACTTTACCACATGAATACAATCTTACCTCATACCACATACTAAACTGAGGAGATAAATCACCCCATAAGCTGTCTTTGGACAACTCACTGACAAACATGGTCATCAGCAATGATTTCCTTAACAGTTACAACTCCAGACTATTTATGGAAACCAACTATGTAACTCTCTATTTCGCCCCATAAATTGTTTTAGTTCCAATAATCCTCATCAAGTAGGAAATCAATAGCTAGTGAATGACTAATAACTCGTAGATGACCAAACCACACTCACAATTTAAGCATCCGTACATTGGGTAAAAGTACATTACCAAATCAACCAACGAATTGCAAGTAGCAATCAACATCATCCTTCAATGATGGAACCTAAAACCTACTAGGTAACCAACGCAATCATTTTAATCAAACAACAGAGCAGGATATTTCGATGTCATCATCCATGTGGAATGACTATCCAGAATATTATGCCATGAGCAACTACAAGGAGAAAGGGTTGTTCGAATGCCCTTCGGTAACAAAAACTTTGAGAAATGAGTGAATAGAATTGAGTCTAGGAGTGCACCTAGACTGAACATCATTTCCTTGGAGGAAATTTACATTGATGAAATGTTAGAACCTATCGAAACCCTGAGTCGGGAAGTCAAACGGTTAAAGTATAACCGTATCCCCGATTGTCAAAACACACAAACTCTATCGAGTAACTCAAATTGAAATTCGAGGACGAATTTCCTTATAAGACGGGAAGACTGTGACAATCGGTAATTTTCCAACTATTAATTTATTAATAAATTATTATTTATTATTACCTGAACGTTTTTTAGCCTGCATTGGCTCACTCAAATTAACCACGGAAAGTCATCCCGCACACTGGAGCATTTTACTACCTAATATTTAAATATTTTCTGACCACTTATGAGTTTTCTAACTCACACGAATAGTTATCTCATTTTATTGGAAACACGAGCTCGCGCACGAACTGACAAATAGATAATATGGTTTAGTCTAATAAAAACACCTTATGGAACAAATATTATTGTTTTTATAATTTTGCTATAAAAACAAACTCGAAAAAACCAAAACATCTCAACTCAAGTTTAAACCTCAAACGGGTTAAATAAATTATTACGGGAATTCACATTTTAACTTTCCACTCTTTTATAAACTTGCGGTGTCGCGATTCAGCAACCAAACACAACAAGCATCATACAGATACATGTCATATATATATCTTTAGATTAAAACACCACACTCGACATTTGTTGCATGCCACGAACGTCGTTTATATATTATAAAAACATTATACTTGGGCTCTAAACATCCTAAACCAACTAAAATTTATTATGTTGAGTTTACAACTTCATTTGAACACCATTCGTAATATTGTGGTGTCATGATTCACTTTGGACGACACGAAAACTCAACTCTTGACATATTGTCACACTACTCGATTCATTAAGCATTCTGATGCAGGTTTTACTGACCAGGTCTTAATATTTATAGTGTCTCGCTATACCTATGGTCTACCCTAATGCACTACCGGGCAGTGTACCCGGTCGCGTGTAGTGTAGGAAATGGTAAAGTCGAGGTCGTCCCAAGAGCTATGTGTGTTGGATTATTACTAAGTCTAGTGTCACAGAATAATTGTTTCGATAGGGAATTAATTAATTAAACTACTAATGCAGAATAAAAACAGATAAATGGGTAAAGGGAAATCAATAGAGGAATAGTGGTGCTAACCTAGTCAATCCTCCTAGCTAGTTATGTCTACGTCTACCTACTTCCAATTACTTCAGGTGGGGTCAAATTCGAGAGGACAACATTTGGTCAATTCGCCCTAACCTATCAGCAAAGATGCCACCACAAGAGAAATCAGGCGCACCGTCATAAGTCATGTTGTTCTTGGTCCCCTAAGACAAGTCATTAAGTACCGCTACATGCTAGATTCAAAATAGTGAGTGCCCGATCGTTAGGAACTTAGACACTACACCCCAGTTCTTAAGTTCATCCAAACGATAGGTGATCAGTTGGTCAAATCGCACAAGTAGAAAGGGTCGTCAGTTGGTCATATCTTACCCTTCCCGTCTCAGTCCGCTCACCTAGGGTCAGCTGGTCATATCTCCTAGGCAATTGGCCTCTACCGCCATTCAAAACTACCGAACCAAGGGTGACTACCAAAGAACTATGCATGCATACACTTAGAAATAATTGTACCGAAGTAAAGGTAAACGCAAACAAAACAATTAAGGAATCATAACTAGGCTAGCACCAAAGGGTGCTTAGCCGCTCATATTAATCATGCAAATCAATTCAATATTCAAAGGTACGAAATACATGAATTGAAAGTAAAAGAAATATAAAACGCTAAAGCTTATCGTAATGGAGTGACTTCTCCCTTGGTAACAGCTTCGTATGCTCCCCTAGACCTGCCTTGAGCTTTTTCCCACATTCTCAGAGAGTTGTGTGTGGAATGGGATGATGAGAAATGCTGGAATTCGTGGGGTATTTATAGGCCAGGTCTGGGTTACGGCGTAACCAATATAGGAGTTACGCCGTAACCTTCTATTCCATCGTAAATGCACTAGATCTGCTAGTTACGGCGTAACCTAATAAGTGGTTACGCCGTAGACTTCAATAAACATGGTTACGTCGTAAGTGATGTAGTTGTTACGGCGTAAGTATCAGCGGCGTGGATCCGCATTTGACCTAATGTAGTTACGTCGTAACCTTTGGGAAGAGTTACGCCGTAACCTCTTGATAAGTTGGTATTCTGAGTCACGCAATAGTTACGGCGTAATGTGAGAGAGGAGTTACGCCGTAACTTCTTCAAAATAGGCATACTGTGATAAATCTGTAGTAATGTTTCCATTTCCGCGTCTCTTTAGCTCCAATGCTCGTAATTTACCTGAAAGTAGAAAACAATGGAAAACAAGCGTAAATCCATATAAATGATATAAATAACGAGCATTATCGGGGGAAATTGACACTTAATATTCAGGACTATTTGATGGTATCACATTCTAATACATTGCCTTTCACAACTCAGTGATTGTACCTAGTGATGTACAGTTGTACACATATTCGATTTTGGAGCAAGGACCATGTGACAAGAATTCAAAACACACGACATGTATATGTCATGCATATTGCATAAGAGTGTAAATACACTTTTAAAACCAAAATGTAAATGTATACTAGTTTAAAAGGATTTACACAAACCCTTGCATGACACCTTTGACTAAGTTTTTTTTAATCCTACTCCACTCAAACGAAAATTCACTTTTCAAATCACCTCCGACACATATTCGGTTCACACTTCACCTCAAACTACCCTCCTTTTTCATGGTTTCAACTCAATACAAGGTGGTATCCTTTTTTTCATAGACAAAAAGGACAAATGACCATGCTTCTTTCCCTTCTTTCTTCCTTATGGCAGTAGAGAACCCTTACCAAATCCACTCTCATATCTTTTTGGTACATTTTTATCTATATAAAAATATCAACTCTCTTCTTTCTTCTTTCATATACCGAGCTTTACACAAGTTCAAACACGCACATTTTAGTTTCAAACACTCAAGGATTGAGCAAAGGGTAAACTAAAGGATTTTCAAAGAAAATATGGGGTTTTGAAAGCAAAAGGGAATCAGGTGTCACACTTTGGAAGCTATCGGGTTCAATGTTTTGGTAAAGCTAATGGGCTCTTAGTTATTTGGTCCTTCATTTCACTCGTGCACTCTTCCAACTTTGTAAGCAAACCCAAACTCATCACCTTTATACTCATTTCATTTTATACGAGTTAAATCTTTGCAAACCATTCTTGATTGATATAGACATGCTCTCATAAAAAAAATGAAAACCATATCAAAACCTTTGTTCACTCGTGTATTACAAACTAGAATGATTAACCATGCGTTATTATGCTTATGTGGTAGCTTTTGATCGTAAATCACGGAGGTTTAAACGAGAAACAAGCAAATAAGCACTTACGCTTACTCATTTTTTTATTTTTATTTTTATTTTTTTTAAGTGAAACATGGAACGCTTTCATTTTAAACGTATATACACTAAAGAAAAGTAAATAAAATGTCTAGGCTCAATCTTGGATCAATGCTCGTCTCGGGTTATTGTTTGTTTCATGTTTAATAGCGTTTTATACTCGATTAGTGGACACATCTATACTCAATATATACATACGAAAACGTTACTCATTTTGTTAAAACAAACCCAACACCACTGGGCCTAGCAACCTAACCCACGACCATATATACTTATTGTCGTAGCTCATTTGGTATGATGATTGGTTTGTGAGCTAAAGTTCCCGAGTTCGAGTCCTTGCAACTTCAGTTTCATTTTTATTTGTTGTTTCTGCAACTTTTACGACTTGGCAGATTTAACCCTTCAACTTCCATCAACTTATTATTTTCTTAAAATGTATATAACTTCAAAATATATATTACATTGACAACTTCAGCCCCTTGATTATGAGTTACTTGCCACTTTTCTTAAAAGTCTTATAAGTTTGTAACTTATACACTTCGGTCCCTCTAGTTTGGATGCTTTGACATTTTTCTTAAAAACTTATTATAAGCTTGAAATATATTTTATTAACGACAACTATGGTCCCTCAACTTGGACCAATGTGATATGCTTTCATAAAAACTTATAAGTTTAATAACTTATATAGTTTACCACTTTTCATTAAATAAATATGTTTAATACATATTTTTGTTCGACGGCCACATCCTCGTAAACTTTAAATAATATATTTATCCAAATATATTATATACTTACGACTTAGATAAATATTATATATATATATATATATATATAGAGTGAGGATCAGGTGCGGATTTTTTTAATTTGTGCGGATGTGCGGATAGATCTGGACCGCCCATTCCAGATCTGATCTTGACTTTTTGTAAAAAAGTCAAGATGTGCGCTATCTTCACGGTACCAATTGACCTTGTAAACGATTTTTTTCAATTTTTTTTCCTTTTGAGGGATCCTTACTATTGTTATCTTATATCATTTTTTTATTTTTCCAGATTTTTCTGAGCACTTTTTAGTTTTTTGATTATGAGTCCTACCGTGATATTAACGATATTATGAGTTCTACTGTGATATTAAGAAGCTGTGATATTATAAAATGGTGATATTATAAAACCAAATGTGATATTAAGCTTTTTTACATGTAAAATTAAACCGTGATATTAAGAAACATATGATAGTTACTATGATATTAACAATTTTATTTAAAAAATGTATGATAGTTACGGTGATATTAACAATTATATTAAAAAAAGAAAAAATGTTCTTGTGATAGTAAAAAGAAACCGTGATATTAATATTTTTTTATTAAAAAAGTAACGGTGATATTAATAATATTAGTAAAAAAACAAAAAATTAGTGTGATATCAAAAAAAAAGTTAGTGTGATATTAACAATTTGTATTAAAATAAAAAAGTTGTATGTGATATTAAGATCAGATCATGACTTTTTTACAAAAGTCAAGATCTGATATTGACTTTGTCAAGATCAGATCTTGACTTTTATAAAAAAGACAAAATCGAACTTAATATCACAATACCTTTAATCATGAAAGCGATTTTTTTTTGAAATTTTTTTCAGCGATTCTTAATAATTTATCATCCTCTTTATATTTTATTTTTTTCATATTTTCTTGAATTTAAAAAAAAAAACTACTGTGATATTATCCGCACCATCCCTACTTAAAATGCAATCCGCACCCGATCCCTTCCCTATATATATATATATATATATATATATATATATATATATATATATATATATATATATATATATATATATATGGAAGGGTTATTTTCAGAACCAATAAAAGGTCGAGAACTGCGAGAACCAAAGATCAACCAATCAGATTTTTTTAGATATTTATTTTTATTGTTTAATTCAAAAGGGTATAATAGTAAAATTATGTTTTTTAATTTGTTTTTAATAAAAAACGTTTTTTTAGTTCCTAAATTTTAGGAAACTTTTTTTTTTTTTTTTTTTTTTTTGAAATAATTTTTATTTTCAGTATGTATGATTTCAAAAGTGAGGTGCATATCTGTTTTTTTTTTCTTTTCATATAATGTAAATTTACATATATTTTTAGTGTTCACTTGCTTAAACCTTTAATGTGTTTTGGTAACAAATATTTAAAAAATGTGTTGATATAATACAATACATGTGCAAATACGGTATATAAACATTAACATCATATGATATACAAATAGATACATGTGCAAATGCGACCAATATATTATTCTAGCCACTAGATACAAGTACATAAAACAGTAACATCATATGATATACAAATACAATATAAAATGTCTTTGCATGTGTGCACTGATAATCTTTAACAGAATTGGATTTTGTTTTGATGTATGCACATGTATTTCTCCTCATTAGTCGCTCTTGCCTTTCCTGCACATATGCGTAGGGCTAAGCACAACCGCCCGCCACCCGACACCGCCCGCCAGGTACCGATCAACACTCGGGTCGGGACGCGGTTTGCTTTTTCCGGCTATTCGGGATCGGGATCGGGTCGGGAATCGGGATTACCCGACAAAACACAACGTCGGGCACTGTACCGACCGCCACCCGACACCGACCGACACCGACCGATCTACACTCGGGTCGGGACGCGGTTTGATTTTTCCGGCAAGTCGGGATCGGGATGAATCGGGCTCGGGACGGGACGGGGCGGTTTGATCCCGATGCTCAGCCTTACATATGCGTTCGTTCCATCCATATGCATTTGTATGCACATGTGTATCATTTGCGTTATCTTTTTCAAACACATAAAAAACAAAAGACATTTGAAATCAAAACACAAACATTTTGTTAAATCAGTAAATACTAATTAGAGAAACTAAAAAAGGAAAACTACAAAGTCAATAAATTAATTAACCTTGATAAGCCATTTAAACATAACTAAACCTTGTAGAATCTTGAGATCGAAAGTAAACAATGATAAAAATACATGTGCATAATTTTCTAAACTGACCACTTTATAAAAATACATGTGCATATTAACCGAATTACATGTGCACAAATGTCGTTGTTATCAAATAATGGTTACCATCCCTGTCCCGCTTTGAAAGTTTAGTATAACCATTTGTTCAATCTAGGCAACTCCAAACACCCCCTAATCCGATTAAAATGGAGGCACCAAAGATCCTTTAATTAAATTAGTACATCCCTAAACACAAACACCTTCTTATCAATTCTAAGCAACCTCAAAACACCCTTTATATCAGAACTATGCATACACGAACACCCCAAACACTCTTACATCCCTCAATATACATTGGTCAGGTATACTGATTTGTTTCTTGTATTGTTGATACATATATCAAACCAAACACACAAACTACAAAGCCACAAAGATTAATACGATATAAAAAACCTCATTAATCATGGTGCAAATCTGAACCGAAAGCATAAACTTCATTCATATCGATCATTAAATAAAACCCGTTTGCACATGTATACTGATTTTTAAATAACATTATCGCCAATTAATTCAAATGTAGATTTAACGAATCAATATTAAATCTCATTATTTGCATTCACCAATTTTAATTTATGACCACCTGTGTGTAATAAAACAAAAGGAAGCAATCAATATAGAATTCTCAGTACATATGCTTATTTCGTTTCGCAGCCGTTAACCACATAGGAGTTGATAAATATAAAGTTAATAAACAAATAATATATCATACACCATAGAAAAGAATTGATTACATGTCACCAAGTTTTTCCCTTGTTACTCTATTCATTTATTACGTTTGGATTGACAATAGCATCTTTGAATATTTCTTAGTTGATTGGTAGAACGCATAACAGCGGCTAGGGTTTTTTAGATGGAGATGGTAAAGTTGAAAATATAACTGATGATGATTGATCACTTATTATATGGGAAATTAAATATGAAACGGTTTTGAAATTATTATAGAAAATACCAATAATACCCCTAAACACTTTATACAGCATTCCTTGATTTTTTATTTAATTACAATCATGCCACCCTCATTTATAACCATTGATTAAAAAATAGAAGGCTAAGATCGGTTCTCGCAGTTCTCGACCTTTTATTGGTTCTGAAAATAACTCTACACGATATATATATATATATATATATATATATATATATATATATATATATATATATATATATATATATATATTCACCACTCAAAGATTCAACAAATTTAATAAGTACAATACGTCTTATATTTATTTGCTCCTCGATAAAACTTGAACGATTATTCAAGCCAACTCCTATGGGAATATAATGTATATATTCTCATACTCTTTCCTAGAGCCAACACTTACAAATATTACTACAATTACATTTTTGTGTACCTCGATGATCTAATTAACTTGTGAAACATCCACATTAGCTACAATAACTCAAATATTGGAAAACCTTTGTTTTTGAGCTTTAAGCATTTCAAAAACACGAACACTTGTAAACTTTCAAACGTTGTTTGAACTTTATGAACATGCATTTGAATTCAAGACTTAGACTAAAACCATACCATACTTATCTAGGTTGCGTGTCGGAGCCGTGCACATTTACTACTTGATTTATTCTCATCCAACGACTAATGAGGTGAGTTTCATAGCCCCTACTTTTTAACTATTTCATGAACTGTTTTGGGGTGAGAATCATGCATACACTTTGTGAATACTGCTGTTATGCAATACATTTTATGAACTATTGTGCTATCAAATACCTTTTAAGAACTATTGCTGTTACGCAATACACTTTATGAACTGTTTCTTTTACGTAAACACTATATGAACAACTTTTACTTTATGGACTAGAACTGAAACTCTTGTGTAAACCACTATTACGAGCGTAGCCTAAGGAACTTATTCCCACTTGCCCGCCTGTCATGTACCATTAATCCCTGTGGGGAGTGCGGATGTTATAAATAGATCTATTGAGGGTAACGCCTCCGTCCGTGTTGGTAGCGCTAACTTGTCTTCGGACGTATATCATGTCGGAACTCAAGCGTTAATGGGAATACACACTTGCTGAGGGAACCATAAACATATTGACATGCTACTTACACGCATGCGGATGAACTTAGAGCTCGAGTAATAGACACAACTCATTTTTACTTGGAAGTATTTCTACACGTGGTGTAGCGAGCACATTTATTTTTTCCATAAACAAAATTAATTGCTTTAGTGCTTTACTATAAACCTATGAACTCACCAGCTTTATAGCTGAACTTTTAGCATGTTTTTCTCAGGTGTTTGATCCTGAAGTGGGACGATCTCAAGGCAGGGCTTGGCATAACGTGGTCATAGACTACACCGATATATTTGGGACTACCTTTTATTAATGGGTCATTTTCCGCAACAATTAAACTCTTGTAAACATTATTAATCTATTAATTAAAGTTCTTAAACGGTTTTTATAAAACCTTCTTTACTACCTGCGTTATGATGCCAATTGGCGCCCTCGGGTTTTGGGGGTGTTACAACGTTGGAGCAACATATGTTTAATTCATATTAGTTTAAATTCCCGTGGTAAGGCTAGGGACAGAGCCACAAAATTTTACCCTCAAGTTCATAGTAGTTCTAGCAAACTCAAAACGTTTATAGTGATAATAATACTAATAACTACATACATCGACTTTCATATTTCAAGTGAAAATAGTGTGTTCATTCAACTATTTTAATCGGATTATCTCTAGCACTTTTCATGCTCACACTTTTCACTTAGATTTTGAGCACATTCACACTCTCACATACACCTACAGGAGGTCTCCCTGCTCTCGGATCTTATATGGGGTAGGAGTATGATTTGTCTACATTCTACTTCCCACATACCTCGCTCGAGCGGGATTGGGTATCTATAAGTTTTAATCTTTTACAACAGATGATTGATGCGATTATCCATCAAAAAAGAAAAATTATAAGAATGTCTACTGAATTCATTCGAAGAAATTGAATCATTTGTCTTTCAAGGACTATCCTATATCTTAATTGAGTGAGTATTATCAGGGAATCAGATTAAAAACAAAACCATCTACGGATAAAATATCATGTAAACACACAAGAACAAGAACTATAGAAAGATATATGCCAATAAGCAGGAAAAAAAAGCAATCCCAAACACCCTAAGGGGCTGTTTGGTATGCATAATTTGGGAGGTTTTTATTGGTTTTGAAATTAGATTTCTTTTCTTATTGTGTTCGGTTAATAATTGAGGGGGGTGTTTGAAATTGTGACCCCACAAAAAGAGGAGTTTTTAAACTTACTAGAAGGGTGGAAGTTTTAAAATACGGATTGCACAGTAAATCTCAAATGGTTGGTTAGACAAATATGTCCTTTATCTCTTTTGCTTTCTCTCTCCAACCAATGTCTTCTTCTCCATCAATTTGTCCATATCTTCTTTCTGTATCCTCACTCTATGAGATTTGTGAGTATCTTTTTTTTATCTTTTATTTTCAACGTCGCTTTCGTAGGTTTTGATTTGTTGGTAAGCATTACTCTCCTTCCTTTTTTTTTCCTCACCGTCAACTTTCCTCTTAACAGATGTAATAAACCCATTAGCATCTTTAACAATAGACTCATTATTGAAAAGATCAGTTTCTTTAGCAACAAATTCAAAAGCTTTTTCAACAAACTTGAGTGGGTCAGCTGTGTCAAGAACTGCGTTGAATGGTTTCTTGATGGACTCTGGTTTTTCTTCGTATAAAGACAAGATTGCCATTGTTTTTTTTGTTTTGATATGTTGGTGAGCATTCTTCTCTTGTTATTCTTATTCTTAATTTGACCACATCTCTTTGTTTGACCCATATTTTTTTGTTCACGAGGTATTTCAGATCTTCACGATTCAAGATTATTTGTTCAAATGATAAAGGGTAATTATGTCATCTATCACTAGTTATGTGAAACAAAAAATCTTCTAACCAAACACGCAAAAGGATTTAGATTCTCAAGGTTTACATTTGTCCCAATTTACAAAACTACTGAATTATAAAACCTCGAGTTTCAAAATTATGAACCAAACAACCCCTAAGTCTCTGCATTGACAATAACTACTTAACAAACAGATTAAATTAACTTACACTTTCCACCAATAAATTCACGTGTCTCGTCACAAGCATCATCAAGACCATTCAATATTCTAGATCTTCTCTTAGATTATTTGATTTAAGATCATTTGAAGACAAAAGATCATTCACATATCAAGGGATCAATCTCCACCCTCTATCTTCCCTCCGTTTTTATTTGATCTAATGGATGAGATTAATCATAATAATTTAGAAAACCCACTTTCATCATTTTTTGCAAATATTAATATTTTTCAAACCGTTAATAGTTAAGCGAAAAAAATATACCATTACGACAAGCATTTAATTATCTTTCTATAGATAAGTACTTTGATATACTTTCGATTTTTTTTCTTCGTGTTTTTCACTTTTTTTACATTTTTTTCGTTACTGAAATTTGCATGAAAAAAATCACATGTGATTAAACACTAATTTGAATATCACATGTGAATATAGTGTTAAATCACATATGATAAATTTGAATATCACATGTGATATTAGTTTTTTTTGAACGGCAATTGTTGCTACATGGCTCCTAGCCCAGAAGGCGTAGCGAGCCCACACAACCAGGTTGGGTCCAGCCCAGAAGGCAATGACACCCTTCCCTTTACACACGCAAGAGGAAATCCCTATCGCCCTAGACAAGACTCGAACTTGAGACCTTGCCTAAAAGGGTAAAACCTCCATACCGCTAGACCAGAGGCCCTTTGGTCACATGTGATATTATATATCATATGTAATTTAACATTAAATATCACATTTGATATTCAAATTAGTGTTTAATCACATGTGATTTTTTCATGCAAATCTCCGATTCGAAAAAAAAGACGAAAAAACTTGAAAAAAAACGATTTTTTTTTCTTTTTCCGAAAGTATATAAAAGTGTCCGTCTATTGAAAGATAATTAAATGCTTGTCACGATTGTGCAATTATTTTCGCTTAACGATTAACGGTTTAAAAGATATTTAAATTATAAAAAATATGTGAAATAATAAAATTCAACAATTGATTTCTTTTTAAATGAAGGATGGAGATGAGTCCTTTGATATATGAAAAAAAATTTATATCTAAAATAACTCTCCTCAGATTCTTTAAGTGGTTCCAAAACTTCTTTCGAAGTTCGACATAGGGGTGTTCATGGGTTGGGTAATATCCGAATAAACCGAAAACCGAAACCAAACCGAAATAAAAGTTCGGTTTTCGGTTCGGTTATGGTTTTAGCAATCCAAACCGAAAACCGAACCGAAAACCGAATTTAAATAAATATATATATTTTTTTATATATTTATATAAAAAAATTATATTTAAACTCTATTATATATATATATATATATATATATATATATATATATATATATATATATATATATATATATATATATATATATATATATATATATATATAATATTTTTGAAGCTTGAAATTATTTAAAAAAAAATATATATATATATAAATAAATGAATAAATTATTAAATTTGGGTAATTCGGGTTATTCGGTTCGGTTTGGTTTTCGGTTATACCCAGAAAAAAAATTAACCGAACCGATGAACACCCCTAGTTCGACATGTTTCTAATCCGGATTGTGTCCTCCTATGTTCTTTAAGAAGAATTAGGCCCAAAAGATGTTATCACAGCCCAAAATCAAAACTCTAACTTACATTGGACCAAAGTAAAAAACCATATGAGTCCAAGTGAGCTACTACTTTTTGCCCTTCTTTTTACTGGTAACTAAAGTTTATGATATTTTGACCGACTTATTACAACTTTTAAGTTGATAGACACACAGACTCAAGCCATGTAATCCCCTTCAGAGTTTTCAGTAAGGTTGTCATGGCCATATTTTGCACATAACAGTAACTAAAGCTGAGAATTTTTACTTCTTAGTACGATGATCACGCGTTTTTATCACTAGACAATCATCGAGCGCTTAATACAAATGTCCTCCCATACATTGTACATTGCACTAATTGTAAAGAAGTCAATATTTTAGACAAAAGCTAATATAGAGATACTACATACAAGTATTTGTTACATTAAATAACGCTACTGTTACATTACATGCGTGCGTTAACACTGTCAAAATTTAGAAAGAACAAAAATGAAATCAAGAGTTAAATATCTTTGATACAGTATAATTTTAACAAGTTCGACACCCGTAACACCGTTCGTCAGATAAGATTGTGGTCAATTACTTGAGCCATAACAAAATATGAATAATCAACATCCCATCATCCAATACATTTTTAGATGATTTTATAAGGATAGTATCTCTACAAGCAAGTGCTTAGTGATATACCTATTGTATAGTCCAAGAACAAAAGGTTTGGTTTATTTAATATAGTGACAGTTAGGTGCACTAAACTTTGGAAAAGGATTGCTCCACAAATTAAACGCATGCATAATATATCAAATAGATGAGATTGCGGAAGCTCATAAAACATTATCTATCTATAATTCTTTTTTTCTTTCCGCAAAGTGGTTTTATTAGTCTTAATCAATCTCACTAAACCACACGCATCACGCAAAACAGAAAAATAAATACATACGCGTGTCTTGTTTTACACAATTTGTATAATATACTAAAAGGCGTACACGTTACTGTAGCAAACAACACATGAAATGCAAACTTTCACACACGTTACTGTAGCAAACCACACATTAAATGCAAACTTTCACAACTTGGCAGAAACAGTCCCTGAGGTTTAAGTGGCGCTGCAAAGTAAGTCCAAACATTAAACGCAAAGTTTCACAACTTGGCAAAAACAGTCCCTGAGTTTTAAGCGTCGTTGCAAAGTAAGTCCAAACATTAAATGCAAAGTTTCACAACTTGGCAAAAATAGTCCCTAAGGTTTAAGTGTCGCTGCAAAGTAAGTCCTTTGAAGCCAATCCCGCTGCATCGCGCGGGTTTCCACACTCGTATATACTAAATGTGGGGAAGAAAACAGTAACAAGAAGGCATTAAATGCAAAGTTTCTCAACCTGGCAGAAATAGTCCCTGAGGTTCAAGTAGCGCTGCAAAACAAGTCCTGCATCATTAATTGCTAACTATAGCAATCTGACAAAAATAGTCCCTAAAGTTTAAGGGGCGTTGCAAGGTAAGTCCTGTAGAATTAACTGCAAAATTAGTCCCTAAGGTTTAAGTGTCGCTACAAAGTAAGTCCTTTGAAGCCAATCCCGCTGCATCGCGCGGGTTTCCACACTCGTATATAATTATTAGACAAATTTTATAGACCTAAGCTTACACACAGGCTTGGGCCATATAATGTGATGTGGTAAAACTGAAAAATAGATAGTTAGTTACAATATAACTTTTGATCATTATATTTAGTTATGGCATAAGTATAATTTTGTATAGAGCATCCGTTAGCTCAGCTAAGACACTGTGTATAACATAAAACTTTACAAAAGATATAACTACAGTTTTCATATTTTACATGACGTAAATGACACGGTGTTTAATTTTGAACATGATTACACAATGTTTTATATTCGCTATTAAAGTATTGTTTAAATGTGAGGTACAAGTAAAATCAAATACGTGACCAACCTTATATCTGGTGATTCGCGCATTTTTTTTTATTTGCACACTTATTATACAAAGTATTTAAAATATGATATAAATGTAATACAAATGTGTAATGCAAGAATAAAGTGTCACAACTTAAAATAAAATTGTGCAAATTAATTCTCCAAACGTTCCAAACGTATATAGACAAGCTTTGAGATAGGTACTTTATGCTTGGGAGTTGATTTGTACACTCTAAAAATTGATTGAAACACTCAAAAATATTGTATACTGACGTATATAACCTTAGATCACTTTACACATATTCACCCCTGTAAGGGTATAACTGTCAAAATGTAATACTTTTGAGTGTCCCAATAAAATCTTGAAGTGTACAAATCACCTCCCTGCTTTATGCTAACCTAGTTATATAGACAAGCTTTGAGATAGGTACTTTATGCTAACCTAGTAGCTTATACAATATGCATAAAAAGGTATACACATATGATTAGATTAAAAGAACGATATCTATAGCATTCATGAAGTACACGTTTGTACGAAGATTCAAACGTAACCATGACCATTTAGACAAAGACATCACGTACTTGTTTTTTCAAGACTATTAGGATTTCCACCATACAACCTTTAGACAAAAGAATAAAGGTTCCACCAATTGGCTCTTATTTTCTTGTATGGTTATAATGACACTTGATCTACAACCCCATTTGTCCCAAGATTTGCAAACATATACCTAACAATCTCTCATATTCCAATTATCTTCTTTATCTTTTGATTTGATTTGATATGATAAAAGTGTGTAGATTAAGGTTGATGCTGATTTATATAAATAAACTTATACGATAGATTTATATATAGTTTTACCGCGCGCATGTCCCAAAGAACAAAAATGTATAAGTCGAGATAAAAGCTTCTTAATACTTGTCATAGAGTGTGTTAGAGTCGTGGCTATCTAAATTCTTAAGTGATCTTTCGGTTAAAAGCTTCGAAATTTAAATTGTCATATTATAACTTATCACAAAAAGTACCCATCAGGTGTCGATAGATTCTTACTGAATGATAGAGCTGTAAGGACACGAGGATGCAAACATGACTTTAAAAAGTAGAGAAGCGCGAAAAATAGAAAGTACTAGCCATGTGGTTGGTGTTAAAGCTGATCATCACGTCTGGCCCATGCTTTCGCGCTTTTGCTCTCCTAAGTACCTGGATGCATGAACTGATGAACATCCGACAATAGTATCGCAATGCACAACTGTACCTATTGAACTAATCGAACCTCCTAACTCTTACGCAACAAATAATGTTACAACTCAGAAATAATCATCTTTTTGCAAAAGAAGTATTCACCTTTTCGTACATTGATTTGTCCTTGCATTTTCGGCGATGCATCCGAGCACTTGTGAAATGCATTATTGTTAACCCACTAAAACTTTGTTTACTAGTATATAATTTTACTTTTAGAAGCGATATTATATTTTATGCTATCTAGTGATCATAATGATAGTTGAACTCGTAAAAGGCATTTTTTTTTTGTTTCTTTTAGAAATACTTGGCTTAAATTTGACGAATATGTTTATCGCACTTGTAAATCAATGTGCTTAAAGATTACCATAAAATTGATATATATAGCAACCCTTCAAAAGTCTATTTTACCACTTTCTAATTATCAGTTTGGATTAGACAAAATATCCAAGAATCACCACCCTGACCCTGTCGTCTGGTGGCAAGATTTTTTTGTTTCTTTGCAAAATGTAAAGGGTTCAAACATCACGAGTTGTGTAATTTGGGGGTGTTCAGGGAAGATCATAAACGGTTTTGGGATTAACCCGACAAAACCACGTACATTTGAGTCAAAAAAAGGCTCACCCTCCATATAACTTGGACTGAGAAAACCTCATCCCTTACCCGTTTATTAGATAAAATATCAATTCTATTTGTTATTGCTACATATAGACATTGACAAATGTTAATGTGATGTATACCCTACTGGGGTGTAACATCAAAACCAACTTACCAGAGTCATTCAGACTCAATAAGCATTAGTATTATGGGGGAATTTCATATATACCCAAGGAAACTTCAAAAATTACATATTTCCTCAAAACACAAGTTTTTAATGCATGATGTACAATGCTATTAAAACATGCTTTGAGGAAATATGTAATTATTGAAGTTTGGGTGAGGATGTATGTAAATGCCCCTAGTATTATAATGAGTGACCTAGTGTTGCACTATAGAGATGTTAGGAAAATGTAACATCGGTGTTATTTGTTAGGTTTAGCTCCATGTTGAGTTACCCGTGTCACCAATTAACCTTGTATGTGAGGTAAACACGTGTTGCAGTAACGGATAAATTTAATTATCTCATCATCAAAAGTATATCGTGATCCAAGATAAGAACATAAAGAAAGAGAAAGTAAGATTGTGAACCAATTAAATTAGAACAGTGTCCATCGTGAATAAGATAAAGCTAAGGTAGCTAAAGCTACAATGAAATCTTCTTTAGCCTTTTCTCAATGTCGTGTTTAAGGTTTTGTTTGATGCAACCCAATTTGGTTATAGTTTGATTATGTGTTATTAGCCGTTTATAGCAAGACTAGTTAGCTTAGGAGTCAGTTAAGTGTAGCTCAATGTGTAAGCCAAATATTGCGTTTCTTTTGTGTCACAATTACTTGGGCCTCAAGTTAACGTTAGGGATGTTTGTGTGTAAGTGAGCTTAGGCCTTGCATAAGTCATAGGCCGGTTAAAATTATACCTCTCACCTCTATGAGGCGATGCGTAAATGGCTCAACACATGCATCATATTCTCATTTGTAACCGAGTTTAAGGTTTAATACATTAATCGTCCAGCGCGGTTATACTTTGTGAGTTCCAATTCTTTTATTCTTCACAAAAGTCGAGTGACTTTTGGGTTTGGGTTTCTTGTGTTGACACCGGTGTGGTACGAATTCAACTTCATAATGGAAGCTTTGATTGTATGTGGAGCTAATGTTGGATATTATTTAATCAAATACTATGTAATAAGTTGTTTAACAAATAGAAAAAGATCCTCTCAAGTTTGGATTTAACATGATAAGTCATGTTATATGTGCCGCAAGAAATGAAAAAACAGGTGTACCCTTAATGTTGATTAAAAGTAAAATTTTTATCAGTTTAACTTGTGTATGATTGATCAACATGACCTATCACGTTGAAACCAACTCTAGAGGATCTCAATCCTTATCAAATTAAGTATAACTCAAATCATTCCAAGGACCTAAAACGACAAAACTGACACTAAAAAGCTTGGTCCGGAAAAATTTGACCCTAAAGACCTAAACCCAAACGAAGAAACCAAGGCATATTAGTAGCATGAGTGTGTTTAGCAAAATTGGCTACAACAAGAGTTAGATCTAATATTATAAACTTTCAAATAAGTTGAAAGCTGAAGTGTTTATTTTCATACATATGTTTAACGAATTAGTTTAAGTTACAGCTTATTATTATAATAATATGACATAAAATACATCAAATTAAATACGCATATATTTCAACTTAGCCTTTTGCATATTCATCTATAATATTTTAAAAAGTTCTTAAATAATGTGATAATCGACAAACTCTTCTAGCTTAACCTTCTAATAACTTATAGTTTATAAAAGGATTCGTATACTTATGTGACACATAGAACTCTTATATGAGCTAACTTATTTTAAAATTCAAAACTTTTATAAGCTCACATAAACAGGTGCAATCCGGATCCGCCGATAGATAAGTATGCTCATATTGATTCAAATAGAAGTTATTGAGTTTTGTGAGGTAAAAGCACTCACTATATATGTGCGTATAAGTAATCTATATTTGTTTAGTGTTATGATAATTCATACAAATACCGCAAGAATGTGCGATTAGAAGGTGTTGAGATAAGATCACCTCATACGCATAACACATCCAACAAAACCACCCACTCTCCATTGTCTTCCCATGTGACGTTTGGTACTTTGGTGCACCATTCATGGACCAGCCCCTCTACCTCTTTCATCCGTACGTTCATACATCACATTGGCACTTTGCTAACTTCATTTTTTTTGGACAATGACTATAAATATTGTGGTCATCTTCTGTTATATCAGCGTTATATTAGCTTTCCTTTTTTAAAACTACACTTAATCACAATTTGCTAATAAGGCGACCGCAAACAAAAATAAACATACCCCATCAAAACTAATAAAAACAAAATACACACATAAAAGAAAAAGAAAGTTATGGTTAGATGACAAACCAAAATAATTGAAAGATTGGGTGTTTGATCGGTTGCATTCGGTTGAGCTAGTGGGCATAACTCAGCCACCTACTTGGTTGGAAGTCAACCAACCATACCATTAGCATTAGCCTTATATTTAGAGATGTGTAGTGACAAGTCAATAACTAGCCACTTCAACACACATCTAATAACACCGGTATAATTTAAACATCGTATCCAGTTTAATGTTATAGGCGCAAGTGAGTCGTATACACACCCTCAAAAATACCTCACTCATTTAAAAAAAATGCGCTCGTCAATGGGCCGGCGAAAGGACGAACGGCTAGTGAATGGCGTGCACCCTGATGCTAAATGGCAGCATCATTGGGCATAAAAAAGCCTTGTGACGTGTTGTTCGCCACTGCATCATGTGCTCTTATAGTAAGGACCAAGGATAAGAATATAACTTTTTTTTAAAGGTGTTTGTTTAATCTTATTCGTAAACTTATGAACTTTTGTGGTTTCAGTTTATTTTTCACAACCATATTTTTTGGTTTATTTTGTAACTTATAAACTTATATAAGTTTATTATGTCATTGTAAGCTTGTATAAGTTTCAAAATTAATTAGCTTTTATTTGAAACATAAGTCGAAACCAAATATGCTCATAAACCAAAAAATAAACTAAGCCAACACACCTCATTGACAAAGAAACTTTAGTTTTTTTATGTAAACATTAGCATACTTTTATATAGATATATATCTTTTTTCCTTTTTTCTTTTTTTCTTTTTTTTTAAAAAAAAAAGAAAGAGAAAAAAACCTATGTTTATGGTTGCAGCCCGAAGCAAGGGAGAGTTTGTAGTGAAGGAAACCAAACGTTTGACGAAGTAGGTTAGAGAGCTAGACTTGGTGTGTGCAAAGGAATGAGAGTTAAAGATGTGAAAGCTAGGTGGCGGTTCTTTAAGAAATGTGTGTTGGCGTATGCGTCCGAAGTGACCAGCCGAAGGGCTCAAAAATCATTCAGACAAACCACGACAAATCAGCTAGTCCAAGTATAAGACCAGGCCATAAACCGAAGTGGCACATTACCTACCAAAGGGATGACTATAACCACTTCAGCACAACGGTCACATGGCGTCATCATGTATAAAAGGGAAGGAATCTTGATCAGAACCACTGACCTGATTCAGACAAAGCCCAAACAGAGCAAAGTCAAAGTCCCGCCCGAAAGGGTCACTTTCACCACATGTGACCCTCAGGTAAGGACAAGACTCCTCACCTATATAAAGAGTGGAAGTTACTGCATTTAGGTCAACTCTCTCTAACTCTACTTTTACACACAGTAATTACTTATATCATATTCTCATTCTCACGCCGGAGCTTGGTCTAGGGATAAAACCCTAGGCGAGGCTAACACGTGTTACTTTTGTGTTCACAGATCCGAAGGGCAAGACGAGGCGCCTACCGAAGGATCTTAGCTTGTTTGGGTGAAGACACATTTTTACCTCAATAAATTGACGCCATCCTTGGGAACCGCTATCCAATCTATCTAGACTAGAAGATTGCGAATCCCTCCACTGAAACTCCATCCGGCAATGACGAGAGAAACAATAACCCACCAACCTTGAAGAACAGATATTAAGCCACATAACCTCATTAAAAGCCCTGATAAAAGAACACAACACTAAAGGCACCAGTCCCCTGAAACCAATCCGGATCGACTTTGGAGATGAAGCCGAGGAACCACAGAAGGAAACGGGGAAAAGAAAAAGATGAACGAAAGGGCAAGGAAGTCGAAGAGGAAGATATGCAAAAACCTTATAAGGATGCACCCAGATGCTCATTTACCAAAAGGATCATAGAATTCGCAGGTCCAAAGCACGAACTGCCTAAGAATATCAGACTTTACGACGGCTCCACAGACTCGGACGATCATATCACTAGATTCTTAGGGGCAACTAACCATGGAGGATGGCAAATGCCGGTGTGGTGTTGGATGTTCCAACAGACCTTGGATGGGTCGGCGAGGGGTCGGTTTGATCGCTTGCCCAATGGCAGCATAGACAGCTGTGAAGCACTTCGGGAACAGTTCCTCTCGAGGTTCGCCCTTCGAAGAAAGTGTTTGAAGGATTCGATGGGAATAACCAAGATTGTACGAAAGGCAAACGAAACATTACCCGAATTCAAGGAAAGATGGACAGATGAAGCTAATTACATCCCGGGGGTACCGGAGGTTATGCAAATATCTTCCTTCATAAACGGGAGAAAATGCCCGAAGTTTGCAAAGCGATTCTCTGATAGGATCCCAAAAACGGTTACTGAAATGATGATAAGGGCAGATGATTTCGTACATTCCGAAGAAGCTTACAACACAACAGAACTTCCCAGAGGAGAAACATATCGGAAGTCATACTCAGTGATTCAGAATTCGGATCGATCACATCGAGTCCAGAACTATTTGGATAGGCGAATAGGAGATCGGCGGTCAGTCACAAACCCCATAATCAATATACCCTATACTATCCGACAAGGACAGACGGAGCACCTCGAAGCGACTACCGCAGAAACAATTACAGGAATGACACTCGACCCATAGGCCTAAATCTTCTCACAAAACCTCCAAAGGAGATACACGGAACTTCAACTAATACTACCCCACCACCACCACCATTGAAAGGAACACCAAGGCGAGAAAACTTAGACAAGTTCTGTGACTATCATGGAGAGAAAGACCACCTCACCAATGATTGTTACCACCTGAAAGAACAATTGAAAATAGCTTTAGAAACAGGGAAGCTGGACCATCTTTTGAAGGATGTAAGACAAAGGGGAAGGAATGCCCCTAGAGACAACCAACCCGGCGGAGGAAAAATCATCAATATGGTATATGGCGGAGGAAACGACCGAAAGAGAAAGACCATAAAACGGTGCTATAATTCAATTTGGAGCATGAGACATGTGAAGACTCTAGCATACGATCGGCAACCATTTTGGATGTGGTGCAACACCTATGGTTAACTTCACTAAAGGCCGGGTGGCGTACGAGTCTTTATAAGAGATGTGGTGCATGTACGTGCATCAGTGCATGTAGGGATGTGCACAATTTGATTTGTTCGAGCCTAAGAATCAGTCAAACAAATAGTTCAGCTTTGATATATTTTTCCAAATCAAATTACTAGACAAGATAGTTTCTCAATTACTCTCAAATCAAACAAATGCAGGTTGGTCGCTTTAAAAGAGATGAATAATATCAAAAGGCATTGCACTTTTTATTAAAATGTACGTTATTATAAAAATGTATTCTATCTTGTAATAATAGTTAGAAATATCTGTTATATTTGAGTAAGGATCAAATGAGAAATAAAATTAAAATGAGAAGGGTGATCGAGAAGAAACCACAACCGTATATTTCAGATGTACCTACAAACACAGATGCATCTCCTTTTAAATTTCTCTCCCTCATTTGAAATATGTGGCTCTAATTACCTCTCATTCTTCTCATTTAAAATTTTTTTTTTCACTAGATTTCTTCTCATATAAGCATTCTGTCTTTTGGTAAAAGCTAGAAATATCTTTTAAGTCAACGATCCATCAATCTAATGTGATGTCCTAACCAAGAAGCTGATAACTATTTAGATCATGCACAATGAAGATTTTACATGCATTGCATCCTTCTTTGCCAAGTTTGCATTAGATATAAACGTTTGTTACATGGAGTAATAAGACTACATGTATATTACTCTTATTACTCCGCGTAATAATAATACTTTTATACGGAGTACTTTAGTCTTTCGTTTTCCTATTGTAGCAAGTTTTGCAATGTCGTAACTTTACACTTCGCAATAATTATCTTAGAAAATGAAGAGCTGGTGAGGGTGGGTGGAGCATGAGCACCTTGTTTTGATTTGATAGAAAAATTAGGTCAAGGAATAAGACCACTTAAGAACTAAAACGACTTTACTTTTCATAATGTCGTATATGTTTGTTCTATTCACTTTATCAGTAATTTTATACGGTGTGTTTTCAATATATTTATATTGAAAATCTTAATTAAATAAGAGATTTTAATTAAGAAATATTTCATTTGCAGTCTACTAATTACTAAACCAGTAAATGGGTAAAATAGCTTAAACAATGACCCTATAAAAATAGGATAAACTGTATCGAAGTATCTTTGTGCGACTCCCTCTATATCGGACCAACTATCTAATTTTATAAAATATTATCTTTAATTTTTCGTAACATTATAATTGAATGAATTTGGAAAAGGACATTCATATATATTGGGACAACCTAAAACAGAAAGATGTACATTCTGTTTGGACGGATGGATTATTTTTCACTACGGTTAATATAAGTTTAGCGTCTTCTATATGCATCGAATTAAATCTTGTATAACATTCTGAAAAGCAATCTAGTGGAGAGCAAACAAAATTCTTCGCCGCCATATCATGATTACTTTCAAGACTCAAATTTGTTAGATTTTAGTCCTTTTCCTGCTTTCATTTATAAAGAAAATATCTTTCCATACAGTACTGTGCTTAACAAAGTATATTTTTTAGAATGGATATCACGTTTATTTAGAAGGTTTCTTAGTTACATACGTAACACCAACATCAAGCTAAGACGTTTAAATTTAAGTCCACCCTAAAGTGCATGAGATCAGTAATGAAGTCAAAAGCTTATGTGATATACCAATTTTTTTTAAAAATATTGATGCAGGATAAACACAACAACTTTTAGACATACTTTTAGTCATGCCAGTTAAACGTTTCTTTTTGAATTAAGTATCACTTCTTACCAAGAATGTCATATATGATGTCCATGTTCATAGTGTTGTTATTTAAAAAAAAAAAAAATCAAATTTACAAATATGTTATAAGTGGATGTAGATATTAGTCCAATCATACAAATACCTAATCACAAATAATATCCCATTTTTCTTTCTCCGTATTACGTACGTTAAAAAAAACTTTTTTTACTAAATAAGGATGTAATAATTATGCGTCTCCAATTATATGTTAGAAGAGTATGTTGTTAACATTTTACAAATTGTTCACGTTGCTTATCATAGAATTGAATAGTCTTTGATGCACCAAATTATCAAAATACCATGAATGATAATATAGAAGAGATAGATTCACATTTAGTTCCCAACTAACATATGATGCATTAATTAATACGTGCAGTCGTTGTCTCATCTATTTACGCTGTGAAATTCCAAAAGAAAGAAGAACAAAAATGTCACTGAACAATCGTTAATATATATTGCTTGAAATGAACGCACTCCCGAGCTTGAGCCTTACAAACTAAACTGAGCCGAGGTTAAGGTTTGGAAAGCTAGGACTCGGCTCACTTCCACCCCTGATTGTTAAGTGAATTGCTCAACAAATTTAATTAGCAAGAGGTTGGAAATAAACACATAGAAAAGCTACTCTATTATTTTCCTTGCTCTAGAAAGTTTCACAGCATTTAACCAGTTTATATACAAGATTGATAAGTAAGTACACTGTATCTATGTTAAAACAATATTTCACGGGATGATTTAAAATAACACTAATTTGAATGTGCATAGGTTAGTGACATGTTATAATTCACAAGTGTCCTTTCCATTTACATGTGAAAAAATCTTAAAAATATCTAAATGTGTATCATTCAGAGACAAATATCATATTACAAAATTTGTACAACTCCATTCTATAAAAAATGTAAATAGTAACAGAATAAAATGCTACCAAGGAAAATACAAAGATATACTTATGATTTTGCCAATTGTCATATGAAGGTGACTTTTTAACTTATAGTAATTGTTTATGTAACAAAAAGAAAAAATGCAAGTGAGGAAGGAAGCAAAAAGGAATTTGAATAGTAGACAGCATGACCAATTTGTAGATTGATCACCGATTGTTGATTCTTATCCAGAAAACAAGAATAACTATATTGTAACTACAAGCTGTGTTGCACACGGGATTGAGTATTGTTGTTGTAATTACAAGTTGTGACGAATGTCGCATCCAATTAAGTGAATGCTAATTCATAGAATTAATACTTCGTATATAAGCATTAGACTTTTTTGCCAATCTTATCAATATTAAGTAATGTGAACAAAGAAATAAGAAGATGAATCACTACTTGGATTTTATAAAATTTAATTAATCAAACAAATATGTATAACATAAGTTTGTATATGTACAAAAGGGAATTAGCTAGTATAGTGTAGTAGTTTAACAAAGAGTGACATCTACTTGTGTTGGTGGTTTAGGATTCTTTTGGATATGTTGTATGACGACATGTTCTTGTCTCGGAGGTTCACACGGACACGGCAATGCTATGAATCTTGCGATTCGATCTCCCGGCATTACCACTGGTAAACTCTCATTCGACTTTTGCGTCTTTTCCTGTTCACAACAACAAATTCACATTTAGTATTTTGTAACGATGCAACTTTTTGTTTTAACAGCGAATAAATTAAGAAAAACTATTTTATTACTTTTTCGTGTCAAAATAATTGTCCAACTTACAGTATAATTTTATTTTGTTTGAAAATATATATTTACTTTTATTTGTTAGATAAAGGTAAAACTGTCATTTTTCTGAATTCACTTTTTGAGTTACGCTTTTACTGAACAAATATTTTGAGACAGAATTTGCGTGTTTCAATCTAGATTTAACATACCGAGTAAGTAGGTTTAGGCTTTGTCGGTTCATGATCATGATCATGATCAAGGCCATCTCCATCCGTGTCGGTGAACGAACCACGAAGGTGACGAAGCTTGTCCCAATGATAACAACACGAAAATATACCACTTAGACTAAAAATCACGATCAATAACAAGGCCGTCCCAAGCGGAAATCCTAAAGTAGGACGAGACGAATCTGAATGATGCAGGTCTGGCGCATAATCTGGAGACTCCATTAGCTTGTCTAAAACTATTCAATTGTATCAATGATAATGATGATGAATAAATAGTGTATGTTTGGTTAAGAGGTTGTATTAGTTTTGCCCTCATGAAGGGTTAATACAAGTATGGGGAAAATGGTGGGAAAATATTAAATGTGTGTGAGAGGGATTAGGAGGTGGTGTGAATTTATAAAGGAATTGAAGTTGAGATTGGTATACAGCTAGCTGTAGCTGTGTGTCCCCGCAATGGTACGGAGGAAGTGGGATGATGTTATCTGCTACTTTTACAACTTGCGTTTTAAAAATATGAGTTTATCACTTTTGGAGTTTATGAGGATTGATTCCAGTTGGGCATCTTAAAAGAAGCTTACATATGGGCTGCTTCAATTCGTGTGAATTCGTATATGAAAATATACGAATTATTTTTCACTACGGATATTAACCCTTCACATGCGCCTTCACAATATTTTCCGTGCGCCTTCACATGCCATGCCAGCTAATTCCTTTCGAACCTGAGATAACATGCTAAAAAGTGTCAACACAAAAGTTGAGTGAGTTCATAGGTTTGTAAGCAAAACAGTTGATCACAAGATATCAAGTTTATGAAAGTAGTGGGCTACGTTGTTATACGCCTATAGTGCGTTTGATTACCTAACCGGTCAATACAAACGATAGAAACCGCATAGGTTTGAAAACAGTAGTGGACAATATAGTTTGTAGTATAATTGCAATGTGTACAATTATCTTCTTGATAGTTATTATTGCTCTAAGCTCATGGCACTCACGACTGACTGTTGTATATATATCACCGGACGATATATACAGTAAATAACTTGCCCCGGGTAGGTATTTTGCCCTTTACCTAGATAACCTCAAATATAGTGCGCCTTGTTATTTCCGATAACAGAGACAGGTTCGTCAATTCCGATAGGCCTATCCATAATATTTGCGCTCACTCCCAGTGATTAGTGGTCCATGATGTTGGGGACTTTTGGCATAAACAACTTAGGCATGCAATAATACAGTCAAGGCATTCATTTTGCAAGTAATTGTCCATAATAAAGTATTTTAGCATGTAGTAAAGCAGTAGCATGTATCTCCTCCAAAAGAGTTTATAAAACAGTTAAACAAAAGTTGAGGCTATGAAACTCACTGTAGTGATCATCAGCGAAGTGTAATGATATATTGTATGTCAACAATAGAGTATGGCAGGACCACGATCTTTAATGATCACCTACGAAAGCATAGTATTCGTGTTTCAGTATAGTGTACGATATAAATGTACAAGTATATGTAGTTTGTTGGCTTTCAATATGATGTTGTACATGAATCCTTAAGTTAAGGTATCCCTTAAGTGTTTGTTTGGCTTATAGCCCTTTTATAAATAACTTCGTACCATCGTTCGGGCTATCAAAATCAAGAGGTCGTGTAGTGAACGTATGAGGAGCCAGGACACTTTAAATCGTAAATCCACAACTCGTCGATACGACACCCCGAAGAGGCCTCTTATGATAATGAAATTCCTTACTATTATTGTACTTGTCATTTATAAGTGAAGTATTTGACGAGACAAATGTTATATAAAACATGTGTCGTGTTTCGTCAAATACTATTGATTGAATTGTGTGACGATATGATGATATAATTTGTGTGTCGTGAAGTAGTTTAACATGTCGTATGGTCATTTTCTTAGTTTGTCAAAGTCTAGCAAAGTCCAATCTAATGAACAAGTTTTTGAAACAAGTTTCGGGTCATTAAACTTATATTAGCCGTACGGCTAAGTCAAACAATAATCAAGGACATTCTTGAGGATGTATCTAAGCTAAAATATCTTGAAAAAACACCTTGGCTTAACCTTGGCATTGTTTTGGCCTCAAGGAATCAAGATATCACTCAAAGTTTCTCAACTAAGGTTGTTTTCTAGTCATCAACTGGCCAGTTTAGTTTTTGTAGTTTTTAGCGTTTTTTGTTCACTTTCTGCTTATGTGCTCCTGAGTTTTTGTAGAAAAAGTGATTCTGAGAAACTTTTTTGTTTTACACTTTTGCTGATTCGGATCAGAAAAGGGTCAAAACCTCGTTTTAAAATCGTTTCAGATGGCTTTCTTGTTCCAACACTATTTTTACCTCTAGTAACACTTAACTAGGCATAACTTTTTAACCACAAGTCCTTTTTAAGTGATTCAAAAGCCCACGTTTTAGTTTTTACTTCCTCTAATAGCTTCTCAAGATTAATCAAGTCCAAAGTCCAAAGTTTACTTATATCAATAGTCTAATTACAAGTATATACTTATATTTCATTGCAGAAAGTTTGGCTGCACATTCAGTCCTGACAAAACGACCATAAGTTGAGTTATACAACTTGTTTTGACACGCGGCTTTCGCCAAACTTCAAGTTTAGGTCTTAGCTACATTTCATAAAACTGAGTCGACTTCCAGAAATGAACAAAACCATGGGCTTTTCCCAAATGAAATATGGTGTGCAGGTTTTGACATGTTTTGCCATTTTGGCTCTCATTTACTCATCGGGATGAGTTATGAGGTGCGCCACCCGGAGATGATCAGTTTAATAATCTTTGGGACTGTTGTAAATTTCAGGTTCATAAAACCTACCTAAGGCTTGTTCTAGCTTCTTTTCATGTAACAAACTTCATGTACAACATCAATCATGCCATATTACATATACTACTTATATCAAATTACATCAAATAATATAATTTATTACAAACTTATTGAAAGAATATGAAAATAAACTTAAATCTTACAAGGATTAGGATGAGAAGTTACAAGAATAATCAATCCTAAACCCTTTCTAATCTTCACCCTTGTCTTGAATCTTGTCACCACTTGATTCAAACCTTTATTAACCCAAGAATACTTGATCAAAACCCTGGAAATATCACCAAGAAAACCCTTTCAAAACAACCATTTGTCAAACCTTCCAAGAAGGACCCAAGAATGATGAGATTAATGAAGTCTAAGATGAAATGAACCAAGTACAAGCTATAGGGACTTATGATCTTCAATCCAAGATCAATATACTTGGTAAAATTTGAAATAAAATGGTGTTTGGAGCTGTGGTGAGTCATTCACAATGGTGGAGAAAATAATGAAATGGTGAAATGATGGTAGTAGCTAGTTTATGGAGGTGCTAGTAGGAGGTGTCAAATTATAAGACATCATGTCTTATTTTTAAGACACATAGTCTTATGACTATGCACATGAGGTGGGGTGGTGCCTTCTTGTTAGCTTGGGAGGTAACTTCAAGGTGAAGAAAAGTTTCTACGGAGTAAAGTTTGGTCCCGATAATTACTAATTTTAAGCCGTTAAGTCCTAAAACTTAAAACCGGGTAACATAAGAATGTAACATTTACAAAAATATTAAAACTTATCAATATACTCCGACTAGGTATATTAAAAGTGTGATAAGTCTAATGGGGTGCGTTTATGTTGTTAAAAACTAATAACGTAGGTTTGAACACGCGTATTACGTAAAGATTAAAATGTTTACGTAAAAATTAATAAACTGGCAATAGTTCATATAAAATATGACTATTAGTAAAAGTAGAGTATTTTGAACACCTAGACTTATCGTAGTCTTGTGTTGACCGCGAGGAAAGTTTACACGATTAAACTTTCGTAATTAATAAAGTAACAACTTTATATAATTATTTATAGCCATAGGTGAACAAAATGTTCAGAGTGTAATAATTTGAACGAGAGTGAATTATTTAACTTGGAAAATTACCAGTTACAGTATTTGCTTTTATGTTACAGTAAAAGTGAAATAGTCAAAAGTCAAAGTCAAAGGGAAATTTAGTCATTTTACCTTATGAAAATTTACGAGTTGCTACAGCCTCCACCAGTTACGGGAATCATGTCCTCATGATTTAGTTTGTGTTATGAGTTAATGATGTTCCCGAGAAGAGGTGGGGGTACTTCTGTAATGGAACTTCGTCACAAATTTCAGTGAGTGTTATCTGCTAACGGTATAATTGAGTTCATCTCAACGTTCCCACGTGAATTCCGGACCTGTTCTAGAGTTCCATTGAGTGTTGACAATAAGAATGCGACTTTTCTTAAGTCGTTTGACCTCACGGTTCGTGATCTTAGTAGATTCTCCGATAAAGTTCAAACGATAATCAATCTGGATCTCTTCCAGATAAATAGTGAGTGTCTCATCAGTATGACACTTCTTCAGAATGCACACACGAAGGGCGGCGTGTGCACTGCTAAGTCCGAGTGGTAGCTCAAATCTGTATGCTACCAGGCCAATTCTTGCTAATATCGTATAAAGTCCAATATATCTTAAGTTTAGATTTTCTAGTTTCCCCAAACGGATCATACCTTACAGCAATGAGGCTTTCAACAAAACCTTAATCCTTGCATGAATTTTTGAAAGTTAACGCTTACATCTTTGTAACCTTTCTAGTGATAATGTGTGGCCTAAAATTGTGGGGCCAGGGAGTGAATGTTGTACTAGATTCCTTACAAGGATTTCGTAAGCGGCAAGCTCAGAAATTCTAATAAGCAATTGTGCTAAATATTGCAAAGCCAATTATGCCACAAGCATGCTTCTGGACAATGCTTTGTCAAGGTAAAATGTTATTGCTCAATCTATTAGTTATTGAGAATACTCACTAGATTGCTTGGACTAAGTTAAAGAAATTATAATTATAGAAGTATTTCCCTCGGAATGAGGTGCAAGAAATGGAGGTGAAGTTTCCTTGCTGTCAGTGGTGTTGATATCATAACTTATATTCATCTCTTTCAAGCGTCGGTAGTAGTGTGCCCAGTGATGGTCTCAACCAATGAGAAGTTATGGAAAAAGTTCATCTGAGAACTTTACTCAGTATTCAAGAGAACAAAACTTCATTTGATCACTCACACTGGATGAAACAATTCAGATGTCTCATAACCTAGTGGATCAAGTTGTGCGAGCTTAGACTGCTCAAGGATCTAACAATAGCAAAATAACAATAGTAACGACAATAGTAACAAACGAGGATGGGATGTGGAAAGTGAGAACATTTCGAGAAATAGTGTTCCCAAAATAATAGCCAACAAATCGGAGGAGCTCATGGGAAAGCTTATGTGATAGATGATGGGATATCGTACCCAGTTTGTTAGTTCGAGACTGAACTAAGTCCATTAGTTCAAGAGTGTAACAAGTCCGTTAGCTCAACAATATGGAATACTTAGACTTATGCGACTTGTGCATAATCAACTCCGTGGCAACCAAATTTTGTTCTTGAAATATCTGATTCTATCAGGTCGGGTTTTAATTATGTTCTTTAAACATCTGATTCTATCAGGTCGGGTTTCAATTGACTTTAACCAATTTTGTTAGCTCAACAAATGGTTCATGTTTGTAAGGATTTGTAACAGCGAAAGAGATAACTTAAGAATGAAATTAGGTTGTTCGAATGAGGTCTTAAGGTTTTTGCTGAGTGGTAAAACACTATTAGGTTTTCTAAATCTTTTCAAAGAACACTAGTGATTCTCGAGTTCGAGTTCATACTCATGTCATATCGGATACAAATAAGCCCACTCATTTATAATTCATTACTTACATAAAGAAACGTCCCAATCTATGTAAGTAAGAAATTATAATCTTATGGTTCGGCAATTTGAAATTTCTTTATTTAAATGAAAAGGCGTCCCAGTCCATTTAAATAAGGACATTCTAAATCATCCTACTTAAGAATTTCCGACACAACACTCATACTTAATCGATGAGTAACAAGGTGGTGTATTACGAGATGACGTAGGTGTTCCAAGAGTATGGAATGAATGTTCACACTCATCTTTGAAGACGAGGAGTTAAATAATCAAAGAGAATCAACATAGCGTTCAAAAGAGTCGGTGAGTTCATAGTTATGAAATAGTTTTCTCACAATGTTTGAGAAATAGATAAAACTATTGTGTATCTCTTAATGTCCGTGATATATTTAGGCCAATTGTGTATCTCACGATGTCTGCGATATATCTAAGTCAACTGTGTACTCACGATGTTTGAGATATAAAGAAGACCATTGTATACTTACAATGTCTTAAAGAAAGTTTCGTAGATCACAAAAATGTATGTGATCGGGGATATCTGGTTGTGCCATAATGCCTTGGAATAGGCATATGTAGTTATGTTTAGTCAATCTTTTATATAAACAGTCTTTATATAAATAACATAGTATTGTGTCAAGGAATAGGCATGGCGCACGGAATGTTGAAGACAACAATGAGTGATATGAGTTTAATGTAAGATGTAGTTATAGCCTAGGTTCATATGCAACCTGGTTCTCTATAACCGAAGCTCTGATACCCCCAAAATTATCGCAGCGGAAGATTGTGTCACTGGGGTATTACTTCATAGTTCACAACACAAGTTACAGAAAACGACTCTAAATGAGACGTTTTGAAATAAATTATCATTCGATTAAAATATCAGAGTTTACAAACAAAGGTCCCACAAGTTTGTACAATCATAAAAAGTACAACATAAAAGTTGTAATGTTTTTCGAATGATAATATATGCATCGTCTTCAAAATATTTTCCGTGCGCCTTCACATGCCATGCCAGCTAATTCCTTTCGAACCTGAGATAACATGCTAAAAAGTGTCAACACAAAGGTTGAGTGAGTTCATAGGTTTGTAAGCAAAACAGTTGATCACAAGATATCAAGTTTATGAAAGTAGTGGGCTACGTTGTTATACGCCCATAGTGCGTTTGATGGCCTAACCGGTCAATACAAACGATAGAACCGCATAGGTTTGAAAACAGTAGTGGACAATATAGTTTGTAGTATAATTGCAACGTGTACAATTATCTTCTTGATAGTTATTATTGCTTTAAGCTCATGGCACTCACGACTGACTGTTGTATATATATCACCGGACGATATATACAGTAAATAACTTGCCCCGGGTAGGTATTTTGCCCTTTACCTAGATAACCTCAAATATAGTGCGCCTTGTTATTTCCGATAACAGAGACGGGTTCGTCAATTCTGATAGGCCTATCCACAATATTTGTGCTCACTCCCAGTGATTAGTGGTCCATGATGTTGGGGACTTTTGGCATAAACAACTTAGGCATGCAATAATACAGTCAAGGCATTCATTTTGCAAGTAATTGTCTATAATAAAGCATTTTAGCATGTAGTAAAAGCAGTAGCATGTATCTCCCCCAAAAGAGTTTATAAAACAGTTAAACAAAAGCTGGGGCTATGAAACTCACTGTAGTGATCATCAGCGGAGTGTAATGATATATTGTATGTCAACAATAGAGTATGGCAGGACCACGATCTTTAATGATCACCTACGAAAGCATATTATTCGTGTTTCAGTATAGTGTACGATATAAGTGTACAAGTATATGTAGTTTGTTGGCTTTCAATATGATGTTGTACATGAATCCTTAAGTTAAGGTATCCCTTAAATGTTTTTTTGGCTTATAGCCTTTTTATAAATAACTTCGTACCATCGTTCGGGCTATCAAAATCAAGAGGTCGTGTAGTGAACGTATGAGGAGCCAGGACACTTTAAATCGTAAATCCACAACTCGTCGATACGAGACCCCGAAGAGGCCTCTTATGATAATGAAATTCCTTACTATTATTGTACTTGTCATTTATAAGTGAAGTATTTGACGAGACAAATGTTATATAAAACGTGTGTCGTGTTTCGTCAAATACTATTGATTGACTTGTGTGACGATATGATAATATAATTTGTGTGTCGTGAAGTATTTTAACATGTCGTATGGTCATTTTCTTAGTTTCACAAAGTCTAGCAAAGTCCAATCTAATGAACAAGTTTTTGAAACAAGTTTCGGGTCATTAAACTTATATTAGCCGTGCGGCTAAGTCAAACAATAATCAAGGAAATTCTTGAGGATGTATCTAAGTTAAAATATCTTGAAACAATGCCTTGGCTTTGTTTTGGCCTCAAGGAATCAAGATATCACTCAAAGTTTCTCAACTAAGGTTGTTTTCTAGTCAACAACATGCCAGTTTAGTTTTTGTAGTTTTTAGCGTTTTCTGTTCACTTTCTGCTAATGTGCTCCTGATATTTTGTAGAAAAAGTGATTCTGAGAAGATTTTTTGTTTTACACTTTTGCTGATTCGGATCAGAAAAGGGTCAAAACCTTGTTTTAAAATCGTTTCAGCAAGCTTTCTTGTTCCAGCACTATTTTTACCTCTAGTAACACTTAACTAGGCATAACGTTTTAACCACAAGTCCTTTTTAAGTGATTCAAAAGCCCACGTTTTAGTTTTTACTTCCTCTAACAGCTTCTCAAGCTTAATCAAGTCCAAAGTCCAAAGTTTACTTATATCAATAGAATTACAAGTATATACTTATATTTCATTGCAGAAAGTTTGGCTGCACATTCAGTCCTGCCAAAATGACCATAAGTTGAGTTCTACAACTTTTGTTGACACACGACTTTCGTCAAACTTCAAGTTTAGGTCTTAGCTACATTTCATAAAACTGAGTCGACTTCCAGAAATGAACAAAACCATGGGATTTTCCCAAATGAAATATAGTGTGCAGGTTTTGACATGTTTTGCCATTTTGGCTCTCATTTACTCATCGGGATGAGTTATGAGGTGCGCCACCCGGAGAAACGACCATAATACATAGCTCTAAAATCCTATATTATTGAATTAATCCCAAGGTTTACAGAGATGATCAGTTTAATCAATCTTTGGGACTGTTGTAAATTTCAGGTTCATAAAACCTAGCTTCTTTTCATGTTACAAACTTCATGTAAAACATCAATCATGCCATATTACATATACTAATTATATCAAATTACAAAAAATAATATAATTTATTACAAACTTATTGAAAGAATATGAAAATAAACTTAAATCTTACAAGGATTAGGATGACAAGTTACAAGAATAATCAATCCTAAACCCTTTCTAATCTTCACCCTTGTCTTGAATCTTTTCACCACTTGATTCAAACCTTTATTAACCCAAGAATACTTGATCAAAACCATGGAAATATCATAAAGAAAACCCTTTCAAAACAACCATTTGTCAAACCTTCCAAGAATGACCCAAGAATGATGAGATTAATGAAGTCTAAGATGAAATGAACCAAGTACAAGCTATAGGGACTTATGATCTTCAATCCAAGATCAATATACTTGGTAAAATTTGAAAGAAAATGGTGTTTGGAGCTGTGGTGAGTCGTTCACAATGGTGGAGAAAACAATGAAATGGTGAAATGATGGTAGTAGCTAGTTTATGGAGGTGCTAGTAGGAGGTGTCAAATTATAAGACATCATGTCTTATTTTTAGACACATAGTCTTATTACCAATGTTGCAAAAATCGGTCAACTCGGCCGATTAATCGCCGATTAATCGTTAATCGGCCGAGTACCTAGTCGATTTTTGAAAATCGGTCGAAAATTCGGCCTAGGATAAAAATCGACACTAAGGAGTCAAAAAATCGGCCGAATCGGCCGATTAATCGGCCGAATCGGTCAAAAATCGGCCGAATCGGGCAAATCGGTCATTTTAAAAATAATAATAATTTAGGCATTATACTTAATTTGGGGATCATATATTTCACTTATAACGCACAATGGGAATCATAATTAGAATTGGAGCTTTTTATTGAGGTTTGGAAACATAGCAGGCTTGGAATCGGTTAAAATTTTTAGTTTGGTCTCCAGAAATACCAAAAAACTACAGGAAATGCCAATCCGATTAATCACCGATTAATCCCGACTTGACCGATTACTCGCTGCAGGGTGGTCGACCGCCCGACTACCGATTCACGATTTTTGCAACATTGCTTATTACTATGCGCATGAGGTGACACCTCAAGCATGAGGTGGGGTGGTGCCTTCTTGTTAGCTTGGGAGGTAACTTCAAGGTGAAGAAAAGTTTCTACGGAGTATAGTTTGGTCCCGGTAATTACTAATGTTAAGCCGTTAAGTCCTAAAACTTAAAACCGGGTAACATAAGAATGTAACATTTACAAAAATATTAAAACTTATCAATATACTCCAACTAGGTATGTTAAAAGTGTGATAAGTCTAATGGGGTGCGTTTATGTTGTTAAAACCTAATAACGTAGGTTTGAACACGCGTATTACGTAAAGATTAAAATGTTTACGTAAAAATTAATAAAGTGGCAATAGTTCATATAAAATATGACTATTGGTAAAAGTAGAGTATTTTGAACACCTAGACTTATCGTAGTCTTGTGTTGACTGCGAGGAAAGTTTACACGATTAAACTTTCGTAATTAATAAAGTAACAACTTTAAATAATTATTTATAGCCATAGGTGAATAAAATGTTCAGAGTGTAATAATTCGAACCAGAGTGAATTATTTAACTTGGAAAATTACCAGTTACTACCACTTACAGTATTTTCTTTTATGTTACGGTAAAAGTGAGATAGTCAAATGTCAAAGTCAAAGGGAAATTTAGTCATTTTGCCTTATGAAAATTTACGAGTTACTACAAAGGCATTCGGTTGAAAGATACCAGAGAAGCCGAAGCTAGACCCGCGAAAGTGCTTCCCACTCAAAGTATAGCAGGGAGGAGACGCATCGCTCACACCGCAGCAGGACTAGGGAGGTGTCTCCCCTAGAAAGTGAAGATAGCATGGGAGGACGTTGGAAGTCCACCCCAAAGGGCAAGCCGGGAAACGAACCTGACGAACTCTACTCCCCGTATGTAGCTGATGCGGATCCTTTCACTCAGCGGATACGGAACTTTAATTTCCAAAAAGGACGAGGATGCCAGCTCACATCATAACGTACGATGGGACGGGGGACCCAGAAGATCACCTAAAAATTTTCCAGACCGCGACCAAAGTGGAGAGGTGGGCCATGCCCACGTGGTGCCACATGTTTAACTCCACCCTAATAGGGCACGCCCGCGTCTGGTTTGATGAGCCGCGACCAGAAAGCATTGATAGCTTTGAAGAGCTAAGATCAAGCTTCCTCTCGTATTTCCTTCAACAAAAGAAGTATACGAAAGATCCTGTCGAGCTGCATCACATAAAGCAGCGGGAAGGAGAGTCCACAAAGGCATTTGTGGAACGCTTCAAAATGGAGAGTATTCATGTGAAAGGGGCTCCAGAATGTATGCGGGTATCGGGTTTCATGCACGGGATAACGAACCCCGAGCTGATCAAAAGGCTTAATGATAACATCCCCCAGACACAGGATGAAATGTGGAAGGTAACCAAAGCATTCCTCCGAGGAGAGTTGGTCACGGCCAACCAAACAAAAAAGAAGCAGTCCCAATGGAAAAACCACGAGAGTGGGAAGAAAAACATCCAGATCTATGAGAGGAAAGGAGAACTCAAGGGCCGCCTGAGGCCAGAAAGGAAGCGGGGCAACAGATTCACCCCCTCACAAAAACACCAAAGGAAATCCTAGCCATGGATACTATCAAGTTCACGGCCCCTCTGCCAATGTCCAGTCCAGCTGAGTCCCGGAACAAAGATAAGTACTGCGACTTTCATAGGGAAAAGGGACACAACACGAACAAATGCTACTAGCTGAAAAAACAGATTGAAGAAGCAGTTAGGTCCGGACAACTAGCACACTTGGTCAAGGAGAATAAGAATGGGACTCAAAAGAATGGTGGCCCCAAAGAAAGAAAGAAGGATACCGTGGCCAAGGACAAAGCGCATGCCATATTCATGGTCCAAGCTTGGAAGCGGATGGTCAGACCCAGGATGCCCGCGGACACAGCTCATAATATGGAAATATCCTTTCCCCCCAATCCGGGGATGACTGGGATGACCATCCGCTGGTGATCAAGGCGCGTGTTGAGGGATGCACGGTCCACAGAATGTATGTGGACAACGGAAGTGCTTCGGAGGTCCTGTATGAACATTGCTTTAATAAGCTAAGCCCGGACATACATAAGAGAATGATCCCCGCCTCATCACCATTACTGGGAATTAGTGGAGAGCTTTCATGGCCGTTGGGAGAGATCCTCTTAGAAGTGACGCTGGGAGACGGCAAGAAGACAACTAGTGCCTGGATGAATTTCATGGTAGTACGATCCCCTTCTCCGTACAATGGGATAATTGGACGGCCAGGCATAAGGTTATTGAGGATAGTCCCATCCACGGCACACGAAATGCTAAAGTTCCCCACCCATGACGGAATAATGACTTTGCATAGCGACAAGGTAGTTCCGGTTGAATGCAGAATGGTCGCCGAACCACAGCCCCACCAGAACGCAGAAGAAGCCAAGGCAAAGGAAGGAATCAAAGTCGCAATCCACCCCAAGTTCCCCGACCGAACGATCACCATCGGAAGGGGTTTAAGTGAAGAGGGAAAGAGGAACCTCTGCGACTTGCTCAAGAGAAACTTGGACATTTTCGCTTGGCAACCCTCTGACATGATCGCGGGCGATAGCGGAGCACAAGTTGAATGTCAGGGAAGGCTACAATCCAGTGCGGCAAAAGAAAACGGGACAAGCCCCAGAAAGGAACAAAGCCATCAATGAGGATGTCACCAAACTTGTCGCAGCTGGAATTATGAAGGAATTTGATATGTGTCTAAATACACATATATTTTATATTATTTAAACCCACAAAAACAGCCAAAAACACACAAATGACCATATAAATGTTACAAATATCCTTGAAATGTGTTTTTATGTGATTCAGGTACAAAAAGATTGAAAATAAGTGAAAAGCATGCAAAGTTCACAAAACTGTCATTTTCAGTCCCTGGAGTTTCACAAATTGACAAAACTAGTCCCTAAAGGTTTAAAATGGAAGAAAAGTCAACTTTAGTCCTTGGAATATCAAACATGTTCACAAATAATCCCTGGATAAAAGTTTTCTAAAATTGGCAACTTTTACCCCTCAAGTTTCAAAAATGGCAAAATTAGTCCCTGGGTATTTAAAAATGTAAACTTAACAAATAATACCCTTGTACTATTCATAACTTACAATTTGGAACCTTTTGATAACTTTTGGGAAAATTATAATTTCACCCCCTCAACTTTGGAAAATGTCATAAAAGGTCCCCCGGGTGTTTTAAATTGTAATAAATACAACAAAGGTACTTTGGTTTATCTAACTTGGCAGGTATAGTCCCTTGAAGGAAATTTGGAAGCTTGTCACATCAGGTCCCTCAAGTTTCAGAAATTACAACTTTAGTCCTTGGGCTTCTGTACACTATAAACCAACCAAACCCTTATTACTTCATAAACCCAACCAAGCCCAAAAACAAACCCAGGCCCAATCCCTTTAATAATAAAACCGGGGTCAACCCCCAGTCAAACCCACTCCCTCTTCTCCTTCTTTCTCACATACCCCGCCAAAACCAGAAACCACCTTCCACATCCCTGGTTTCTTCACCACCTCATCACCCCAGCTGTCTAACAACTCTCACCACCACCTCCTTCCACCTATACACCAACCTACAATGCATTTAATGCATTTCCCACACCATCGACATCCCCTGTACCATCACATACCCTGCTTTTGCTATCAACTCTACCACTTGACCTCTAAACCCACCAAACATGTCCCCTCCACCTCTACATGTGAACAAGAAGCATTAATTGCTCTAAAACTGCCCCAAGCAGCCTATAACACTTTTGGCGCCAAAAGTAGTTTAAACGGCTAAGATGAATTCAGAGCAATCAAAGGTCAAGATTGCAAGTGAGATTTAACTGGAATGCTAGTGGGAACTCAGAATGTTATAAAAGAGAAGAGAAGGAGGAGAGAAGATCTACCTTGGGTTAGCCTTGGTCATGTAGTGTAACGATTTAAAAGCTTTCTTTAAATTCATTGTCTTTTAATGTTTTAATGTTGTAATCTTTCTCAAATTAGTGTAATGAAACTTTATTTCCAGTTTAATTTTAAGTTTCTTTCCAGTTTCATGTTTTGCTTAAATTTCCTTTAATTTTCATGTTCTTTAATTTCATGTTAACTGGTTGTTTAATGGACTTCTATAGCTCATATAAGCTCCTGACAAAGCTTTAAAGCTTTTAGAAACCTTAAAACAAGTTTAGTCTTTAAAATACAGAAAAACACTAAAAATCAAGAAAAACAATGAAAATCCAAAAACAATGAAGTGATCTTGGTGAAACTGCATGGAGCAAGGTTAATTGTGGATTGCCTTTGGTTTAGAAGCTTTGTGGAAAGCCTTAGGATGTGTTCTGTGGCCATGGTTCTCATTTTCAGCTTGGATTCACTTGTAAGCTCATTTTTACCATTTTTGCATTTTACTGTTTCAGTCCTTCTCATGCTTTAATTCTTATGTTTTCATGTTTCTTTGTTGTTATTTAGTGTTATTATAGCTTAATCTTAGGTTATCATGTTTTGGATTAGATTGAGGTTTAAAATGGTATTTGGACTGTCATTATGCTTGTTTTTGAGAAACCTAGGTTTAGACTTGAGTGACTACTTGTTTATGCTTAAAAAGGTCTATTTTGACACAATATGATCTCTGGATTTGATGAAATAAGTTTATGCAGTCTTTTGCTTTGAAAAACTTCATAACAGTCTATTTTAAGGTTGTTTGGATTTAATAATGAAACTGTGTTTAAGGCTGTGTTTGTGGTTGGTCTTGTTTGATGTACTCTTCATATGGCCTAAGTAACTAAGTGGAATACTAACCAAAGGGTGTAGCATGGTAGAAAGTCAATTTGACACTTGACAATCTCATTATGAGCACTGTGTGTTAGATCCTAGAATCATGCATACTTGTTCAATTCTTGTGTATCTTTGTTTATTTCATGTTCTTATAGCTTAATATAACATATTAAATCAGTAGATTAAGTTTTAAATTCAGTTTAGTCAACTTTTTAGTTTTTAGTTAAAAGTCAAATTTTCCTTTTTGTCATTTTTGAATAAACTAGATAATTTTCTCTAGGCTTTAATATTAAATTTCATAATCTGTGCTTTTAGGATGTTTTAGTTTTGTTGCTAATCTTGCTTATTCTATTTTTTTTAATTTTTATATGTCATGTTTAATAGCTTATTTATATGCTTATTCTTAGCTGTTTTTGCCCTGTGCACTGTCTAGGCAGTCAATTGCATAAGCCTTATGGAATTGATCTTAGCCTGAGTACTTAACTTCTTTGTGTAGCCCTTGTGGCCTAGTTGTTATGTGTATGCTTATTTTTTATCTTATTTGCTTAATTAGACTACTTAATCAACCCACCTTTTTTGTCCCATCTTACTCACTACACAGAAGCAAAATGTGTAGTTGGAGTTGTTTTCCTAAGCTCTCAAATAGCTCCTCATTGAGCTTGAGCTTGTGATTTTTGGCCTTATGTGAGGCTAATCTATCATACTCAGTGTTTCAGTGCTTGTTGAGCTCTCATGAGCTAATTTGATAAGTTAATTTAGAGCTTGTTGTTTGCCCATTCCCAACAGTTCACTGAGAACTCAGTGAACTTACACCATTACCAACAGCTCTAAAAAGCTCATTTGTGGTCATAAGCTTGTGTGGTTTAGTTTTTTGTGAAGCTCATCCACCCAACTTTAAGATCCTATGCTTAATTTTCCCCTAGCAGCTTATTTGCTAGGGCTGCAAGTGGCTTATAACTTGTCCCGTTTTTCAGTGTATACTGAGTGTATCAGCATACACTGAGCAGATCTGAGCCTTGTTGCTGCTTTTCTCAGCTTATTATTGGCTTATCCAGTTAAGCTGAGATCTTGACTTTTGGTTTATAATTAGTTCACATAGCTAGCTTTAACATTACCATCTTGTATTCCAAGTTATAGCTTATTTCATAGCTGAAATCAAGTCAGCAGTACCTTGCAATGGTTCAGCAGTACTTTGGATTTGGAATTGCTTATTAGCTTATGTGAGCTTATTTGATGAAATCCAGTACACATGCTTGTTTATACTTGTTCATATCACTTGTACATATATTATTTTTCCTTTACTTTCCAGTGTGGAGCTTATACCAAGCTTTTGCAAGCTTTCACTCCATCCAAGTTAAGCCCAAAAAGCTTAACTGTCTAAACCATAAGCTCACACTTGTGCACCATTCCAATGCATAAATCTTGTTCATACTTGTCCATTGGACTTGTGTACATCTTACTTTTTCTTTTGTTTCCTTTGTAAAGCTTTTTCCAAGCTTATTCTGAGCTTTAGTTCAAACTGTCAAGCCAAAAGCTTAACTGTTGGACTCATAAGCTCACAATTTGCTTATTTTTTAGGTTTGTAAAGTTTTGTTTTCATTAAACATGTATAATATCAGTATTTAGTTAGTCCAGAAAAAGAAAAACCAAAAAGCTCCATTTTAAAGCTAAGTGATAGCTTCTATTTAGAAGCTTAATTGCTTATTAGCTTATTTTTGTTAAGGACATATAGTTTTTAGATTTTTCTTAGGCTCTTTTATTTATTTTAAAATTATGTAAAAAGTTTCAGATTTTTCTTTATTCATTTAATACTTTTAATAAATCAATAATAGTTTTTAGTAATTAATAATAAGTAATTAATTAATAATAAATAGAATAATTGTGTAAAAATATACATTTTTAGTTTTAAAATTCATTTTATAATATTTTAGATTTTTCAGATTCTTTATTTCATTTATTTAAGTTAATTTTAGATTTTCTTATTATTTAATTCATTATTAAATACATTTAATTCATTTTTAATTTAATAATTAAGTAAATAGTATAAGAATTTATTTTAATTTTTCAATAATTTTCTTATCTTTTTAGAATTCCAAAAATATGATTTTCACATTTGTGGGAGTTGTATTGGACCAAATTCACTTTTTATTTTGTTACATTTACGTAATTGTTACGTAAACATATACGTTTTAGTTTTTTTTAGATTTTCTTAACTTTTATATAAATTTATAAATTATAGTTAAAATATTTTAATTATATTTAATTTGCATTTAAGTCGCTAAGACATGCAAATCCCTACTATAGTTATAATCGTTTTGTTTTTATACGTTTACGTTTAATTTAAGTTAAACGTACGTTTGTTTATCTTTTACGTTTTTAGGTTTCTGATTGCACGTTTTTAACGACATAGCTGTGACAGAGCTATCACTATTCACATTCCTAGTGTTAGTCAATCAGATTCCTGTTTTTTATATTCAATATCATTTCAGCACACACAGTCGTTGTATTACAGTTTACACACCTCGTTGGGACTTAACGACCCGGGGAAACACTAAACTCTCCAGATCTTAATTGCATTTCGTTTTCAGACTGTTTGGACTTTTTATTACGGTTGACCATTCACAAGTGGTTAGCTTGTGTGATAAAACTTGACGGTCTGGACCGAATCAGAATTCCATTACCACGATTGGTTATCTAACCCAGTCTTAGTCAAAAAGAGTGACGGGAGCTGGAGAATGTGTGTAGATTTCAAAGATCTGTACAAAGCTTGTCCGAAGGATTGCTATCCCCTGCCGGATATCGACTGGAAGGTTGAATCCCTCTGCGGGTACCCCTTCAAATGCTTCCTTGACGCCTACAACGGATATCACCAAATACAGATGGAATCCGGGGATGAGGAAAAGACGGCGTTCCATACAAACCAAGGCATCTTTTGCTATACAAAAATGCCCTTTGGTTTGAAAAATGCCGGAGCCACATACCAAAGGCTAGTGGACAAAGCTTTATGTGGAAAACTAGAAGGGGGGGTTGAATAGTTTTTCCGATTTTAAGTTGATTTCAAAAACTTTAGATTCGATATTATGTGAAATCGTATGGATGTTGAGAACGTATAGATCTAATGATAATGCAAGCAAATAAATAAAGTTAAGGGATAGAAAAGACACAACCGATTTATAGTGGTTCGGCTACAAGGTCACCTTCCTTGCCCTACTCCACTCCCCGAGTCACCTACTCGAGAGTTCAAGCACTATGTCAACAAACTCCTTCACTTGGCGGAGAAGCCTTCACAACGTTGCTTACACTTTTTCGGTACAAAGCTAGATACCGAGTCCGTAGCACGGTGGACCAAACCAACACAACTATTACACAACAAATATGTGAAATATCAAATACAAGATCTTCGCTACAGAAATCTTGCGGAGTGACAAATCAATCAAGGACCCCTTGCTTGGATGACTTGTAGAATGCTCGTGATCTCGCCTTAAAGAAGGACCTATATAAGGATCACAAATAGAAAGAAAGAAGAACAACTCTCTAGATCAAGTGATCTATATGTTAGAATAGAATGAGAGTGTATGAGAGATTTAGTAAGAAGAGGGGTGAGTTAGAATGAAGAAATGGCTCTCTATTTATAGGCAAATTTCTCCTCTGTTCCACGGATCCCACGGATCCCTTCCACTTGGGATCCGTCTAGTGTAATCCTAGGGATCCGTGGTACGCTCCTCTTTGCCCATGAGTTTTTTGGTTATGGGTCATGGGTTATGGGTTGGTCCATGGGTTTTCTTTAGATTCAATGTATCTAAGTATACATTGTATCAAGTCTTCTTTAGTATGGGTTAAGATCCATGGGTTATGGTCCATGGGTTATGATTTTTACCCATCCTAATAAACTATTACAACAAATGCTTAATTATTACATTTTTGTATTTAAATGGCTATATGTAAATGCTTTACAAAAATAACATGTATCCTTATAATTATACTTAAGATAACATTACATTTGTTATCAACAAAACACACAGAGATCTCAAAATATTAATAAACGTTTTTACGGTTTATTTGTATTAACAATCTCTCCCCTTTTGTTGATGACAAAACATAATGTTATGATGAGTAAAACTTAAGAATAGATGCAAGTTTTGAAAGCCCCTAAGTTTTACTTCTTCTCCCCTTTTTGTCGAAACAAAAGTTAACCCTTGGAAGAAATAAACAAACTTCTAACTCCCCCTTGACGGTAGCTCCCCCTTGTTTGGGGCGTTAAGTGAAGAAAAAAAATCCTACAAAAAGAAAGGTTAGTAACATGCTTATATAATCTTGTGGTTGCCGAGAATCAAGATTGGGAGCCAAGGTATGTAAACAAGGCCTTGTAATAAAACAACAAATTGTAGTGGTATGTATGCCACTTACAAGCATGTAAAAATAAGAACAAGATTTGTTCTTGAAAATGACTTCAAAAGAAAAATAATACTAAAAGTAGAAAATAGTAGTAGTGATTCCTTCCATGCTTGCATAAGGTTATGGATGGAGGTTTTGATGAGTAATGGTATTGATGCGATCAAGGATGAGATTGAGTATGAAACGCATTTCTTCCCTAACTTCTATTGCAATTTCCCTAGTGGATTGGCAATGTTCACAATGTAAATGATGTGGGTTATGAGTGCGGAAGTTTTCCGGGTTGTTTTGATTTGAGTTATGCGGAAGTTGTGGTGGAAAAATAGGAAAATATGGATCAATATCCGGAATGTTTGTAAATGGTGGTGGAAAAGAACCTAGATGTTCTTGTAATGTGATGGGAACTAATGGTGGTGATGTTTCAAGATCTTGAAAGATAGTATTTGGAGATGTGGGTGGTGTTGAAAAGACTATTTCTTTTTGTTTAGGTTGTTTAGATCTTGTTGGAGTCTTAAGGAGTTCCAAAAGAGTGACTTTGGGTGGTGATGAAGTTGGTGTACTTGTTGGTGATGAGGGAGGTGCTATAATGGAAGCATCTTGTGGTGAGTTATTTGTTGAGGATGACTCATTTGAGGTTGGTTTTGCTAAACAACAAGATCGGATACTAATCCGTGCGGATATCCTAGCATTTGATTGTGGTATTTTGGATGGTGTAAGTACAAAGGTTTGGATATCATGATTGTTTGTACTAGATGATTCTCCTAAAGGGTTTTTGGATGACATGATGAAGTGTGTTTGTGAGAAGGAGATGGAGTATGCAAGCATTTTGGGAGTTCTATATATAGAAAAACAAAGCATTGTAATGAATGCTTGACCCAAAATGTGGATTAAACTATAATGATTAGATATGAATTCAAGGCATGTGATCATGAGAACACAAGCATTAAAGAGCATACTCCCAAAAATGAAACAAATGTAGATTTTTCATCCAAAGTGAAAAAATAGAAGTTGAAAACAGCTTCTGTTTCACGGATCCCACGGATCCTTCCCTTGAGGGATCCGTCCGGCATGAATTTGGGATCCGTGGGTCTGGTGATTCAGGCAACACAAAATTTTCCTTTTGGAAACATTTTTGCCTAGTGTGTGCCTATATGCAAACTATTTGGAGTTGCGGTTATCTCGACCCTAAAAAGAAATAGAAAATAAACTAGAAGTATAAAACCATCCTATTGAGATAACCCGAAAACACATATTTAGTACATGAGTACGTAATTTTGTGTTATCAATGCTCCTAATTCATTGTTGCTTAAATGAATGTAACCGAAAACACATATTAGTTATGTGTCCCCTTTAGCATTCAAAAGACATGAGATGCAATGAAAGCGGGTTTTTACTTTGTATTAATAATGAAAAGCGATTTGTCCTAGACGTGAGAAATTGCTTTTGTGAAATTGATACGGGAAGGTATCATCCTTTTAGAAAACATTGTGAAAGTAGGCTTTCTTTGAAAATGTGAAAAAAATAAGAAAACTATAAGTGGAAAAACTCATCTTGGGTTTTGAAAATTCCCGTATTGTTTGTGAGTTGTGCGTGAAATAGAAATCCTAGACTCAGAAAGAAGAAGGCTAGTGTTTACATACCTTGTAGAGTCAAATAAGTTACGACGTTTGTTCCATTAGACCAAGACCAAGACGAAGTAGGTTGAATTGTTCCCACTTCAACGGTTTGGTGAGGACGTCGGCTATGTTGTCTTCGGATGCTACCTTCTCAATAGAGATGTTCTCCTTTTGACTATTGTCTCTTAGGAAGTGATGACGAATCTCTATATGCTTTGTGCGAGAATGCAATACCGGATTTTTGCTTAAGTCGATGGCACCTTTGTTGTCACATAGGATGGGTATGTTGCTTAGATGGATGTCGTAGTCTACTAACGCTTGTTTCATCCATAGTGCTTGTTGGCATGCTTTGTCGGCGGAGACGTACTCGGCTTCGGTTGTTGATATTGCAAGTGCCGGTTGTTTCTTAGAAAACCATGATGTTAAACAACATCCCATAAAAGTACCTACCCCACTTGTACTTTTTCTATCAACGTAATCACCTGCATGGTCAGAATCTGCATATACAATTGTTTCTACTCCCGTGTCCTTAGGATACCATAATCCTAATTGTGTTGTACCCTTAATATATCTAAATATCCTTTTTACGGCTTCTAGGTGTGATATTTTAGGGTCTTCTTGAAACCTAGCACATAAGCAAACACTAAACATGATATCCGGCCTACTTGCCATGAGGTAGAGAAGGCTACCTATCATGCCACGATATTTAGTATTATCTACGGATTCTCCGTCTTCATCTTTTGTGAGTTTGGTGTCGGATGACATTGGAGTCCTAATTGGTTTTGACTCTTCTAGACCGAATTTCTTTAACATCTCCTTGATGTATTTAGATTGATTGAAGAAGATACCATCTTCTACTTGTTTTATTTGTAGACCAAGAAAGAAACTAAGTTCTCCCATCATACTCATCTCGAACTCGTCATGCATGATTTTAGAGAAATCATCACACATGTCTTGACAAGTGGATTCGAATATAATATCATCTACATATATTTGTACTATGATTATATGTGACTCTCTTTTCTTAGTAAAAGTGTGTTGTCAACTAACCCCATGGTGTAGTTGTGTTTAACTAGAAATGACTTGAGTCTATCATACCAAGCTTTTGGAGCTTGTTTAAGACCTTAAAGGGCTTTCTTTAATTTATACACATGTTTGGGTTTTTCAAAATCAATGAAGCCGGAGGTTGAGCTACATATACTTCTTCATTTATGAAACCATTTAGAAAAGCGCTTTTGACATCCATTTGATAAAGCTTTAGATCATTAGCACAAGCATACGCAAGAAGTATTCTTATAGACTCTAATCTAGCCACGGGGGCGTAGGTCTCATCAAAGTCTATTTCCTCTTGTTGGTTATACCCTTGAGCAACGAGTCTAGCCTTGTTCCTAGACACTACTCCGTTTGCATCTAATTTGTTTTTATAAACCCATTTGGTTCCTATTATGGTTTGATTACTAGGTGGAGGGACAAGTGTCCAAACATCATTAGAAACAAATTGATTTAGTTCTTCTTGCATAGCCATTACCCAACTTTCATCTTTTATGGCTTCTTGTGTATTCTTAGGTTCTAAGGTTGAAACGAAACAAAACAAGCTACTTTGGTTTTGAACTTGAGACCTTAATGTTCGTTCGTTTAGTTTTCCTATGACTTTATCTACGGGGTGATCTTTGGACTCTTTAATGTTTATTATTTCATCACTTAGAGGTTCTTCTTCTTCACTTATCTTTTTCTTTATTACTATAGCATCACTTTCTATAATCTCGTCATCGACAAGAGGTGGAGAGGGTTTGGGTGGACTTTCATCAAATTTTATATTTAATGACTCTTCTACCTTCATTGTTTCTTTGTTTAATATGAGGTAAGCTTTGCTATTTGGCGAGTAACCTAAAAAGATACCTTCGGTTGATTTAGGATCAAATTTTGTAAGGTAATCTTTAGTGTTAAGAATAAAACATTTACTACCAAAGACTCTAAAGTGATTTAATGTAGGCTTTTTGCCTCGAAGTAACTCATATGGAGTTTTTCCTAAGATTGGTCTAATCAAGACTCGATTGAGTATATACGTTGAAGTATCAACGGCATTACACCAAAACTTTTGAGGTATGGATTGTTCATTAAGCATGGTTCGACTCATTTCTTGTAGAGTTCTATTCTTTCTTTCTACTACCCCATTCGATTGTGGAGTGCGTGGCCGAGAAGTTGTGAGTAATACCATTAGCGTCACAAAAGCTCGAATTGCTCTTCATTATCGAATTCCCTACCATGATCCGTCCTAATAGACACTATGGGATTTCCTAGTTGTCTTTGGATCTTTTTGCTTAATATTTCAAAATAGTTAAAGGTCTCCGTTTTGTTCTTTAAAAATTTTATCCATGTATACCTAGAGTAGTCATCCACTATTACCAAAGTGTAGTAGTTGCCTCCATAACTTTGGATAGCGGATGGACCAAATAAATCCATATGTAGTAATTCTAGACACCTAGTTGTGGACACCATGTTTTTAGCTTTATGACTCGAATGAGCTTGTTTTCCTACGTTACAAGCATCACAAAAATGATGTTCATATTTTAACTTAGGTAGGTCTCTTACTAGATCTTTGGATGATAGAGATTGAAGAAGTCGCATGTTGGCATGACCCAATCTTCGATGCCATAAGGTCGAAGTATCATCCATAGAGGTAGGACATAGTTTGTCTTTAGGTTCATTACTGATTTTAATGACATAGACTCCATGTTTCCTAATTCCTCTTCCTATGGTTATGCCATTTTTAAGTATCTTACTATTGTTTCGGTAAAAAGTACATTGCACTTTTTATCACATATTTGTCCTATACTTAAGAGATTAAAGTTTAGGTTTTCTACGTGACACACATCGTTAATGGTTAGAGATTTGTTAGAAATCGTACCTTTACCGATGATTCTACTTTTGCTATTTCCAAACACCACATTACCTCCATTAATGGATTCATATGTGGAGAATAGATCCCTAATGCCGGTCATGTGCCTCGTGCACCCGCTATCCTTGACCCATTCATCGGGGTCTAGGTCAACCTTTAAGCACACCTAAAACAATAATAAACTCAAAAGTTTGGTCCCCATTTGTTCATGGGTCCATTAGTGTTAAACATTCTATTCATGTTAGACATGTATAAGATGAGTATGCATTCCATGGAGCAAATTTTTGAAAAGAAAAACCGTTTTGCATGTTTTGATTCCATCCCATTTGATGGTTACTTTTCGGGTAAACGTTATGAGGTCTCCTAAATGAGTTAGGTTTTAAAAAAGATGGAGCTTTGTTTCTTGCAAAAGTAGGATTATATTTTGGAGGTGGTTGTCTAGTGGTGACATGATTTGGTTTCTTCCTATTAACTATGACAAACTCAGTTCTAGATGAAGAAGTTACGTTATTGCTACTGTTTGCTACAGCAGATCTACGGATCCCTTTCTGTACACTAGCCGGTTCCCTTTTTAAGGGATCCGTGGGATCCGCCATAACAAGTGGCGGTTTTTCTAGTTCCTTAACAAATTTTGTTTCTTTATTTTCACTAGTTGATGGATCAAGTTGTTGACTACCTAGACCCTTTTGATTGTTACCGGTTTTAACGCTATCGAGTATTGTATCTAAAGTGTTCGTGCTCATTCTAGAAATTTTAGAATCTAAGTGATCCACTAGTGTTTGTATTTGAATGCAAAGTTCACATTCACCACTTGCTATTTTACCCTTCTCTAAACGTTTTAGTTTTGCTTTTAATTCTATGACTTCTTTATCTAAACGTTTATTTTGACTCTTTAAAAGCTTGTTTTTGTTAACTAGTTTTAAGCTAATATTGCATATTTTATCATATTCATTATGCAATGAGTCGTCATCAAGTGATGAGCTACTATAGTATTCGTGACATACCTCGTCATTTGCCATGAGACAAATTTCTTCGTCCTCCTCGTCGTTCATTCCCCGTGTGCCGCTCACGAACGCCTTTTGATCATCCCGTTTGGGACACTTACTAATAAAGTGGTTTGGGTCACCACATTTAAAGCAAGTACGATCATCCTTTGGCTTCTCGTCCTCTTTTCTTTTCCGAAAGCCTTTCTTATCGTCATACGGTTGTTTGACGTATCTACCATTTCTTCTAAAGAACTTTTTAAAGTCCCTTACCACCATAGTGTACTCTTCGTCGTCAGTACTCGAAGATGAGTTCTCCTCATCGCTCGAAGCCTTTTGGCTTTAAGGGCAAGAGATTTGTGTTTCTCTTTCACCTTTGAGGCTTCGGAATCTTTAGCAAGGACAAGCTCGTAGACTTTTAGGTTGCCTATGAGTTCATCGAGGGTGAGGATTGTCAAATCTTTTGACTCTTCGATTGCCGTCACCTTGGATCTCCACTTCGATGGAAGTGCCCTTAGATATCTCCTAACATGGTTACGGCTAGAAAAAGATTCATCAAGTGCTTGTAAAGATGTAATAATAGTATTAAAGTTAGCAAATAAATGATCTATAGTTTTCTCATCCGATAGTGAAAATTGTTCATATTGTTGAACAACTAAATCAATTTTATTATTTTTAACTTGTTGGTTGCCTTGATGAGTTACAACTAAAGAATTCCAAATTTCTTTAGAGGTTTTAAGCATAGAAATTCTTTCGAATTCCTTTTTTGGTAAAGCATTATATAAAACCATTTTTGCTTCACTATTTTTAGAAAGCTTTTTCTTCATTTCATCGTTTAGTTTATCATGAGGTATGTGAACTAAATTTCCTTTATCATCATTTGAGGTAGCCTCAAAATCACCTTCAACAATAATGTACCAAAGATCAATATCTTTAGACTTCACATATGTTTCGAATCTATTTTTCCAATATATAAAACCATTAGTTTCAAGTAGTGGTGATCGTTGCATAGATTGCCCTTCCTTATAATTTTCAGAATCCATAGTGATCGAAAAGTTTTTAAAATACAATTTTATTTTAAAACTTTTATAAACTTAGCTCTTGATGCCAATTGTGGAAAACTAGAAGGGGGGTTGAATAGTTTTGCCGATTTTAAGTTGATTTCAAAAACTTTAGATTCGATATTATGTGAAATCGTATGGATGTTGAGAACGTATAGATCTAATGATAATGCAAGCAAATAAATAAAGTTAAGGGATAGAAAAGACACAACCAATTTATAGTGGTTCGGCTACAAGGTCACCTTCCTTGCCCTACTCCACTCCCCGAGTCACCTACTCGAGAGTTCAAGCACTATGTCAACAAACTCCTTCACTTGGCGGAGAAGCCTTCACAACGTTGCTTACACTTTTTCCGGTACAAAGCTAGATACCGAGTCCGTAGCACGGTGGACCAAACCAACACAACTATTACACAACAAATATGTGAAATATCAAATACAAGATCTTCGCTACAGAAATCTTGCTGAGTGACAAATCAATCAAGGACCCCTTGCTTGGATGACTTGTAGAATGCTCGTGATCTCGCCTTAGAGAAGGACCTATATAAGGATCACAAATAGAAAGAAAGAAGAACAACTCTTTAGATCAAGTGATCTATATGTTAGAATAGAATGAGAGTGTATGAGAGATTTAGTAAGAAGAGGGGTGAGTTAGAGTGAAGAAATGGCTCTCTATTTATAGGCAAATTTCTCCTCTGTTCCACGGATCCCACGGATCCCTTCCACTTGGGATCCGTCTAGTGTAATCCTAGGGATCCGTGGTACGCTCCTCTTTGCCCATGGGATTTTTGGTTATGGGTCATGGGTTATGGGTTGGTCCATGGGTTTTCTTTAGATTCAATGTATCTAAGTATACATTGTATCAAGTCTTCTTTGGTATGGGTTAAGATCCATGGGTTATGGTCCATGGGTTATGGTTTTTACCCATCTTAATAAACTATTACAACAAATGCTTAATTATTACATTTTTGTATTTAAATGGCTATATGTAAATGCTTTACAAAAATAACATGTATCCTTATAATTATACATAAGATAACATTACATTTGTTATTAACAAAACACAAAGAGATTGCAAAATACTAATAAACGTTTTTACGGTTTATTTGTATTAACACTTTTGATAAACAGATTGGAATAAATTTGGAAGTTTACGTCGATGACATGGTCATCAAAAGCCACTCAGAAGAAGAAGTACTCAGGGATATAGAGGAGACCTTCGGAACCTTGCGGAGGATCAACATGAAGCTAAATCCCAAAAAGTGCACATTTGGGGTGGAGCAGGGAATGTTTCTAGGCCACGTCGTAAGCAAAGAGGGCATCAGATCCTGCCCAGAAAAGTCCGAAGCCATGACCGCACTCCCATCCCCAACAACCAAAAAGGAAGTGCAGAGTCTGAATGGAAAATTGGCAAGCCTCGGCCGTTTTATGTCTAAATCAGCAGAAAAGTCCCTCCTATTCTTCAAGACACTAAAAAAGTGCATCAAGAAGAGTGACTTTCATTGGACGACCGAGGCAGAGCAGGCGTTCATAGAAATGAAGGCACACATTGCCAACTTGCCAATGGTCATTGCACCGCGCCCAAAGGAAGAGCTGATTATGTATCTGGTCGCGGCCCACGAAGCTGTAAGTGTAGTTTTGCTAGCCCAGAGAGAGTCGCGACAGTAGCCGGTGTATTTCGTCAGCCACGCCTTAAAAGGCCCTGAGGTGAATTACACCTAATCGAAGCTAGTCCTTGCACTGGTGTACACATCCCGCAAACTGCGGAGATATTTCTAGGCACACCCGGTGGCGGTTATCACGGATCAACCCCTAAAGCAAGTTCTGACCAAAATAGAGAAAAGTGGAAGAATGGCTGGATGGGCAATAGAACTAGATGAACATGACATCAGTTTCCGGCCTCGGACTGCCATCAAAGGGCAGGTATTAGCAGATTTCATTGCCAAAGTTCCAGAAGAAGGAATTCCTGACAAGAAAGCGGACAAGCAGACGTACTCAGAGTCTTGGAACTTGTTCACGGACGGATCCGCGTGCCAGGAAGGTTTTGGGGCGGGCTTAATCCTAACGAGCCCAGATGGGAAGGAATTCATATACGCCCTACGTTTCGAATTCGAAGCATCCAATAACGAGGCCGAGTACGAAGCATTGATCGCAGGTTTGCAGATTGTAGAAAAAATGCAGGTGAAGGACATGTCAGCAAACGTTGACTCCCGTCTCGTGGAAAACCAGATCAACGGCTCATACGAGGCAAAGGAAGCAAGCATGGCGCGTTACTTAGCCAAAGCTAAAGCCTTAATTGAAGGATTCCGAACGTTCTCCATCAAACAGATCCCCCGGAGCCAGAATAAGCAGGCAGGCGCTAAGCAAGATAGCCTCTACTAGCTTTGCCCACCTGACAAAACAGGTACTTGTAAAAGTCTTGAAGGAAAAATCAATTAAGGAAAAGGAGGTCCTAGCAGTCATTGAAAAAGACGGAGACACGTGGATAACCCCTTTAATTGACTACCTAAGGGATGAAACGCTGCCAGCGGATGACCAGAAGGCCAGAAAACTGCGGATCAAAGTGCGGCAGTATGCGCTAAGGGATGGCGTCCTGTTCCGAAAATCCTTCCTTGAGCCATGGCTCCGATGTGTAGGTCCAGTACAGGCCAACTACGTGATGCGAGAGATCCATAAGGGCTCATGTAGCATGCACTCAGGGCCAAGAGCAGTGGTAGCCAAAGCAATCCGATCCGGATATTACTGGCCAACAATGCATAAGGACGCTCGGGAGCTCATACAGAATGTGAAGATTGCCAAGTCCACCGCCCGGTACCAAAGAACCCGCAACATAACTTGACCCCCATCACCTCCCCTTGGCCCTTCTACAAGTGAGGCCTGGATATCTGCGGTCCTTTCCCAGAAGGACCAGGCAAGGTGAAATTCATGATCGTAGGAATTGATTATTTTACCAAATGGATTGAGGCTAAACCTTTGGCCTCCATCACGGGGAGACAAGTGAAGAAATTCATCTGGGACAACATAGTTTGTCGATTTGGTTTGCCGGGGGAAATAGTGTCGGATAACGGAAACCAGTTCCGCGACAACCCGTTCAAGGACTGGTGCGAAAAGCTCTACATCAAGCAACAATTTGCCTCTGTCAAGCATCCACAGGCAAATGGATTGGTGGAAAGCGCGAACAAGAGTTTGGGAGAAGGCATCAAAGCAAGGCTGGAGAAAGGAAGTAAGGATGGGATAGAGGAAGTGTCGCACGTCTTCTGGGCACACAAAACCATGATCAAGACTAGCAATGGGGAAACCCCATTTTCCCTCACATACGGCACCGAAGCAGTTATCCCAGTGGAAATCGGAATGCCAAGCCTTCGATGCACTGCCATAATCCAAATCTCCAACGACCAAAACCTCCGCCTAAACCTGGACCTCTTGGAAGAAAAGAGAGAAGCCGCGGAAATCGAAGAAGCACGCAGCAAGTCCAGGTGGATTTGAAAGTACTCTAAGACACTGCACAGGAATTTGGATAGAGGGACTCTGAAGTTACAAAACTCAAAGAATCTAGTATATATACCTACTTTACCCGGGGGAGCATCCCTAATGGTGTCGTTAGGCCCAGGAAGAAGAGGATGTACTGTGTCAGGGATATGATATTTAGGACAAAAAGTATCTAAATCTCGTTGGGACAACTCGCAAGTAAAATCACTAAGAAGTTTCTTAGCCATGACAGAAAATAGGAGAAGGAAACCTAACCTGAACAAAGAATACCCACGAAAAAGACTTGGGTAGCTTTTTCCATTTTTACTTGCGAAGATGAAAGGGCAACAGTAACCAAGGAGGTAAAAATAAGGGGTATTTATACCCTCCTAAAAGTAAACTAACCGATCAATCGAACGGTTGAAAAAGCACAACGTCCCCGATCCGTATCCAACGGCTCAGATCCACCTAGATCAACGGAGGAGATGGGAGCAGCCAAAACGTCACGTCAGTCAGAAAACACGCAGTCAAAAATGGTTCGCGACTCCCTAGGAACAGCTGTAACGCCTATCCGTTACATAAGTGGAATATACAGTCAACACTGACGAGGATAGCCCGCGGGACACCCAGCCGCGGATATAAAAAACGATTTAGTCTAGAAAGCTTGTCCTGAACCAACAAGCATACTAGACTGGGGGGACTTGATCGCGTATGATACCCCCGACACTTAAAAGGGTTAGACGCGGACCAGGAACGCAACCCACTAGATCGGACGCATTTGAGCATTGTCCATACCCACATGACACCACCTGGACGGGGATGTCACCTCCGCGGACGAGAGACACTTCCGAAGGAAGCCCCAACCGCGCCACATACAAGGGGTAAGGAATCTCACCTAGGAGGGAGGTACTGTCACCTACAGTCCCTAAAAAGGGAAAGTGGGGTAAGTTCCGGCCCAAAACCATCGCTGTCATGGCAACGAGACAAGCTCTGAGTTAACTTACGTCATTTCCCACTCGCAAACTGTCACTCTCATATCCCGTGACCATGAGAACACGACAGAAAGGTCAACCATATAAATAGGGGTTTCACAAGTGATCAAACGGTAACACACACTCATTCTTTCTCTAGAATTTACTTCATCTCTCTAAAAACTCGTATTTACTCTCACGCCGAAGGTTGACCTCGGAATCCCGTTCCGCGGTGAGACTAACGGTGTCTACTTTCTTAGCAGCTTTTAGCCAAGATTCATACTTAGTACAAGATCTATTCCTCAAGGAGTTAGCTTACACTAACCTCTGCAAGGGAGCGCCCGGATTTATATTAACATTTAAAATAATAAGATTTTTTTACATGAAAAATACTCCTTAGTGTAGAGCGACTAAATCAACCTATCTACCCATGATATTTGGCGTTATACAAAATACTTCCAAAACAGAGTTGGACCATTAAAACACTAAACTGCCATAGAATCATTAACACAAACCTTTGTGGCGATGACCCAAACAATGCCAACTACACTTGCAATAACCATCTAAGCCACCATGATTTCAAACTAAATAATTACTCTCTTCGTCATGAAAAGTGTCCATAAAAAAATTAACTTATGTCATGCGTAGTCAATGCAAGTTTTTTATTAATTAAACAAATATTCATACTACAACACTTATTATACAAAGGAGGCATTGAGAATTATAGCGAAGTTTTGATTATAATTAGTGACAATATATAAAAAAATAGTCATAATTACCATCTTATGAAATCACGATATTTTTTAAGACAAACATTAACGGAATTACAAATTTTTTAAGACAAATATAAACATAGTTACCAATTTTTTAAGACGAAAAAAAAATCTTGACAAAGGGAGTATACATTTGGTAATTCGTATTTGTTCATTTTATAATTTATATCTGAGAATAATCCAACTGTTCATGTGGATGCTACATCTGATGATCCTTTTGGTTTAGAAAAACTCATCTTTAAATCTACCAAGAAAGGTGTTAATGTAGCAGATGCGAATAGTAGTAATGATCCAATATTCCCACCGGGTTTCACTCCTTTGAATTCGAACCACTCAAGAAATGAGGCTGAAAACATAACCCATGACAATTGTTCATCTCCCGCTTCATTTAGGGATTTGAATGAGCAACCCAAGACTCGCGATTTGGAGAAAACACCAACAAACTTGAATGTCGATGGTGACACTGAACACGAACCAAATAACAAATCCTCAAATGGCTTCACAAAGAATCACGCAGACTCCATGGCCCCGCCTTCAAAACCAATAAACGGTTTCTCTATTCTTGACAGATTTCAAGAATTTATTGAGATTGGACAAGCTATGGGTTTTGGCATGAAAGGATGTGAAAAAGACTACAGGAGAATTATCACTTGCATGGGAGATCGTAATTGTTTTAAATGAATTGCCTTTCCGTTAATGTGCAAGGGCTCGGGGGAAAGGAGAAAAAGCAATGGGTGAAAACTCTTTGTCATACTAATAATGTCAATTTTTTATCTTTACAAGAGACTAAGATGGTTTCTTTCGATGTTTTTGTGGTGAAAGCTTTTTGGGGTAACATGTTTTTCGACTTTGCTACTAGTTCGGCTCGTGGTAGATCTGGTGGAATCTTATGTGTTTGGGATAAATAACTATTCCTAAAGAAGAGAATCTATTCCAATGATCATTGCCTTTGTGTGGAAGGTACATGGTTGGCTACTGGCTCGGATCTATTATTCATGTCAGTTTACTCTCCTCAAGAATTGTCCCTTAAAAGGCAACTTTGGACATACATGACGGGGATAATCCACCGTTGGCATGGCGAGGTTATTGCTATGGGAGATTTTAATGAGGTGCATTTTTCTTCGGAACGACATGGTTCCAATTTCCATGCATCAAACGCTGCCGAATTTAATATGTTCATTTCTAATTCTCATTTGCATGACATTCCTCTTGGTGGGTACTCTTTTACGTGGTCCGACAAATATGCAAATAAGATGAGTAAATTGGACCGATTTCTTGTATCTCAAGGACTGTTGGATATTTTTCCAAATTTATCAGGTTTGATTCTTGATCGTCATATCTCCGATCATAAACCGATTCTTTTTAAGGAATCTCATATGGATTATGTCCCTACTCCTTTTCGATTTTTCCACTCTTGGTTCTTGGAACAAGATCTTGTTTCAATTGTTGAGTATTCTTGGAACAATGATGGGGTCCAAGCTTTTAATGCAATGATTTTATTAAAAAAACAAGCTGAAGTGTCCGAAGCAAAACTTGAAAACGTGGAACACTCGAAAGAAGGATATCAGGAATAATGATCGTCGAATTCTCCATGACTCTTTGCTTGAGATCGACTCACGTCTGGATAAAGGGGAAGGTCGTCCTGATGATGCTATCAATCGTATTCGTATTTTTCATGATATTGGTGTTATTGACAACAAGATTTCGGTTGATTTGGCTAAAAAAGATAAGGTTAAATGGGCTATTGAGGGTGACCAGAACTCTAAGTTCTTTCATGGTATTGTTAACAAGAAAAGAAGACAACAATCCATCAAAGGCATTCTAGTTGATGGTCAGTGGATTGATAATCCCGATCATGTTAAAAGAGAATTCTTCAATAACTTCGCTAATAGATTTTCTCAACCTGACTGGGCTCGTATTCCTTTAGAAGGTAACTTTCCAAGGATGTTAGATACTGATCATTCTCGTGCTTTGGAAGAGGCGGTTTCTAATGAGGAGATCAAAAAGGCGGTTTGGGAGACAAGTCTCCGGGTCCAGATTGATTTTCTTTTGAATTTTTAAAAAAATTCTGGTATCTTGTTGGGGGTGATGTCTCAAATGCTGTTAAGGAGTTCTTTAATTCGAGCACTTTCCCGTCTGGTTGTAATCCCTCATTTATTGCTCTAATCCCAAAGGTACTCGATGCTAAGCTCCTTAATGATTTCCGTCCTATTAGTCTAATTGGATGTCAATATAAAATTATCGGCAAAATTTTAGCTAACCGTCTTAGTCTTCTGATCGATAATATTATAAGTTGTGAGCAGTCGGAATTTATTAAAGGTAGACAGATTCTTGACGGGCCTCTTATTCTTAATGAAATCGTTGATTGGTGTAAGTCAAGGAAAGAGCAAACTTTACTGTTTAAAGTTGATTTTCAAAAAGCGTTCGATTCAGTTAGATGGGACCACCTCGATGATATCCTTGATAAGTTCGGTTTTGGTAGTAAATGGCGAGGGTGGATTCGTGGTTGCCTCATTTCCACAAAAGCTTCTGTTTTGGTTAATGGCTCGCCAACAAACGAATTCTTTTTCCATCGAGGCTTAAGACAAGGAGATCCTCTTTCTCCGTTTTTATTCATCCTTGTGATGGAGAGCCTTCATGTGGCCTTCCAACGGGTTATTGATAGAGGTATGTTTGCTCCTATTATTATTGGGAAAGATAACTTGATTCCTGTCTCGCACTTATTTTTTGCAGATGATGCAATGTTCATAGGCAAATGGTCTAGCTCTAACGTTAATGTGTTGATGATAATGTTACATTGCTTCTTTCTTGCCTCGGGATTGAAAGTAAATGTTCATAAAAGCAGTTTGTATGGAGTAGGTGTTCTTCCTAGGGATATCCAACATATGGCTGATTGTTTTGGTTGTTTGGCAAACAAGCTCCCTTTCACGTATCTTGGTGTCAAAGTGGGTGCAAATATGGGTCGTATCAACTCATGGATTGAGGTTATTCAGAAGGTTTCTAACAAGCTATCAAAATGGAAAGCTAAAACCTTATCGGTGGGGGGTAGACTTACCCTCATAAAATCGGTGCTAGGCTCTCTCCCTACTTACTATATGTCGCTATTTAAGGCTCCAAACGCTGTTTTATCTCAATTGGAACGTTTACGCAATTCTTTTTTCTTGGGGGCGGAGTTAGATGAACGTAAAATGACTTGGGTTTGTTGGAAAAAAGTGATGGCTCATAAACAACTCGGCGGTTTAGGAGTTAGCAGCTTGTTTGCTTTTAATCGTGCTTTGTTGTTTAAATGGATATGGCGTTTTTTATCCTCTAATTTTGGTCTATGGCTCAGTGTCATTAAAGCCATTCATGGTTCGAATGGGTATCTCGATCAACCTACAATGTCTCGTTTCCATGGGTCAGTTTGGTCTTCGGTTCTTAAAGTTGTGGATAACCTTAAAGCTAAGGGAGTCGATCTTAAGGAGTTTTGTAAAAAGATAATCGGGAATGGTAATAACTCTAGTTTTTGGCATGATAAATGGCTTGGTGATGCTTGTTTCAAGGTTAAATTCAATCGGCTTTTTATTTTGGAGCTTCACAAAGATATCTCAGTTGCTCATAAGCTTCAAGACATAGAACTTGTTTCATCTTTTCGTAGGGGTCCAAGAGGTGGTATTGAAGAGTGCCAATTACAGGATCTTTCCCTCTTGCTCTCCTCGGTAATCTTATCCTCCTCTTATGATCATTGGTCTTGGACGTTAAATGGGAATGGTGTTTTTTCTGTGAAGTCGGCTAGAGAAGAGATTGATAAGTGTCTTAATGTTACATCTTCCTCTTCTACAAGATGGTCCAAGCTTCTTCCTATCAAGCTTAATGTCTTCACGCATGCGATGCTTCTTGATAAACTCCCTACAAGGATTAATCTTACTAATAGAGGCTTGGACATTCCTAGTGTGATATGTCCGAATTGTGAAGGTGAGGTGGAATCCCGTAATCATGTCTTCTTTGGTTGTCCGATGGCTAATGATTTGTTTCGGTTACTAGGTCGATGATGGAATATTACCATCCCTACCTTGTTAGACCCTATATCTTGGGAGACTTGGTTCAAAGGTATTCGGCTCAACAGTTCACAAAAACTTGTGTTGGAGGCTTCATTTTTCTCCTTGTGGTGGCACATCTGGAAATATAGGAATACGGTTGTGTTCTCCTTGAAGAAGCCTAAAAAAGGATTGATCTTTGATACTTTTGTCTCTCAATCTTGGTTTTGGATAAACAATAGAGGTAGGAGTTTTAATGTTAATTGGGTGGATTGGCTAAAAGACCCTTTAAACGCTATTTTGTCTATGTAATTTTCTTTCGCCTAGCTTCTCGTTAGGTTTTTAATAATATTCCGCCGTTCAAAAAAAATATATGAGAATAACTTGTAGAACTTGGCACCTACTTATATAAATATTTATAGAGGAATCAAACTTTTATAAGATAGAACTCATCCTCATCCTTCATTTAAAAAAAAATCAATGGTTGAAATTAAAATCATTTTATGATTTCACTTATATTTTATAATTTAAATATTTTTTAAACCGTTAATCGTTAAGCGAAAATAATTACACCATCGCGATGAGCATTTAATTATCTTTCTATAGACGGGCACTTATATACTTTCAAAAAAAGAAAAAAAATCATTTTTTTCACGTTTTTTTGTCTTTTTTCATTTTTTTTTCGAATATGAGATTTGCATGAAAAATCACACGTGATTAAACACTAATTTGAATATCACTGTGATATTAGTGTTAAATCACATATGATATAAATCACATATGATATATATCATATTTGATTTAACACTAATATCACATGTGATATCAAATTAGTGTTTAATCATATGTGATTTTTTTCATGCAAATTTCAGTAACGAAAAAAATGTAAAAAAAAAGTGAAAACCATGAAATAAAAATTTTGTCGAAAATATAGCAAAATGTCTATCTATAGAAAGATAATTAAATGCTTGTCGTAATGGTATATATTTTTTTTCGCTTAACGATTAACGGTTTAAAAGATATTAATATATGAAAAAAAAATGATGAAAGTGAGTTTTTTAAAATGTTGAGATTAATTTTAACCATTAAATCAAATAAATAATCTTAAATCATATTTATAAATAAACAATTCCCCACACCACCGTAATGTTACGTAGATTCGGAGTTCGTTACAAAAATATATTCACTACTACACAAAGTGTTTTTTGCTACGGCCATTAGACACGGTTATACAAAAAACCGTAGCAAATGAAAAAAATTAAGTTTTTTGCTACGGTTTTCATAGAAACCGTGGTAAGATTTGTTTTCTGCTACGGTTTATTTGTTTTCTGCTACGGTTTATTTGTTAACCGTACCAAATTGAGGTTTTCTGCTACGGTTAGCAAATAACCGTGTTAAATGATAACATATCTACTACGGTTTGTTTAGAACCGTAGCAAAAAAAATGATCAATAATGCAAAGCTCCCCAACGAAACCTGCTACCTCTTCACCCACACTCACATTCAATTTTTCTCTCATTCAATATACCACACATTTACTCCTTCCAACTCAAATCTTTCAAAATTATAACATTAAACACTCCAATCAACAACCATAATAAATTTAACTTAAACCTCACAAAACTACATACAAGGTAATAGTTATATTTTGTGGATATTTTATTTATTTTTACTCATTATAAATCTTTTATACTTAACTAATATATTTTTGATATTTGTATAGGTATTAATTTCTTCATCATGAATCAAGATTAGAGATTTTCCACTCAAATTAAAAATATTCGGATCATAAGGTGAGTTTTATGAACTTTTTGTTATTTGTAACATTATTTATATTTTTGTTATTAGTTCTAAATAGTTGTATATACTTATATTGTTGATACGCTTATTTGTTTTTACATAGCATGTGCATCTTGAAGTTATTAGTAGATCATGATATGAAATTAGTTAGTACCCGTCCGAAACTAATCTAATAGAGATTAATTTCGGCGCCCACAGGACTGCTTTTGAATGTTTTGTCTCATTTGGGATGTGTGACATTTTAATGGGTTGGAATTTTAAGAAAAAATCGGTATACATTTCTCCTTACTCCTACGAGTTTGCGTTTTATACGCATACTTGGGGAGTTGAGGGGAAATGCTGCCGATTTTTTCTTAAATAGTCAACCCGCTAGAACGTATACACATATGAGATAAAATATTTAAAAGGTGGGTTAGGATTTGCCACATATGACCACCTATGTTTCATTTGTACGTGCATATGATTTATTATGTTATTTTAAAATTTCAGATGGAACGACAATGGATGTATGGGAAGACCGTTAATGACCCAGAATTTGTGAAAGGAGTGCAAAGTTTTCTTGTAGCTGCTGAGTCTAACCGAGTGGCTAAGGGAGAAACTGAGATTTTTTGTCCATGTTCACAATGTAGAAATTTTGTACCCTATACTGATATCAAAGCGATTGAGTTTCATTTGCACAAATACGGTTTTGTCCGTAAATATACTTGTTGGTCAGAGCATGGGGAATCACTATTTGATAATAGCACATCAAATCATGTATCGAATACTAATGAAAATAATGATTCTTGCATTAATGATAAACATGAAAATCTAAAAGAGATGTTGCATGATTTAGAGGCTAATGAAGGTGATATTGATCAAGAAGATTTACAACAGTTGTTTGATGACGCAGAGAAACCAGTGTATGATGGTTGCAAGAATTTTTCCGTACTTTCTGCTGTTTTGGAGTTGTTAAAGTTAAAAGCAAATAGTAGTTGGAGTGATACTAGCTTTACAAAGTTATTAGATTTTATACATAGACTGCTTCCCGCTAATAATGAGATGCCTATTTCTACTTACCAAGCTAAAAAAATAATGTGTCCAATGGGACTAGAAATTGAAAGAATACACGCATGTCCGAATGACTGTATGTTGTATAGGGGTGATAAGTACGAAAACTTGCATGCTTGTGTTACTTGCGGAACATCAAGGTATAAGAAAGAACCAAATGAAGTTGATGATGATGTGACAAAAAATGGACCCCCGGCTAAGCTATTGTGGTATTTTCCTGTCATACCAAGACTGAAACGATTATTTGAAAACAAGAAAGAAGCCAAATTATTGCGTTGGCATTCCGATCAGCGTAAAGATGATGGGAAATTAAGGCATGTGGCGGACTCCCCTCAATGGAGAAAAATTAATAACAAATTTCCAGAATTCGGTAAAGATATTAGAAATATTCGATTTGGACTAAGCTCAGACGGAATCAACCCATTCGGAAACATGAGCAGTCGTTATAGTACTTGGCCGGTTCTTTTATGTATGTACAATCTTCCACCATGGTTATGCATGAAACGTAAATACATTATGATGTCATTGTTAATTTCCGGTCCAAAACAACCTGGTAATGACATTGACGTGTATTTGTCTCCTCTCATTGACGATATGAAAAAATTGTGGAAACCGGGTGTAAAAATGTATGATGCGTATAAGAAAGAGAAGTTTACGTTGCGAGCCATGATTTTTTGCACCATTAATGATTTTCCGGCATACGGTAATTTGTCAGGATATAGCACGAAGGGAAAACAGGCTTGCCCGATATGTGAAGATGAGACATCCTCTAGGTGGTTAGACAATTGCAAAAAAACTGTGTTCATGGGCCATCGAAGATCGCTTCCAAAAAATCACTCGTATCGGTATATGAGTTCGGAGTTTGACGGAAATACGGAGTTTGGACGAGTCAGGACACGATTTAGTGGAGATACTGCACTTTCACGAGTTTCTAATATAAACACTGTGTTTGGAAAAGGAAAAGGAAGTCAAATTGAACAAGGAACGTGGAAAAAAAGGTCAGTTTTTTGGGAATTAGAATATTGGAAGGATTTGGAAGTACGACATTGTATCGACGTTATGCACATTGAAAAGAACGTATGTGACAGCTTGATGGGGTTATTGTTGAATATTCCCGGGAAAACTAAAGATGGTATTAATGCTCGAAAAGATATGGTCTCGTGGGGAATCCGGTTAGAGCTCGCCCCTGTTGAGAATGACAAAAAACGCACCTATCTGCCGCCAGCGTGTTATACCATGTCAAAAGCGAAAAACCCAATTTTGTAAATGCTTACATGATATTAAAGTTCCATCTAGCTATTCAAATGAACATTAGGAGCTTGGTATCCATGAAAGACTGTAAACTACAAGGAATGAAGTCCCATGATTGTCATGTTTTAATGGCACATATGATTCCCATCGCAATTCGTGGTTTGTTACCGAAGAATGTCCGACATACAATCACAAAACTTTGTTTGTTTTTTAACAAGATTCACTCGAAAGTGATTGACCCCGAAATTTTGGATTCATGGCAAAAAGATATTATCATTACTTTATGTCAATTAGAGATGTACTTCCCGCCGTCCTTTTTCGATGTTATGGTTCATCTAGTATCTCACATCGTCAGTGAAATTAAGGCTTGCGGTCCTGTATTTTTTATGTTACATGTACCCTTTTGAGAGATATATAGGCATCGTGAAGGGGTATGTAAGGAACCGGTCTCGACCCGAGGGTAGTATTGTTGAAGGATATGCTTCTGAGGAGGTCACCGACTATTATACAAACTATTTGGAAGGTATCAAAGGTATTGGCGTTCCTCAAAGTCGTCATGTGGGCAGAATTCATGGGGTCGGTACTATTGGATCGAAACAGTCAAGCCCAAATAATGAGCTTTTTGAGATTGCACATTTGGTAGTCCTTGAACATATGACGTGTGTTGCTCCTTACATTAATGAACATATGGAAAAGTTACGCACAGAAAACATTGGTAGAACAGAGACATGGTATAAGAAGAGGCATAATGAGCACTTTGCTACTTGGCTAAAAGACAAAGTGGCAGCAAGGGTGGGTCAACCAAGCGTCGATAAAATAGTGGAAAAGTTAGGAGAAGGCCCGAGATTGCTTGTCAAAACCTATGAAGGATACGAAATTAACGGCTATACATTTTACACTAATATGTGAGATGAAAAGAGTAGAGTGCAAAATAGCGGAGTTACAGTGATAACCTCCACAGGGATTACCAAAAAGTCATATTATGGGGTGATTCAAGAAATTTGGGAGCTGGATTACTATTCTTTCAAAATACCCTTGTTCAGGTGTAAATGGGTAAATAATGGCCCAGGTGTTAAAGTTGACGACTATGGTTTCACACTTGTTGACCTTGGAACTGACGGTTATGTGTCTGAACCCTTCATTCTCGCAAAGCAAGCCACACAAGTATTTTTCGTTCAAGACCCTAGCAATCCAAGATGGCACATCGTTATGCCTGGTAAACGACATATACTTGGTGTTGATAATGTTGTTGACGAGGAAGAATATGACCAGTTTGATGAGCTACCACCATTTTCAGAGGGTATTCCACCGATAGATGGTGACACCACATACTTACGATCCGACCATGATGAAGGATTCTGGGTTATAACAACCCGTAAAATTTCGGGTTATTTTAATAATATTTATTGCGTCAGAAAATTCAAATCAATTATTTTTCGACAAAATGCCAATATCTAAAATTTAAAAACGAGAGGTCATTTCGTTTCTTTAGAAATAAGACACCGCACTTACAATACTTGCCCACAAAGTATCTCTGAAATTTATTATTGTCCAAGTTAAAATTTAAGCATACATAAGCTTAATCCATTTTTATTCCGCATACTGCAGCGCAATAGCACACAAAACTAAAAATAAATCCTAAGATAAGAGAAAAATACATTTTATCAACCATCGATAATTTACAAAGAAAACGAGAAGTTATCTCGTTAATTTAGGAAGTCACGGCATCGCACGCAGACCGACACTAAATTAATAACAAAACAGTTATAATCAAATTTCAACGTAATAAGAATGCCATATTATTACGTTTACAAAATCGCTCCTAAAAATATAATTTCTATATCTTTCGGGTACCGGGAAGATACATTTACTCGAGGATTCGACAAAACACGGGGTACGAACTATATACCGTGTCTAATGATAATAAAACAAAAACTTATGTATCCTACCCTATCCTACCCCCCACCCTCACGCTCCATCTTTTCCTCTTTCCATTTTCGTGTCTTCATCACCTCCACCAAGAGCAGGAAACAAGAAAGAAACTTGCCTCCTTTCCTCTTCAATCACCATGATCCATCACCACATATTTCAGCCACATAATCTACTCTAAGGGAACACTAGCTCGGCTGAGAATCGAGATGAATCCATGTAGAATGCCACGCTACAACCAAGAAGAGAAAGAGGACACAAGGCTTCCTTAATGTACATCTATATATAGTGTCAACCCTTGAAGCAGGTTCATCCACTCATCACGACACAAAAATAATTAGGGTTCTTAATAATTAGGTTTCTATAAAACAAAGGGGTTTTCAAAATTGATAAGGGGGTTTTGTTACTTGGGATATAGAGAGTTTAAATCAAGCTTCAATTCGTTCAAGTTTAACTATTTCGTGCTCAATTGGAGTCTTCTTCTATTCGGTTCATTCACCACTTCCATCGAGTGGAATTGTAAGAATAATTAATCCTTGTGTTTTAAACTTAGTTAATAAATTCATTTTTGGTGATGTTGATTTTCCAGTATATTCAAATAAATTAGCATGAATAAAAGGAATTTATTCTAGCCTAATGTTGTTGTTGTTACGTTGTAGCTGTCAAAAGAAAAGCACCAAAACAGAAACTTAAGATATGTGATTAGCCTATGGTTATTTCGACTTATCTTTCATGCTTATATCGACTTATTAAACTTTTCGGCATTACTGTTTAGTAAATTTTCGGCTTATGTCTTTTAGTTGTCTCCATAGCACACCTTAGTCTTACTCGGTACGTGATAAAATCCCTCGAAGGGTGCCTTGTTTTGTTGTCCTTGTGTTCGACTAGTACATCCTTAGACCGCAAGGGTGACGAGTCACATGCTCAAGGCGGGTAGTACCCGATTTCTATAGTTACCAAACGTAAGCTATTTTTGTTTTATTGTCTCGGTACACTAGGGACCCCCAAGGGTGTTGTTGTTTATTTCGAGTCACAAGAGAGGACCCCGATAAGGGTGTTTGCTGCCTACTATTGACACAAGACCACAAGGGTGGTCGCATGAGTTTAATGCATATTTCTTTTCCTCTTTGGCTTTTTTTTTTCTCTTCTCCATTCTAACTTTCAAATAAATTGGCTTCGAAGTATTAAATTTTGGGTTAAGTTGAAAATGAATGGGTAGTCTAACTTGAGTTAACATCACCCGCGACGGGTGTATGCCATCTGCTGTTAACACAGGACCACAAGGGGTGGTCGTGTGAGTCGAAAGCATGTCCGTCTTGCCTTGTCTAAAAGTCTAGAACTCATACTTGAAAGAACTCTTGGTTTCGAATCTTGGTGTCAAATTCATGAACCGAAAAAGCATATCATAACACAAGTAAGAAAGCAATAAAGCGGATCACATCTTCCACTGTTGGACCTTCAGGGCCAAGTCCATTTAAGTAATAAAGTGTTGGGTTGTTAAATCTTGGGCCACAACCCTTTCCAATCAAATGTATTACGATCTTGGGCCAAAGCCCATAAGAGCTTCATAGTGTGTTGCTACTAGACTCAGTTCCTTCCGCGACAAAGTTTCCGATCTCATCCGATTATCATGTAAGCAACGCATATTTCCTAGAGCATGCCAAATAATTCGTCTCATGTACATACATAGATTTAGGACCGGATTCTAATATACAACCTCCGACATTTAGTTAAACCAATGAAATAGAAAAATCATACACGAGTAATACCAAATTTTTCTATAATAATATAAACCATTGCACAATTCACAAACGTAATATACTTCTCGAAAACTTATTATTTCAAAGGTATACATATGTATACCGGGTCTTGTATACATAAAACTTTTCAAATCATGTTTAAGGAAAGGTATTTATTAAATCCTAATTGTCTAAAACAATTTACACATATATATTAAATTAAGAAGTATTTTCTCTTCAAAATAAATACACTTATACTAAGTGAGATAAATATATATACTCTTGGAAATTTGTCAACTAGATTGAAATAGAATATACCCTCGGCTTACGTAAGTGTCGGCATAAGCACATAAACTATTTTACTAATTCAAATAAAACTTACTTCTTGAAAACGAGTATTGGGAGCTCTTCTAGTAAGATTTTATTTAAAACTTGTCGAAACATAGTTATCATTTTAGAATGTAACCACGTTATAATTTATAAATTGTATATAAAGACTTAGTTGAGATTTAAACTTTCTTTAAAATAAACACATTTACTTTAAAGACTAGATGTCATGAGTATATATATAATATATATATACACTTAATATAAATATATATATATATTTTCTTCGTTCACATCGAAAATATCTCATCCTACGTACTACCTTCGTACATCATCATTCGGTTACCATCCAACCGAAGTCTTGTTCATTCTTGATACTTTTCTGTGTATACTCTTCCAAGTATTACCATTGGTCATCATTAAACCAAAGTCGAAATTCCTTCCTTGAGATTTCTTCCATGTCATCCTTCATAAGCCGAAATCCATCCAAATCTTGTAAATTGTTTTAAGATAAACGATGCCACATAAGCAACAACAACAACAACAAAAACATTTGAAAACTTATAAAGTTAGTTAAACTTTATCGAGTCTTAAACATAAAGACTAAATATGCCGTACTTAATTAGGTTGCGTGTCGGAGCCGTGCACTATCACTCATTGATTTAATTCCCGTTAGACTTCATATTGCACATTGCCAAGGTGAGTTTCATAGCCCTTACTTTTAACTGTTTTATACTTGTTTTGGGGAAGATACATGCTCATTTTACTTAAATCATTTTACTTGTGCATTCCATGCATACTATGCTTTTACATGTTTAAAGCTTTCATCATACATAGATGTTTTATAGAGCATACCAAAATGTTTGACCTAGAATATTACGCAGCTTAGCCTAAGTCCTTAGATCCCAAATTGCCCTCATCATGAACCGTCAATTCTGCTGGGAAGCCTGAATGTTATAAATAGATCTATTGAGGGTGACTCCTCGTTCGGTTGACCCGCTTGGGTCAAGGCGAAACATATAGCATGTCGGGACCGAGTGTATTGGGATAAACACTCGCCATGGGCTCTTTATTTGTATGATTTCTTTGTGCATACAAGAACGTCGTAAGTTTGGTTGCATGAAATTAGTGCTTGCGTAATAAATTCAATATATGACATTATATTCGTTGTAATGTACATATAACCTACTTATGGTCCACTAATGAAATCTCTTTTATGAAATCCTTTTATGAATTGAAACTATAAACTCTATGACATTATGCAAGACGTAATGATCATCAAAAACCAAATTTGAAACAATGTCTTGAATCTCTTTTATATAAACCTATGAACTCACCAGTAAGTTTGACCCCTTTAGCATGTATCTTCAGGTTTTGAGGTGATAGCTTATCTTTGGAGGCGCAAGGAAAAGGCATGGCATAGTCATAGACGACTCTGATTTATGTATTGGGACCACTTGTTTATAATGGGCCATTTTCCGCACTAATCAATAATGTAAACATTGTTTTTAAGAAATAAATAAAAGTTTATTTATAAAAATCCGTTGTTCTATGCTTATGTTGTGATACCAATTTAGTAGCACCCAAATACCTGTATGCTTCCGCTGAGTCATTTTTGGGGGTGTTACAGATTGGCATCAGAGCCTAGGTTATAGAGAACTGGGTAATTTTTAAAACCTAGACTATAACCACTTTTACAAAAACTAAATCCTATGACCGACCGTGCTGCCTGCCAAGTGATGCCTCACTTATGATCTGTTGAAATCATACTTGATAAGATACATGTTTTATCACTGCTCACCTAATTTCATTATAGATTATAATTATTTTCCCTATACGTATACTTACGTATCACTGCACTACACCTTTTCCCTCACACAAAGAGAATAATTGTTCTAATCCTTCAAGACAACCTTTAAAAGTATTGTGACATATTACTAGCGTAACTAAGCTAAGTATTTCAAAATTCATTGAACCTCGGGTGAATATAGACTGATCACCTATATTCAACCAGAGACAGTGGGACATAGCCGATCACCTATGTCCAACTCGAGGTGAATTTTGCGATTACTTAGGATAGTTATAATAGCTTTATGTCCAGAGAGAAGATGATAATATTTTGATAAACATGTAACATTTCAATAAAACACACATTGACGGTTACCCGAAGCCACGCATGGCGTCACACTATCCTCTAAACACAAGCCACTCATCGGCATACTCTAAACACAAGCCACTCATCGGCATACCCTAATCACAAGCCACTCACCGGCATACCCTAATCATAAACCACTCATTGGCATTCCCTAAACATAAGTCACTCCGACATTCCCTAATCACAAGCCACTCACAGGCATACCGTAATCACAAGTCACTCACTGACAATCACTAATCACAAGCCACTCACTGGCATTCCCTAAACACAAACCACTCACTGGCATTCTTTAATCACAAGTCACTCACTGACACTCATTAATCACAAGTCACTCACTGACATTTCTTAGTCATAAAACACTTACTAGCATCACAATATTTCTTAATCATAAGCCACTCACTGGCGTCATACTACTTCTTAATCATAAACTTTATAATTCCATATCACAATCGGGTTATGTTATAGTCACTCCTACCCCACACCTTACACTCCATGGACAAATTAAACCCTTCTAGGAGCAACCGTTCAATAACACCTATGAGAAAATACAACAAACCTTTCGAAAAAAAAAACCTATAAAGACATGATAAATGACCTATAATCCCACAAAAACTTGAAAACCTTACGCTCTACCCTGGGAATTAAATACATGGAGGCTCCACCTACCATTTAAGAATAACCATGCTTACCTTGTTACTCTCCTACAAACAAAAGAGTTGCCATACAAACTATTTCCGATTATCCCTCAAACCATTATAATCAAAATACTTCATGAATCATTCTACAGATCAAATTACAACCTTACCATTTCACCATAAAATAAACTACAATTCTACCCATACTTTACCAAAATAAAGTGTTCCTCAAAACTTTGAAAGATATACCCGAACCACTCTATTGGTTACTTATTTCCTCAAAACGTGTTTACCCCATAAACGGAAATGATCAATGTCCTCCTTGGTAGCTAAGCCTAACCATGTATCCTACACCTTTGCCAAAACTATAGATAACAATGAGGTTCACCAATTATTAAACCTCGAACCCTACCCAACATAGGCAACTAAGTTCTACTCTTAGACATTTAAAACATATGTAGGTGTTTATACCTTACTACACACCCTCCTCCTATAATGTTTTTGTTTTAAGAATCCATCTTTAAATAACATTTTCTAAATTACTCATTAAAATGAGACAAAACACCCTGGTCAGACTATACTAAATTTTTGTAAAAAAAAAAAAAAAAAAAAATGACTAAACACCAAGAATTTTGCAAAACCATCTTATCCACACTATAACAAAGAGCATGTTTTATAGAGGCCAAAATCTTTTGAAAACATGACGTTTTTATACAACTATTGATTTCAAACATATGGATGCCTAATTCTTGAAATATTGTTTTGGTCAAACTTGTGTAACATCTACTTAATGAAGGTTTCGAAAACAAATGTTTCCCCATTCCTTAAAGAAGGAAACACACAAACCCGTAGCAAACCTTAAGAATTAACCACTATACTTCAGAACCATTAAAATGGGTACGTTTTGATAAAACCATGAGAAGTTAAAGGAACTCACACTAACAAAGTAGTGAAGCCTCGTAACATCAAAACTTTGAACCTTCACCCAATGAACCTATCCCAGAAGATCATGGCACCTCGGATAGAGGATGTGCTACTGGCATAACACCTAGGTACCCATACCCGAAGAGGAAACCCTAGAAACAACCTAGGGACAATTCAAAACTTGTTCCAAATACCATCACCTCGTTCCCGACACCCTATCGGGTAACTGAGATCCGGGACGGATCTCCTGTAAGGTGGGTAGACTATAACAACCCGTAAAATTTCGGGTTATTTTAATAATATTTATTGCGTCAGAAAATTCAAATCAATTATTTTCCGACAAAATGCCAATATCTAAAATTTAAAAACGAGAGGTCATTTCGTTTCTTTAGAAATAAGACACCGCACTTACAATACTTGCCCACAAAGTATCTGTGAAATTTATTATTGTCCAAGTTAAAATTTAAGCATACATAAGCTTAATCCATTTTTATTCCGCATACTGCAGCGCAATAGCACACAAAACTAAAAATAAATCCTAAGATAAGAGAAAAATACATTTTTATCAACCACTGATAATTTACAAAAGAAAACGAGAAGTTATCTCGTTAATTTAGGAAGTCACGGCATCGCACGCAGACCGACACTAAATTAATAACGGCAAACAGTTATAATCAAATTTCAACGTAATAAGAATGCCATATTATTACGTTTACAAAATCGCTCCTAAAAATATAATTTCTATATCTTTCGGGTACCGGGAAGATACATTTACTCGAGGATTCGACAAAACACGGGGTACGAACTATATACTGTGTCTAATGATAATAAAACAAAAACTTATGTATCCTACCCTATCCTACCCCCCACCCTCACGCTCCATCTTTTCCTCTTTCCATTTTCGTGTCTTCATCACCTCCACCAAGAGCAGGAAACAAGAAAGAAACTTGCCTCCTTTCCTCTTCAATCACCATGATCCATCACCACATATTTCAGCCACATAATCTACTCTAAGGGAACACTAGCTCGGCTGAGAATCGAGATGAATCCATGTAGAATGCCACGCTACAACCAAGAAGAGAAAGAGGACACAAGGCTTCCTTAATGTACATCTATATATAGTGTCAACCCTTGAAGCAGGTTCATCCACTCATCACGACACAAAAATAATTAGGGTTCTTAATAATTAGGGTTCTATAAAACAAAGGGGTTTTCAAAATTGATAAGGGGGTTTTGTTACTTGGGATATAGAGAGTTTAAATCAAGCTTCAATTCGTTCAAGTTTAACTATTTCGTGCTCAATTGGAGTCTTCTTCTATTCGGTTCATTCACCACTTCCATCGAGTGGAATTGTAAGAATAATTAATCCTTGTGTTTTAAACTTAGTTAATAAATTCATTTTTGGTGATGTTGATTTTCCAGTATATTCAAATAAATTAGCATGAATAAAAGGAATTTATTCTAGCCTAATGTTGTTGTTGTTACGTTGTGGCTGTCAAAAGAAAAGCACCAAAACAGAAACTTAAGATATGTGATTAGCCTATGGTTATTTCGACTTATCTTTCATGCTTATATCGACTTATTAAACTTTTCGGCTTATTACCTGTTTAGTAAATTTTCGGCTTATGTCTTTTAGTTGTCTCCATAGCACACCTTAGTCTTACTCGGCTGTGATAAAATCCCCTCGAAGGGTGCCTTGTTTTGTTGTCCTTGTGTTCGACTAGTACATCCTTAGACCGCAAGGGTGACGAGTCACATGCTCAAGGCGGGTAGTACCCGATTTCTATAGTTACCAAACGTAAGCTATTTTTGTTTTATTGTCTCGGTACACTAGGGACCCCCAAGGGTGTTGTTGTTTATTTCGAGTCACAAGAGAGGACCCCGATAAGGGTGTTTGTTGCCTACTATTGACACAAGACCACAAGGGTGGTCGCATGAGTTTAATGCATATTTCTTTTCCTCTTTGGCTTTTTTTTTTCTCTTCTCCATTCTAACTTTCAAATAAATTGGCTTCGAAGTATTAAATTTTGGGTTAAGTTGAAAATGAATGGGTAGTCTAACTTGAGTTAACATCACCCGCGACGGGTGTATGCCATCTGCTGTTAACACAGGACCACAAGGGGTGGTCGTGTGAGTCGAAAGCATGTCCGTCTTGCCTTGTCTAAAAGTCTAGAACTCATACTTGAAAGAACTCTTGGTTTCGAATCTTGGTGTCAAATTCATGAAACTGAAAAAGCATATCGTAACACAAGTAAGAAAGCAATAAAACTGGATCACATCTTCCACTGTTGGACCTTCAGGGCCAAGTCCATTTAAGTAATAAAGTGTTGGGTTGTTAAATCTTGGGCCACAACCCTTTCCAATCAAAGGTATTACCGATCTGGGCCAAAGCCCATAGGAGCTTCATAGTGTGTTGCTACTAGACTCAGTTCCTTCCGCGACAAAGTTTCCGATCTCATCCGATTATCATGTAAGCAACGCATATTTCCTGGAGCATGCCAAATAATTCGTCTCATGTACATACATAGATTTAGGACCGGATTCTAATATACAACCTCCGACATTTAGTTAAACCAATGAAATAGAAAAATCATACACGAGTAATACCAAATTTTTCTATAATAATATAAACCATTGCACAATTCACAAACGTAATATACTTCTCGAAAACTTATTATTTCAAAGGTATACATATGTATACCGGGTCTTGTATACATAAAACTTTTCAAATCATGTTTAAGGAAAGGTATTTATTAAATCCTAATTGTCTAAAACAATTTACACATATATATTAAATTAAGAAGTATTTTCTCTTCAAAATAAATACACTTATACTAAGTGAGATAAATATATATACTCTTGGAAATTTGTCAACTAGATTGAAATAGAATATACCCTCGGCTTACGTAAGTGTCGGCATAAGCACATAAACTATTTTACTAATTCAAATAAAACTTACTTCTTGAAAACGAGTATTGGGAGCTCTTCTAGTAAGATTTTATTTAAAACTTGTCGAAACATAGTTATCATTTTAGAATGTAACCACGTTATAATTTATAAATTGTATATAAAGACTTAGTTGAGATTTAAACTTTCTTTAAAATAAACACATTTACTTTAAAGACTAGATGTCATGAGTATATATATAATATATATATACACTTAATATAAATATATATATATATTTCCTTCGTTCACATCGAAAATATCTCATCCTACGTACTACCTTCGTACATCATCATTCGGTTACCATCCAACCGAAGTCTTGTTCATTCTTGATACTTTTCTGTGTGTACTCTTCCAAGTATTACCATTGGTCATCATTAAACCAAAGTCGAAATTCCTTCCTTGAGATTTCTTCCATGTCATCTTTCATAAGCCGAAATCCATCCAAATCTTGTAAATTGTTTTAAGATAAACGATGCCACATAAGCAACAACAACAACAACAAAAACATTTGAAAACTTATAAAGTTAGTTAAACTTTATCGAGTCTTAAACATAAAGACTAAATATGCCGTACTTAATTAGGTTGCGTGTCGGAGCCGTGCACTATCACTCATTGATTTAATTCCCGTTAGACTTCATATTGCACATTGCCAAGGTGAGTTTCATAGCCCCTACTTTTAACTGTTTTATACTTGTTTTGGGGGAAGATACATGCTCTTTTTACTTAAATCATTTTACTTGTGCATTCCATGCATACTATGCTTTTACATGTTTAAAGCTTTCATCATACATAGATGTTTTATAGAGCATACCAAAATGTTTGACCTAGAATATTACGCAGCTTAGCCTAAGTCCTTAGATCCCAAATTGCCCTCTTCATGAACCGTCAATTCCTGCTGGGAAGCGCGAATGTTATAAATAGATCTATTGAGGGTGACTCCTCTGTTCGGTTGACCCCGCTTGGGTCAAGGCGAAACATATAGCATGCCGGGACCGAGTGTATTGGGATAAACACTCGCCATGGGCTCTTTATTTGTATGACTTCTTTGTGCATACAAGAACTGTCGTAGTTTCGGTTGCATGAACTTAGTGCTAGCGTAATAAATTCAATATATGACATTATATTCGTTGTAATGTACATATAACCTACTTATGGTCCACTAATGAAATCTCTTTTATGAAATCCTTTTATGAATTGAAACTATAAACTCTATGACATTATGCAAGACGTAATGATCATCAACAACCAAATTTGAAACAATGTACTGAATCTCTTTTTATATAAACCTATGAACTCACCAGCGTAAGCTGACCCCTTTTAGCATGTATCTTCAGGGTTTTGAGGTGATAGCTTATCTTTGGAGGCGCAAGGCAAAGGCATGGCATAGTCATAGACGACTCTGATTTATGTATTGGGACCACTTGTTTATAATGGGCCATTTTCCGCACTAATCAATAATGTAAACATTGTTTTTAAGAAATAAATAAAAGTTTATTTATAAAAATCCGTTGTTCTATGCTTATGTTGTGATACCAATTTAGTAGCACCCAAATACCTGTATGCTTCCGCTGAGTCATTTTTGGGGGTGTTACATGGGTTGATAAACCTGGCGCCAAACGGAGGTTTGTATATATTATAGATTTTTTATTGTTAAACGTAAACTAATAAATATGTACAACTTGTTAATTATACTTTTGCTCGCAGTAAAAAGTGAACGACCAAGAAAGGAGTTTCAAGAAATCTAAGAAGACGTTTATCTGTTTATTTATTTGTTTCAAGAATTTTGTAGACCTTAACTTATTCAAATATTTAATTTAGATGTTATTTAACTTTTAATTTTATGTTTGTATCCAGAAAATTTTAAAAGTATTATTTCCCTCCCAGTTTTTTCTAATAGGACCGCCAAAAATAACACTTGGCTTAACCCTAGCCACCACAACCCCACTTCACACTTTTTACACATACTCGCCCCCAATTTTCCCCCTCCTTTTGTCACTGCCATGAACACAATCTTTTAATTCCTGCATTTGATCCACTGAATCTTTCAATTTTCACTACCATTTTGACAGCCAAACATCCATAAACTTATTGAAACCTCTTAAATCACAAAATCATCTACAAAAATACCAAATTTCAGATTTATTAGGGCAAAAAAGGGTTTGAGTTTGAATTTTTATTCGGTTTAATTTCTTCAAGTTCAGAGTTCATCTTTGTGGTAACTATTTATACTCATTATTTGATTTTATGCTTTTTTTTTTCATACCTTTTGACATGAAATCGATTATAAATAACTGATTAAAGTTTTCATGATTTACTTGAAATTGTAATAAGATTTTGAGCTTATTTGGGTTTTGATTTGATTCGGTGTGAAAAGGTAGCCCGAGAGGCTGCTTATTTGGGTTTTGATTTTATTTACTCTTGTCGACCCTCGAGTTGGTACAACCAACAGCTAGAGGTGTTGTTGTTGTTTGCGGTTCAGCAAAGAAAACACCACAAGGGTGTTTGGTTTGGGTCTCGGTGGGAAAAGAACCCACATAGGGTGTCATGTTTGTTCGGTTCAGCTGCAACCCAAAGAGGGTGTTATGAGTTTGCGTGTAATAGCAGCCCGACAAGGGTGCGTTTGGCTTGTTTGTGTCACGGCTCGGTACAGCCACCCACCCAGTGGGGGCTGTTTTGTTTTTGTTTTCTGTTTTGGCTCACAAAGACTCTCGAGATGATGTCTATATGTCACAGCCACAGCCCGACAAGGGTGCGTTTGGCTTGGTTGCTTCATTGTAAATTGATGACCAAATTCAATAAAGTTTGCTTTCCTTACTGTTATTGCAGCAGACTTGAACCATTAGCAGACTTGAACCATTTTAAAAAGCTAATAATCATGTCAACTTGATTATCCTCTAAGGTAGGCACAATCTAAAAACACACTCAATATGTTTATCAGTCTCAAGATTACTTTTAGTACTTTTAGTATCTACTTATAATATTGTATAGCATTTTGTTAGAGATTAAACTCATTATGGATTTTCAAGCAAGAATTACAGTATTAACATTAAATTTGAGATGATGACGTACTATAAATGAACGATGGTCAAAATCATGTTTATATAAGTCATTAGCTAAGTCGTTTATATCGAAAGCTTCTACCATTTTTGCATTAACTTCGGCCTTCATAACTGAATAACAGTTGTGTATAAAATAAGTCTACGACTTGAACCATGATGGCTTTTGTTACTGCTGATGTTTTTTGAACTCACTAAGCTTATCAATGGGAAGGTTGATATTACTTTTATACATTGGTGGGCGATGTAAGTTAACTTATGTTCTATTTCTTTTTTATTTTTTTTAAAAGAAAGACTTGTATAATAGCATCCAATATAACATCAATCGAAACACCCCTGTGATAGAAACATCTAAACACTAACTCGTATTTTATTTTCTTGATAACAGGAATTTACATTCGATGGTAAAAGGTCTTCGTGAAAACAAATGTGTTTTCCTCAATCCACATCACATTACATCAATTGAATGTTCAAGAAGAAACGGACAAGAAGTCATAGATCACATTAATGATACCAAGAAGCTAAATCCAGGAAAAGAAATATATGTGGCACCTTATTTCCAAAGGTAATGTCTTTGCTTGTTATACATATATTATAATATGCGGTTTATATCAATACTCAAATGATGAAACTTTTGTGTAGGGGTCATTGGCTTCTCTTTCTGGTTTGCCCAAACTTGAGGAAGGGTTATATAGTGGATTCGAAGAAAGAGAAAAATACCGAGAAAAATTATTATTTCCCAGAGATAGTAGAGAGGTAAAATTTTCTAATATTGACTTTGAGTTGACATATATTTTTTTGAGAAAATAGTCAAAGTTAACGCCGTGCCATTGATTTTCAATATAGGGCTTTCGAGATGAAGTTTGATTGGACCATGGCTAAGGTAAATAATCTACATTTGTTGTGTATATATAATTTATTTGGTTTTTGCATTAATGTAACTATGTTTGTTTATTTACGTTTAGTGTTTCCAACAAGAGGGTGATTGGGAGTGTGGATACTATTTGATGAAGTTCATGTACGACCTTGCCGTAAAAAGACAAGCTGACTTTCCAAAAAGTGTAAGTATTTCCTTTTATGCTTGAGAAATGCACTTTGCATTTTTAAATAGAATTTCAGTTGTTCAAGTTTGTTTATTAATTTGTACTTATTGATTCTAGAAGCTCAGTTAAGCTTGTTTAAGCTTAATTGAGTTCTTATATCTCAATGCTACCTATTTTATCTGATTTTCACTGGTTTGGTAATTGTCTTTCTTAGTTTATTCATTTTGATCCTCAAATAGTTCAATATCTGTCCCCATATCAGCTATTGTTAAATGTGTTTTATGCTTATTAACTTGAGCTTTTTGATTGCACTTTAGGTTCCTAAGTAGCTTGTAGGTCTAGTTTTAGAATTCTGAGTTTAGGATACACCTTAGGAGCTTGTAGCAATAGCTTATTCTTGCCTGTTTTAAGTCTGCATATTCCCTTCATAACCTGTTGCATCAGCACACTAAGTCCCAATCCCTTTTAGTTTTTGAATTTTAATTTTCTCATATTAGATCCTTTTAGGCTGAAATTTTGAACTTAAGCACTTTGGTTGGTTGTGGTTATCAGGGTATTTTTAGTTTATTTTTAGGATTTTTGTAAGCCACTTGAATTAGAGCTCAAAGTACCCCCTTTAGGGCCGTTTGGCATTAGGTAGTTTTGAAGTAACTTGTTGGGATTGCAGTCGGCTGCTGTTGCAGCCCTTGCAACGGGTTGGCCACTACTTGTATTATGTTTTATATGCATTCCTAGATCAGAATTTAAATCTGCCACTAAGGTTAGGAGAATAAGTTTGTGATTTCAAGCTCCCTCTACTTGGTATGAGAACGATGGAAGGTTACATGATCATAGAGAATGTATTGTAGTTATGATAAGTTTTATCAGGCATAGACGCCTATTGCTAGTAGAAGTGGGTCAAAATGGCTCGTCCTAGGTTGACTTGAAAAACGTTTTGCATAAAAGTTGAGCTTCTTAAATCTTTATACTGTTTAGGATTGAATTGACTAGCTACTTATAATAAATTTGTTACTCTTTATTACATTGTGTTTATACATCTCTTATTTGTTTTTATAGCTTTGGGATGACACACGCGCTCTAACACTTCTGGAGATCGACCAAGTGGCCTATTTGACGTTGAACGAGTTTTATAGGGTTGTAGTTTATCCGTTAGATACAACGGCTCCTCAATAGTTAAGGTTTTATATTTTCATGATGATGTCGTTTAAACAATTGTAATGGATAACACTTTTGTCTAATTCGGATGTTGCGTTGGTTGATGTTTACATAAGATGTTAAATTTGTTGAATATTTGTTTGTGTATGCGGCAATGTTCGGGTCTGCTGCGAAAGATATATGGTAGTGTTTGGTTACAGGTTCTGGAAAGATATATGGTAGTGTTTGGTTACAGGTACAGGTTCTGGGAAAAAAATAAATTATTTTTTTTAAATGAAACAGATTTTACTGCGGTTTACTAACAAACCGTAGCAGAAAACAAATATTATTTTTTTAAATTTAACAGATTTTGGTACCGTTTACTAAAAAACCGTAGCAGAAAAGAGGGAAATTCTAGGTGGCTTATAGAACAAATTTGGTACGGTTAGTAAAAAACCGTGGCAAATAACCATTTTTTGCTACGGTTTAGAACCGTACCAGAAAATGGTTTTGTTTTTTGGTACGCTCATATCCGCCACGGTTTTAAAATCGTAGCAAATTGCCTTAAAAACCGTAGCTAATCAAATTTTTGTGTAGTAGTGATTGTAACTTGTAAGCCATATTCTTTATAATTTTGAACTACTCTCTTGGCTGTATCAACTGACTTTTACGTAGATTCGGAGTTCGTTTCAAATTTAATTAACTACGACTAGTAAACAATTGAATAATCAAGTGTGTTGTACTTGTAAACAAAATTTGTTCAGTTTTTTGTGCGTTTCACATGAGTATCAAGCTCAAAGTAAACTACTAGAGTCAGCTTTTTGTGCAAGTTGAATAAGTTCGTTTTATTGGAAAACGGTCGTATGAGCTCATAAGAGACTAATTTTACATTTTTACCAGCGTTTTTTTTTTTAGTTGATAAGAAAAAGACACAAAATTAGATTTATTTTATCCTTGCAGTTTTGAGATGAAATGCATTTCTTTAAACAACCTAAGAAAAATATTGCTTCTTTATAACGGAAAGATTTTTTTATTTTATTTTTGGTAAGTTTCAGTTTGGTGGCATTTGTTTTCCCATACATAAAGTCGTTCAATAAACTTCTTCATGAAAGTGTGAAACCTATGTTTGATTTGGTCCGTCATATTAGTATCAACTATCTATGTTTAGTGTTTATTTTTTCCAGTTTTTCAGTAGATTAATATAAAGTATTGATAATCATTTTAGTTCAGTACTTGTTAGATCTTGCATTTTTACCTAGGTAGAGTAAAATTTCGATAACCAAATTAACGTGTATCTTGTAAAAAAAAAAGGCAGCAAAAATATCTTTTTTGTGTTTGAGAAAAGAAAAGGGAAAGGAATAAAGAGAAGATGAAAGTCAATATTGTCGTTTTAGGGCGTCAAAGGTCACTATCTTATAGCGACAGAGTTGGATCCTCTTAAATCTTATGAGAATCTAAACCTCAAACAAGAATATTGTGGCATGCTGGTTCATGAAATAACTAGTGTAACTTCACTTTTATTCATCGTACTATGCCAAATAACATGTAGTCTAAAACTTGTGGCGATTTTAAATCCGTTTATTAAAAAAATAGCATTGATTGTGGTTGGCATCGAATACCCGATCCTAGACTTTGATCCATGATCAAGACCGAAGCACCTTAGTCGATACGTATTAGTTACATAACATGGCAAGTTGTTAGTTACTACTAGCATATCCTTTGCTCCCGTTGGTTGAATATCAATCTTCTTACAATGCATTTTCTTTGAGATCGTCGTGATTGTAGGTTCAGATTATTGTAGTACTAGCTTAATGACATATACTACCACAAAATGTTTGCAACGACATTTATCACAATTTACATAGATAGAATTAAAGAAATATGGAGGGATGCTAGCTAGTAAGAATACTCAAAGTGGCCGGTAGCTATTTATTTTGTGTGAAAACAATGAAGCTTGTAGATTAAAGTCACCTTCAGAATTTGGTCCCAAAATCAAAGTAATCGTACGAATAAAGAAAAAGAAGAAAAAACCGACTTTGAAACGTTTAGCTGTTTTAAGCAAATAGAAAAATTACTAAGCTTTGAAAGATCTAGTACATTATTTTTCTTTGTAAACAAGACTTTTATATCTATCCAGTAATATTATATATCTCGTTCAAAAAAAAAAAAGTAATATTATTATATATCTTTCGCAATGCATGGAATGTATCTTTCACACAAAACGAATATATGCATGTCTCAAGCAATTAGCACTTTACTAGTTTGTAGTTCAATGCTTTGAAAGTTTGTTAACGATTTTGATTTAACATTCAGGAATAGATCTTTTTAGTGCTAGCTAGTTTAAAACTCTACGCCTAATTAAGTCAAATTAGAAGTGTTGAAACGGGTGGTTTTTGGTAGAGGTGGCAATTTGTTAAAAAAAAAAAAAAAAAAAAAAAAATGAGCAAACTTTTAAAAGATTTTGACAAATTTGAGCATTTTTTTTTTTTAAATGGGCATGTATTGCCTATTTAGAAATTAAATAGTTTCTCGAATATTAGATTGTTTTTAAAGAAAAACTTATATTTAATTTTTTAAATATAAATGAGGTGTTAAGTTCGAGGAATTTATTTCGTCGTTTTGGGTCTTTTTAAAAGCGATTTGTATAACATGAGCTCGTTTGGCCCGTGTCCGTTTAGCTCGTGCCCGTTTAGCCAGCGCCCGTTTGGCCCGTGGCCCGTGCCCGCCCGTTTTGCCACCTCTAGTTTTTAGTTTAACAAGGTTAATCAGTTTAATTTCGGTTTTGAAGTATATGTGCAAATACCCTAACCAATATTTACCAAAACCATTCCAAACTAACTGATAAGAACCCATTCGAGATAGTTATTCTCCTTCTAAACTAACTAATGACTAACTAAAACAATATTAGATTTTTTGCAAATTTTCTGTTCTATCCCATAAAAGCAAATTAAACTTTAAATAAGAAGGGAAATACAAATGAATATCCTAAACTTACGGAAGAAACACGTAAATGTATGTTGAAGAAGTCACAGCAGTGGACCACTTTCTAATGCATAAGACTTGTAATTCGAGTGTGCATGAGAAACAAGTGGAGATAGTGGAAGTCTTCCCAAAGACTTGGTGTCTTTATTCTGCAAACATGGAACTAAATGGGGAATCGAGTTATTGAGTCGATTCGGTTTGGTACATGTGGTATTCGTATCACCACCCAAATAAACTTTCGGTTAACTGGTTTGAGAACCGAAAATCCAAATAAGATTTAAGTTTGCAAGCAACTTTCAATCAAAATCAGTATAAACTTTCAGAAATATGAACGCCACTAAATCTCTAACATCATTGCCTAATTGACTCACTTCCAACAACAAAGTCTCAAACAAGGATAAAGTATTTCGGCAACACCAAAGTATATTCAAATAAAAACTTGGTGGACATACTTTGGCGTTGCCGATATATTGACAACACCATATTATTATTGGGTCGGGTGGTTTTCGGATATACCCGTTTTATGAACACCTTAAGTCAAACGGTTCACACAATTGTGTTTGTATTTACAAAATTCATTTCAAATGTGTTTTGTGGGTTGCGCTATTTTTCTGCCCGTGCGTTGCACCGGTGCGAAAACATTCGTTTTGTATCTGCGAAATAAAGTTATAACAATAATATGTCTTTCTAATGAAATATGTTAATAATATTAAGAGTTAATTGCATTTTTGGTCCCTGTGGTTTGGCCAAATTGCAGATTTGGTCCCCAAAAGTTTGAAAGTGCACCAGAGGTCCCCATTTTCAAGTTTCCGTTGCAAATTTGGTCCCTGGACCCACACGCCGTTACATCTGCTCCGTTACCCATCCCACGTGGGTTGCACACGAGGGTGTTTACGTCTTTTCACCCACTAAAATCCACCCACCCTTTATATACCCCACAAGATCAGTAGTTTATCCCAACCCCACACATTTTCCCGCAAAATTAACCCAACCCCACAAATCCACCCACCCTTTGACACGAACCCTAATTTGAGATCCTAAAAAAAATCCTAAATGTTCAAAAGCATTGCAAAGATCGTCCCTGAAGATTGACATTGTAAAATGGTTAGGGGAATTCAAGTTTGGCGTTTTTGACCTGATCATGCAATTCACACGTATGATCCATATGTAGTTTATGGTAAGAAGTTGTGATTGCAATTTTGTTTAGTTTGTCATTATTTTGATTAGCATAAAATCTGACAATGTGGATGGTTTGTGAAACAGCTGATTATCCAAACATCTTTTCAATGAAGGTGCACCATGGTGGAGTTTTTACAAGCAGTCCTAATAGGAAGTATGTAAATGGCAAGGTACAAATTGTGGATTTTGTAGATAGTGAAAACTTTATGGTTGAGGTGATTCATAACATTGTTAAAATGTTAAAATATGATCCACAACAAATAATGTTTTATCACTTCAGAATACCTAAGAAAAACTTGGATTGGGGACTTAGAGCATTGGCAAGTGATGATGATATTGTGAGCTTGATTAGTTATGTTTCAAAGCATAAGGTTATAGAAGTTTACATTGAACACAATGAGACCAGAGTTGAGTCATTTTATAAGCCTTTATTTAGGAAAGGAATGGAGATTAGGGAGATACATGACAGTAATGAAATTGTTGTTTTGGATGAAGATGATGTTGTGAAGAAATCATTGCCTAGGTCTAGTAAGCAGTTGGCCATTGAGTGGGTAAAAGAACATGTTACTGCAGAAGTGGATATGGTAGAGCAGTTGGCCTCTGAAGTAGCCGTGACTGCATCTTTTATTTCGTGTTGCCGCTGGTGGCTTGCAGGACTTTGTACACGGATCGGTGTTGACTACACAACTCGTTTGTTTTTTCATCTGCAAATTAACCCCATTAATAACCATAGAAATGTAGGTAACTTTCTCGCATAAGAATGAACCTACTTTGGGCCTGCCGTTCATCTGCAAATTAACCCCATTAATAACCATAGAAATGTAGGTAACTTTCTCGCATAAGAATGAACCTACTTTGGGGCTGCCGGAATTAGCCTACTTTGTTGGCTTATTTGAATTTGGAAAAGCATGTAAGTTCATTATTTCCGGCTTATGAGGTTATCAAGTAAAGCATAAGCTCATGAGACGAAAAAGTGAGCTTTTCCAAATTAAATTAATGCTATAAAGCTAAAAAAAATAGGTAATCCAAATGTGTCCTCAACATAACCACCTCGTATTCTTGATCCTAACAATCAAGTAAAAAGAAAAGAGATGAAAAATAATATCATCTCACCGGTAGTTGTAGAAGCCATTGTTGATGCAGTTTCGGATGCAGCTTCTGGTGGTGCCTGCTTGCTCCCTTCTGCTTTTCCCTTGCTCCCTTCCCCTTTTCCTACTGTTGCTGCAAAAACCCGTAAAGAAGCAACAACATTGTTAATTACCAGCTAAAATAAGTATTGATTTGTGTAAGTCGATTGTAAATGTACCTTTAAACAACGATTCAACTCTATCAGCTAGCTCCCATTTGAAGACATCGAACCATCTTCAAGAGACCTGATTGGAGTATCCTGTAAATACAAAGAATCTAATTGTGAATCGAGAAATGCAAAATACCAACAACAAACGAAACTAACACTCAAGAAAGAATGTTATCTACTCAAGTTATATATCTGAAAATGGGAATGAACTAAGAGACACTGATTTTCTGTTAGCATTTCCTACATGACTGACTAAGGGCATCGTCAACAATACACTTAATACTGAAATTGAATTTTTAACAATAGTAATTTCTGTACATCCAAAAAGTTAGCAATAACTTTTAACCAAAATACCAAGCGACATGAAACCAAAGAGGATGGTTTACCTCATCTTTATAAATCAATGTTTCAGTAGCTCTTTTCTTCCAAATCCATGAACTACCCATTACTTGAGATATTCAAAACTTGATTAATTATTTAAATCACACACAATCTGCCATAAACAAAGTATTACCGCAATTAAAATCATAATCTTAATTCCCCAAATCTACTTATAAAGAGCATGATTACAAAACCATTAATTTTAATTCACGAAATTTCAGGAGAATATTTATACCAACTATATAAATCATGAACAAAAAATCATAAATTTTTTATCGTCAATAAACTACCAAGCTTCAATAGATCCCCATTTCAGTTGAAAGGAATCCTAAATCAAAAGCAACAATCAACCACCAATACACATGAAAATACTCTAGCAATTTTTGTAACCTCAAAATTGTAACTAATCACAAACATAAAAAATAAGTAATCCAATACATACCTGTTTTATTCTCCTACTTAAGTGTAATTGACTAAGAGTGACACCAAACTACACCTAAAGTGTGTTCCTTAAATAATAGTATAAACTTGTTATTAAAAAAAGAAATTGTAAATGAAATTAGTTGTAACCTGCAATTAAACAAAACCTATAAATAAAAGTACAAATTTCTTATAAAAATAAATAAATAAATAACTGATGTTTGCTTTTTTTTTTCACACCAAGTGTATTTTTCAGGTATCTCACCTAGTTCCTTATCTTGTTGAGCGAAAACCTATTTTTTGCCTCTTGATTAAATGAAATTAAATCTTGAAACATGAAAGAAACCCTCAAAAATGAAAGCCTAAGACTGGGTAAAGGCAGAACCAACCCTCAAAAATAACAATCATCGGAAAACATAAAACTTACTTGGGAGATGCACGTCTACGAGTCAAAGTATCTGCATCTTGGTTGTATTTGATTTTCTGACATCGATTTGTAACACGAAGAAAAGATCTGTGAGTAATCGTTGTGTCTATTTTTTGGGTGGTTTGGTTGGAAGAAGGTCCAGGTTGAAGATTGAGGGGGTAGAGAAGATAAATGAGGGGAGTGGATTTTTCTAGAGAGAGGAGAGGTGAGGATTAAATGCAAAAAAGGAGGTGTATGTGTTGTGTGTAATACAAATGCCTGTAGCCGACATACTATTCATTCGTTGGCTATACTTAAATTTGCTACCCAATCATACATTGGCAGCTGTCTAAAATTACATTAATGACATAGCAATAACCAATAGAATGTAAGATTAAGATGCTAATGACCAAGTAAACCTTATGCTTTGCCCCACCCACTGAACGACTTTTAGTATATATTATAATAGACAACAAAAATGAGCAATGTATACTTTAAACTTAAAAATAAAAAACTCCATATTTATTCAAATCCAAACACGAAGCTTGAGAATATTCCCAAAAAGCATGCTAGCGTTTTTCTAATTTATGAATATTAGCAAAGTCAAAATGAAAACAAAGAAACATCGCTTTTGATTTAACAAAAAAATAGAAAAAGAAAACACACACATACCTGTCGCACGTGATCTGTCGAGGTCTTGTTCAAATATAGAGACTGTGACTATTTGGATAACGTACAACATCTGGTCCCACACAATCATATCCAGTTTTACCACATTTAATGCACAAAGTACACACATTTATGCTTCTAGCAACACTCCAAATATCTCCTCGAATCAATATTCGTTCAGAGGATACGTGTCGATGTTTCATTTGATGTGTCTGACTAGAGGCTAATTTCATTTTTTAATATTTATTTGTGATTAGAGGTTGATTAATTTGTTGTTAAGACAAGTGTGACCGGCAAAAGTGGATGCTATTCGGTAATGGGCTCATTTGTCCCACAATTGACCCGCAAATACTGTGGCCCTACAAAGGTACCACACATCTCTTGTCCCACTAATTTTAATTTTAAATAGTTTCTTCATAAAGTTATGTTTTTAGTATAAAAGTTGCAGGCATTTGTAAGTTGATCCACAACCATCCATGGTCTTCAAACAAGGTTTTCTCAATATTTAAAGAATTGAGCATCAAAATTATCTCCGATCATGTTAAAAAGTTGATGAAAATTTTGAAGCAGTACACAAAATCTTTCATATTCAAGAATTACTATTCACTCTTCAAATCATTGAATATTGCAATTATATACTCAAAATTAAGGCTGAGCAAAATCATCACAAAACCAATCAGAACCGGGCCAAACTGAACCGAACTGACCTTATCCGGTTTGGTTTTCGGTTTTGTATAACTATTTCGGTTTACTCGGTTTGGTTCGGGTCAAAACACACTTATTCGGTTCGAAATAGCTAAATCATCCCGAACCAAACCGACTTTATTTGGTTTGGTTTCATTTTTGATAGCTTGTAGACGATTCAGTTCTCGGTTCACGTTTTACCCAGATTTTTTAAATACATTTTTGGGCCTTGGGGATAGCAAATTTTTAGAAAATGAATGTAGGTGAAAGAAACTCTAGCTTTGTATATTTGTAGAATTTTAAAAAAATGCATGTTTGGAGATAACCTAAACTATCAAAGTTTATAAACATGCCAAAACGTACGAATCTAAGTAGATAATAAGCTATATAAGTCACAATAAGAAATATATTGACTTGTACACATCAAAATTTCTGTAAATTCGTCAAATGAGCCAAAGACAAACAACCTCTTTATTTATTTGTTTTATTTTGTAACGTTTTCCACAAATCATAAGATGTGACATGTACATTGATAACTTTTTATAACGTTTTTCACAATACATAAGATGTGATATGTACATTGATAACTTTGTATATAAACAAGTTATGTTGTGTCTATACCAATTAAGGTTTGATAGTTATTGTTCGAACAAAACACGAGCACGCCAAGAATGTCATGCAAGCGCAAAAAATTTGACAGATTTTGAATGGAGATCAAGTTCTCATTCAAGTGCATCATGCTTGTCAAAACGTTATAAAAGGAATTTTCACATTTTAGAATAAGTATTTTAGTGCACTAATAATTTTTATATGCAATGAAGGGTACGATTGAGTGCCTGTCAAATTATTTAGGATTTGAAAGTTAGGACTCACCAATGTTTTACCTATAAAAGCTCTTTCATCATAGAAGACAACATGTACACAAAAATGAGACAAACTTGTAAGCTTAAAACTGTGTGTTGCACTCGCAACATACATTGCATGTAATTCTTCATAGGCACTAGTTGAGGCTATGAATGACAAGGGTAACTTGTGGATGTCAACTTTTGTCACTTCATATAAAAATTCGAGAATAGTAGAGTGCTTGTGTCACGATCAAAGACTCTCGTAATCAGACTTTGGAGGTACAAAAAGTTTGACGGGTTTGATGTGGATTAAAATGGCTGGTTAGGCCGGGTCAACAAGCTATTAATGGATTGGATCTGTCATATGTATTAAACCAAGTAATGAGATGATTCCCTGCACAAATGAAAGTAAACCGTTAGACTTACCGTGACGACGTACCCTACGATTAAACTCCGGCAAGAGAGTAAGTAATCATGTTTGTCAGAGAATATTGGAGTATATGTATTGATATATGTGAGAAAGTCATACATTGTAATTGTGATAGAGTCTCCTTTTATTGGCGAGTCTAATATTAGGGTTTCTTAATATTTCGCTTATATTTGTTAGTAGCCAGAGTGGGACCCTTGTCGGGTAAGGATTTGTAATGATCGTAGTTGCAGTACACATGCCATTTTCACCGACCATTGGCTGGTCCGCTAGTAGTCCTTGCGGGAGCACTCTTCAGATGGTCTGCGTGCGTCTTTGTGTGTCCGGGTCATAGCCAGTTTGTCATTGGGCTTAGTAGCGGCCCAGTTATCTTTGTTGGGCCTAGGCCCTAAATATGTATAACACATGCAGGGCCCATTAGGCCTGTTACACGTGATATACGTCATCAAGCCCCCCCCCCCCAGTCTGGTTCGTTCATTGCGTGCAGTGAATGTTGCTAGACTAAAGTTCCGTAACAGTTCTTCTTTCACCGCGGCAGGCTGCTTTTCCGCGACGCTTCCTTATTAGCGTAGATGTCTCTGAACTTTTCATTCTCCGACTGATTTGACTTCATGGGCCCCTTTACCTGACTGTCGTCCTCATCTTTTACTTTTGATCCTATCCATTGACTCAGAGGTTTGTAGACACGTGTAATCATCTCGGATTATACTGAATTAAATATATCATGGGTATAAATACCCGATTTGATTTTTACTGATCACTTTCCCTTCCACACTTACCTTTTCTGCCATTATTAAAACTTCTTCAAGCTTTTTCACTAAAATGTTACATACTTCTCCGAAGCGCCTTTTTATTTTGCAGGTTAAGCTTCACCACTTGTTTTTCTTTCAATTATGAGTATTATCACGGACATTAAGTCCCATCTTACCTAGAGGGCGTTTGAAACCTTCTGTGATAAGTTTTATATTCCCCCTTAGGTTCATCCGGAATTGCCCTCACCAGACCAAACAATGCATGAGCGTCCGAGGGGAAAATTGGTCTGTATACTAAGTTTTTTTATTTTGCCAACTTCCGGTTGCCTTTGTCCGTTTTTCTTGTTGATATCCTTATGTATTATCATATCAACTATGGAAAACTAGAAGGGGGGTTGAATAGTTTACCGATTAAAAACTTTGTTTTGAAACTTATTGAAAGATCAATTGATATTGATCTTGGATATCTTAGTGAATAATAATCAATATGCAAGCAATATATATAAAGAGTAAATAAGGAAAGAAACAATCAAACAACGACAAGTTGTTTATAGTGGTTCGGTCTACAAGGACTCTTTTTCCTTGCTCTACTCCACTCCCCGTGTCTCACACTCGAGAGTTTAGCTTCACTAGTCAACAAGCTCCTTTCACCGACGGAGAAACCTTTACACTTCGCTTACACACTATTTCCAACACTAAGCTAGATGTCGAGTTCTTTTCAAGGGTACAACCACTCCCACACACAAAGTATTTTAAGGACTAAAATACTAACCACTCACACTCACAAGATTATGATGGTTTGGTACAACAATGATGTATGAATCAACACTAGATCATACAACACCAAACAAACAAGACTTCCAACTATTTGTTGAAGCTTGAATATGCCTTGATCTTCTTTGCTACAAAAGAGGATCACTATAATGATATGAAACTGAGTTAGAAATGTTAGAGAGAAGGAATGTGTGTGAATATGCTAGAAAGGGATGAGAAACAACTTAGTTTGGCTTTGCTATTTATAGCCAAAATGATCAGCAGGCACCACGGACCACGGATCCCTCAAAAGGGTTCCACCCGTGTAAACTTTTGGTGCCGCAGGGGTCTGACAGCAAGATCACCAAAATCTTACCAAAGTCAACCATATCTATCCAAGATTGTGTAAGATTTGTAGAGTCTAAATCTATACAAAATATCTAGTGAAATCTTCTAGAGATTTCAATGATGCACTACATGATGTCATGTGTTGTTTTCTATTTTTAGAAATATGTTAAAATGTAAATATATATGTAATGTTTTGTTTTAAGAAACTAAAACATGCTTGATCTAAAAATGTTCACATACATTATGATTTAGAGTCATATCAATAATATGATTAATCAAAATGTAAATGCTTGAGTGATGAAGATATTATTTGAAAAGCTTGTTTTAATATCTATTAAACTTGACAAATTTAAGCTTTATAAAAATTAAATTTACTTTTATCGTTAACAAAACTTAGATAAAGATCATAAAATATAAATAACGTTTAATGACGATATTTGTGTTTACAATCTCCCCCTTTTTGTTGAGGACAAAACATAAATTTTATTTTTATAAAAGATGTAAAGTTTGTACAAGAGTTATAAAAATATGAAATTAATTTTAGAACTTGAAAGATTTAGATAAAGTTGATAATGCTAGTATGTCCAATTTAGACATGATGTTGACTTTTCAGAAAGTCAAAGTATGCAGTTGACTTTATTTGAAAGTCAAAGTCTTCATTAGTCAAAGTGTGATGTTGACTTTTCAGAAAGTCAAAGTATACAGTTGACTTTTTATAAAAGTCAAACTTGTTTGTCCAAGTTCTATAATATTTATCTCCTTTTTTGTCTCAACAAAAAGAAGATGCGATGCGGAATGTGTAATGAGCCCGAGCCATTATCTCCCCCTAAATTGGGTGCCAAGAGAAAGATACATGGATTGTGAAAAAGCTACAAAAAAGATGTTAGTAATAAGCATCATCACAAGCAATTCCAAACACCATGTAACAATCCACAACAATATAATAAACACCAATCATTTGTTAAAAATTTTCATGATATGAAAATCATGAAAGGGGAACACAATGAAGTGTTAGTACATGAATAAAATCCTAAATAAAAAGATAATCCTAGAAAAATAATAAAAAAATACAAAGAAAATCCTAGAAAAATAAATAAAAAAAATGCTTAAAAGATATAAACTAGGAGCCTCCTATTTAGGTGGTGGATGAGCAAGAGCACTGATGCGCTCTAGGATCTGATTGAGGATGAACCTCATTTCATCTTGAAGTTCATGGACCATCACCCGGGTCCTTTCGGTAATGTGGGCGGTCCACTCACAATTTGAGCAACCGTGTCTAGGAGGGTAGTATGGTTCATGATTTTGTGGTGGTGGAATGGTGGAGTTGTTGGTGTTGGTGATTGGAGTGGTGATTATGGAGGCTAGCAAAGCACTTTGCATTTGCATGGTCTCACTAAGATGAGAATCCACCATATTGGAAAATTGGTGGAGATGATTGAGCTCGGCTTCAATCTCTTCTTTAGTGGGGTGATCATCCCACATGGATTCCTCAATGTCCTCTAAATGAGAAGGCATGGATGTTGTAGGTAGTGGTTGATCCCCATACAAAGGACCATGGATTTCCTTGTGGATAGGATGGAAAAGAAGAGGTCTTGGCCCTAACGGGGCGTTTGGGTCAAATGATGGACGTGAAGACTCATGAGCTATTTGCTCAATAGTACCAAAGGATGGTAGTGGTGGTGGATGATTGGGCCTAGGAGGCAAGTCCTCCAAGTCTTCCAAAAATGGATTTGGAGATGTAGGTGGTGTAGAGAATAGCTCTAATGGGATGAGTGTTGGATATTTTGGAGGTGATGGTGACTTTGATGTTTGGATAGGAGTTGGTGGTGGTGAGCTAGTGATAGGAGTCTTTGTTGGTGGTGGAGTAGTGATAATGATAGGTGATTTTGGAGGTGGTGTAGGAGTAGCCAAAGTGAGGAAGTTCTCATCTCTTATGGGAGATGAGATGGTTAAAGGAGAGGACTCGGAAGAGGAGCTTATGTTGACAAAGCAACATGGTCTTACGCTCATTCTAGCCGTTCTCTTGCAAGGCTTGGTTGATGGAGAAGACTTAGTCATTTTAGCTTAAGGTTTTGCTAGTAGATGATAAGATTTGAGAAAGTGTGAGGATGATCATCTTAGAAGCTCTTAATTTATAGGATTGTGAAATTATGGAGAAATGTGTTTGATTTGATGTTAAACCATAGAAGAGATGAGGTTCCTAATGATTTTGAAGTGGGTTTAATGCTAGTCATATCACCCAAGTCAATCCATACAAGAAGGATGGAGTGAAGTAACAAAGATTTGCAATAAATGTGTTCTAATGATTATGGGATCTTTAGAATCAGATCACCCACGGATTGCAAGGAACCAAATTTTTGGTTTCTTCCTTTATGAAAAAAGGTTCCTTGGGTGAATTTTTGGAATTTTTGAATTTTGGTGGGAAATTGATATCCTATATGCCTAAGTGTGTTAAACTAGTTCTAATATGGGTAAAAACTAGTAAAGACTATCCTAGAAGCAATGTATGGTAATTTGGAATGTTGAAATAAGCAAAATTTAGAAAGTTACTTGTAGAAACCACGACACCAATTATTTACACAGGCGGAACCCTTAATTTGGTGCCACCTGGTCCGCGTGTACAGGTATGGCGGTACCAAAAGCTATAACAGACGGAACCAAATAAATGGTGTCGTCTGGTCCGTGGAGACCAGAAATCTTCACAGACCCATATTTTAAGTACCGGGGACTTTTTCAAAACCTGAAATTTTGCTTAAAACATATGACATTAATTATTTCTAGATAGGAAAAGTCGATAACACATATACAAACTTAGTGGAGAATAGACTTTGACCAAGGGCTAACGATTTTCACATAGAAGTGAAAATGGGTAAAATTTGATAACACACTTGTGCTATCCCCCTGCATAAACCGGTTAGCATACAACATTGTTTTAAGTTTTTTTTATCATCCTACAAAGTAAAAACAACCAAATAGTATCATACACCATTGTTTTTGACTTGTTCCAAACACTCCCTTAAAGAAACCTCACTTATCCAACTTCTTGTAGATCTTTGTCATCACCCTTCCAAGGCACTTGAACATCCCCTTGGTTTGCTTGAACTCCGCCGATTCATTCTCAATCTCGGGGAGAGATGCATAGTACTCTTGAGGTGGAAGACGAGAATTTGGGAGACCGTCTTCGGAGCTATTTGATGATGATGATGAAGGAGTTGGAGGTTTTGCCCTTTTGCCTTTAGTCTTAGCCACTCGCTCGTCACTCAAGGGCACAAATATGTGAGGGATGATAGCATAGTCTAGCTTCAACCCTTTTAGGCTTGGTGGAATGGGTGCAAATGCTCTATAGAGACGGGTGAGGAGCATCCCGTAAGGAAGAGCGACCGATCCTTGAGTTGGAATATCTACCATTCTCCTAGCAATGTAGTAGGCTAAATTGAATGGTTGACGAGTGGACAAGTTGTAGAGCATGTGACAAAGGCAATCATTAATATGGTCTTTATTTCCTATAGTGCTAATGACATTAGCTCTAAGGATTTCCTCCCACTTCTTGAATTCGGGCTTAAGCTCATTGAGCTCCATACCATATGGATATCGGTTTACTTCCTTTCCCTTTCGGGTGACACGGGTTGGAGCGGCCCTTTCGTTAAAAAGGTGCTCACGAATGACGTCCTTATCCGCCAAAGGAGTTTGGTAGGGAAGAGAGCGGTCACTGATTGCATCAAGGATAGTGAGTGACCACTTATCCGAGTAAACACATGTACCACGGTTAGGAATTTCTAGAACTTGAGAAAATTGGATTAGGGAGATGGAGTAGTCATTTTGATTGATCCTAAACCTAAGAGCCATTTGATCGTCCTCATCAGTGAAAGAGACAACACTAGCATAGACTTATAAAACGAACCTAGGACAAATGGGTTCATCGATGTCGAGGAGACAATCAAAGTTGATAGTGGCAAGCTCTTGACGGAGATTAGTTCCGTCGACAAAGGAGGAATGAATGGTCCTACCCTCATGGAAGTACCTTTTCTCTAGACTCTTAAAGATTTTGACTTGTTCTTTGGTGAGGCCCTTGGTTTTGTGGTGTTTAGGGATGTAGCTAAGAGTATCCTTGTGATCATAGAATTTTGCGGCTACCATGGTTGTTCCTATGAGCAAGAGTTTACATGTTAAAAATAAAAACAAACTTAGCGTTTTGGTTGTAGTGTGTGCCTATATGAAAACGATTTGGAGTTGCAGTTATCTCGACTCATTTTATGCGTAAAATGGTTTTTAGTGGGGATGTTTGGCAAAAGGCATGAGATAACCCAAACGCTCCTAATTCAATGTGGCTTCATTTGAATATACCCGGGAATGCATATTAGTTATGCATTACCTTTAGTATTCACGAGCATTATGCAAGTGATGAAAATGTACGTTTCTATTTGTATTAACAATGAAAAATTGTTTTCCTACAAGTGAGAAGCTTTTCAAATTTTTGACATGGGGTGTTTGTTTAATTAGAATAAGGTCTTATAGTCATTATCTTTTAATTAGTGGGAAACATGATTGGTTTATGCAATGTGACAATGTAGTACCTAATTTCAATGATTAGTTATGCAATTTGCCAATTGAATCCAAGTTTTGTACAAGATTATACATAATCCCCATGTAATGATTTTGTGCACAAATTAGAATCCTAGACTCAGAATTAAGAGAAGTAATGTAGTTAGGATACTTACAATAATGTTATCTTCAGTGATTAATGGGTGAGAAAGTGTCAACAATGAGTTAGGTGTGTCGTTGAAACATTTTGGTAAATTGGGTTGTGAGGAAGAAGATGTTTTGTAAGTCGTATTTTTGCTACTATTGTCACCACGGACCAGACGACACCAAAAAATTGGTTTCGTCCTTGTTGTCGTTTGGTGCCGTGGGAACAGTAGCAGACTTAAACTAATTTGTTTTGTTTTGTTTGTTCTAAGGTTTAGACAATGTTTTAACTACATGTTTGGTTCCATTAGCCCTAAACCAAGTCTAAGAAGATTAAATGGTTCTCGTTTGAGAGGCTTAGTTAGGATGTCGGCAATGTTGTCTTCGAAGGATACTTTCTCAATTGAGATGTTTCCTTTTTGAACATTGTCGTGAAGAAAGTGTTGGCAGATTTCAATATGCTTCGTACGAGCATGTTGGACGGGATTTTTGCTGAGATCAATAGCTCCTTTGTTGTCGCAAAGTATAGTGATATTGTTGAGATGAATTTCGTAATCCACGAGAGCTTGCTTCATCCAAAGAGCTTGTTGACATGCTTTTCCGGCTGAGACGTATCCGGCTTCAGTAGTTGAGATAGCAAGAGCTTTTTGCTTCTTTGCAAACCATGAGGTGAGACAATGTCCAATAAAAGTACAAATATCACTAGTACTTTTTCTATCGACATAGTCACCGGCATGGTCCGAGTCGGCATACACTATAGTTTCTACACTTATTCCTTTGGGATACCATAATCCTACACATGTCGTTCCCTTAATGTATCTAAATACCCTTTTTAAGGCTTCTAAGTGTGATGCATTGGGATTTTCTAGAAAGCGAGCACATAGACAAACACTAAACATAATGTCGGGTCTACTAGCCATGAGATAGAGTAGGCTACCAATCATTCCTCTATATTTAGTGTTATCTACCGATTCACCTTCCTCATCCTTGGTGAGTTTAGTGTCCGAAGACATGGGTGTCTTAGTTGGTTTTGAGTCTTCAAGACCAAATTTCTTAAGCATATCTTTTATGTATTTATATTAGTTAAAGAATATGCCATATTCTAGTTGTTTAATTTGGAGTCCTAGAAAGAAGTTTAACTCACCCATCATACTCATCTCAAACTCATCGTGCATGATTTTAGAAAAATCATCGCATAGCTCTTAACAAGTTGATCCGAATATGATGTCATCAACGTATATTTGAACTATGATAATATGTGATTCCTTTTTCTTGGTAAAAAGAGTATTATCTACTAATCCCATGGTATATTTGTTTTCAACTAGAAAAGTCTTAATTCGGTCGTACTAAGCTTTTGGTGCTTGCTTAAGTCCATATAATGCCTTCTTGAGTTTGAAGACATGATGTGGTTTCTCAAAGTCGGTAAAACCGGGAGGTTGAGCAACATATACTTCTTCGTTAATAAACCCATTAAGAAATTCACTCTTAACATCCATTTGAAATAATTTAAAGTCATAAGCGAATGCATATGCAAGTAAGATTCTAATAGACTCGAGCCTAGCTAACGGTGCATAAGTTTCATCATAATCGATCCCCTCTTGTTGATTATAACCTTGTGCGACAAGCCTAGCTTTGTTTCTAGACACTACACCATTTTCGTCCATTTTATTTCGAAAAACCCATTTCGTTCCAATTATTGTTTGATCTTTAGGTTTTGGAACTAACTTCCAAACATCATTTCTAACAAATTGGTTTAACTCTTCTTGCATAGCAATTACCCAAGATTCATCTTTTATTGCTTCGTTTATGTTTTTCAGTTCAATGGTTGATACAAAGCAAAAGTGATTACTCTGATTTTAGGCTTGTGATCTTAACGTTCTTTGATTAGTTGTCCTATGACCTTTTCTAAAGGATGACTTTTGGATTCTTTGATGTTTATAATTTCATTATTTAATGGTTCATCTTCCTTGTCATTTTTAATTATTTCTTGACTTTCTACAAGTTGACTTTCAGCTAAGTCATCATCTACCAAAAGTGATGTCTTAGAGGGAGGTGGACTTTTGTCGAATGTTATGTTCAACGATTCCTCGACTCTCGTTGTTTCTTTGTTTAAGACAATGTAAGCTTTACTAGTTTGTGAGTAACCAAGAAATACACCTTCATAAGACTTTGGGTCAAACTTGGTGAGATAGTCTTTAGTATTCAGAATGAAACATTTACATCCAAACACTCTAAAATATCCTAAAGTTGGCTTTTTGCCTTTATATAATTCATATGGTGTTTTGTTTAGGAAAGGACGTATTAAGACTCTATTTAAAATATATGTAGAAGTGTCAACGGCGTTACACCAAAACTTTTGAGGAATGTTTTGGTCATTAAGCATTGTTCTACTCATTTCTTGAATGATTCTATTTTTACGTTCTACAACTCCATTAGATTGAGGTGTACGAGGAGCCGAGAAGTTATGTGTTATACCATTTGTATCACAAAAGTTTCCAAATTGTGTTTCATTGTCAAATTCACGACCATGATCCGTTCGGATCGATACAATGTGAACACCTAGTTGATTTTGAATTTTCTTGCTAAGAATTTCAAATTTATCAAAAGCTTCATTTTTAGTTTTCAAAAATAATGTCCAAGTAAACCTTGAGTAATCATCTACTATGACCAAAGTGTATAAGTTTCCTCCATAGCTTCTTATAGCGGATGGACCAAACAATTCCATATGCAAAAGTTCTAGACATTTAGATGTGGACACCATGTTTTTAGCCTTACGGCTACTATGAGTTTGTTTACCAATTTTGCAAGCATCGCAAAATTGATTGTCATATTTAAGTTTTGGTAAATTTCTAACTAGCTCTTTTGAAGATAGGTTTTGGATAAGTCTCATATTAGCGTGACCTAAGCGTCTATGCCAAAGAGTTGAGTTATCATCTAAGGTTGTTAGACAAAGTTTGTCATTAGATGTTTTATCTATTTTCATGACGTATATGTTATTTTTCCTAACTCCTTTAGCTATGGTGATACCATCTTTTAGTATTTTACTACCATTTTCTTCAAATAGTACTTTATACTTTTTATCACATAATTGGCTAATACTAAGTAGGTTAAATCCTAACCTATCGACATGAGCAACATTTTCAATAGTTAGGGAGTTATGAGCGATCGTACCTTTGCCAATGACTTTGCTTTTGAGATTGCTACCAAAAGTGACATTACCTATGTCATACTCTTGGTATGTAGAGAAGAGTGTGGAAAACTAGAAGGGGGGGGGGTTGAATAGTTTTGCCGATTTTAAGTTAGTTTCAAAAACTTTAGATTCGATATTATGTGAAATCGTATGGATGAAGAGAAAGTATAGATCTAATGGTAATGCAAGTAAATAAAGTAAAGTAAAGGATAGAAATGACACAACCGATTTATAGTGGTTCGGCTACAAGGACACCTTCTTTGCCCTACTCCACTCCCCGAGTCACCTACTCGAGAGTTCAAGCACTATGTCAACAAACTCCTTCAACTTGGCGGAGAAGCCTTCACAACGTTGCTTACACCTTTTTCCGGTACAAAGCTAAATACCGAGTCCGTAACACGGTGGACCAAACCAACACGACTATTACACAACAACTATGTGAAATATCTAATAAAAGATCTTTGCTACAGAATCTTGTGGAGGAACAAATCAATCAAGGACCCCTTGCTTGGATGACTTGTAGAATGCTCGTGATCTCGCCTTAGAGAAGGACCTATATGAGAATCACTAAAGAAAAAAATAAGAACAACTCTCTAGATCAAGTGATCTTTTGTTAGAAGAGAATGAGAGTATATGAGAGAATTAGTAAGAAGAGGGGTGAGTTAGAATGAAGAAATGGCTCTCTATTTATAGGCAAAACTTGCCAATGTTCCCCGGATCCCTCCCTTAAGGGATCCGTCTAGTGTAAACCTTGGGATATGTGGGACGCTCCTCTCTGCCCATGGGTTTTTTGGTTATGGGTCATGGGTCATGGGTTATGGGTTGGTCCATGGGTATTTCATTAGATACAATGTATCTAATAAATGCAATGCATCTAGTCAAATGGGTATAGGTCAATACCATGGGTTATGGATATGATCCATGTGTTGTGATTTTTTACCCATCCTAATAAACTATTATAACAAATGATTTATTACAACAATTTATATTAAGTGACTATATGTAAATGTTTTACAAAAATAACATGTATCCTTATAATTTTACTTATGATAACATTATATTTGTTATCAACAAAACACAAAGAGATCGCAAAATATTAACAAACGTTTTTATAGTTTATTTGTATTAACAATCTCCCCCATTTTGTTGATGCCAAAACATTATGTTATGACGAGTAAAACTTAAGATTAGATGTACGTTTTGAAAGCCTAAGTTTTACTTCTTCTCCCCTTTTTTGTCGAAACAAAAAGTTAACCCAACGAAGAAATAAAATGTGGAAAAATAGTCCACGTATGGTTTACTCCCCCTTGACGGTAGCTCCCCCTAGTTTGGGGCTTCAAGTGAAGAAAATAAAAAAAAAATCCTACAAAGAAAGGGTTAGTAGTAACATGCATAAGTAATCTTGTGATTGACGAGAATCAAGATTGGGAGCCAAGGTATGTAAACAAGGCCTTGTAATAAAACAACAAAATGTAGTGGTATTTATGCCACATACAAGCATGTAAAAGTAAGAACAAGACTTGTTCTTAAAAAAATGACTCAAAAGAAAAGAAGTACTAAAAATAGAAAATAGTAATAATGATTCCTTCCATGTTTGCATAAGGTTATGGATGGAAGTTTTGATGAGTAATGATATTGATGCGATCAAGAATGAGGTTGATTATGAATCGCATTTCTATTGCAATGTCCCTAGTGGATTGGCAATGTTCACAATGTAAGTGATATGGGTAATGAGTGCGGAATTTTTCCGGGTTGTTTTGATTTGTGAGTTGCGGAAGATGTGGTGGAAAAATAAGAAAATACAGATCAAAGTCCGGAATGTTTGGAAGTGGTGGTGGATAAGAACCTAGGTGTTCTTGTAGCTCAATGAGAGCTAAGGGTGGTGAGGTTTCAAGGTCTTTGAAAATTGTGTTTGGAGAAGTGGGAAGTGTCAAAAAGACTATTTCTTTTTGTTTTGGTTGTTGAGATCTTGTTGGAGTCTTAAGGAGTTCCAAAAGAGTGACTTTAGATGGTGAGTTAGTGGTTGGTGATGAGCCATTCGATGATGGTTTTGCTAAGCAACAAGGCCGGATGCTAATCCGTGCGGATATCCTAGATTTTGATTGTGGTATTTTGGAAGGTGGTAGGACAAAAGATTGGATATCTTGGAATGGATTGGTTGCACTAGTTGATTCATCTAAGTTGGAAGATCTTTTGGAAGACATGGTGGTGTTTGTTTGTAAGGATGAGATGAATAGCAAGTAATGTTGGGAATCCTACTTATAAAAAAAATTATGCATTGCAATGAATGCTTGACCCAAAATATGGATTAAAATCTAATGATTAGATATGAATTTAAGGCATGTGATCATGAGAAAACAAACATTAAATCACATACTCCAAAATAAAGTGAGAAAAATAGAAGTTAAAAATAGCTTCGCTTCCAACGGATCCTTCCCTTGAGGGATCTGTCCAGCATTAAGGCTGGGATCCGTGATACTGGTGATTCAGGTAGCTCAAAATTTTCCTTTTGGAAACATTTGTGCCTAGTGTGTGCCTATATGCAAACCATTTGGAGTTGCGGTTATCTCGACTCCTAAAAAGAAAGAAAAAATAGACTAGAAGTGAAAAATCATACTATTATGTGAGATAACCCGAGTGCTCCTAATTCATTGTTGCTTAAATGAATGTACCCGAAAACACATATTAGTTATGTGTCCTCTTTAGCATTCAAAAGACATGAGATCCAATGAAAACGGGTTTTTACTTTGTATTAATAATGAAAAAGCGGTTTGTCCTAGATGTGAGAAATTGCTTTTGTGAAATTGATACGGGAAGAGGTATTATTTTTAGAAAAATGTTTTGAAAAAAGCTTTCTATGTGCGAATAAAAACGTTTTATCCTTTGAAAAGAAGATGTGTATGTAATTATGTGTTTGCAACTTGTACTTATTTTGAAAGAAAATAAGAAAAACTATGAGTTATAAGTGAAAAACTTATCTTGGGTTTTGAAAATTCCCGTATTGTTTGTGAGTTGTGCGTGAAATAGAGATCCTAGACTCAGAAATAAGAAGGCTAGTGTTTACATACCTTGTAGAGTTAAAAAGTAAATTACGACGATTGTTCCATGAGACCAAGACCAAGACGAAGTAGGTTGAATTGTTCCCGCTTCAACGGTTTGGTGAGGACGTCGGCTATGTTGTCTTCGGATGCTACCTTCTCAATAGAGATGTTCCCCTTTTGAACATTGTCTCTTAAGAAGTGATGACGAATCTCTATATGCTTTGTGCGAGAATGTAATACCGGATTCTTGCTTAAATCGATGGAACCTTTGTTGTCACATAGAATAGCTATGTCACTTAGATGAATGTCGTAGTTAACTAACGCTTGTTTCATCCATAGTGCTTGTTGGCATGCTTTGTCGGCGGAGACATATTCGGCTTCGGTTGTTGATATCGCTAATGCCGTTTGTTTCTTAGAAAACCAAGATGTTAAACAACATCCCATAAGAGTACATACCCTACTTGTACTTTTTCGGTCAACATAATCACCTGCATGGTCAGAATATGCATATACAATTGTTTCTACTCCCGTACCCTTAGGATACCATAATCCTAATTGTGTTGTACCCTTAATGTATCTAAATATCCTTTTGACGGCTTCTAGATGTGATGTTTAAGGGTCTTCTTGAAACCTAGCATATAGACAAACACTAAACATGATATCCGGCCTACTAGCCGTGAGGTAGAGAGGACTACCAATCATGCCACGATATTTAGTGTTATCAACGGATTCGCCGACTTCATCTTTTGTGAGTTTAGTGTCAAATGACATTGGTGTCCTAATTGGTTTTGACTCTTCTAAACCGAATTTCTTTAACATCTCTTTTATGTATTTAGATTGATTAAAGAAGATACCATCTTCTACTTGTTTGATTTGTAGACCAAGAAAGAAACTAAATTCTCCCATCATACTCATCTCAAACTAGTCATGCATGATTTTATAGAAATCATCACACATGTCTTGACAAGTGGATCCGAATATAATATCAACTACATATATTTGAACAATGATTATGTGTGACTCTCTTTTCTTAGTAAAAAGTGTGTTATCAACTAACCTCATGGTGTAGTTATGTTTGATTAAGAATGACTTGAGTCTATCATACCAAGATTTTGGAGCTTGTTTAAGACCGTAAAGGGCTTTCTTTAACTTATACACATGTTTAGGTTTTTCAAAATCGATGAAGCCCGGAGGTTGAGCTACATATACTTCTTCATTAATAAAACCATTTAGAAAAGCACTTTTGACATCTATTTGATAAAGCTTAAGATCATTAGCACAAGCACAAGCAAGAAGTGTCCTTATAGACTCTAATCTAGGCACGGGGGCATAAGTCTCTTCAAAGTCTATTCCTTCTTGTTGGTTATACCCTTGGGCAACGAGTCTAGCATTGTTTCTAGACACTACTCTGTTTGCATCTAACTTATTTTTATAAACCCATTTGGTTCCTATTATGGTTTGATTACTAGGTGGAGGGACAAGAGTCCAAACATCATTAGAAACAAATTGATTTAACTCTTCTTGCATAGCCATTACCCAACTTTCATCTTTTATAGCTTCTTGTGTATTCTTAGGTTCTATGGTTGAAACAAAACAAAATAGGCTACTTTGGTTTTGAACTTGAGACCTTAAGGTTCTTTCGTTTAACTTTCCTATGACCTTATCTACAAGGTGATCTTTGGACTCTTTAATATTTATGAGTTCATTATTTGAAGATTCTTCTTCTTCTTCATTTATCTTTTTCTTTATTACAATAGCTTCACTTTCAACAATCTCATCATCGACAAGAGGTGGAGAGGGTTTGGGTGGACTTTCATCAATTTTACATTTAATAACTCTTCTACCTTCATTGTTTCTTTATTTAATATGACGTAAGCTTTGCTATTAGGAGAGTAACCTAGAAAGATACATTCGGTTGATTTAGGATCAAATTTTGTAAGGTAATCTTTAGTGTTAAGAAGAAAACATTTGCTACCAAAGACTTTAAAGTGATCTAACGTAGGATTTTTGCCTCGAAGTAACTCGTATGGAGTTTTACCTAAAATTGGTCTAATTAAGACTCGATTAAGTATGTACGTTGAAGTATCAACGACATTGCACCAAAACTTTTGAGGTATGGATTGCTCATTTAGCATGGTGCGACTCATTTCTTGTAGGGTTCTATTCTTTCTTTCAACTACCCCATTCGATTGTGGAGTGCGAGGATACGAGAAGTTGTGAGTAATACCATTAGCGTCACAAAAGGCTCCAAATTGCACTTCATTATCGAATTCCCTACCATGATCCGTTCTAATAGACACTATAGGACTTCCTAGTTGTCTTTAAATTTTCTTGCTCAATATTTTAAAGTAATTAAATGTTTTAGTTTTGTTCTTTAAAAATTTAGTCCATGTGTACCTAGAGTAATCATCCACTATGACCAAAGTGTAGTAGTTGCCTCCATAACTTTGGATAGCGGATGGACCAAATAAATCCATGTGTAGTAATTCTAGACACTTAGTTGTAGACACCATGTTTTTAGCTTTGTGACTAGAATGGACTTGTTTTCCTACATTACAAGCATCACAAAAGTGATGTTCATATTTAACTTAGGTAGATCTCTTACTAGATCTTTGGATGATAGCGATTGAAGAAGTCGCATATTGGCATGACCAAATCTTCGATGCCATAAGGTCGAAGTATCATCCATAGAGGTAAGACAAAGTTTGTCTTTAGGTTCATTACCAATTTTAATGACATAGACTCCATGTTTCCTAATTCCTCTTCCTATGGTTATGCCATTTTTTAATATCTTACTACCGGTTTCGGTAAAAAGTACATTGCACTTTTTATCACATATTTGTCCTATACTTAAGAGGTTAAAGTTTAGGTTTTCTACGTGACACACATCGTTAATGGTTAGATATTTGTTAGAAATCGTACCTTTACCGATGATTTTACTTTTGCTATTTCCAAACACCACATTTCCTCCATTGAAGGATTCATATTTGGAGAATAGATCTTTATTTCCGGTCATGTGCCTCGTGCACCCGCTATCCTTGACCCATTCATCCGGATCTAGGTCGACCTTTAAGCACACCTAAGAAAACAATTAACTCAAAAGTTTGGTCCCCATTTGTTCATGGGTCCATTAGTGTTAAACATTCTATTCATGTTAGACATGTATGGATAAGGCGAATATGCACTCCATGGTGCAAAGTTTTGAAAAGGAAAGCCATTTTGCATATTTGGGTTCCATCTCATTTGATGGTTACTTCTCGGGTAAACATTATTAGGTCTCCTAGATGTGTTAGGTTTTGAAAAAGATGAAGCGTTGTTTCTTGCAAAAATAGGATTATATTTTGGAGGTGGTTGTCTAGTGTTAATATGAGTTGGTTTCTTCTTATTAACAATAACAAAATCAGTTCTAGAGGAAGAAGCTATGTTATTACCACTGTTTGCTTCAGCAGACCCACGGATCCCTGGCTGTACACTAGCCAGTTCCCTTTTTGTGGGATCTGTGGGATCCGCCACAATAGTGGCTTGTTTTTCTAGTGCCTTAACTAATCGTGTTTCTTTGTTTTCACTAGCTGACGCATCAAGTTGCTGAATACCTAAACCTTTTTGGTTGTTTCCAGTTTTAACACTATCTAGTATCATATCTAAAGTATTAGTACTTATTATAGCAATCTTAGAATCTAGTTGATCAACTAGTGTTTGAAGTTGAACGCAAAGTTCACATTTACCACTTGCTATTTTACCCTTTTCAAGACGTTTCAATTTTGCTTTTAACTCTATGACTTCCTTATCTAAACGTTGGTTTTGATTTTTCAAAAACTTGTTTTTGTTAATTACTTTTAAGCTAATTTTGCAAAGTTTGTCATATTCATTATGCAATGAGTCATCATCTAGTGATGAGCTACTATAGTATTCGTGACATACCTCGTCATTTGCCATGAGACAAATTTCTTCATCCTCCTCCTCGCTCATTCCCCACGAGCCGCTTACGAATTCTTTTTGATCATCCCGTTTGGGACACTTACTAATAAAGTGGTTTGGGTCCCCATATTTAAAGCAAGCACGGTCATCCCTTGGCTTCTCGTCCTCTTTGCTTTTCCGGAATCCTTTCATGTCGTCATACGGTGGTTTGACGTATCTTCCCTTCCTTTTAAAGAACTTTTTAAAGTCCCTTACCGCCATGGCATACTCCTCGTCGTCACTATCCGAAGAGGAGTTCTCTTCATCGCTTGAGGCCTTTTTGGCTTTAAGGGCAAGAGATTTGTGTTTCTCTTTCACCTTTGAGGCTTCGAAATCTTTAGCAAGGACAAGCTCATAGACTTTTAAATTGCCTATGAGTTCATCAAGGGTGAGGATTGTCAAATCTTTTGACTCTTCAATTGCCGTCACCTTGGATCTCCACTTGGATGGAAGTGCCCTTAGATATCTCCTAACATGGTTACAGCTAGAAGAAGATTCATCAAGTGCTTGTAAAGATGTAATAATAGTATTAAAATTAGCAAAAGAATGATCTATAGTTTCCTCATCTGATATTGAAAATTGTTCATATTGTTGAACAAATAAATCAATTTTATTATTTTTAACTTGTTGATTACCTTGATGAGTTACAACTAAAGAATTCCAAATTTCTTTAGAGGTTTTAAGCATAGAAATTCTTTCGAATTCCTTTTTGGGTAAAGCATTATATAAAACCATTTTAGCTTCACTATTTTTAGAAAGCTTTTTCTTCATGTCAACGTTTAGTTTATCATGAGGTATGTTAACTAAATTTCCTTTATCATCTTTTGAGGTAGCCTCAAAATCGCCTTCAACAATAATGTACCGAAGATCAATATCTTTAGACTTCACATACGTTTCGAATCTATTTTTCCAATATATAAAACCATTAGTTTCAAGTAGTGGTGGTCGTTGCATAGATTGCCCTTCCTTTCAGTTTTTAGAACCCATAGTGATCGAAAAGTTTTTTAAATACGGTTTACTTTAAAACTTTTATAAACTTGGCTCTTGATTCCAATTGTGGAAAACTAGAATGAGGGGTTGAATAGTTTTGCCGATTTTAAGTTAGTTTCAAAAACTTTAGATTCGATATTATGTGAAATCGTATGGATGAAGAGAAAGTATAGATCTAGTGGTAATGCAAGTAAATAAAGTAAAGTAAAGGATAGAAATGACACAACCGATTTATAGTGGTTCGGCTACAAGGACACCTTCCTTGCCCTACTCTACTCCCCGAGCCACCTACTCGAGAGTTCAAGCACTATGTCAACAAACTCCTTCAACTTGGCAGAGAAGCCTTCACAACGTTGCTTACACCTTTTTCCGGTACAAAGCTAAATATTGAGTCCGTAACATGGTGGACCAAACCAACACGACTATTACACAACAACTATGTGAAATATCTAATAAAAGATCTTTGCTACAGAAATCTTGTGGAGGAACAAATCAATCAAGGACCCCTTGCTTGGATGACTTGTAGAATGCTCGTGATCTCGCCTTAGAGAAGGACCTATATGAGAATCACTAAAGAAAGAAAGAAGAACAACTCTCTAGATCAAGTGATCTTTTGTTAGAAGAAAATGAGAGTATATGAGAGAATTAGTAAGAAGATGGGTGAGTTAGAATGAAGAAATGGCTCTCTATTTATAGGCAAAACTTGCCACTGTTCCCCGGATCCCACAGATCCCTCCCTTAAGGGATCCGTCTAGTGTAAACCTTGAGATCCGTGGGACGCTCCTCTTTGCCCATGGGTTTTTTGGTTATTGGTCATGGGTTATGGGTTGGTCCATGGGTATTTCATTAGATACAATGTATATAATAGATGCAATGCATCTAGTCAAATGGGTATGGGTCAATACCATGGGTTATGGATATGATCCATGGGTTGTATTTTTTACATATCCTAATAAACTATTACAACAAATGATTTATTACAAGAATTTGTATTAAGTGACTATATGTAAATGCTTTACAAAAATAACATGTATCCTTATAATTTTACTTATGATAACATTTTATTTGTTATCAACAAAACACAAAGAGATCGTAAAATATTAATAAACGTTTTTACGGTTTATTTGTATTAACAAAGAGGTTTTTGTTGCCCATCATGTGTCGTGAGCATCCACTATCTGTTATCCATTCATCAGGTTCTAATCCAACTTTCAAGCATACCTAAGACACAAATAATTCAAGCGTTTGGTCCCCAATATCTCATGGGTCCGTTTGGGTTAAACATACCATTTACTTGGTTCATATATGGAAATGATGGGTAAGGGTTCCATGGCATATAATCTGGAGTTTGATATGGTCTAGGAAAGTTTTGATTCCAACCGATATGTTGATAGTTGGGTTGTATGTTGTGGTTGCTCTTAGGAAAGGGGCGTTTGGCAATAGGTGTTTTAGACCGTTGTTGAATAGTTTTAGATCTAAATTCATTTCTAGCAAGTCCTACTCCTGATGTAACAGCAGGTTTTAGTTTAACATTATCCTTAGTTTTCTTTGTTACTTTGACAAATTCACTACGGTTCGTATTGCAAACATTCTGTCCTGCTGCAGTCCCCACGGCACCAAACTGTACAACGGACGGAACCCTATTTTTGGGTCCGTCTGGTCCGTGCTGTACTGCAGCAGTTTTGACATTTTGTTTGTCTTTTTTGACCGTTTTGGTTTGACTCTTTGGAATTAATACTTCATTAAATCCTAGTCCATTCATGTTTCCTGGTGTTTTTTGAATTCTAACTATTTCATCGGCACAAACAATATTTTTGTTAAACCTTTTAAATTTAGAGTTATGTTCGATTAGAACTTCTTGTGTGAGCTTTAGTTTTTCTATTTCAAGACTAAGCTCTTGACATGATTTGCAACCATCGTCATTTGCTTTTCCCTTTTCTAATCGTTTTGCCTTTTCTTTTAACTCATAGACTTCATTTTCTAAAAATTCCTTTTTAGTCTTTAAAAACTTATTTTTAGTTATGATTTTTAAACTAAGATCACACAATTGATTTTATTGTTTTTGCAAAGTGTCATCATCAATAGAAGAATAAGATGAGTCGGAATGTACCTCGTTTGATTCATGTGCCATTAAAGCGATCTCATCCTTGCTTGATTCTTCGTCATCCTCACTATCACTCTAAGCACCATTTACAAAAGCTCGTTGAGTTTTGCTTTTAGGTGGCTTGGGGAAATCTCCTATTAGATGACTTGCATCACCGCATCTAAAACATTTTCTTTCACCTTTTCCCTTTTTGTCATCTCGGTCTTTTCGGAATGGCTTCTTTTCTTCTCGGGGTTGCCTTACGAACTTCCCTCTTCTTCTAAAGAACTTTTTGAAATCTCTAACGGCCATAGCATACTCCTTGATGGATATAAACACACACCTTGTATTAGTGATACTTTAAATTATATTAATAAGCACGCGGAATATACTTAGTAATACTTAGAAGACGGATTGTATGATGTAATGTAAGTGAACAGTTTAACACAAAGCTCTAATATTATTAAGAAATAATACGAGTGATCTTGCTTATCACTAGGGTTACACCTTGAAGCTTATATGAATAATACGTGAGTATTCCGTACTCTAAACAATGACCTAGGATCTCCTTTTATAGCATAAGGAGTCCTTTACAAGATAAGTATAATCCTAACAATATAGAATATACACAAGATCTTTTCTATACTTATCTATACATGGATACATAACAATTATCCTAATAGCAGTGGTAATATATGTACTGGAAGTGGTAATGAGTTTCCACTGCTAGTGTAATCTTTAGCAGTGTCTTCCACAGCTTATCAGTGGTAACTGTTAGCTTTATTCCCAACAATCCTCCCCTAAACTTATGATTTTTATGCAAATCAATAAGTTTCTTCAATCTGCATCATCTGTAAGGATTTGGGGAATTCTATCAAACACTTCTCTTTCTCCTTAATTCCTGAATAGCTCTTGAACATTGATCTTGAAGCCTAAGTAACAATGCTTTGACCTTCTCATTATCTTCATGAACTCTTATTGTTGTACACAACATCACAGTGAGAGTTCCAGCTCTGAGTGGGTATTCTTTCTCAGCAAACATAAATGCATCCACTCCATCTGATGTAGAAACATGATGAACTTCACATGAATCATAATAAAACCATTTAGTACCAGGACATGAACATGAGAATCTCCAGAAATCATCATAAGTATCTGGTTCATAGAGCCTTCTTAGATTTACCCATAACTGCATTTCCTTCATATCTTTGAGATTTTCAGCATCAAATATTTCTTGAACCAATCTCCACAAAGTATCCAGATCATGTCTGTCACATGCTTTGATAAGTTCTTCAAATTGAATGAATGATGAAGTTTCACCACCTAGCCTTGTAATCTTCCATGTTGAATCAAAATTGCTAGCAGTAAACACTTCCCAATCAATAATCGGATGTCTGACTTGCAGTGGTTCAGGATAAAAACCTTCTTCTTCTATCAATATCATTCCAGTCATCTATTCTTCAGTGAATTTCGCAGCTTGAACTTCTTGTTCTTCAGCAAATTTTGTCTTCTTAAATGTCTGAGGTTCACTATCTTTGGCCTTTCTCTTCAGTTTAGGATACCTTCTTTCTTCTTCTTCAGAGTCCATTGGAATAAAATCTTGGTCTTGCCTTTTAACTCTGTAGTAGTGTTAGGTCACAAGGTTTACCACACAAGCTTAGAAGAAAGATAGAGAGGCGATTGAACAAGAAATCAAACACACACACACGATATAGTAAGACCGGTTATGCGTAATGATGTGAGTGAAAGAAAAACTTGAACAACCAACCCTCAAGTGAGGGTTATTACAAAGTATTTATAGGCAAGGAGCTAGGGCAACACTCCTACTCCTTCCCTTTCTCCTATGGGCTTGGGCCTAAGCTCATGGGCCTTCTACATAAGCTTAAGGCTAATAACAAACATAAAGGCCATAATAAGCTAACTATTACATATGAGTAACTAACACTTGAATAAGGTTTAGGAGTGATTCCAACAATCTCCCCCTCAAGTGTTATTACATATGAGTAACAAACACTCAAGTGTTGGTGATGAAAAACGGTGAAGGCGTTGATGTAATAGTAGCTTTGACGTCGTCTGACATTCTTCTTTCTTGTGAGAAGAATTGCCTTGATTTGAACAATCTCCCCAGTGTAGAGAGATAGTTTACTTTGAACAGTTATGCTTTGACGTCATCTTTAACTTTGTTCTTTGATCATTGTTCTTTGTGATGAAAGTGATAGTATGTTGTTGTCTGCATCAAATCTGCCTCAGGTCTGCTTCGCTGCTACAGTGTCACCACGTCATTCTTCAACATGCTCACACGCTCTTTTGACGTTTGAATTCAGTACTGATGAAGTTCTCTAAGTCTTTAACTTTGTAGATTCTTTGATTTGACGAAGAATCATTGTGACTGTTGTGTTGCTTTTGGATAGAACTTCCATTAGTGATGATGTTGGCGTGAGCATGAGAAGAATCTGCACGATCATTCCGCTCCAGAGCTTCCATAAGAAGTAAACATAAAAACGGTTAGTAATAAGCGGATTCCGGCACTTACAAGTTTGAACTTCGAGAGTGTTAACAACATAGTGTGAAAACACAACTCTAATTCTTACAAAGGCCATTCCTGAATCGGAGTCCCACAAGTGAGATAACACGATGTACCGAAGTACACCTACGATTCAGATGAGTCGCTGAGGTACACCGAAGCATCACCTCACGACTGTAGACCGTTTGAGACCACTAAGCGCAATCCACGGGGAGTTATCGAAGCGACCTGCTGGTCGCTTTGATGTTGACCCTGGCAGGAGTTTCCATTCAATCACTGAGGATCACAAATGTGAACCTCTCATAAATGTTCTCGACAGATTGCTAAGATCTGTAAAGGACTCGATAATGTACCACTGAAATTCTTATTGTTGAATATCAAGTGATTAAATGTCAAGTGTACCTAAGAGATCTTTTGATGAATCTCGTGGCTCTAGACTCAATAGTGCGTTTTGGTTTTCCTGAGCGGAGACTAGGGAGAGGGTCTCCTTCTTCAATACCAGCAATCTCTAAGAGAAAGCCGATAGTTTACTTAGGGTTCCCTGTGAGAATGAAACAAGCTTCTGTTGAGAGAAACTTGAGTGGTTAAGAAGGTTTAGTGCATGCGTCACTGGGTCCATGACGACTTTTAATCTTCAATACCAGCGTCACTAAGTGACAACTAGTAGCATATGAATTGAACCCGGTGTCTGCCCTAAGTTGAATAATCTGGAGGGATATTTCTTTTCACCCTTTTCTTTGCATTTCTTTTTAATTCTTCAACTCCTTCTTTCTCCGATTCTCATTTTCTCCTTTTTACAATCATACCTAAGGACTTCTAAATACTAACTATTTGTGGTGTCCTGGGGTAGATCCCTCCGGCTCTGGCGGATCATAGGACGGTTATTCCTAACCTTAGTCACCTTATAACTCCATGACTAACCTATGTTGCCATAAAAACCACTGTTATGAAAAATCTCTCAAAGTGTTTGTGAATGAAAAAACATTTTAGTACCACTGTTGAGATAAGATTTTGCATAAATACTCCCCCTTCACATGTGCTTAAGAGTTTTACCGGTTAAAATGCACAGTGAGGAAAGAGCGCGCACATTTTGAATTGATCAACCCAAGATAGACATTCCCCCGCGAGACACGGTTACGTGGCATAGTTAAAGAGTTACATTGTCAGCTTTTAGGTGACAACTAGCTCTAATAACTACCTTGAAGGTGTAGACAATCCTCGAAAGGTTGTCAAACCCGTCAGAGTTCATGTCTACCAAGAGTTTCTCGAATGGTACATTCTACTCAGACAAGTCCTTTGCGAGACACGTTTACATCACTAGCGAACTAGCTTGAAATTATTACCCATCCCGGACAAGTCTTTTCGAGTTACTAACAGTTAAGATCTCGTCAATTCATGGGTTAAGTCTATAGCACAAAGATTCATTTGCATTGACACAACATATTTCTTATCACGTATTTTCTCCCCCTCAAAAATGGCATATGTGATGTGATTTTTGAAAAGTTGAGAATAAATATGACCATTTCGAGTGTTGCGGGAAGAATGACCACTGTGAACAATTTTTGAACAAAGTTTTAATTCAAGTACTCCCCCTCAACGAGTGATATAAACGGTTGAGGTTTTGAAAATCATAAGGGAAAGTACTTGTTCTTTTGAGCAAAACCTTGAAAAATGAAAGGTTTGATAGGTTTTACTCAAAAGTAAGAAGCTTTCGCTCCTTATATAAGGATTGTGGCACTGACGCGTACCACAGGGTCCTTTATTTACAAGTGCGGGTTGTACACTGTAATGTGTGAACAAGCCATCGACATAATAAATCATACATCCAAATATGTATTGAAAGAAGCAGTTTAAGGGGTACCAGGTAGTCCAGAGATGTCGCCAGGAGTGTGAATCGGGCGTTGAAAGCCGATGATGTTTCTCCTGGGTCGACCACCAACATAGCTTTCCAGTCTTCTGAACTGATCCCGTCGATACAACCGTTCATCAATCATGGTGATGATCCTCTTCACGTCCCTCCGATCCTGAGAATTCCATCGCTTAGGAGACCCAATCTTCTGATGTATATCCTTCAACCGGTAAGCCAATCCGTCCCTAACCATCTTCAAAGTGTGATCTCCAAACTTATGAAGATCTCTGCACGCCATCAAGCAATTTCTTTGATGTTCACTGCGGTAAACGACGCCGAAAGGTTTGCTGATGAGCGTATATTGTGGAAGCTGGTTGATGTCGGGTAGATCAAGCTGCGGTGGAGTGAAGTTGACACGGGTCTGATAAGATTCAACTGCCAGCTGGAGATCTTCTACACGTTCTTGGATAACTATGCGTCTGATGAAGATGAGCACTGACTTGATGAATTCACGTTGTAGTGCAGTGGAGAATTGTCTCATACGACCCTGTACTTTGGCAAGGTACATGTCTTCGATGTCGTTGATGGACAAATTCTCAAAGTCAGCTTCAGAAAATGCATAATCCCTTTCATCTTGTCGTTTGACCACGATATTCTTTAGGAAGGTGTAGTCCCACTTAGATGAAAGATCGACGTGTATGATGGCAACGATACTTTTAGAACTGAATACTGCATGTTGAGACTTTTGAACCTGGCAGCTTCTGTAGTAGATTCTTCGGCGTTCAGGCCAATGATGAATCTCGTACAGTGCATCTCGGTCGTAAGCTTCCACTTTGTTGGAGAACAAGTGATTGGCACGTTCCTCGATAGCTATACAGTTTGAGTATTCAGCTGCTGGGAATGGAAGTGTCAGAGATGTAGCATACTTCCTTGAACCATCGCCACCATGAAGAAGAAATTCCAAGTCTTTGTTGAAGAAATGTCTGAATGGAATCCTTGGTTCATCTGGTTGGCCAATTTTTGGTAGAGGTTTTGACCGGGTCGGTGTAGTATGGAGGATTGTCCCGTTTGGTGAAGTCGATGTTTGCTTCGGGTTGATCCAATCCATGTTGTTAGACATAGCTCGAGCAATGTTTTCAAGGTGATACTCGACCTCGATGGCACTTCTCGAAAGCTGTCTTTCCACAGTTGAAAAGCATCATTCTTGATTCGCCTCAACTCGGATTTCGTCATCTTCTTCACATGGAACTTTTCTTGCATAATCTTAGCATGCTCCAATGTATTACCGTCTACCATATCTTGACCTTCTTTAGGGTAGGGAGTGGAATTGACAAGTGTAGAAAACCATTCAAATTCCTCTGTGGTGTCTTCATCTAGCCATGATAGGACGTCTGCCTTGGGCGCCTTTTTCTTCTGTTTCTTAGGCCTAGATGAGGGTTCAGGTTTCTTTACTTGTTTGGGAGAGGTGGGTTGTTGTAGGGGCTCATGGTATTCTTCATCGTCACCACCCGTATACTCAAAGTGGTCACCGGTTTTTTGAGTCTGGGGTGGTAACTCAGAATCCTGAGGTTTATCAGCAGAAGAGCGAGGAGGAGACCTTTGTTGAGCAGGAGGCCGTTGGGGAGGTGGTGGCATAAAAGATGATTCACCAGACTTCTTTTGTCGTTTAGCGTCATCATTCTTATCCTGATCCTTATCTTCATCGTCTCTAGGACGTTTAGACTTTTCAGCTTCGAATCTGCATGCTTCTTGAAGTTGGTAGTCCAACAATGCTTGAAACAGCTTTCCTTCATCAGAAGTAAATGTTCCAGATCGTGCAGACATTTGTGTGACAAGCTTGGCCACCAATTCATTATTCGAGAAAACTACAGGATCAGATGGATTGATTGTGACGGTTAAGGGTGTTGATCTTATAGTTTGCTTGGCTATCTGCATAAGATTCGGATATAGTTGTCTGGTAAACATCTCCTTTGTGACTTTAGGAACGATATCCAGAAGGTACTTGTGAGTGTAGCCTTCGATCATTCTGTCCATTCTCCCTTGTAGATCATCCTGCATGAGCTTATGTATGTATTCCCTTTCATTCTACATCTTGTCATTCTCATCATGTAGATACTGCATTTGGTCAGCAAACCAATTTAGTTTTCTGTAGAGCATGTCCTTCTTTCTGACTTGTTGGACAGCTTTTACAATTCTTTCATGAGTATGAGAAATCCAAGATCGAGGTGGCTTCTTCACTGATCTGGATGATGATTTGGTTGATCTTTTTGATGGTGGTGGTGAAGAGTGAGAAGAAGAATCTGATGATGATGAGATGTGAGGAGACTCCGGATCCTTTGGAGGTTCAGAAGTTTCTTCCTTTGATCGGGCAGGACTATCTAGAAGAAACGTATCATACTCAACATCTTCTTCATTGCCAGTCTTAGCTTGTTCATCAGCTTTGGCTTTGACTGCAGCTTCGTCATCAGCTTTAATCTTCTCCAGCTTCTCAGATTCTGGTTCCTCAAAATCAAACTCAAGAGTATCTTCGACACGTGTCTGTTGTTGTACCAAAGTGGTGGCACCAGATCCCTTATCGGGTTGATTAACCGCATCAGGATCTGGTGAAGGTTGAGCTGCACCACTTGACCCTCCGGGGCCACCCATTTGTTCTTTAGCAAATTCTTTTGCCACGTGTTGGAGTCTAAGGAATTTGAACTTCTTCCTGTATGAGGTATCCAGTTGCTCTTCATCACTTTCTGAGCTTTCATCATATGGCACAAGTACATGAGTCTTTCCTTTGCCATGTTCAGCTATTGGACTAGGAGGTTTTGGTACTGATGGAGAGTCATCCTTTGCAGTTTCAGAGTAGTGGACCTCCTCGTCTGATTGTGTTTCTTTAGAGCTTTCGTCCAGTAGCTTTCTTTGCGGTTCAGGTGTAGGAATAGGAGCAGCTTCCTTGGAGAGAACTTTCTTCTTTGGAGTAGGTTTCCTCTTTTGGACCTTCCTTTGACTCTCTGTGCTTATTGCACTTCCAGCACTGCCTCTTCTGGTCCTCCGAGTAGGTGTACCAGAAGATCTTTCATCAAGATGACCAACTGTGCCTTCTTTTACGGCTAACCGATACCTTTTGTATGTTTCAAGCTTTTTGATTTCGGTAGTCAGAAGGTGATCAGGTAATACCGCACCCTGTTTCTTTGTTGACGATTCTTTGATTCTGACAGATAATATGGGTTCAGTCAATATGTCGTGATTATCCGGGTCATTGAGCCTCTTGGGGATATCAGGATGAAGTCCAAGTGCTCTCTGGATCAACAGTTTGGTGTATCCGACATAGGGAATCTTGGAGCCAAGCTTCTTGTGAAATAGCATCATGTCCTCCCATATCAGTGCTTCGATTTCAATGTCCTTCTTGTTGATCAACGACCAGAAAATTTGCAGTTCCATGAGCTTGGGATGCTCATAGCCACTGTCATGACCAGAGACCGATTTGGTGATGATCATGTAGAGTGTTCTCCATGGTTGAGGAATATTCTTCAGCTCCACGTGAGAGTGCTTAGTAATGATTCCTGAAGCTTCATCATAACCAATATCTATCAAGAATTTCAGGACTGTCTCTTCAGTAGGGGTAGCAAAGAAGTTGGTTGGAACAATGTCTGGAATGATGAGAACAGCCCGTAAATCAGCAGGAGTGATAGTGACTTTAAGTGTCACTGTCACAACACTTTGACCAGTGATCCTCTGCATAGAATCCCAGAATTGTTGAATGTAGATCTCTGGAACTGTGGCAGAGTATGAGAGCATGTTCTGGTAGGGATGATTCCTGAGAATATCCACTGCAATGAGACAAGAAGATTCCGAGCATGTGAGGGTGTCAAAGTCAACCCTAAGGTTGTTCTTTCCAATCTTTCTCGGATAACCCTCTGGAAAGATATCAGCAATTGTAAGAACTTCTGATGCATCCACATTCATTTGTTCAACCATGTCGTGATCTGAAATAACATTAGCCAAAAGAACCAACATATCGAAAGACATAGTGTTAGTCAACAGAAGGTCTTATTGTCTAGTTATTGAATGTACAGTGTCAAAGATTGTTACGAGTCCTAAGTCACTTGTTTGTCCAATAGTCCAATGACGTCGTGAAATGTTTCGTGAGTTAGTTAACTTTAAGTTTTAAAGTTTATGTTATCACTTATTGTTCACAACATATCAAACGTTTAAGTTTATTAGTGACATTATTGGATTCGTGACGTTATGATAAGTTTATTAACAAGTTTGTACACGTAACAATTCATAATGAAGGCCAATCAAGGCATAGGCGTAGAATTGACAAAGTTAAGTGTAAACAGTAATGACATACGCGTAGACGAAAGCTTATGCGTAGGATCTTAACTTACGCGTAAGAAATGTTACGCGTAGGAAAAGGGGACCTTATGCGTAAAGCTTACGCGTAGGCGTGTTTATACCTTACGCGTAAGGCTTACTCGTAAGAGTAGACCTTATGCGTAGAGGTCACTGTTTACGCATATCCTTCACAGGATACGCGTAGTCCTATTGTAGAACCTTACGCGTAATAGTTATGCGTAGGATTTATTCTTACGCATAACATGACTACGCGTAGGGTAATCCTTATGCGTAGAGATTCAAATGACCTTGATTCTGAATTTTGAGTGTAGCAAGCCTGAAATAAATTCATCAAATCATCAATATTAACACAAAAGTTCATTTTAACAATAAATCATGGCATGAACATTCGTCAAACAGTTATGAGTAGAAAGTCATACGCGTAGGTCAAAACCCTAAGGGTTATGAATTACGCGTATAATTTCTATCCATGGGATTTGCACCAAACAATTTCTGGTAGTTCTAAGATGTTGTGAGAGTCTATAAACCAAGTTATAACATCTAAATCGTGGTGAATCAAAAATACCCAAACTCAAGAACATTAAACCCTAATTCTAAATTTTTAATCATTTAAAGTTTCTGGGTGGTTATAGAGCTTGGAAATCTTTAATTCAACATGATATGAGCATTACACAACAATCTTTTTGACCAAGAACCTTCACATTTGAAAATACCCAAAACCACGCATAAACCCTAAATTCTTAAATCATTCAATTCGTGATTCTGGGTGAGTTTTGATGATTAAAACGATATCATTGATGGATTAGAAACGTTTTGACACTATCCTTTTAACCATAAACACACAATCTTGATCATGTGAACATACACATACGCGTAGTCCACAAAAACAAGATTACACAACGTTTTAACCGTTGGATTTTTGAAAAATTCAAAACCATTGCTTAAAAACATGTTGTAAACACAAAATCACTTACAAAATGATGATCTAAAGCACGGATTTCTTGAACGAATTCTACGCGTAGGATTAGTTAGGTTAGGAGTATTAAATGTGAAGTGAAATTTTAGGTGGGGAGTTTTATTTAAAATAACTTTAACATTTTGACAGTTTTGGTCCCTCCACCTTTTCCTTTTTCAAAAAGCCATTTAACTTCCATTTTGGTTATCAAACAAAGATTTTTAAGAAAGAAACTTGACGACACTCCCCCTTGACTTAAGAAAATAATGAAAGGTTATAAATTTTAGTCCGAGGAGTGTCATTGAAAAAGAAAAATTTTCCACCATTGATAAAAGAAACAACCGGGATATGATAACATGCAAGCACACAGATGTTTTGAAACAAGTAGTATTAATTTTCTCCCCCTCAACACTTGATCGAAAAAATACTGAATTTTGAAAGATTAGAGTGTTGACGGAAGAAACGTACTTGCCATGTTGAAAGAAAATTAGATTAGAAGAATATTTTTGTTGTTTTATCAGGTTTTATATTTTTGTATTTTGTTTTTGAAAAATTATTTACAAAAGAGATTTTGGTGTTTGACAGGTTTTTAAGACTGTTTGAGGAGTTCATCCAATTCCTCTTGAGTCAAACACCTTATACCAATCCGGTGGACCAACTCATTAAACCTAGCGGGAGGCAAGGCTTTGGTGAGAAGATATGCCAATTGGTATTCTGTACCCACAAAATATAATTCAACAGTACCTTGTTCCACGTGATCCTTGATGAAATGATATCGAAGATCGATGTGCTTTGATTTCGAGTGCTGAACTGAGTTACACGAGATCGCAATGGCACTCCGATTGTCGCAGTACATCGGGATTCTGTCAAATACGTAACCATAGTCTTTGAGTTGTGTTCTCATCCAAATGACTTGAGCACAACACGCCGACATGGCTACATATTCTGCTTCGGTTGAGGACAGCGATGTACAATCCTGCTTCTTCGATTGCCATGACACCAGTTTATCACCAAGAAATTGTAAAGCTCCTGAAGTACTTTTCCGTGAGTCTAAGCATCCTACGTGGTTAGCGTCTGAAAAAGCGATTAGTTCAAAACCAGAAACCTTCGGATACCAGATCCCCAAGTTAATGGTTCCCTTTATGTATCGGAGGATTCTTTTAGCCTCAGAGAGGTGGGTTTCAGTTGGTCGCGACTGATAACGAGAGCAAAGATATACGGTGTTAATACAAATATCATCATTAAACGTTATTTATATTTTTGATCTTTACCTAAGTTTTGTTAACGACAAAAGTAAATTTAATTTGTATAAAAGCTTAAAGCTTGTCAAGTTTAATAGATATTAAAACAAGCTTTTTCAAACAATATATTCATCATTCAAGCATTTACATTTATGATTAGTAACATCTTGATATGACTCTAATCATTATGTATGATAGTAGATTTTAGAATGTGTTAGGTTCTTAAAACCAAACACTACTTATGTACTTGCATATTTCTAAAAATAGAAATACAACATATGACATCATGTAATGCATCATGGAAATCATTGGAAGATTTCATTAGATATTTTGTGTGGATTTGTACTCTTCATATCTTGCACAATCTCACTTAGATAGAGTTGACTTTAGCAAAGATTTGATATCTTGACTGTCAGACTGGCGGTACCAAAATGGTACACGGGCGGAACCCTTTTAAGGGTTCCGCGGTCCGTGGACGCTCCGGTCCACTTTGGCTATAAATAGCAATGCCAAGCCAAGTAGTTTTTCACCCCTTTCTAACATACTCTCATACATATCTTCTCTCTAACCTTTCTAACTCAGTTTCATATCATATTAGTGATCTATTTTGTAGCAAAGAAGATCAAGTCACATTCAAGCTTCAAACGAGAAGTTGGAAGTCTTGTTTGTTTAGTGTTGTATGATCTTGTGTTGATTCATACTTCATTGTTGTATTAAACCATCATAATATTGTGAGTGTGAGTGGTTAGTATTTTAGTCCTCAAAATACGTTGTGTGTGGGAGTGGTTGTACCCTTGGAAAGAACTCGACATCTAGCTTAGTGTCGGAAATAGTGTAAGCGAAGTGTAAAGGTTTTCTCCGCCGGTGAAAGGAGCTTGTTGACTAGTGAAGTTAAACTCTCGAGTGTGAGACTCGAGGAGTGGAGTAGGGCAAGGAAAAAGAGTCCTTGTAGACCGAACCACTATAAACAACTTGTTGTGGTTTGATCATTTCTTTCCTTATTTACTCCTTACATATTGCTTGCATATTTCATTAACATATCTAAGATCAATATCAATTGATCTTTACAATAAGTTTCAAAACAAAGTTTTTAATTGGTAAACTATTCAACCCCCCTTCTAGTTTTCTACAATTGGTACCCGAGCCTCGTTGCTCAAGAATTTCTAAAATAACTTGTATTTTATAAACTTGAAACGATCCATGGATTCTGAAAACTTTAAAGAAGAGCAATCTATGCAAAGATCACCACTCTTTGAAACCAATGGATTTATCTATTGGAAAAACCGTTTTGAAACATATGTAAAATCAAAAGATATAGATCTTTGGTTTATTATTGTTAAAGGGGATTTTAGTTCTACAACAAAGGATATTTCCGTTGATGAACAAAAGAAACTAGTTGCTAAAAATAATGAAGCTAAAATGATGCTTTATAATGCTTTACCTAGAAAAGAATATGAAAGAATTTTTATGTGTGAAACCGCCAAAGATATTTGGGAATCTTTAATTGTTACACATCAAGGTAATTCACAAGTCAAGGATAACAAAATTGATCTTCTTGTTCAACAATATGAACAATTTGTTATTCCTGAAGATGAAACCATTGATTGTGGCTTTGCTCGCTTTAACACTATTATTACATCACTTAAAGCACTTGATGAATCTTTTCGTAGTAAGAACTTTGTCAGGAAATTTCTTAGAGCATTCCATCCCAAATGGAGAGCTAAAGTGACCGCCATTGAGGAATCAAAAGAGCTCTCAATAATGTCACTAGACGAGTTGATCGGTAACCTCAAAGTACACGAAATGGTGATGGAGAAAGATTCGGAGATCATCAAAAGAAAAAGGGAGAAGATCAAATCCGTTGCTCTAAAAGCAAAAGCGGAATCAAGTGATGATGACGAATCTTGCTCCGGGAGTGAAGATGAGGAATATGCCATGGCCGTTAGAGATTTTAAGAAGTTCTTTAGAAGAAGAGGAAAGTTCGTAAGACAACCTCGAGAAGAAAGAAGCCATTCCGAAAAGATCGGGATGACAAAAAGGGTAAAGGTGAAAGAAAATGTTTTAGATGTGGTGATGCAAGTCACCTCATAGGAGAATGTCCCAAGCCACCTAAAAGCAAAACTCAACGAGCTTTTGTAAGTGGTGCTTGGAGTGATAGTGAAGACGATGAAGAATCAAGCAAGGAAGAGATCGCTCTAATGGCACATGAGTCAAATGAGGTACTTTCCAACTCTTCTTATTCTTCTATTGATGATGACACTTTGCAAAAACAATATAATCAATTGTGTGAGCTAAGTCTAAAAATCATAACTAAAAATAAATTTTTAAAAACCAAAAGGAATTTTTGGAAAATGAAGTTTATGAGTTAAAAGAAAAAGCAAAACGACTAGAAAAAGGAAAAACAAATGACAATGATTGTAAATCATGTCAAGAGCTTAAACTTGAAATAGAAAAACTAAAGCTCACACAAGATGTTTTAATCGAAAACAATTCTAAATTTAAAAGGTTTAACAAGAACATCGCTCTTGCCGATGAAATAGTTAAAATTCATAAAACACCAGGAGACATGAATGGGCTAGGTTTTAATGAAGTATTAATTCCAAAGAGTCAAAATAAAACGGCCGAAAAGGACGAACATTCTATCAAAATTGCTGCAGTACAGCACGGACCAGACGGAACCAAAAAAAGGGTTCCGTCCGTTGTGCAAAATGGTGCCGTGCGTACTTCAGCAGAACAGAATGTTCGCATACGGACCGCATGAATTTGTTAAAATAACAAAGAAAACTAATAATAGTATTAAACTAAAACCAGCTGTTACTTCAGGAGTAGGACTTGTCAAAAATGAATTTAGATCAAAAACTACTCAACAACGATGTAAAACTCCTTTTGCCAAACGCCCCTTTCCTAAAAGTAACCACAACGTACAACCCAACTACCAACACATTGGTTGGAATCAAAACTTTCCTAGACCATATCAAACTCCCGATTACATGCCATGGAACTCTTACCCATCGTTTCCATACATGAATCAAATAAATGGTATGTGTAACCCAAATGGACCCATGAGATATTGGGGACCAAATGCTTGAGTTATTTGCTTCTTAGGTATGCTTGAAAGTTGGATTGGAACCTGATGAATGGATTAAAGATAGTGGTTGCTCACGACACATGACGGGCAACAAAAGTCTCTTCTCATCATACCAAGAGTATGACGGAGGTAATGTCACCTTTGGTAGCAATCTCAAAAGCAAAATTATTGGCAAAGGTACGATTGCTCATAACTCCCTAACTATTGAAAATGTTGCTCATGTGGATAGGTTAGGATTTAATCTACTTAGTATTAGCCAACTATGTGATAAAAAGTATAAGGTACTATTTGATGAAAATGGTAGTAAAATACTAAAAGATGGTATCACCATAGCTAAAGGAGTTAGGAAAAATAACATATACGTCATGAAAATAAATAAAACATATAATGACAAACTTTGCCTAACAACATTAGACGATAGCTCATCTCTTTGGCATAGACGTTTAGGTCACGCTAATATGAGACTTATACAAAACCTATCTTCAAAAGAATTGGTTAGGAATTTACCAAAACTTAAATATGACCAACACTTTTGCGACGCTTGCAAAATTGGTAAACAAACACATAGTAGTCACAAATCTAAAAATATGGTGTCCACATCTAAGTGTCTAGAATTATTACATATGGACTTGTTTGGACCATCCGCTATAAGAAGCTATGGAGGCAACTTATACACTTTGGTCATAGTAGATGATTACTCAAGGTTTACTTGGACGTTGTTTTTGAAAACAAAAAATGAAGCTTTTGATAAATTTGAAATACTTAGCAAGAAAATTCAAAATCTTCTAGGTGTCAAAATCGTGTCGATCCGAAGGGATCATGGTCGTGAATTTGACAACGAAACTCAATTTGGAAACTTTTGTAATACAAATGGTATAACACACAACTTTTCCGCTCCACGAACACCTCAATCTAATGGAGTAGTAGAACGTAAAAATAGAACAATTCAAGAAATGAGTAGAACAATGCTTAATGAACAAAACATTCCTCAAAAGTTTTGGTGTAACGCCGTTGACACTTCTACATATATTTTGAATAGAGTCTTAATACGCCTTTTCTTAAACAAAACACCATATGAACTCTATAAAGGTGAAAAGCCAACGTTAGGATATTTTAGAGTCTTTGGTTGTAAATGCTTTATTCTTAATACTAAGGATTATCTCACCAAGTTTGACCCAAAGTCTTATGAAGGTGTATTTCTTGGTTACTCTCAAACTAGTAAAGCTTACATTATCCTAAACAAAGAAACAATGATAGTCGAGGAATCGTTGAACATAACATTCGACGAAAGTCCACCTCCCTCTAAGACATCACCTTTGGTAGATGATGACTTAGTTGAAAGTCAAATGATAGAAGGTCAAGAAATAATTAATAATAACAAGGAAGATGAACCATTAAATAAAGAAATTGTCAACATCAAAGAATCTAAAAGTCATCCTTTAGAAAAAGTCATAGGACAACTTAATCAAAGAACCTTAAGGTCACAAGCCCAAAATCAAAGTAATTATTTTTGCTTTGTATCCACCATTGAACCGAAAACCATAAATGAAGCAATAAAAGATGAATCATGGGTTATTGCCATGCAAGAAGAATTAAACCAATTCGTTAGAAATTATGTTTGGAAATTAGTTCCAAAACCTAAAATCAAACTATAATTGGAACAAAATGGGTTTTTCGAAATAAGATGGATGAAAATGGGATAGTATCTAGAAACAAAGCTAGGCTTGTAGCGCAAGGTTATAATCAACAAGAAGGGATTGATTATGATGAAACTTATGCACCGTGATGCGTGCCAAACAGTCAAGCTAAATCACTCAAGCCGGCCACTTGTGAATGGCCGACCGTAATAAGCTTAAAACTGCCTAAGCACGAATGCAATGAAGATCAGGGGAGTATAGTGTTTCCCCGGGTCGTTATGTCCCAGCGAGCTATGCAATGGATCACCCAACGAATAGTGATCGAGAGATTTGAACGAAAAAGGAGATTGTGAATTATTATAACTAAAGGAAAAGCCAACAAATTACAACGGCTTAAATGAAAATTAAAAAATATTAAATAAACGCTATCACTATTTTTAAAAATGATGTTTTTGTTTTTATGTTTTTATAAAACTGAAATTAAAAACTACGCGACGTACAAATAAAAATGTGAAACTAAAGCAATATTAACCCTAAAAATATGAAAATGACATTTTTACAAACCTAATGATAAAAGAAAATTTATAGAAAAAGAAAATTATTTTTATAACTAATTATCTAATTATTATTAATTAAAAACTAATTTTAACTATTTAATAATAGCCTAAAATACAAGAAATTAGGAAACAAAGCTAGAAAAATAAAATTATGACTTAGAAAAATCTAAAATATCAAAATAGAATTTTCAAAACTATTTTTGTATTTTTCTGAATATTTTTCTATTTTCTAGGAATTTTAAACTATTAAAAACTAATTAAATTACTTAAAAATACAAATTTAACTAAGAAAAATTTGGAAAAATATTTTTTTGGCTTTTTATATTTATCAAAACCTAAGAAAAATCAAAAATTATTTTTTTGAACCTTTTCTTAATTTTTTGTATTAAATGCTAATTATAAATGCTTAAAAACTGAATTAAATCAAGAAAAATACTAAACAGTACTGGAAAAATCTAAAAAATTCAAGCTAAGTCTAATTTAATATCAGGAATCTAGGAAAAATGGAAAAACAGGGTGTTATGTGTGAGAAATTGCAACTGCTATGGAATGTGCTTATGAATAAGCACTTCAAATAAGCCAAACACCACAATAAGCTACCAACTTTTCACAGAGGCTTTAATATACTCAAATTACCCAAATGCAACTTATCATAACTGCTTTTAACCTCTAAATCTCCATTTACACAGATTTGATGTATTTGAGTTTATTGGCTAAAAAAACAGTTTTCAGTGTACTACTTTGAGCCCAAGAATAAGCAATCAAATAAGTTAGCAACTAAAAACCAAAACTTAGAACTTACACTAGACCTAGGTGAGACCTTATAAACCAAAATACAGACCAAGGTGAGCTAAGATTAGCTCTGTGCAAGGTCTGCAAGAACTGCACAAGTCCTGTGTAGTTCAAGCACCTGTGCACAGGGCATTTACCCCCTTCTTGACAAGCATTTTTGACCCTTATAAAAATTCCACAAAAATATACAAAAATGCTAATAAGAAAGTAGACCAGTTGGAGATTTTCAAACAACAAGTTTCACTAAGTTTGGTCCAAAAATGAGTGAATGAAAATTCCTCTCAGTTTGCTCAAAACAGACTTTTCACAATTTTGACTTTTGAAGCAGTTGAGAAAATTTGACTTAAGTGAACTTTGATTCCAATTCTATGACTGATATTGATGCAATATGGTGTGATGAGCTTACTGCAAGCAATGTTTAATAATTCTAAACACAAATCAAGAGATTGGCAAATCCAAAATGACAACAGATTAGCAGTGAGACAGATTTAGTATAATCTTGACTTTCAGTGTTTGCAGGCTCAATTTATAGACTGATATTAGCTCAAATATGCTTAACAAACATAAAACCACAGGAAACATTCACTGAATACACCTTTAGTACAGATTAAGCTATAAACCAAACACCCTTGTGTTAACTGTTTTGAAATCAAAATCAAGGCTAACTACTGATCCAACAAACATTAATAATCAAACTAAGTCTAATTAACCTAAATACACCTTAATGGAAAGATTTTAACCACTTTTAACCACATAAACAGATTATGCTATGAATTGTTGAAAAACACTTACAAGTGTCCATAACCACAATGGCTTGAAAACAGTGAGACCAGAACTACTAACCTATCAAATTCAACCCAACTGACTATAAATCAACCCCAAGAACATGTCTGAATCAACCCATTCCATTCCTGCCTCAGATTTACCCCATGTTGACTTTCATTGACCAATATTCAAAAGAGCTTGATACTTAAACACAAGCTTATAAAAAGCTATTATAAGCTCAGATAAACTTGTTGTGACTTGGAAATAAGCTGTTTGAAGCTTGAGAATCAGAGTTTGAAATTGCAATTTTCAACAGTTAACATAAAATTTTGAAAATGAAATCAAACTTGAATTGATGCTTTAAACTAGTTGCAATACACTTCAACACAGTAATTTGTTACAAAGAAACTTGAAATAACAACTGTTAATCTATTTTAAGACTTAATAAGTAAAAACGACATACATGGTGAAAAATAAAACTAACTACTCTTCTCTTGTTGCTTCCTCTAGCCTTTTATACACCCAAGCAGTTTCTCTCACCTCTCTCAATAGTTCCCAGAACAAAATTGACCATTGGATGTGAAAAATTGATCTTGGCCATTCAAGTGGTTTTTGGCGCCAAAACCATTTTAACAGCTGGAGCTTGAGTGAGATATTGGAGAAGGCATTAAATGCTTCCTTGGCTTGTTGTGTTTGGAGGAGGGTAGAGGGTAGGGTTGGTGATGATGGTGGAGTGTGAGCAGAAGGGTTGCAGGGAAGTGATGATGGTGAATGTGGTATCTCGTGAAGGAGGGAAGGGATGAGTCAAATGGGATTTGACTGGGATATTAAAAAAAGGGGGTCCAAAGGCAGGGTCAAATGGATAACATGGCAGGGGTCCAAAGTATTTGTGACAAGGGTCTAAGGTGCAAAAGGTTTTTAATTATCAAGGACTTCATTTGCCATTTCTGAAAATACAAGGACTAGAACTGCCAATTCTTCAAAGATGTTTCAGGGGCTGAAATTGACAAGTTCCAAAAGTACAAGGACCAAAGTTGCCATTTTCAAATTTTCCAGGGACCATTTTTGCCAAATTTCAAAGTTGGAGGACCAAACTTGTAATTTTCTCAAACTTTTTATATTTTTCACCAAAGGACTAAATATGACAATTTATGATTTAAAAAGGACCTTTGGTGATTTTTCTTTTGAAATTAGGACTCAGGGACTATTTCTGACAATTTTAGAGACTTGGGGGACTGAAACTGCCAATTATGCAAACTTTGCTCATTTTTCATCTGATTTTAAACATTTTGCATCTGAAACATATAAAATGCAATTTTGAAATATTTTCAGTATTTTGATGCATTTCTGAGCATTTTTAAATGTTTTGCAGTTCAGATTTAACCAAAAATGATGAGTATTTACACACTCATCAATCCCCCACACTAAACTATTGCTAGTCCCTAGCAATCTTTTGAGAAAACTTAATGGATTTGAAACTCTTTACCAAAAGCCATTACTTCTGGAGTAGCCAAATGTTTCAGTTCAAGTAAGAACCATGGTACACCGATAACCATGTGATTTTGAGCAAACCACCAGCTTCCAACGGATTTGATTTGTCTTTACCAGAAGCCGTTTGCTTCTGGACTAGCCAACTCTTAGATAAATTATCAATATTATCTTTGGTGAGTCGATTACCAATTATGGTTTTTCCACTGCCTTTACCACAAGCCATAAACTTGCGGGCTAGCCAACTCTTCACTTTTTAGGATATGGTGAGCTGAATACCATACAATTTTGGGCAAATTGCAAGCCGTCAACGGATTTGAGATATCTTTACCAAGAGCCGTTTGCTCCTGGATTAGCCAATCCTTTTGTTTATTAGACAAGGCGGACTGATAACCAAATGAGTAAGTGCAAAACACTTACTCCAAAAAAAATTTGGCCAAAAACGGGGGAATTAGGTGGTATAATTACATGATAAAATTCGTGAGAATTCCCCCCCACACTTAGAAATGAATATTGCCCTCAATATTCAAAGTACCGGCGGTTATGCCGAAACAAAGAACGTAAAAGGGAAATATTACGGCCATTATTTAAAAAGATTTTTTTTTTTTTTTTTTTTTTTGAAAACTTATATACAACATGTGGGGCAACCCCCCCACACTAGGGTGGTAGAAAGTAGAAAGAAGTCAGAAATATGGGTGAAAACCCATATGGCGTGCTACTGTTTTTGATTCCCGAGTCGCTAGCTTGACTCGACCCCGAATTCATTTGTTCATGGGGAAAGTAACGTGGAAAACCAATCTCGATCGGACTTTCGTTCACAATGTTAATAAACATATGAACATCAGAAAGTTCCACACCGACGAGATATAACCGCGGTATTGTTAATAGAAGAATCTATAAAGGATGATACCGGGGTCAAAGATGGTGTCCTCATTCCCGAAAGAGAAAAGGGAAAGAGCGACCACACCATCTGTGAAGAATGGAATAAAGACGTTCATGAGAATGCATGTCCATTCCTCAGCAGAGAGAAGCAAATCACCGTTTTGACATTTTTAAGCTTAAACTTGAAGCTTAGATGGTGATTGTCAAGAAGATGTCCGGGAGGGAGGGTGGGAAACGGTTCTTCAATCAACAGATTTTCCAGAAAAAGGATGTCTCCCTCCGGATCAAAGTAAGTATTGTCAATTCCCGTTGGAATTGACTCATCACTAAGAAATGCATCGACTTCATTCCAAAAGTTGTCATCTTCCTCATCAGGAGTGAGAGAAGGGATGGAAGAGTCGGGAATAAGACTAGAAGATGATGGATCATTTTTGAGCACTTCTTCAATGGGAAGAATGTCTCCCATTGGATCACAAATATCATCATCCAATTCAGATGAAACTGAAGAGAGTTTGGTTTCATCCACAGAGTTAACAAACTCGATGCGACAAACTGATTCCGGAGGTGGGACAAGTGGTGTGCTCTTAGAGCTAGCAGTTTCCACCACTTCCGATGAAGTCTCCGATTCTAGATCATCATCATCAAGAACACTCTTGACTTCCCTGGTACAGCTTTCAAACCATTTGTTTGAACCAGGGGTGATTTTCAAAGCTTTTAACTCCGCACGTTTTTGGTGACTCGCTTAACCGTGAAATTTGAGAGTGTTGCATTGAATCTTTCAGATCTTTGATCAATTGTGGCAACACTCTGTTTGGACAGAGGTTTGGAGTTCTGGTTGATATTCAATGTGAGCTCTTCGTTGTCAACCCGAATGGTCAACTCTTCAGTAAACACATCAATCAGAGCACGACTCGTTCTTAAGAAAGCTCTCCCTAAGATGAGGGGAACTCTAGGATCTGCATCGAAGTCTACTACAACAAAGTCAGTAGGAAAGTGAAACTTTCCCACTTTCATCACGACATCCTCGGCTATCCCAAGTGGACGAGTTATGGTACGGTCCGCTAGCTCGAGTGTCATACAAGTGGATGAAAGTTTAGGAAGAGACAGCTTCTTCCATACTGAGAGTGGCATGAGGTTAATGCTTGCGCCAAGATCGCCAAGGCGGAGCATTGAACCATCCCCAAGAAATCACACGGGATTAAAAATCTGCCAGGGTCTTCAAGCTTTTTGGGAAGCTTCTGGAGAAGGACCGCTGAGCATTGCTCATTGAGAGGGGTTTTAGCCATCTCAGATAGCTTATCTTTGTTGGTGAGTAAGCCTTTAAGCGTGGATGCAAATTTAGGCATTAGAATGAGAGCATCAACGAAGCTTATATCAAAGTGTAGCTCATTGAAGATTTGGAAAAAATTTTCCATTTGCTCTTTGTTTTTGTCTTTGAGCTTCTCATCATTCATTCTTGATGGGTAAGGAAGCTGACTAGACTTTTGAGCCGGGATGGAAGTCTTTTCTGGCTCAGAATTTTTCTTCGGAACTTCGGGTTCCGGACTTAAAGCTTGGACTACCGAAGGTGGGACGTGTGCGGTACTTCGTGGGCTTGAGAATTGCACCTTGTCCGTTGTTTCCTTGGTAACTTGACTCAATGCTACAGGAGGAGGGGGCATTGGAGTCGAAGGTCCATTGTGCGTCTTACCACTACGAGTGGTGACGGCTTTCAACTCGGCATTTGGATTGGGAATTGTATTGCTTGGGAGTCCTCCAGAAGATGATGAAGCTTTGTTCATATTCATGTTCATGAAACTGCTCATCATATTCTTTAACTCATTTGTCTGCCGAGACAATGTGGTATCAATTTCCTTTCTTAGCTCAACTCTCATGTTATTGATTTGAGTCTGCATTGAACGTATGCTTGACTCAGTGTTTTTCATGAAGTCACTTGGTATGGGAGCTTGAGGATGAGGTTGTTGATAACTTTGATGATTAGGAGCTTGATATGGTTGGTTGAAATTGTTCCGGTTTTGATTGAAATTTTGAGAGTTATTGAAATTTTGTCCTTGATTCGGAACAAAGCGATTTTGATTGCCATGGTTTTGCACAGGAGGAAAACGAGGTGGTGTCATACCGCTAGGTGCACGGTAGTGAGGATCAGCCTGTGGTCGGTATTGATTGTGGTTTACCGAAGCTACGGGAGCTTGGTAAAAGGAAGCATCGGTTGCTTGACAATCATAATACGCGTGTGGACCACTACAAGTTTCACACACCTTGTTTATGGCTTTGATTGGTTCCGGCTTATGAATATCGCTTTTGATCTCCTTAACATCCTTAATCATACAACGGATGGCGTCCGTTAGAGCGGCTATCGGAGCTGCTAACTCAGAAGAGGTATTGGATGAAGAAGGTGAGTGTTCGAATATTGACTTTGTTGCGAGAAATAGGAACTTTTGATTTTTGCTCGCAAATCTCAATCACATCTTTAGGTCTACGATTCAAGATATTGCCGCCTGCGGCTGCATTCAAGGAATCTTGATCGTTACCGTTCAACCCATTGTAAAAGATATTGACTTGTTGAAGCTCCGTGAATTCATGATGGGGGCATTTCCTTAGGAGATCTTTGAATCTCTCCCATGCCTCTCCAAAGTTTTCATCGAAATTTTGACGAAATCCAGAAATTTCATTTTTAAGATTAGTCGTCTTTGATGGAGGAAAGAAATAATTGACAAACTTTTGAACAAGATCCTCCCAAGTTTCGATAGATCGAGGGGATTCTTTTTCCAGCCAAATCCGGCTGTCCCTCAAGTGAGAATGGAAATAGCATCAACTTGATCACTTTTTGTGGCACATCTTTGAAATTGATCGTTGCGGTCAACTTGTTAAACCAACGGATGTGTGCATACGGGTCTTCTCGATCAAACCCGCGGAATTGATTCGTAGACACAAGTTGGATCAAATGTGTCTTCAATTCAAAGTGATCAGAATTGATTACTGGTAAAACGATGGCATCTCCATAACCCTCGGTGGGTGCCTGGAGCATTTCCGCCATAGTACGTTCGTCTGCCATATTGTTGTTTGAAATAGTACGAATCTCGGGTTCGACTATTTGGGCAGCACGTCTACGAGAACGTCTTCTAGGAATTTCTGCTAGATCACGCAAAGGACTCAATGATCTAGAAGAACGGGTGCGCATGCACTAGAGTTAACTCTAAGAGACTCAGAGTTAAGGAGAGAAATGGGAATTATGAAGATGAATTATAAAAATGGGGTAAAGAAGAATCTTTTTTTTTTGGTTTTATGTTTCTGACAAGTAGATATCACAACAAAATCAATTAACACAAAATCGAGGCAAAACAACAGTGAACTTAACCAATAATCACAATATGAATGGCTTCTTTGAAAAAGGTACACCAATCACAAGGACACAAAGGCAAGTTTTAAATCTTTTGTTCGGGAACTTATTATGGTCGCACCCCCAGTTAGGTAGTGCACTGCCTTGGTTTGCGGTGGTAATCTTTTAAGTTGTTATTATTAAAGAAAACGACAAATCTTTTTGTATTTTTATATTTGATACATATATAGAAACAAAAGCAAAATATTTTTGTGTTTTATACGTTTTTGGCTGTTTTTGGGTTTTTGGATTTTTTTATAAGAAAATATGGATATATATATATAGATGATAGATGGATGATATAAACAAAGAGTGAATATTCAAACTACTAATCTGCTAAACGATAGATAATCAGCACAGCTCCCCGGAAGCGGCGCCAAAAATTTGATGCGTGCCAAACAGTCAAGCTAAATCACTCAAGCCGGCCACTTGTGAATGGCCGACCGTAATAAGCTTAAAACTGCCTAAGCACGAATGCAATGAAGATCAGGGGAGTATAGTGTTTCCCCGGGTCGTTATGTCCCAGCGAGCTATGCAATGGATCACCCAACGAATAGTGATCGAGAGATTTGAACGAAAAAGGAGATTGTGAATTATTATAACTAAAGGAAAAGCCAACAAATTACAACGGCTTAAATGCAAATTAAAGAAAATTAAAAAGATAAAAAATATTAAATAAACGCTATCACTATTTTTAAAAATGATGTTTTTGTTTTTATGTTTTTATAAAACTGAAATTAAAAACTACGCGACGTACAAATAAAAATGTGAAACTAAAGCAATATTAACCCTAAAAATATGAAAATGACATTTTTACAAACCTAATGATAAAAGAAAATTTATAGAAAAAGAAAATTATTTTTATAACTAATTATCTAATTATTATTAATTAAAAACTAATTTTAACTATTTAATAATAGCCTAAAATACAAGAAATTAGGAAACAAAGCTAGAAAAATAAAATTATGACTTAGAAAAATCTAAAATATCAAAATAGAATTTTCAAAACTATTTTTGTATTTTTCTGAATATTTTTCTATTTTCTAGGAATTTTAAACTATTAAAAACTAATTAAATTACTTAAAAATACAAATTTAACTAAGAAAAATATGGAAAAATATATTTTTGGCTTTTTATATTTATCTAAACCTAAGAAAAATGAAAAATTATTTTTTGAACCTTTTCTTAATTTTTTGTATTAAATGCTAATTATAAATGCTTAAAAACTGAATTAAATCAAGAAAAATACTAAACAGTACTGGAAAAATCTAAAAAATTCAAGCTAAGTCTAATTTAATATCAGGAATCTAGGAAAAATGGAAAAACAGGGTGTTATGTGTGAGAAATTGCAACTGCTATGGAATGTGCTTATGAATAAGCACTTCAAATAAGCCAAACACCACAATAAGCTACCAACTTTTCACAGAGGCTTTAATATACTCAAATTACCCAAATGCAACTTATCATAACTGCTTTTAACCTCTAAATCTCCATTTACACAGATTTGATGTATTTGAGCTATTGGCTAAAAACAGTTTTCAGTGTACTACTTTGAGCCCAAGAATAAGCAATCAAATAAGTTAGCAACTAAAAACCAAAACTTAGAACTTACACTAGACCTAGGTGAGACCTTATAAACCAAAATACAGACCAAGGTGAGCTAAGATTAGCTCTGTGCAAGGTCTGCAAGAACTGCACAAGTCCTGTGTAGTTCAAGCACCTGTGCACAGGGCATTTACCCCCTTCTTGACAAGCATTTTTGACCCTTATAAAAATTCCACAAAAATATACAAAAATGCTAATAAGAAAGTAGACCAGTTGGAGATTTTCAAACAACAAGTTTCACTAAGTTTGGTCCAAAAATGAGTGAATGAAAATTCCTCTCAGTTTGCTCAAAACAGACTTTTCATAATTTTGACTTTTGAAGCAGTTGAGAAAATTTGACTTAAGTGAACTTTGATTCCAATTCTATGACTGATATTGATGCAATATGGTGTGATGAGCTTACTGCAAGCAATGTTTAATAATTCTAAACACAAATCAAGAGATTGGCAAATCCAAAATGACAACAGATTAGCAGTGAGACAGATTTAGTATAATCTTGACTTTCGGTGTTTGCAGGCTCAATTTATAGACTGATATTAGCTCAAATATGCTTAACAAACATAAAACCACAGGAAACATTCACTGAATACACCTTTAGTACAGATTAAGCTATAAACCAAACACCCTTGTGTTAACTGTTTTGAAATCAAAATCAAGGCTAACTACTGATCCAACAAACATTAATAATCAAACTAAGTCTAATTAACCTAAATACACCTTAATGGAAAGATTTTAACTACTTTTAACCACATAAACAGATTATGCTATGAATTGTTGAAAAACACTTACAAGTGTCCATAGCCACAATGGCTTGAAAACAGTGAGACCAGAACTACTAACCTATCAAATTCAACCCAACTGACTATGAATCAACCCCAAGAACATGTCTGAATCAACCCATTCCATTCCTCGCCAGATTTGCCCCATGTTGACTTTCATTGACCAATATTCAAAAGAGCTTGATACTTAAACACAAGCTTATAAAAAGCTATTATAAGCTCAGATAAACTTGTTGTGACTTGGAAATAAGCTGTTTGAAGCTTGAGAATCAGAGTTTGAAATTGCAATTTTCAACAGTTAACATAAAATTTTGAAAATGAAATCAAACTTGAATTGATGCTTTAAACTAGTTGCAATACACTTCAACAAAGTAATTTGTTACAAAGAAACTTGAAATAACAACTGTTAATCTATTTTAAGACTTAATAAGTAAAAACGACATACATGGTGAAAAATAAAACTAACTACTCTTCTCTTGTTGCTTCCTCTATCCTTTTATACACCCAAGCAGTTTCTCTCACCTCTCTGAATAGTTCCCAGCAACAAAATTGACCATTGGATGTGAAAAATTGATCTTGGCCATTCAAGTGGTTTTTGGCGCCAAAACCATTTTAACAGCTGGAGCTTGAGTGAGATATTGGAGAAGCCATTAAATGCTTCTTTGGCTTGTTGTGTTTGGAGGAGGGTAGAGGGTAGGGTTGGTGATGATGGTGGAGTGTGAGCAGAAGGGTTGCAGGGAAGTGATGATGGTGAATGTGGTATCTCGTGAAGGAGGGAAGGGATGAGTCAAAGGGGATTTGACTGGGATATTAAAAAAAGGGGGTCCAAAGGCAGGGTCAAATGGATAACATGGCAGGGGTCCAAAGTATTTGTGACAAGGGTCTAAGGTGCAAAAGGTTTTTTAATTATCAAGGACTTCATTTGCCATTTCTGAAAATACAAGGACTAGAACTGCCAATTCATCAAAGATGTTTCAGGGGCTGAAATTGACAAGTTCCAAAAGTACAAGGACCAAAGTTGCCATTTTCAAATTTTCCAGGGACCATTTTTGCCAAATTTCAAAGTTGGAGGACCAAACTTGTAATTTTCTCAAACTTTTTATATTTTTCACCAAAGGACTAAATTTGACAAGTTATGATTTAAAAAGGACCTTTGGTGATTTTTCTTTTGAAATTAGGACTCAGGGACTATTTCTGACAATTTTAGAGACTTGGGGGACTGAAACTGCCAATTATGCAAACTTTGCTCATTTTTCATCTGATTTTAAACATTTTGCATCTGAAACATATAAAATGCAATTTTGAAATATTTTCAGTATTTTGATGCATTTCTGAGCATTTTTAAACGTTTTGCAGTTCAGATTTAACCAAAAATGATGAGTATTTACACACTCATCACACCGGTAGCTAGGCTTGAGTCTATTAGAATATTGCTTGCTTATGCATGTGCCTATGATTTTAAATTATTTCAAATGGATGTTAAAAGTGCCTTTCTTAATGGGTTTATTAACGAAGAAGTGTATGTTGCTCAACCTCCCGGTTTCACCGACTTTGAGAAACCACATCATGTCTTCAAACTCAAGAAAGCATTGTATGGTCTTAAGCAAGCACCAAAAGCTTGGTACGACCGACTTAAGACTTTCCTTATTGATAACAAATATACTATGGGATTAGTAGATAATACTCTTTTACCAAGAAAAAGGAATCACATATTATCATTGTTCAAATATACGTTGATGACATTATATTCGGATCAACTTGTCAAGAATTATGTGATGATTCCTCTAAAATCATGCACGATTTGGTCTTGAAAGAAATCATGCATGACGAGTTTGAAATGAGTATGATGGGCGAGATAAATTTCTTTCTAGGACTTCAAATAAAACAACTAGAAGATGGCATATTCTTTAACCAATCTAAATATATAAAAGACATGCTTAGGAAATTTGGTCTTGAAGATTCCAAACCAACTAAGACACCCATGTCCTCGGACACTAAACTAACCAAGGATGAGGAAGGAGAATCCGTAGATAACACTAAATATAGAGGAATGATTGGTAGCCTACTCTATCTTACGGCTAGTAGACCCGACATTATGTTTAGTTTTTGTCTATGTGCTCGCTTTCAAGAAAACCCAAAGGCATCACACTTAGAAGCCCTAAAAAGGATTTTTAGATACATTAAGGGAACAACGTGTTTAGGATTATGGTATCCCAAAGGAACGGGTGTAGAAACCATAGTGTATGCCGACTCGGATCATGCCGGTGACTATGTCGATAGAAAAAGTACAAGTGGTATTTGCACTTTTGTTGGACATTATCTCACCTCATGGTTTGCAAAGAAGCAAACGGCCTTGGCCATCTCAACTATTGAAGCCGAGTACGTCTCAGCCGGAAAAGCATGTCAACAAGCTCTTTGGATGAAGCAAGATCTCGTAGATTACGGAATTCATCTCAACAACATTGTGATACTTTGCGACAACAAAGGAGCCATCGATCTCAGCAAGAATCCCGTTCAACATGCTCGTACAAAGCATATTGAAATCCGCCATCACTTTCTTCGCGACAATGTTCAAAAAGGAAACATTTCAATCGAGAAAGTATCCTCCGAAGACAACATTGCCGACATCTTAACTAAGCCCCTTAAACGAGAACCTTTTAATCTTCTTAGACTTGGTTTAGGGTTAATGGAACCAAACATGTAGGATAAACATAGCCCAAAACATTAGAATAGTCAAAACTAAACAAATTTGTCTTGTACCTGCTACTGTAGCCACGGCACCAACGACAACAAAGACGGAACCAAAATTTTGGTACCGTCTGGTCCGTGGTGTCTACCGAAGCAAAACTGCTATATACAAATCATCCTCTTCCTCAAAACCCACTTTACCAAAACGTGTAAAACTTAAACCAAGCTCATTATTGTCATCTTCCAACTCACTAATCACTGAAGATAACATCATTGTAAGTATCCTAACTACATTTCATCTCTTAATTCCGAGTCTAGGATTCTTATTTATGCACAAAACTATCACAAATCATTACATGGGGTTTTATGTATGCTTTTATACCAAATATGAATTCAATTGGCAAATTGCATGACTAGTCATTGAAATTAGGTACTACATTATCATATTGCATAAACAAATCATGCTTCCCACTAATTGATAGATAATGAATATAAGGCCCTATTCAAACAACCAAACACCCCATGTCAAAAGTTTTGAAAAGCTTCTCACTTGTAGGAAAACAATTTTTTCATTGCTAATACAAATAGAAACGTTAAATTTTCATCACTTGCATGCTCTTTAATACTAAAGGTATTGCATAACTAATATGCATTCCCAGGTATATTCAAATGAAGCCACATTGAATTAGGAGCATTTGGGTTATCTCATGGTATTTGCCAAACACCCCACTAAAACCATCTTTGTTCATAAAATGAGTCGAGATAACCGCAACTCCAAATTGTTTTCATATAGGCACACACTAGAACCAAAAACGTTAAAACTTATTCTCATTTTTTAACATATTAACTCTTGTCCTTAGGAATAACCATGGTAGCCGCAAGATTCTATGATCACAAAGACACCCTTAACTACATTCCCAAACACCACAAAACCAAAGGACTTACCAAGGAACAAGTAGAAATATTTAGGGGTCTAGAATCAAGGTATTTCCATGAGGGTAGAACCATTCACTCATCCTTCCTTGAAAACACCAACCTTCGTGAAGAACTAGCCGCCATTCAATTCGATTGTCTTCTTGACATCGATGAACCAATTTGTCCTAGGTTTGTGTTAGAATTCTATGCTAGTGTGACCTGCTTTAGTGATGAAGACGATGATGAATTTTGTCTTAGGTTTAGAATTAATCAAAACGACTACACCATCACCTTAGCCAACTTTGCTCAAGTGCTAGGAATTCCCAACCGAGGAACTTGTCTCTACTCGGATAAATGGTCACTCACCGCTCTTGATGCTATCAATGACCGCTCTCTACCCTACCAAACCCGTTTGGCCGACAAGGATGTCATCCGTGAACACCTTTTTAACCCAAAAGTGACACAACCCGAGTTACCCGAAAGGGAAAAGAAGTAAACCGAGATCCATATGGAATGGAGCTAAATGAACTTAAGCCCGAATTTAAGAAATGGGAGGAGCTACTTAGAGCCAACGTCATTAGCACCATAGGAAATAGGGATCACATTAACGCTTGCCTTTGTCATATGCTCTACAACTTGTCCACCCGTCAACCATTCAATTTAGCCTACTACATAGCCAGGAGAATGATTGATATTCCAACTCAAGGATCGGTTGCTCTTCCATACGGGATGCTCCTCACCCGTCTCTATAGAAACTTTGCACCAATTCCACCAACACCAAAAGGGATGCACCTTCACTATGAGCTCATCCCTCACATCTTTGTACCTTTGAGTGATGTACGAGTTGCTAAGACAAAAGGCAAGAGAGCAAAACCTCCAACTCCATCATCATCATCATCAAATAGCTCCGAGGATGGTCTTCCAAGCTCTCGTCTTCCGCCTCATGAGTATTATGCGTCTCTTCCCGAAATAGAGAATGAATCAGCGGAGTTCAAGCAAACTAAGGGAATGTTCAAGTGCCTTGGTAGGATGATGAACAAGATTTACAAGAAGTTGGACAAATAAGGGTACTTTTAAGGAGCGTTTGGAACAATACATTATCATTAATGTTTGATACAATTTTGTTGTTTTTATTATGTAGGATGATAATATAACCTGAAACAATGGTGAATGCTAACAATTTCATGCAGGGGGATAGCGCAAGTTTGCTATCAAATTTTACCCATTTTCACTATAATGTGAAAATCAATAAGCCTTGCTCAAAATACATGTTCCACTATGTTTATATATATATTATCTGCTTTTCCTAACTAGAAATGTTTAGTATAACATGTTTTGAGAAGAATTTCAGGTTTCGTAAAAGTCCCCGACACCTAAAAACGAACTCTGTCCATTTTTCTGCACTTCACGGATCGACGGCACCATAATTTTGGTACCGTCGTTATGTAAATTGGTACCGCCGCACTGCATGACAGGGACCGACGGCACCCTTTTTAGGGTTCGGCGCGGTATGATTTTGGTGCCGTGGATCCTTCAGTAACTTTCTCGAATTTCGACTATTTCGTGATTCCAAATTACCATCCAATGCTTATAAATCAATCCTAACTTGCTTATACCCTTATTAGAACTAGTATAATTCACTTAAGTATATAAGAAATCCATTTCCCACCAAAATTCAAAAATTTGAAAAATCCACCCAAGGAGCCCTTTTGCATAAAGGAAGGAACCAAATTTTTGGTACCTTCAAATCCGTGGGTGATCTGAATATTAGGAAATTCCACTCACTAGAACACATTTATTGCAAATCTTTTCTTCTTCACTCCATCTCTCTTGAATGGCTTGACTTGGGTGATATGACTAGCATTCAACCCACTTCCAAATCATTAGGAACCTCATCTCTTCAATGGCTTAACATCAAATCAAACACATTTCTCCATGATTTATCACTTCTATAAATTGAGAGGTTTTACCATGATCATCCTCACACCCTCTTCATTCTTACTATCATCTACCAAAGACAAACCAAAGTCAAAAATGACAAAATCATCTCCAAAACCTTGCAAGAAGACTGCTAGAATTAGTGTGAGGCCTTGTTGCTTCGTTAACCTTAGCTCCTCATCCGAGTCTTCTCCACTCACAATCTCATCTCCCATCCGAGATGATCCAAACCTTACCTTAGCCACACCTAATCAATCACATATTGTGATCACCACTCCACCACCAACAAAAACACCAACTTCACCTCCACCGGCACCCATCCAAACATCCAAAACACCCTCACCACCTTCACCAAGGTCTCCAACTCTCATTCCCATGGAGTTGTTTTCCACTCCACCAACCTCCCCGAATCCTTTCTTGGAGGACTTGGATGACTTGCCTCCTAGGCCAAATCATCCACCACCATTGCCATCCATTGGCTCAATTGAGCGGATGGCTCATAAGTCACCTCGGTCATCTCTTGACCCAAATGCCCCATTAGGGCCTAAACCTCTTCTCTTCCACCCCATTCACAAAGACATTCATGGTCCTTTGTATGGGGATCATTCACTCCCCACATCAATGTCACCTCATCTTGAGGACATTGAGGAGTGTATGTGGGATGCCAATCCCACTAGAGAGGAGATTCAAACCGAACTCCACAACCTCCACCAATTCAAAGGCATGGTGGACTCTCACCTGAGTGAGACAATGCAAATGCAAAGTGCTTTGCTTGCTTCCATCATGACCACCCCAAACATTTCCACCAACACCAACACATCTACCATTCCACCACCACAACCTCCCCAAACATACTACCCCCTAGGCATGGTTGCTCAACTTGTGAGCAAACGGCCCAAACCGTTGATAGGACCCGGGTTATGGTCCTTGACTTTCAAGAAGAAATGAGGTTCATCCTCAATCACATCCTTGAGCGCCTCAACGCTCTTTCTCATCCACCATCAAATTAGGATGGTCATAGTTTCGCATTTCTAGTTTTCTCTTCTTAGGATTATTTTCTTTTTTATTTTCTTGTACTTAAACATATCATTGTGTTCCCATTTCATGATCTTTATTCATGAAAATTTTAACTAATGAATAGTGTGTTTATTATAGTGTTGGAGCTTTTACATAGTATTTAGTAATGCTTGTAAATGATCATTATTACTAACATTTTTTTGTAGCTTTTATTTTCACAATCCATGTATCTTCCCATTAAGCACTCAATTTAGGGGGAGCTTTGATCAAGGGGAGATAATTGCACGGGCTCATTACATTCCGCAACGCCTCTTCTTTTTGTTGAGACAAAAAGGGGGAGAAAATATAGAACTTGATTATATTTTGACTTTTCTTAAAAAGTCAACTGCATACTTTGATTTTCTGAAAAAGTCAACATCATGCATCAACTAGTGAATACTTTGACTTTCATAATAGTCAAACATCATACACTTGCATTATCATTCTCCTTTCAAGTTCTAAAACTAATATTTTTATAACTCTTGCACAAACTTTGTATCTTTTATAAAAATAAAATTTATATTTTGTCCTCAACAAAAGGGGAGATTGTTAATACAAATATCGTCATTAAACGTTATTTATATTTTTGATCTTTACCTAAGTTTTGTTAACGACAAAAAGTAAATTTAATTTGTATAAAAGCTTAAAGCTTGTCAAGTTTAATAGATATTAAAACAAGCTTTTTCAAACAATATATTCATCATTCAAGCATTTACATTTATGATTAGTAACATCTTGATATGACTCTAATCATTATGTATGATAGTAGATTTTAGACTGTGTTAGGTTCTTAAAACCAAACACTACTTATGTACTTGCATATTTCTAAAAATAGAAATACAACATATGACATCATGTAATGCATCATGGAAATCATTGGAAGATTTCATTAGATATTTTGTGTGGATTTGTACTCTTCATATCTTGCACAATCTCACTTAGATAGAGTTGACTTTAGCAAAGATTTGATATCTTGACTGTCAAACCGGCGGTACCAAAATGGTACACAAGCGGAACCCTTTTAAGGGTTCCGCGGTCCGTGGACGCTCCCGTCCACTTTGGCTATAAATAGCAATGTCAAGCCAAGTAGTTTTTCACCCCTTTCTAACATACTCTCATACATATCTTCTCTCTAAACTTTCTAACTCAGTTTCATATCATATTAGTGATCTCTTTTGTAGCAAAGAAGATCAAGTCACATTCAAGCTTCAAACGAGAAGTTGGAAGTCTTGTTTGTTTAGTGTTGTATGATCTTGTGATGATTCATACTTCATTGTTGTATTAAACCATCATAATATTATGAGTGTGAGTGGTTAGTATTTTAGTCCTCAAAATACGTTGTGTGTGGGAGTGGTTGTACCCTTGGAAAGAACTCGACATCTAGCTTAGTGTCGGAAATAGTGTAAGCGAAGTGTAAAGGTTTTCTCCGCCGGTGAAAGGAGCTTGTTGACTAGTGAAGTTAAACTCTCGAGTGTGAGACTCGAGGAGTGGAGTAGGGCAAGGAAAAAGAGTCCTTGTAGACCGAACCACTATAAACAACTTGTTGTGGTTTGATCATTTCTTTCCTTATTTACTCCTTACATATTGCTTGCATATTTCATTAACATATCTAAGATCAATATCAAATCTTTACAATAAGTTTCAAAACAAAGTTTTTAATTGGTAAACTATTCAACCCCCCTTCTAGTTTTCTACATACGGCAAAGACAATATCAGGTCTGCTAGCTGTTAGATACATGAGAGACCCAATAATACTACGGTATTTTGTAGGGTCCACCAATTTCCCATGTAAATCAGCGTCTAGCTTCTTGTTATGAGCCATTGGAGTGGCATAGGTGTCGCAGGTTTTCATTCCAAATTTGTTTAACAATTCAAGGGCATATTTGGACTGACTCAAGAAAATACCACGGGGTGATTGATGAACTTGCAGTCCGAGAAAGAATGTGAGTTCACCCATCATGGACATTTCAAAATTTTTCTTCATTAGTTTTGCAAAAGCGATTGAAAACTTTTTATGTGTAGACCCAAAAATGATGTCATCCACGTAAATTTGAACAATTAAGATATGTGCCCCGTGATATTGTATAAAAAGAGTTGGGTCAACCGAACCTTTGGTGAAATTATTAGCAATGAGGAAAGATGATAGCTTATCGTACCATGCCCGAGGAGTTTGTTTGAGACCATACGAGCTTTGTTCGCTTGTAGACGGATTCGAAACTCGGATCAACGAATCCATCCGGTTGGTGACATAAACCGCTTTTAAGTTGTCCATTGAGAAACGCAGTTTTGACATCCATCCGATAGACCGTCATATTCATATGAGCCGCGAACGCGAGAAATATCCGAAAAGCCTCAAGACGAGCAACCGGAGCAAAAGATTCTTCAAAGTCTATTCCCTCTTCCCGACGATAACCCTTAGCCACCAGACGTGACTTATTTCGGATAACATTTCCTTCAAAGATCCAATTTGTTTTTCCAAATCCATTTGAGACCAATGACGTAGACCCTCGTTGGTATTTCAACCAGCCTCCCATACTTCAAGACGTTTGAATTGGTTGAGTTCTTCTTGCATGGATTCAATCCAGCTGTCTTTTGTCATTGCGTCTTTGATGTTTTTAGGTTCGATTGGCAGCACATGTGAGTGCATAAATGCAATGTTCACCGTCGTGTGAAGACGTTGTCTCGTAACGACTGGTTGATTCGGGTTGCCAATAATGTTTTCCTGAGGATGGTCTTTCGTCCATCTATGTGTGGAGGGTTGATGTTGGTATACATTGTGCAGATTTTGAGGATTCAAATGGCTTGTTGAAGATTCGCGACATCCGTGCGCAGCCTCATTAGCAAACGGGTTGAAGAACGCATTTGGATCAAAATCTGCAGGTTGGGGTACTTCATTCGTAATATCATCACCGGTTCATCATTGTTGGAAGCGGTTTGTTCAACCGTTGTGTTGGAGTCAACCAGTGGTGCTTCTTCAACCGTAGTTGTTGTAGCGGTGTATCGTATAAGAGTATTATCGTGTTGAGCATGAAACAAGCGGATACACCGAGCACGTTCATCAATATCGCCACCGAACAAATGGAGCAAATAACCTTTCCATTTGTTGACGAGTAAGCCGGGGGCTTTGTTCACCTGATGATGGGGTTTGGGGGAAGTTTAAGCGGTTGTGTCCGGTTCTAAGTCTGTTATACTCGTAGCCATTTCCGTAAGTTCATCAAAATGAGCATGAATCGTTTCCATCACCGCTTTGTATGACGATTCCGATTCGAAACCTTTGAATTATCACAAGATCCGATAAAGACTCCAATGTCGGCTTTGGCTTTGAGCTTTCCAAAGTCATCACGATCATTATTCGGATAGCAAAGAGATCCAAATACATGAAAGTGTTTGAGATTCGGTTTTTTTTTATGGACAAGCTCAAAAGGTGTTTTGTTGTGGCGTTTTGTAATCATAGAACGGTTTTGAGTATAGCATGCAGAGATACGCCCATAAGTAATCTGGAAGTTTAGCATTGATTAACATTGTTCTTGCAGCTTCCACTAACGCTTGGTTTCGCTCTTTCGACAACTCCGCTTTTGTTCTGGTGTACGTGCAATAGATGTCCGATGTCAATTCCCACTTTCTCATAGAATTCACGAAGAGTTTGATTATCAAATTCGCCTCTATCTGCTTCGATTAGTCGAACGGTGTTTCAGAGTGAACTTGTATTTTCGTGAGAAAGGTGATGATCATCTGTGGAGCTTGATCTTTGCTTCCAAGAAAGTAGACCCAAGTCCAGTGTGAATAGTCATCAACAATTACTAAGATGTAGTGTTTGCCATTGATCGTTTGCACGCGGATCGGGCCACACAAATCCATGTGAAGAAGATGAAGCACATGCTGAGAGCTATGTTCCACCTTGGAAGGAAAATGAGCACGAGTGCTTTTGCCTTGTTCACAAGCTGAGCAAAGGTGATCTTTTGAATACCAAAATCTTGGGAGTCCTTCAACTAGTTTGTGTCGAGCAAGGTTGGTGATGGTTTGAAAGTTTAGATGTGAGAGAGGACGGTGCCATAGCCAGGATTTTGTTGATGTTGCCTTTGAAAGTAAGCAGATGGGAGAAGAAGCAACCATGTCTTGCATAGAGATAGTGTAAAGACTTGAATTACGCGAGCCTGACATAAGATCGTTTCCTTGTAGATCACTTAATGAAACAAGTTTTCTCCCGAAAGCAACCTCCAAATCTCCATCACGAACCGACCTACAAAACAGATTATGACCGAGGCCTTCCACATAATAAACCCCGCTTATTTCGATGTTCCCATTAATGTAGTCTCCGTAGCCCATGATAGCTGCGAAGTGATCATTCCCTAACCTGACAGTGCCAATGAACTTTGCAATAAAGTTTGATAACACTTTAAGATTGCCTGTCATGTGTCGGGAACATCCGCTATCAACAATCCAGAGAATGATCTCAGATCACCGCATTACACACAAAACAGATGGAATAGAAGTAGATGTGGAACCCGAAATGTTAGAGGGTTCCGTAGCACTTATAGTAGATATACACACATCAATAGCTTTAGGTATCCACTTAAATCCTAGTGTGTTATATATCCATTTCCGCCATCTCCAACTAGTATTTGCTTTAGTCTTAGTGAATGCACTAGGTGGTACTACATTCCTAGGAGGTGAAACTGGAGCTACAGGGATAGCAATGCGTTTCTTAGAATCTAAAGATGGCGGTCTACCAAGCAATGATTTAGAAAGATTAGTGGGCCTAGAGGTATTCCGGTTCTTAGGATTCCTTAAACGAGAGATGATAGCTTTAGCAACACATTTATCATGACAATCTGAATTCATACTTTTACGACAAATAACACAAGGTGCATCGACGAATATCAAAAGTACTTAACGGTTTAGCATTCGTTACATCACTATTTCTATTACATGTGCCAGACGCAATATCTATAGTGGAAGCAACGTGAGTCTTATTCATAGTCCTAGGGTGTTCTTCTACTTTAGCATTCCTGATTGATCTTTTCTTAGGTCGCAACTTCCTATTCTTCGATGTAGTGCTCCTAGGCTGTGAAGTGCGAATGTTTGGAAAAGACGAACTATTCCTGCTTTCAAGTAGAAGGAGGCACGTTAGCAACTTGTGATTTGGCAGTAGGGAGTCTAGGTTCATGAGTACTAAGTGTTACCGGGCTAAATCTCTTAAGATGGTTGGCGGAAGTAGTTCATACTTTCCTAACATTTCTCTTAACTTGAGGATAGTGTGAATCGATCTTGATTTTAAACCTAACATTTCCAAAGAAAATGCATAACTTCTTTAGTGTGTGCAAGATAATGATCAACTTCATTTGATGCTTCATCACGAAGTCTTTTTAGTAAATCAAATATGACACCATATTCCTTTTTAACTTTTACAAGTTCTTGTTCATATTTTGAGATTTGACACTTAAAAGACACGCTTTGATCATCCAGTTGCTCAATTTTAGGATCAGAAGATTTTGCACGCTAATCGGGCGATTTTGTGTTGAAAAGCAAGTTGTTGATCGTGAATATCTTTTGACACCAATTAAGACGACGTATTGCATTTGAAAGTTCGCTTGACAATCGTTTGTTTTCAACTTTTAAGGACTCGACCAAGCACATTATCGGTGTTTTCAACATTTATCACGTAATCAACAAGATCGCCAGAGGTATGATCAAATGCATATGACAAAGAATTCAATAACACAACATTATGGACATCACAGACGATGACATCTTCCAAGAGTCGATCAACATCTTTTCTCAACATTTTCTTTTTACGTTTAGTGTTAGAAATAGATGTTTCCGTTTTCTCGAAAACGACCTTCATTAATCCAAGTTCCTTATGAAAGTCCCTTTCCCAAGACAATGCACAACTTTTCAAATTTTTAACATTTGGTAAAAGATTTTTCTAAAAAATGTCTCTTTGTTCTCTCGCTAGAGGCGATTGAAAGTGTTGAACTTTGATTTCAGAATGATATTCTATCTCATGTTGTAAAGTTTTGAGGTCAGCCATGAAAATGTCAAAATATTTGAGAATTTTGCGATTTTCGTGTTTTGAGTTTACTTCACCGATGGAAGGTAAAGGACCATAAGTTTGTGCATAATCTGGTTGGGGATTAACATTAGAAGACTCAAGTGTTTTTATGATTACCCTTGGTGTGTTAGAAGAATCCGTTGGTGTGACGAAAGTGACCGCTTTTGAATAGTTAAAAGGTTTGTTGTAAACAACTTTTTCTAATTTTGATCGACTCTCGTCTTCTGCATCTAATTCCTCTTGACGATGATATTCAACAACACTCATAACATAATTATCAACTTTATATTTCTGACCGAAACTTCAGGATTTGGTTTGAATGCTTTGGTTGAAAGCTTAGGTTTGTAATCAGCAAGATTCGGTCCATATCCATTTGGATTGGGTTTTAAAGTAAACTTTTCAATGGCTGTGACCGACTCGCCATGTTTGTAAACAACAGTTTTAAACTCTTTAAGTTTGTTTTGTAAGCCGATGATTTCTTCAAGATGATCATCTATTCGTTTCGTTGAATGCTTTTTGTATGCAGAGAACTGTTTTTGACAAGTTAACAACTCAGCCTTAGCTTTTTGATTTTCCAAGGTGAGAGCGTTAATTTGCTTTTTATGTTCATGTTGTAGTTGTTCTATTTCAGACAACAAAGCATTCTTCGAAGCTAGATTACGCATCTGTCTTTCTAAATATTTTTCGCTTTTGATAAGATTTGGCAAAGGTCGCTTCAAAACCGCTTTCACGCTTTTCTTGAGTTTTGAAAAAGTTGAGTTGCTTTTGTAAACATTCAAAATCCTTGGTTAACAGGGCATTTTTGCATTTCAAGTCCTGATTAATGGCATGACATTTTTCCACTATGGTCCGTTGGTCTTGTATTAAACGAGCAAAATCTGGATGAGGCAAAAGTTCGGCGTGTTCAAAGTGAGTCTCAACATGATCATTAATGAGATCCTCAAGTATAACCACGGAGTCAATTTGATTATCAAGGGAAACCGGTTGGTCAATTTGATCGTCAAATATAACTACGGGGTCTAGTTGAAAATCGCCGGAATGAGATGTGGACGGCGATTTTGAACATTCCGAGCTTTGCGGATTCAGATGTTGGCGGAGATATGAGATCGAGATAAATATGGTTTGTTCGGTACTGAGACAAGCCATCAGCTGTCATACACTGGGCTGTGTCACTCATGTGTAACTCATGCATATTGGCCATCAACATAACAATGCATTGGCCGCAAGTCCTCCATATCATCATCGAGTGGCATTTGCCATAAAGCTCTGTTCTTTGTTTGTGAGAGTTCCACCAACTTCATCCTTAAGAGCCAAAAGAAGAGCCTCTTTGAAATAAGCAACGCCCCGGTCCTTGGCTTTGGGCATGCATTAGCCAGTGTCCCTTCTCATTGCAGTTGTAGCATCGAAGACCATTCAACCCATTCTGAGCATTTCCCTGTTCCACCACTGGAGCTCGATTATTATTCCTACCCACAGCATTAAACCCTTAACCACGCCCATCCGGCGACCATAACCACGATTTTGAACTTCAACTCGCCCATTGTTCACAACGCTTGATTCCTTGTATTAGATGAGGAACGAATACGGTTGTTGGATTTGTTGGTATAACGGCTAAAGGCATTAGCAATCATAGCAAATCCTTGTTGCAGTGCTTCAAACGGATCAGATTCCTCATTAGCTTCATTGACAAGGGATTGAGCATTGTTGTTGTTGTATGGAACCAATTGAGTTTGTTGAGATTGAGGCTGTGAAGGATCATGTGGTGTGATTGTAGCAGGTGGTTGAGTTGCTGGTTGAGGAGAATAACTGTTTTGAGCATATAAGGCAAGTTGTTGATTTTCCGGATGTGTCGGTGGAGCAATTTGAGCACGGAGAATCCTTTCTCTATCAACTTCCTTTTCATGAGGTTTCAAGTAATCGTACAATAATCCATATGTAGAATGATGCATGTTTTTCGCTTGACGGAGGAAAATGACATACTTCTCCCATTCAGGACCAAGACTACTCAAGAACTTAGTATTCACCGCAATTCTTGGCATGATGATGTTGTGTTTATCCAAATCATTGATGATGTCTGAAAATCGGTGATGATAGGACTCTAGTGTCTCTCCCGGTTCAATCATGAAGTGTTCATAAGCCAAGTAAATTTTGGATTCCAAATCTTCCGATTGAGTAGATCCTTCCATAAGAAGACGAATATGATCCCACATTTTCTTTGCCGTCTTTTGAGCATCAACACTACGAAGAATTGGGTTTGGTAATCCTAAGAGGATATATTCCATTGCAAGCTCATCTCCTTCATAGTGTAGAAGTTCTTGAGGATTCAAGTCCGCAAAAGAGCAATGTTCGTTTGTTCATCTCTTGGTGGAATGACATTTGGATCTCCGGTACAATGACAGAGGCATCTCAAATGGACCTTCCAAGATAACCTGCTTTAAGAACTTTCCATGTGGATTCTTTAGATCACAAAACCTAAAGAACCTTATCACCCATTGTTCGTAGTTTCCTGGAGTGAGCATTGGAGGTCTATCAAGTGATCCAGCCTCATGAATTGATTATTGGCTGCTTAAAGCTTCAAACATCTTTGCAAACCAAGTGGGTTCCTTCATAGTGTTCCTTGATGGATGTTGATTGAAGTCATTTGTGTACGATTGAACTTGAAGACTTGGTGATGGTTGAACCATTTGAGGTTGTGGATTTGCAGCAAGTTGTGGAGTATGTTGTTGATTAAATTGTTGTTGATATATTGCTTGTTGTTGATTCCATTGTTGATGTTGTGGACTTAATTGTTGTTGACGTTGAGGATGAGGGTAAGTGTAAGGAAATAGTTAGAGTATGGTGGTTGTGACATGTTGATAAACTTGTGTTGGTAAAATGGATCTTTGTAGTCGAATGAACCTTTGTTGATGAAGTATCCTTAAGCGTAGAAATCACAATAGCCAAGTAACACTTATGCGTAAAAACACCAAACTTACGCGTAACAATCAAGAGTTACGCGTAGATTTAGCTTACGCGTAAGTATGGAAAAAGACTCTAAAGTTATCGTGAGACACAAAGTTGCGTAGAAAGTTAGGCGTAGGATTTCTACGCCGTAAGCTTTTATGCTTATGCGTAATTTTAGGTTTTATCCCAAGTGATCTTTTACACTTCACAAGGCAAAAGATATCTAAAGTCGACGTATTTTCAGACTTATCCAAGTAAGAACACACGGAATAAACCACGAAAATGAAGATCAAACCAAGGAAATACTTACGAGTAGTTTTAGGGTTTTACTACGCGTAGGTTTACTCGTAAATTTGATTTTGCTCAAAGTTGTTTCTAAACCAGTTTTGTGTGATGAAATAGCTTCAATAACACCAAAAGACACAAAAGTGTGAAACTTGATTATCCAAATCTCTTAAAACATATGTAGGACTTAACCCGCGTATAAAAACTAGTTTAAAAACACGATCCACGATAAAGTTCCAAACTTTTTGCCAAAAACACGTATTTTAACACCTTAAAACGTTGAAAGTACAAGAATCTTGGATTGAAAAGTGAAAAAATCGAGTTTTTAAGCGAGCCAAAGCACGCGTTACTTTTACGAGTAAGACCGAAACAAAAAAAATCCTTCAAAAACAAGAGTGTTAA
>OU343220.1:213041611-213348750 GCA_910596185.1 Chrysanthemum makinoi
CCCAACTATTTAGCGATTGATACCACTGTTAGGTCACAAGGTTTACCACACAAGATTATAAGAAAGATAGAGAGGCGATTGAACAAGAAATCAAACACACACACACGATATAGTAAGACCGGTTATGCGTAATGATGTGAGTGAAAGAAAAACTTGAACAACCAACCCTCAAGTGAGGGTTATTACAAAGTATTTATAGGCAAGGAGCTAGGGCAACACTCCTACTCCTTCCCTTTCTCCTATGGGCTTGGGCCTAAGCTCATGGGCCTTCTACATAAGCTTAAGGCTAATAACAAACATAAAGGCCATAATAAGCTAATTATTACATATGAGTAACTAACACTTGAATAAGGTTTAGGAGTGATTCCAACAAGTAGATACCTTCAACTTTATCATCAGGCATTCCTTTGAACTGATGTTTTTTCCAGCCACCAACACTGCAACAATAATCTTTCATCATTGAAATCACCTGTGCCTTGGTTGGTTGTCTTGGTTTCTTTTGACCCTTTTTGACTGAAACAATAGCATCTTGAAGTGCTTGATTATTCTTCATCTGAATGAAATCCTTTAACTGAGTTGTTCTTTGTTCTTCAGTTAGAGACTTATCTGCAACTAGGTCAATTGCCTTCTTCTTGACTCACTTGGATCATTAGCAATCAAGAAATCAATTTCTTCTTCAAGGTATATATCTAAACTCGAGTCTTTTCTCTCGAAAATAGTAGGTGGAAAGTAGAAACCGGATTAACATCCATTGGATCAGTGGTGTCCATTCTGCCCAACCTTTTAGCCTCCATGAAGTTTGCAATCTCTATTTCCTCCAGTCTTTTCTTATTAGCAACTTGATCTTCATTGATCTTTCTAGCAACTTCTTCATCATGAGCAATTTGAGCTTGTTCTTTCTTTGAAATCTTTCTACTTGTTTGCTCTTTTGCTCTGCATAACCTGCTTTACCTTTCTTCTTCTTGATTTCTTCCTCTCAGAGTGGTAATAGCTTGATCAACAAGTGGTAACTTCTTCGCAGGGGAATGAAATCGCTGGTTGCAAAAGATCTTGAAAATTTCTTGCTCTAGTTGCTGTTGAGGAACTTCTTGAGTATCAGCTTCCTTAGTACCTTTACTTAAAACACCTTCATCTCCAAAGTCAATTCTCCTCCCCTAGGTTTCAGCATCTGTTTTCCTCCCATGTTTGGGAGAATTTCCCAAATCTTTATTGAAATCTTCTGAATCACCATTATCAGGTGAGGATGGAGATGATATCACAATCTTTGCAGTTTTCCTTTGCTTCAATCCCTGCAACTCTTCCTTCAAGGCCTGAATCTCTTCTTTCAAATGTGTAACATCCTTGGCATTTTGCTCCTTCATCGCATGCCAAGTCTTTCTCCAGAGATTCAACATGCTTTGTTAGTTTGGTACAAAGTTCCATCAATTCCATTTGTTGCCCACTGCCCTCAACACTTCCAACTGTGTGACCTGTTGGGAGAGGTGAATCATAGGGCATTGGCTCAGATTCCTTCCTAGTTGGACTAGGTTGAAGCCTGGAACCACCACTGCTTGTTCCGAAACCAAAAGGATCAAGGACATGCTGTGTTGTAATGGGAGGAGTTGGTCGCTTTTGCCTCCTCTCATAGGTGTGAGAAATCAGGTGGAGTGTAATCAATGTTTGGAGCAGTGATTATGGGTGAGTTTTGTACCCGTGAAATCTTTGCAAGCATTTGAGGAAAAAGAGGTGTAATAATCCTATTGCCATCTTTGTTCATGTTTTGAAAACCTTTAGGCTTAAGGCAACGGATTTTATAAACTCTTGTATGGGGTTGCAGTTGAAATCCATTTAACACTGCTTGCACAAACCTTGGATACATCAAAAATTTTATTGAACTCTTTACATTGCCTTGCATACTTGTAAAAATATATTTAGACCAATTAAAAATCCTATCAGTGGCTAGAAAAACCAAAGGGTAAGCCATTGTTGAAATGAATTGTTCATAAGATGTTTTCTTAGGACTAAGACAATGTAAAAGTGTATGTATCAAAAATCTCCAATGAGGACAGAAACCACTCTTTTTGAAAGTTGCCTTTTTGTTAGTGGTATCATACCCCATGGACGAAAGATGTGTATGAATTTCTGGCATAGGTAATGTGATGATACCATTGAGATCATCCAATTGGAGAATTCTCCTCAAGGATGCCTCAATAACATCAATAGTTACCCCGTCCACAAGTGGCTCTCAAGAGCATCCATCGCTTCATGTGTATCTCTATTTTCAATGGTTATAGACTGAACATAAGTAAAAAACTGTTTGATTTGAGAGATATAGATTGTGGGATTAAGAAGTAAAGCATACCTTATATGGGTAGTGTTTAAAAAGTCCATAATTTGATGAAAAACAGGGCCACTATTGTCGTTTGACTTTTCCAAATAGGCCACTTGGTTGTGCTCATCTGCAAAGGTGATTGGTGCCATAAAATCTTTTGATGAAAAATATAGTATGTCAGTAAGAATTGAATAAACAACTCGCCAATTGAGAGAAAGATATATAGTGGTAGGGTTTAAGAGTTTTGCGCAAGAAAGATTATCTAAAGAAAAGATTTATCTTTAGAAGATAAATAACAATACGGAAAGTAGATAATCCTCTAAAACTTTTACCCTATATATATATGGAAAGCAATTTCTCTTCAACGACTAGTAAAAAATTAGTTACTGACATAACAGTTGTAACGGCTAGATCAACAGTGGTAAAAATAACACTGTCAGGATTGGAAATGTGAACTAGAAGTTAATTTTTCACAAAAATTTTCAAAGAGAAGTGGTAAGAAAAACATATGAAAATTGGAACTGCTCTCATTATAGTTTTTAGCAAACTACCAGCTATCAACGGATTTGATATGTCTTTACCATGAGCCGTTTGCAATGGACTAGCCAACTCTTAATCATAAAGAATATGGTGAGTTGATGACCATATAGTTTTTGGTAAACTATCAACCATAAATGGATTTGCGAAGTCTTTACTAGTAGCCGTTTGCTCTAGACTAGTTGATTCTTATGTGGTTTAGACATGGTGAATCAATAACCATTTGTTGTGTGTCTCAGTTACACACCTTTTAAGATCAACACCCAGCCAAGATTGGTTATATACCTGCAAGTGTTAGTATAACACAAAGAATATGAATAACCAACTTGTTTTAAACAAAGTTACTTTTAACCAAGCCATTATCTAAAAACTATCTTCCCAAAGTCAACCCGATAATATCTATATTTACTTTTCAACCTACCAAAATAGGAAAAATAAATATATCTTTTAATGAACCCTTGTGAACGACTTTGCCTATATAAAGAGGCTCGGCACATCATAGTCTTTATCAAAACACATTCTAACTCACAAAATCCCTAAACATCACCATGATCAATCCTTCCAACATTATTGACATCTCCTCTGATTCTGAGACAGATTTTGTGATCGTTTATGAGTCATCTTCAGAGGCCTCAGGATGGGCAGGTTACTTTCCACCATGTGCTACAAGCTCTTCTTCCAAGAAGCCACCAAAGAAAATTGTCAATCCTGCACCTTCTCTTGAGTTCTACTCTAGTTCATCAGATGATAATGCTGATGATGAGACCTATTCCTTGTCCAAAGAGTTGCCAAGAGCTCTGACAGAAGCATTGAAGACAACTCTCTCAAACATGAAGCAGATATCCATACCAGAAAAGCCTGCAAGACTACCAAGGCTTCCTCCACAAGTTCTTGGTCTTGCTTGTCCAAGAATGCAGTCAACCTTTGAAAACAAGAGGAAGAGAGCACATAAGAACAAGCATGACTATGAGGGCAAGGGCAAGAAGTCAATGGAGTAGCTGGTGTAGGATGTAGGATGTGTTAGGTTGTTATCTTTTGTGTTTTGATTGTGGTTGTTAGCACTCTCTCTTTGAATGTAATGAATCTTCTTCATGAATGGAATAAAGTTTTGTTTTACTTTTTCCACTGTGAGAGTAACTTTTACCACTTCTTGCATTATGGTTTCCACTGTTAGCCTTATTTTCTGCATAAAAATCAGTGGACAAGCAAAAATACAAGCACTAAACAGCAACAACTCCAATGTATACAAAGGAATCCTTCCAACCTGCATATCACAAACATAAACCACACACTGAAAAGCATTGTTAAGGTTAGTAGTGATTAGTAAATAACTCAAAGTGAATAAAATTTCTGCTGGCAGTGGTTAAAACAGTACAAAACCACCCAGTCAACAAGTCAACTACAAGTCATTTATCATGCCACCAAAGTCAAAGACTTCATTTACTCCTCAACAACTTATACCTTCCTCACATTAACTTACTAAATCCAACTTAACTTGTATTAAAGAACGTATAACTCACAAGCCATTCATATCACACATACTCCAAAAACATTTCTCTCTCAACAACTTACTTCTCTCCAAAAATCACCATGAGTCATTCAAACCCTATCAATGTCTCATCTGACAGCTCATTTTCGGATAGTGTATGGGATGATAGTGTTTGGCATTTTGTTCTGAACAATCCAGGTGGAGAGAAGAAAGAGGTGTTTGAAGAGGTTTCTTCAAGAAAGAGAACTCATTTGGCCATGAGCACTACCCCTTCATTTGCTGGTCCATCATCACTCCAACCAATGCCTCAGGATGCCATCATCAAAGAGGACAACTCAGACATAAGTTCCTATGTGTCTCCTTATGAAGAGTCTGATGATGAAACAGCTGAAAGTGTCCTTGCGGTTCCTCCCATTGCAACAGTGCTTCCACCAGAAGAGCTGCAAGCACCACCTTCTCTACCATTGTTGATAGCACCACCACCAGAGGGTCCTTCATCATCCTCACCACCTGTTGGAGGAATGGTGATGGGGCTAGCATGCCCCAAGGTGTGGAGGGTGATCGATAGGCGAATGGCGCCTAAAGTGATGCGAGAGTGGGCCTTCCCAAAGAAGCCTTAGGTGGTAGCTGGGAGTTAGGTTGGGGTAGGGTTGGGGTAGAATGTGAAGCTTGTGTCATCAGTTGGTAGTTGTATGATTTTTTCTGTTTTCCAACTATGTAATGATCTTTGGTTGTGCTGTGACTAATGGATGTACCCTCGCACTCTGTGTGCGAGATTTGTTTAATAATAATAAAAATCCATGTCTTTTTCTTTAAATTCCTTGCATCATACTGGTTGTGATTTCTTTATCTGCAAGAAGCTTTGTGTAGATTACTAGTTTTGATGACCCCTTGACTAGTAACTTTTCCATTAACTCCACCTCCAAAGCGACATCTGTCCATCATAATGTTCAAAATTTGAGCAATAGGACTTGTTGCCAGTCATGTGCCTTGAACATCCACTGTCTGTGTAGCCTTGATCGATCTTTTGTCCTTGGATGTTCCTGCACATATAAGAAAGGAGTTAGTTTCCTTTGGGGACCCAAGCCATGATTGACTTGGATCTGCCTCGTGTATCAATATAGTTAAATCTATCAAAGGTCATTGATACACCATTGGGATTGGTTGATGAGGTAATTCCCTTAGGTTTCCATTCCCAACGTGCTGAGGTCTTCACAGCATTTCCCATGTTACCCCTGGTCTTGTTTACAACCCTTGCAGTGGGAACTTTTGGTTGAGCAGTGGTAACTAATGGTTTAGATTTTGGTACCCACTGTTGGTTATAATTAACCCTTTTATCAGAAAAAGACCTTTTCCCTGTTTGTGCAGATTTTGCAAAAGTTGTTTTGGATTTTGCACTTGTAACAGGTGGTTTATGGTGAGCAGTGTTAACAGTTTTTGCAGTGGCAAAGGTTTTAAGACCACTTCTTAGTTGAACTGCTCTTGGGATCATTATGCTGTATGAATTAGGGTGTATTTTGTTTTGAAACTTGTTAGACTTCACCCTTTTATTCCCATGGACTTCCCTTCTCCCAAAATGATAGTCACAATTAGCATGTAAATGATAAAATCTACCACAGATATAACATGCTTTATTGTACATCACAAAATCACTACCTAGTTGTTGAGATTTAACATAATTCCAACTCCTCTGTTACCCTAGAGTTGATGACTTATTCCTATACATCTCAGGATACCTTACAGTTGGTCTAGGTTTATTAGCTTGTTTCCTAGGTTCCTCTGCTTGATATTTACAACTTTTGGGATAAAAGCCTCTACATTATTTTTAGCATTCTCATCTACAATAGATGAGTCACTTGCACTTTCAAAAACATCAGTTTCATTCTTAACCTGTTCCTCAGTTTTCACAAATGTGTTCTTTAGAGGACCATATTCACGTTCAAGTTCCTGAAATTCTTCTAAACACAGTATGAGCTAAATCTATGCAGAGGTGATGAAACACCCCTTAGAGGTGGAGGAAGATTGTATCCCATACCAGGACTTAACTTTACTAGTAATTTGAGCATTCCAAATTTTATCAATTGACTTAGACTGATAATAACAGGTGTCAACAGTTAAATTGACATTCTCATTTATCTTTTAAAGTTTTTCAAACTCTTCTTTTAGTGCCTCATTCACTGCTGTCTTATGATCTATCTCTCTTCTAAGAATAATCATATCATCATTATATTTTGACTCATTTGATCTATAGTGCTCTAGTTGTTTCTCTAATACAGATATGCCTCTCCTAAGGTTTGTCACAGCATAATTAGCAGCAAACAATTATGTTCTTTGGTTTTCATAAGATTCATTAAGCCGTTCACATTCTCTAGAAGCCCTACATGTTTTAGAACAAATTTCAAAGTTTTGTACCTCAGAGTAAGAGAAAGCCATGAGAGCATGTTTTGTAGACACAAGAGCAGCATCTGAAGGTTGTTCCTCTTGTCCATCAGCCATGAAACTCCAATCATAGCTCACACCATCAATAGCCAACATTTCCTTTGGTTCTTCCACAATTGGTTCTTTCTTTTGCTTGTACCAAGTAGACCTTTTGTCCTGGTTCCTTGGTCTTCTGCATTCTCTAGCAAAATGCCCCAACTTGTGACAATTGAAACACTCTACTTTCTTTTTATCAAACCCTGCAGTTTCACCACCATTGATGTGAATAGGCTCGCCAGTCTTCTTGTAGAATTTCCTAGCCCTCATGCTAAGAAGAGCTATCTGCCATTTTATGTCCATCTCCTCCAAGTCATTTTCATCAATTTGCTCTATGTCTTCATGAGTTAAAATAGAGCCATTAACTTGAGTGGAGATAAAAGCATAAAAGGTAGGATCTCCAATACCAGCAACCTTCTTCTTTGAACCTGCAGTGGTAACACTAGCATTACCAGTGGAAACTGTAGAACCAACAGTGGCAAAATCATCATCATTGTCATCTTTAGAATCATCACAGTCTACAGAGGTTGACAACAATGCCAAGCTGTTAGAGCTTGTACCAAGTTTCCCCGCCTTCTTCAATCTTTGTTCAATGAGTTTGAAGTTATTGTAAAGATCATTGAGCTTCATAGTTTCAATCTCTGGTTTATTTTCCCAGACTGTAACATTTTTATGAAACTCAGAAGGCAAACTTCTTAGAAACTTCAAATTGAGATCTTCCTTTTCTACCTCAATGCCAAACACAGTCAGTTATGTGACAATCTTCTAGAGTTTGGTGAAGATGCTGTCAAGTGAGTCATTGCTTGAAGCAGAGAAGTTTTCATAACTTTGCTTCAACAATGTCTTTTGTGTCTTCTTTGTAGCATCATTGCCACCAAACACTGAGCAAATCTCTTCAAAAGTTCTTTTGCTGTCTTGTACTTGCTGAAAGCAATGATCTGGTCTTTAGGAAGAGTCATTAGTAACAAACTTCTGGCCTTCAGGTCATTCTTCTTCTTTGCGCTTTCATCATTAGTCTCAGGTACAGAAATTGTTACAACTTCTGTGTCACCAACTTTCTCAGTCTTCGTAATAGACTTGAAGGAATTACCAGTTAAGATGATCTCCCATAGAGCATAGTCTTGTATGAGAAATTATTGCTCAATCATTATCCTCCACATCTCAAACTCATTAAGTTTGAGCTTAGGAAGCCTTGGAGTAGAGTTGGACTGGTTGTTTTCCATCTCCATTGATTTGAGTGAGTAGGCTAAGCTTATTCCTTGGATCTTCTAAATCAAAATATCAGAACCTGCGCTCTGATACCACTTGATGGATCTAAACACACACCTTGTGTTAGTGATACTTTGAATTATATTAATAAGCACGCGGAATATACTTAGTAATACTTAGAAGACGGATTATATGATGTAATGTAAGTGAACAGTTTAACACAAAGCTCCAATATTATTAAGAAATAATTCGAGTGATCTTGCTTATCACTAGGGTTACACCTTGAAGCTTATATGAATAATACGTGAGTATTCCGTACTCTAAACAATGACCTAGGATCTCCTTTTATAGCACAAGGAGTCCTTTACAAGATAAGTATAATCCTAACAATATAGAATATACTCAAGATCTTTTTTATACTTATCTATACACGGATACATAACAATTATCCTAATAGCAGTGGTAATATATGTACTGGCAATGGTAATGAGTTTCCACTGCTAGTGTAATCTTTAGCAGTGTCTTCTACAGCTTATCAGTGGTAACTGTTAGCTTTATTCCCATCACTCCTCATCTTCACTACCGGAGCAAGATTCGTCATCATCACTTGATTCCGTTGTTGCCTTTAGAGCAACGGATTTGACTTTCTCTCTTTTTCCTTTGATGATTTCCGAATCTTTCTCCATCACCATTTCGTGTACTTTGAGGTTTCCGATTAGCTCGTCTAGTGACATTTTTGAGAGATCTTTTGATTCCTCAATAGCCGTTACTTTAGCTCTCCACTTCGGATGGAGTGCTCTAAGAAATTTCCTGACAAAGTTCTTATTATGAAAAGATTCATCAAGTGCTTTAAGAGATGTAATAATAGTATTAAAGCGAGCAAAACCACAATCAATGGTTTCATCTTCAGGGATAACAAATTGTTCATATTGTTGAACAAGAAGATCAATTTTGTTATCTTTGACTTGTGAATTTCCTTGAAGTGTAATAATCAAAGATTCCCAAATGTCTTTAGCGGTTTCACACATAAAAATTCTTTCATATTCTTTTCTAGGCAAAGCATTATAAAGCATCATTTTAGCTTCATTATTTTTCGCTATTAATTTCTTTTGATCATCAACAGAAATATCTTTTGTTGTAGAACTAAATTCTCCTTTAATTATAACAAACCAAAGATCTATATCTTTTGATTTTACATATGTTTCAAAACGATTTTTCCAATAGATAAATCCATTGGTTTCAAAGAGTGGTGGTCTTTGCATAGATTGCCCTTCTTTAAAGTTTTCAGAATCCATGAATCGTTTCAAGTTTATAAAATACAATATATTTTAGAAATTCTTGAGCAACGAGGCTCTGGTACCAATTGTGGAAAACTAGAAGGGGGGTTGAATAGTTTACCGATTAAAAACTTTGTTTTGAAACTTATTGAAAGATCAATTGATATTGATCTTGGATATGTTAGTGAATAATAATCAATATGCAAGCAATATATATAAAGAGTAAATAAGGAAAGAAACAATCAAACCACGACACGTTGTTTATAGTGGTTCGGTCTACAAGGACTCTTTTTCTTTGCCCTACTCCACTCCCCGAGTCTCACACTCGAGAGTTTAACTTCACTAGTCAACAAGCTCCTTTTACCGGCGGAGAAACCTTTACACTTCACTTACACACTATTTTCGACACTAAGCTAGATGTCGAGTTCTTTTCAAGGGTACAACCACTCCCACACACAATGTATTTTAATGACTAAAATACTAACCACTCACACTCACAAGATTATGATGGTTTGGTACAACAATGATGTATGAATCAATACTAGATCATACAACACCAAACAAACAAGACTTCCAACTATTTGTTGAAGCTTGAATATGCCTTGATCTTCTTTGCTACAAAAGAGGATCACTATAATGATATGAAACTGAGTTAGAAATGTTAGAGAGAAGGAATGTATGTGAATATGCTAGAAAGGGATGAGAAACAACTTGGTTTGGCTTTGATATTTATAGCCAAAATGATCAGCAGGCCCCACGGACCACGGATCCCTCAAAAGGGTTCCGCCCGTGTAAACTTTTGGTGCCGCCGGGGTCTGACAGCAAGATCACCAAAATCTTACCAAAGTCAACCATATTTATCCAAGATTGTGTAAGATATGTAGAGTCTAAATCTACATAAAATATCTAGTGAAATCTTCTAGAGATTTCAATGATGCACTATATGATGTCATGTGTTGTTTTCTATTTTTAGAAATATGTTAAAATGTAAATACATATGTAATGTTTTGTTTTAAGAAACTAAAACATGCTTGATCTAAAAATGTTCACATACATTATGGTTTAGAGTCATATCAATAATATGATTAATCAAAATGTAAATGCTTGAGTGATGAAGATATTATTTGAAAAGCTTGTTTTAATATCTATTAAACTTGACAAGCTTTAAGCTTTATAAAAATTAAATTTACTTTTGTCGTTAACAAAACTTAGATAAAGATCATAAAATATAAATAACGTTTAATGACGATATTTGTATTAACATCAATGTATCCCAACTTTCCTTTACAGGAGCGGCAAAGGTTTCGCATTTTGAAATCTTGTGTCGGGGGCAAAGGTTTCGCATTTTGAAATATTGTGTCGCGTTCATAACGCCATGCCAGCGGTTGGTCCGTTTCAGTGTTTTTATATAAAGTCCAAGAAGAAAGGGTGGTTGTCATTTAGTAAGCGTTCGGACAGTGCCGCGTTTGTTATACAAAGCCCCTTAACTCCCTTAAAAGTTGGAATGGCCACTTTTTCTGGGTTTGATGCCTTTGCTTGCGCCGTTACCTTTCCATGGCATACCGCCAAAAGTGTTGTAAAAGATCCTCTTCCTAAACCCAGCGAATTTAGCATCGATGATTATGCCACCCTTGTTTCCCATCCTTCTCCATTCTGGAAGTTTCCGGAAATCTTTCTTTGTTGGGTTGGATTAAGTCGTACTATAATTTAGATGAGGAGACTTATCCCTCATTTTATTGACGACGACGGACAAGGTGGGTACTTGTTGTTATATATGTGTCCCTTATTTTGTTGCTTTGGAATCTCCTTTTGACTTTCTCCCTTCTTTGTGCAGTGATGGACTTGTTTGCTTTTATCAAGGTTGCGGATCCCACCAAGGTAAAAGTCGTTGAAAGGGAGCGATTCTAAGGGGAGCCGAAACTGTTGGATTCTATTGCGCCCGCTCGCTCGCTGATGGACTTGTTTCCTTCCTGTTGCGCCCGCTCGCTCAGAGGGCGTACTTGAAGCTAGTGTTGACAAGCTTTTTGTATCTGATGGCGGTGATAATGTTGGAGATCAGTTAGCTGCGGAGTTGTGGCTTCGGTAGCTGAAGATACTGTTGCTAGGCCGAAGGAGGAAAGAAAGGAAAAATCCACTTTCGCAGGTGCTAATGAACCTTCTCATCCTGCAAAGAAGCTAAGGGATGACCACGGAACATCCAGCAGGTCTTCTGTTGGCGGTAAGACTAGGTCCGTTCTTCAGAGATTGCTGGCTGGGAGCGTTCTGAATGCTGAGGTTGGTGTTGAGGTTGTGCAGACTCTGCCCTTTATTACTTCTTCTATTTCAACCACACCAGAGCATGAGACTGTGGTTCATGCTGACTCCGCCACTGGGCATAATCTGCGCTTTGTTAGTCCTGGCCAAAGGTTTGTCATCTATTCGGACTCTTCTCATCATTCCATCACCTCTGCTGCTGAAGCTGAGGTTGATTCTTTTATCAGGTCCGATACTTCTCCTGTGATGACAGCAGCCACCATTACTACCACTGTGCCTGTCCCAACTTCAACTTTGAAGGAAACGGTTCTTAGTCCTTCTCCTTTCCTTGCGGGTTCTTCTTCGGCTAGTGGTGCCGATCAGGATGTCGGTGGTTTTTCGGAACTTTTCGGCAACGAACTCTTAATCGGAAATATCCGTGCTGCAGTTGATGTGGACCCCGGCCTTCTGCACGAGACTTATATTTCGAGGTGGAGTGTGACCAACGGCTCCCTCCTTGATGACCCTAATGAGTGTCGCTTAATGGTTGATGAGTTTGCTCCTCCTAGGTTTTTTGCTTCAGTTCGCAGCATGGATCATGATTAGTTGTTTTCAGAGTTCAACGTTGGATCTGCTCGCAATTATGTTTGGGCGTTGAAGTCAGTATGCGTGCCGAATATAATATTAAGGAGAAGAGGAGGCTATCCGCTAAGTGTGATCAGCAGGCTAGGTTACTGGAAGACAAGGATAATGAGATTGCTAAGTTAGAGGCTAGGATGTTGCTAGCGGAGGCTGCGGCCACGGAAGTGATTTAGCTCCGCAACCGGGTCTCCACCCTTGAAGCTGTGGAGAAAGATCGTGATACCTTGGCTGCGAAGGTGACAGAGATTGAATCTTTCGCAGTTAGCAAAAATCAGGAACTTGCGGGGTTGAACTCTACTATTGCGTCTCTGAGGTCTCAAAATGACGGTCTTGTCAGTCAGGTTTGTATCTTTAAACTTAGTTATTTTGTATATCTTTTTTTTTTTTTAATCTTATCTGTTTCATGCCCTTCTTGGTGTAGGTGCAAGCATTGAAAGGTAAATGTTCATGTCTCTGTGCCCAGATTTTGGTGTCCTATCGATATCGTACCATATTGAAAACTTGTCTAGTGTTATAATCGTTACGGATCATGGAGGCGTCAATCTGATATGGCACTGATTTTTTTTTCTTTTTCATCAAACTTTTGCAGCATAACAATACAGATGAAGCTTTGATATTGTATTATACCAAGTAAAATATCTTTATGAGCCGGGAAAATGGGTGATTATACGAAATAAAGTTTTGTGTTTCGTTCCAACTCACATCGGTTTATATTCCACAAAAGGGTTTTATATCGTACAGGTTACCTAACTTTCTCACTTTGTTCGCCTAAGTTACCCAACTAGTTTTTTGTTCAAACAGGTTATTGGACTACACGAGGTTGACATTCAGGTTACTGAACTTCAATGTGTGTTTCAATCAGGTTACTATGGACGAAAATACCCCTCTTTTCATTTTTGTTAAATACATAAATGGTCCCTGTGGTTTGCCCGGTGTTACGAATTCAGTCAAGTTTTCATTTTTGTTACGTTTTCGTAAGTTTTCATAAGTTTTCGTCCGTTTTCTTCCGTTTGTATACATTTTCTTACGTTTTTATCCGTTTTTATACAATTTTATCCGTTTATATATGTTTTCAATGACCAAATCCCAAGTAATGGCCGAAACATATCAATGATCAATAAATCAATTAGGTAAAATCATTTATAAAATAAAGCAACACACTGTCTACTAAATCGTTATGGGCTTCGACCCATTATATGACTAAATGCACCATAACTGGTAACAAAACGCACCCTGGTCAGTGGAAATCCACAAACACCCCATTTATATACTTATCGAATGAGCAGAAAAAAAAATCTAAGAAATAAGCAGAAAAATAAGTTCGAGTAAACATGCAAAAGAAGTAAGCTAGAAAACAAGCAAACAAACAGACGCCCCTCGTGGGTGAACCGAATCACAATTAAACATTGGCACCATATGTGGGTTCTTTACTTGACCGAGAGCACACAAAAATGACCCTATATGGGTCGTGGTGGCTGAACCGTAACAACAAACAACAACCATTCAAACGCAACATACAACACACCTTAGTGGTGTTTCTCATAGACAGATTTCACACGCAACACAAATACACTCGACACCTTATGGTGTCGTGATACTAACTTAAGAAAATGGTGCTTTGTAATTTATACTAAATTAACAAACACACGCAAAACGTATAAAAACGGATCGAGACGAGGAAAAACGGATGAAAACGGATAAAAACATAAGAAAATGGATAAAAGCGTAAGAAAATGTATACAGACGGAAGAAAACGGACGAAAACTTATGAAAACGTAACAAAAATGAAAATTGGACTGAATTCGTAACACTGGGCAAACCACAGGGACCATTTATGTACTTATAAAAAATGAAAAGAAGGGTATTTTCGTCAATAGTAACCTGATTGAAACACACTTTTAAGTTCAGTAACCTGAATGTCAACCCCGTGTAGTCCAATAACATTTTTAAACAAAAAATTAGTTGGGTAACTTAGACAAACAAAGTGGAAAAATTGAGTAACATGTCTGATATAAAACATTCCACAAAAAGGTAATGTTTGAGAAATAGTCGCATCACTTCTATTATATACTCTGACTTAAAGTTGTCCGTTAAATTATACGAGTTAAAACTCTTAAACATGTTTTTGACGACCATGTAAATATCCAATTCGAATATTAGAAAAACTCCGGTTAAAACCAAAAAGGATACACAGGATTAGTGTTTCTTCATCGATTCAAACATTTTGGAGAAATCACATACATGCTTGGTAAAAATAACAAGATTGAGGTAAATCAATAAAGGTTTAAACTTTGTTAATGCAAGTCTTGGCCATTTTCAAAAAAATAAAGGTTGAAACATAAAAGGAAAAATAAATTATTGACGACTTATTACATCATCGCGTAAACAATTGTTCCAACGAGAGCCGTTGATATCCAATCTAACGGAAGAGAGGATAGCATGATTAGGTAAGGCTGATGTAAGCAAATGCGAGGAAGGGCAAAACGGTAAAAAGCAAAGTTGGAAGAAGCGTGCAAAGGAAGTGGCAGTTAATGATGGTTGTTTACTTGTTTTAGACGAAAGCTTGTATTTGAGTAACGTTTTAAGTGGAAAAATAATTTGTGTGAGATAAGGGTATTGTCGGAAATTCAACATAATATATGAGAAGATATTTGTTTTACCAACACAAATTATCACTTGCAAAATACTTTTCTTTTTACGTTATATTCGAAAATACACACTTTTTATCTAATGTTCTAGTTCAATTTCAATACTGGTTCTGATTCAGTTTTAATATCAATGATTATACTAAAGAAACGAGTGATCATGACGCACGTCGAATGATCTTGGTTCACTGGATTAGAAATCGATACTATGAGATGAGCTAATAAGAAGTTTTATATGGTTTATGATTCTGAAACAAGTTATGTTTTATAAAAATAATTGCTGCCTAAATTGAAGATAATTGTGAATAGAGATGAGGCATACATAGCTTAAAATATATAGATTGCTTTTATAAAAGCTACGTAAAGTATTTTTCAATTTTACTATAAAAGATTATGTAAAGTTGTTTTTCAAATCTTTGATAATTTCGTCTACCAAACAACTGTTATGTTATGTATTAGCTAAAAAGGTAAGTATAATGTTCTAATAATTTTGTATGCCAAAATACTCATAATATTACTAAAGATTTGTTATAACATCAGATTGTTTATGTTAATATCTTTAACTTTAGATTCTACCATATGTCTATCTTTTTCTTTTTTTTATCAGAACCATATGTCATCACAAAACATAACTTTCACACAAACTATAGAATATAATCCAATGGCTTAAAATTTCTTTTGCTTTTTTAGGTTGAACAAAGCTATAAGTATTAACTAATTACTAATCTAAATGAATAGTTAACCATTCTGTAATTTTTTACTAGAGGACAATTTTATGAATTTCATGAATCAAGGATGTAGCAAATTTTGGTTTCCATTAGGCTACTCGGCAAGTGGATGATTTCATTCACCTCACATGCCAATTCACCCGCCACTCCCATGCAGTCATCAAGCACTCACGTATTTCAAGAGCAACTAAGGTGAGTCGCTCACCTTCTTGATTTTGTAAAAAGTAATAGTTTAAGAGTTAAGGTGATTATTAAAAAATTAGGAGTTAAGGTGAGTGGAAGTGCGTGTCTTGTCTATGAAAAGGTGAGTGAAAGAGAGAGGAGGGAACAACTTGACGTGACGCTAAGGTGTAGGATGAATATGTATATACCTTGCCATCTAGCCTTAGAATTAGCGTACCAATTTCTCATTCCCAAGACACAACGGGAAAGATCAACAATTTTGATTACCATAAAGGCATAAACAAGGTAAAAAAATTAAAAACATTAATAAAAAAAATCATACAATTCAAGTTAAGAATGTGTTACATAATTTTGTTTTTTCAGAACGATAATTTTTAACTATCTCATAACATTAACACCACAAATTTATCTCACATGTCTTAAGCATGATTTGAACCAATAACCATTTGATTAAAAAGCTTCTCAAATAACATGTGGTACTATTGAAACACAAACTTTTATGTGGTACATAATCTTAAGTATTACTAGTTTAGAGTGAGGGATTCTCGTTCTGGTTGATGTAATGGTGATTTGATAAGGATTATGATTATTGTCATTCTACTAGGTTTTAGTCTTTTTTATCCACATGCCTTACGTGAATATCCAAATGACTAATCAAGGAACATGTGCTCAATGCACGAGGTGAGGTCTTTGAGAAATAATCAGCCAGCCGTAAAAAAAAGTGCACATAACTAGTTCCCATAGCTTTAAACTTTAAAAAAAAAGTAAGAGCATATCTTATAACAAGAATACAACTTTTTATTAAAATTGAACAAAAGTGTAGTTTAATCCAACATCATCCCCATCCTCCATCACAAAAACAACACATTTTGACCCAAATGTCTCTTTTGAAAACAGTCACAATAGGCTATGTCTAGTTCCGTACAGATAAAAATCAAGCATGATATGGAAAATAAATATGGCGTGCAAAAAACATAATGGAAAATTGTTTTGTTATAAGAAGCAGGCCAATATAGTTAGTAATTATGAAAATAGTACCAAGGGTATAAATGGAAAAATAAAAAAAGCGAGAGGGTATATGTCCCGGTCAGCAGGCGGCAGAATAACTAAAAATGCCGCTTTCTTGTCCCCCTTTGCAGTTTTCTCGCCTCTTTTCCTCTGTCCCCTTTGTAATTTTTTACGTAACTTACACCTTAATTTCTTTCTTTCGAATCCTTTTACTTCTCTTTGTTTACAGTTTTTGTTCTTTGGTTTTCATTTTTTTATTATACTCGTGAGAAGTTTTTGTAGACTTTTAGAATGGATTTTTTTTTAAAGGCCGGGAATTTTAATGGAAAAAAAAGGCTTCAAGTAACTGTACAAAATAAAGAAAAATGAAAACAAGAATAACAAGAACTGAATAAATTTGTTTATAAAACGTAACATGCATTGTTTTATTAAAGTGCAACTAGATACTTTTATTAGGAATAAAGAAAGATTTAAGATCATTTGAGGACAAAAAATTGTTTACATATCAAAGGATCAATCTTCACCATTCATTTTTATTTGATCTAATGTATGAGATTAAATTTAAAAAAACCACTTTCATTCTTTTTTTTTTCAAATATTAATATCTTTCAAACCGTTAATCGTTAAGCGAAAAAAAATATATCATCGCGACGAGCATTTAATTATCTTTTTATAGATAGGCACTTTGACATACTTTCGACAAAAAAAAAAAAAAAAATCGTATTTTTCACCTTTTTTTTTTAAAGTTTTTTCGTTTTTTTTACGTTACTGAAATTTGCATTAAAAATCATACTCCCTCCGTCACAAATTAATTGTCCTCATTTGACTTTTTAAAGTCTCAATTTCTTAACTTTGATCTTATATATTTTTGTTTGTGTTATATAATAATTGATGCAAAATTTATGAATGGATTGCCTATATAATGGTTTTTCATTGGTGTAATTTTCATCAAGTATTATATAACACATAAAAATATCAAGAATCAAAGTTGAGAAATTAAGACTTTAAAAAGTCAAATGAGGACAATCATTTTGGGACGGAGGTAGTATATGATAAAGCACTAATTTGAATATCACATGTGATATTAGTGTAATATCATATATGATATGTAATATCACATGTGATAGTGTAATATCACATATGATATTACATATCATATACGTAGTATGATTTAACACTAATATCACATGTGATAATCAACTTAGTGTTTTATCATATATGATTTTTTTCATGCAAATTTCAGTAACGTAAAAAAAACGAAAAAACGTGAAAAAAAAACGATTTTTTTCTTTTTTCGAAAGTATATCAAAGTGCCAGTATATAGAAAGATAATTAAATGCTCGTCGCGACGGTGTAAATATTTTCGCTTAACGATTAACGGTTTAAGAGATATTTAAATTATAAAAAATAAGTGAAATAATAAAATGTTTTTAATCTCAACCATTGATTTCTTTTTAAATGGATGGTTGAGATGAGTCCCTGTGAGAAAAGTTTTGTATGTAAAATAACTCTCGAAAAGTTTGAAAATGTTGGTCCAACAGTCATTCTTAACAGCATGAATCTAGCCACCATTCAACTTGTTCCCGAATTTTGTTCGTATTGACAATAACCTTCTTGTGCTACTATAAATAGCCTTGCAATATCCAAAGAGGAGTCCTGAACGCAATCCCTATTCTAAATCACAGGAAGGGGCAGAGTTGTTGTCCATTCATTGTTAGCGAGTGGATCATATACAATTTGGGATAAAATACCACTCCGGAATGTAATTGTGATTAATGAATAATGTAACATGCCAAATACAATATAAATAATAATGACTAGGGCTAAGCTTACTAATTATCATACAATGAGTTTAAAGTCTAAATATAACATAACTCGCTAACAGCTCTCCTTAGTTAGAGCAAGAGAATGATGAACACTTCAACAGGAATGAAACTCATCAACAATGCAGTAGGAATGCTCTTAGTGAAAATGTCAGCATATTGATAGGGAAAAGGCACATGAAGTACTTGAACCTGTCTATTAGCAACCAAATCACGAACAAAATATATATCAATCTCAATATGTTTCGCTCGCTGATGTTGAACTAGACTAGAAGACAAGTAAACTGCACTAACATTATGACAATAGACTAGAGTAACCGAAAATAAGAGTGTATTAAGCTCTCGTAACAAATTCAAAGAACCAACTAGTCTCGGCAACTGCATTGGAAACACTATGATACTCAACCTCAGCACTAGACCGAGAAAAGCATCAATTGACGTTTAGATGACCAGGAGAGTAAGTCGCTGCCAATGAACACACAATAACCCGAAGTAGACATGCGAGTAACGGGACAACTGGCCTAATCCGCATTTGAATATGCAACCAAAGATGTAATGGAAGAGGAAAATAATTGCAACACATAATTAATGTACCACGAATATACAACATAATCCGCTTAAGAGCATATAAAGACAAGCCAGCTGAACCGCATAAGAAATGTCAGGACGTGTGAAAGTAAGATACATAAGAGCGCCTGCAAGACTGTGATATAGTGCCTGATTAGACACAGGGTTACCGTCAGCCCCTAACTTGGATTCAATATCAACAAGTGTCCGGCACGGGTTGTAATGAACCATATGGGCCCTCTCAAGATTAGCCGCATACTTACGTTGAGACCAAAAAAAAACATCCCAAACGGAATACGCGTAACAAAAATACCAAGAAAATAATTAAAAGAACCAAGGTCATTCATAGAAAACTCCCGATGTAATGAAGCAATAATCCGGTGTAATAAGGTTTGCAGGGAAGGTAGTCAAGACAATATAATAAACATATAAAAGCAAATAAGCAGTGTCAATCCCCTATTTGTAGATAAATAAAGATGAGTCACAACGGTATGACAAAACCAACACAGGTAATATATGCAGCAAAACGCTGAAACTAGGCTCGAGGAGCCTGCTTAAGACCATATAGAGATCTTTACAATAAACAAACATGACCAGGACGTTGTGGGTCCCGAATAGCAGGATGTTGATGCATATAAACCGTATCAAATAAATCCCATGTAAAAATTCACTCTTGATATCGAACTGATGAACAAGGCATTGCCAAGTAACAACAAGACTAAGAACAATCCAAATAGTAGTCTGTTTAACAACCAAACTAAAAGTCTCATCAACATCAATACCAAGAAGCTATGTGTTTTCATTCGCCACAAGACGAGCTTTGTAACGACTGAAAGTATCATCTGCTAAATAATTATGTCGGAACAACCACATGAAACGAACAATGTTCGCATCTTTTGGTCACGGCACAAGTGTCCAAGTATTATTATTAATGAGCGCATTATATTTATCACATATGGTATTATGCCCATTAAGGTCATTAAAGGCTTCACTATACGATTTAGGTAAAGGAGAAATAGTTAACACATTTAAACTAAGACGCTCTGGAGGACGATTGTCCTGACATGAAAACGAGTGACCATAGGATGAATAGAAACCGAGTTTGGGTTTGAATTAATTTGGGTCGTAGTATTAGGAGGTTTTTGTTGGGCACGTTGGATCAAAAAGGCTGGTGGTGTAATCGGTCTAGCTTGGGGCGAAGAAGAGTTGATTGGTGGGCCGTAGAAGGGGATGATGTGGACGGGGACATGGGTGCAGTATTGGGTACAGGTGTAGGTTAGGTCAAAGTGGCCTGCTGGGTTGAATGGGAAGGTGTCTCACGAGTGGAGAGAATTGGAACATTGTGTATAGAAGGTCCAATGGGTAAATTGGCAAGTGATGCGTGAATGAGTTGATTAAGTAAATTCGAAGGTGTATCTAAAAAAGTGTAGGAAGGAGACGAGTTGACCTCATTGAGCCATAAGGAAAGACGATTTCATCAAAGATAACATGTCGAGAAAGAATGATTTTATTCGTGTTCAAATCGAGACATAGATACCTACGATGATTGGATAGGTAACCAAGAATATGGAAGGTGTAGGACTCAGTTCAAGCTTGTTATTAACATATAAATGGGGGTAACGCATGCAACCAAAGATACGCAAGAACGTGTAATCAGGTTTGGTGCCAAACAAGCGGGTGTGAGTGACATCATTGGCGATGGCACTACACTAGTACAAAAACGGGATTTGGTCACGCATGGTCGAAATGGAACGGCCACACATTCGCATATTTGTGTGGCTGAAGGTACGAAAATTGACAACATTTACTAATTAGTCACACATGAAAATTTTGATTGTGTGACCATTAGAACTGTATCGCCACACAATTGAACATTGTGTGGCTAAAGGTATCTGGTGATTTTGTTTCTGATCATTTAGCCACATATGAATTTGGAACGCGTGACAAATACAAGTAACCTTGATGCGTTAGTCACATGAAGTAATTTTTGTGTGTCTAAATCATAGAGTCAAGTTTTGTCACACATTATTTAAGGGTGACCGATATGTTTTGCCAACTCTTTAGCCACATCTGAAATTGGAACAAGTGACAAATGAAAAGTAAGGTTGAAGAATTAGTCACGATATACATATAAACAGTGACAAATATATGTCACACACTTGAACACTGTGACCAAAAGCCATATAGGGTCACACTAAATGTTTTGTCACACCTTCAAGTATGTAGCCAAAATCCAGTACATATGTTCACATAAGTTAATATGTGTTTTAAAGTTTAGTTTGTGTTAGCTTGCCAAAAGCTAATCTATAAAGTCACATTTGCTACTAGCACCGTGACCAAATGCCATTTATGGTCACGCTAAACGTTTTGTCACACATATTATTTAAGTGTAGCCAAAATCACGTACATATGGTCACGTAACTTAATATGTGGCAATTGGATGATCAATAGTCACTCAAAATACATGTTTCTTCACTTTAAACACCATATGGTCACACTTATTAACACTTTTAGCCACTTTATGGTTAATTGTATGTGACTAAATACCCAAAACAAACATGCTTTGTGTTACTAAATGTTAGAAAAGGCCACACAAACATAAAATTCATGTGGCCATTGGATGATCAATAGTCCCATAAAATACACGTTTCTTCACTTGAAACACCATATATGGTCACGCTTATTAACACTTTTAGCCACTTTATGATTAATTGTATGTGACTAAATACCCAAAACAAACATTCTTTGTGTGACTAAATGTTAGAAAATGCCACACAAACATAAATTTAATGTGGCCATCGGATGATCAATAGTCACACAAAACACACATTTCTTCACTTGAAACACCATATGGTCACACTTATTAACACTTTTAGCCACTTTATGATTAATTGTATGTGACTAAATACCCAAAACAAACATTCTTTGTGTGACTAAAAGTTAGAAAAGGCCACACAAACATAAATTTGATGTGGCAATTGGATGATCAATAGTCACTGATCAATAATCACACAAAACACACATTTCTTCACTTTAAACACCATATGGTCAAGTTTGTTGCATTTATTGTGCTGTTAATGAAAATGTGGGTTTGTAGGTGATGGCTTTAATAGTCACATTGATATGCACACACAAACACACACATTAACATTTGTGCAACACCACAATCTAAAAACTTGATAAATCCAAACTAATTATATATATGAAGAACTCTTTAACAACGAGTACTTGATTGTTACGAATATTAACAACAAGCAAGAAGAACACAAATACTATTTCACTAATAAACTTCTTTTTATTAATATTTCTATTCGTCTAAGTACAAGTTCATTTCACTATACTTTAGGGTTCCTTTATACACTTAAGAAAACCTAATATACAAAACGTGTAGAAGGATATAGATATCTCTTCCTAAGATATCTCTACGCGTACATATGCCTTCCCTAAACTCTAATAAACTATTCTGTTTTTCATAAACAGAACTAACTACGAATACTACCAGACGTAACTGTTATACTGCCAGATATTATGCTGTTGAGATTTTGATTCAATTAACCTCAAAAGCTGATAGCATGCATCATCCTTTCTTTCACCTACTTCTTCTCAAGCATAGCCCTCAAATATGTTTGAAGTGGATACCCACCTGTAAGCATATAAAGAATTGCGCTTAATTCCAAACATCTGACCTGACAAGTGTGGAATATTCCATCCGATCACTTGTTCTTGATAGGCCGCTTCCACATTTCAACATCAAGATCCGTGTCTCAAACATGGTCTTCAAGTCACCCTGGAGGACTCTTTCTCATATTTCTTCAGTCTCTCGTCACCATGCTTCTCCATCATCACCTGGCATGGTCTTCAAATCATCCCTGACAAATCACTCAATAAACCGTGAAAGTTCACATATATAGTGTATGTGTGATTTTCCCTTACTATCAGGTAAACTACCTTTTTCCTTACAAAAGGCCACACAAACATAAAATTCAAGTGGCCATTGGATGATCAATAGTCACACAAAAGACATATTTCTTCACCTTAAACACCATATGGTCACACTTATTAACACTTTTGGCCACTTTATGCTTAATTATATGTGACTAAATAACCAAAAGAAACATGCTTTGTGTGACTAAATGTTAGAAATGGCCACACAAAAAGAAATTTGATGTGGCCATTGGATTATCAATAGTCACAAAAGAAACTATTATGTTTTCATAAATGAACTAACTACTTAATACTAAACGACTTAGCTTATGTCCCAGACTAACCTTGTACTAGCAGCCTTAACCACTAAAACTAACCTACCGACTTAACTTGGTATCGCGCAGCTTTAACCACTAAAGTTTTCTGTTTATAAGTAGACCACAACACAAAATATATATATATTTTTTTGTTGCAAAGATGAACTTGTATTAATCAAGGAAACTTTGTAAAATGAAAAAACCAACACACACTGATATTCAATATCTGATATAACTGTTCTTATAAGTCTGATAACAAAAAAAACTGCCCATATCATACAACCATAATGATGACAACCAGACAAAACCATCACAAAGAACACCTTAATGCACCAAGATGAACCATACACTTCCGTGATATTATACCAAGTAGTTTACATTCCATCTCATGAATGGCTTCAACTACTTGGGAACACACACCCTAAATTAAGCCAACCAAATCCTACACAATCCTAAAATCTGTTTATAAACATGTCTACCAATAACAACTGATAACGCCTGGAATTACTTTTTAACACATGCTAAATATGGAATTATAACTGAGTACGGAAGACACCGAAGCTTGGTCGTCGATGACAAAGTCAACAAGATTGAATGTGACCATTTTGTTTTGTTCCCACTCACACTTCAACAATCTTCTCCATATGGCATTTATGGTAACGTGGTTCTTGCTTCTAGGGCTATCGTTGTGGTGTTGCAGATTCACGTTCACATAAAACTCCATGTCTTCCTCCGGATCTCAGCAATGCTATGGTATCCACATGTGATTTCGCTTCGTAAACTTATGTGGTATGTTCTGCATTAAAAAGAACAATGTAGTATGCTAATCAAAAGTATGTTCATGTGTTGAAGCATATATTGTTTTTGCGAAAGAGATAATGACTGAAATGGTCCGATTTGTATCATTACTTACCAAACGATTCTGTCCATGACATATGCAAGGATGGGCGCGTAAAAACAATCCCTTTCACTTTCATGCTCTGTACTTTCGTTCCATGCACATATGTGTTTCATACGCTCATCTGCAATTGGAATTTAATAAAATGGTAATTAATAATTTAAAAGCTATTATATGGAATGGTTTATTTTTAAATAAAATCATAGATTATGTCTACACTTTGATTAACATACCTTCATCTACGGGGTATCTCATGAACGGTCTTGTAATTCATCTACCATACGTTGCACAAGTTCGAACACATCATCAATCCATTTTCAAGAAATGGCATCGGGAAAGAGTATTGTTTAGGAGATTTGTGAAAACAACTCTTGTGCCAAAGAACAAAGTTTTCATCGTGAACCACATTCCATCCGTGCCCACCAAACTCATGCACGTTCTGCTTTTTCCTCCAGATTTCAATTTGACGGTGAGTGATAGCTGCTATGGGCACGCCAGCAACAAGAACGTCAAATTGGTTATTGTCAGTATTGTCCCGGAAATTGCAAGGAATGACCTACGTAACAGTTTAGTTTAAAGAAAACATTAGCGGTCAAACAATTAAAATAATCCCCATTTTCAACAAACTTATACAATGTATTGATTAACATTTTTTCCTTACCAGGTGTGCAGATATTCATCCAACGTAACCAGCAGCTACGTTGTCTCAAACTAGAAGAGCCCAGATCGTATCCGGGCATTCGTGGCTGCATCGTTGTACCCTGTTACATAATACCTTCTTCCCTGACGAATGAAATGGAATGTGGCCACATTGATGTATTGGATTTGATCAATAAAAGCTTGCCACTTTAACCCTTGCAAAGTAATGCGACCATGAACCAATTTCCAGAACCTTATGTTTGGTTCCCTATTGTGGATTAGGTATATCCAAACGCTTATTGGGGTAAAGTGTCAAAGAAACAAAGCAGGAAGCATCTTAAATTTAAAAAGTAAGCACGTATATCAATTTGATGGTTACATTGATAAATTTATAACCTTAAGTAAGCATTTTAAGTACAACTTACCTGCAATGTCCTAATGTTTGTGCAGTTTGCCTCCACCAACAATTGGATGCTCATTCTATTTTAAAACCACAATCGTCTTAATGGTCAATAAGGTTATCACATATGCATAACATTGAACTAATACAAGTCTTAGATGATCAATACATCTTTATCATTAAGGTGTCAGACAAAAAATGATTGAAGATGTACTACTACATATTTAACTATGTTTCAAAAATCAATAATCATATAGTCCTTTAGAGTAAAATTGTATTTTTTTTACGTTTAATCATCTTACCCCATACGTTTGTTAAAATCTAGTAAGAAATCCATAGTCTACTCAACATACCATACGCCATTGCTTCATCCAATGTTTAAACCTAAGCTCAGATAATTAATTACATAAGGTGTAGTGCTTTACCAAATCATATAAAAGCTATACAAACCTAGATTAAACATATGTTTACAAGTTGTCTAATTAGCTATTTAACAAATAGGCGCTACGTTTTTCCACAATCCACATATATCCATGATTTTTTTTATTCAAATCATCCTATATACATGTCACACACAATATTTAAAGAATCAAATCGCATATAGTTCTAATAAAACGGCTGTTACATTATGATCAAAGGATACTATATTCTTTAGGATATGTTAAACATTGCAAAAAAAAAAATACCAAACATGCATTTGTATCCATCAACATATCAGAAACATGCATATCAATCACTTTACATTTGCAGTTCATGGTTAAAAAAACAAAAAAAAAAACCAATGTGTAACATTACCCTGATGTTGTTGTGTTGAAGAAGATAGACTTGAATATTTTGCTTTGACTATGTGATTAAGTGTAGCCATAATATATCACGGTTCTCAAAACTGCAATGATTACTACTAGTATTAATTAAGGGAAGGATTTTTTGTTTTATTTTTTTAGCTTGTATTATGGGAGCATTGCATATATACCCACTAAAACTCAAAAAGTTGCATATTTCTCCATAATACAAGTTTTTAATGCATGATGTACAATGCAACTTAAGTATGCTTTGGGTATATATGCAAATATGTAAGTTTTAGTAGAACATTACGTACTAAAACGGTACATTTGAAAAAGTTCAAAATATTTTATGACCTAAACCCTTGATTATATACATACAAAATATTTGGTAGAATCACCTTAAAAATTAAGTACCTTAACATACAAATAAATAATATTACATTTACATACGCGATGTCGTAGCTTCTCGCAAATAAATACATATGTCGAATACAATATTGGTTAATCGAATATTGATGAGTGTCTAAATCCTCATCATTTTTGTACAATCTAAACTGCAAAATCATCTGAAAACACTCAAAAATGCATCAAAATGATGAAAATATCACAAATCAGTGTTTTATGTGTTTAAATGCAAAAATATCAAAATCAGATGAAAAATGATTCAAGTTTGCAAATTGCGTTTTAGCCCCCCGTTTTTAAAAGTTGTCAAATCTAGTCCTGAATTCAAAATGTGGAGTTTTATCATTCAAGGTCCTCAAATATTCTAAGTTTTAAAATTGGTCCTTGAATGATTCTTTGGTCAAATGGCAGGAAAGGTCCTTAAACTTTGAAAAATTGCAAAAATAGTCCTTGGATTTCTAAAAATGGAATTTCATGCAAAATTTATCCTTGTACTATCAAAGTTTGTCAAAATTAGTCCTTGTGATAAGTTTAGAAAGTTGGCAAGATCAGTCCTTCAAGTTTGGTAAATTTGCAATTCTAGTCCTTTTGTTAACATATACCAAACCTGACTTATTAATATATCAAGCCCAAATCCAATCCAACAACCATTTGCCCAACCTTAGCCCAACACCTTGACCCTTGACCCTTTGGCTTGACCTTGAGCTAGGTCAATACATTTTGATCCTGTCACAATCCATTTTGACCCCCAAGTATTATAAGCCACGGCCAACGAAAGTCAAACATGCAATATACCGCAAAGATCATTTCACCCTCCTTCCACAAGCTGAATCACAAAACCAGTCATGGTTTTCCATCTCTTTCAACAACCCCCTTACCTTGTCCCCTCCACCTCCACTAACACCAAAAACTCTTAATTGATTAAAACCAACCCAATTAATATCAAACTGCCAAAGAAGAAATTGGCGCCAAAACTACAAGTGGAAGATTATGATGATTTTGTGCAATCCAATGGTTGAAATTAGTGGAAAGATTCAGAGATATCAAAGGAGTCTAAAAAGTCTATAAAAGAAGGAAGAGAGGCATTGTATGGATATATCTAGTATAACTTAGCTTCTTTTATGTCGCCACTTAACTTAAAAATTTCAAAGGTATGTTTTAGATTTCAAGCTTTATTTCAACTCTTCAGGTATTATTAAACTTTTGCAAGAATCCATTTCAAGTTTTAAGCTTAATTTCAAGTTTATGCAGTTTTCATTTCAAAATCTCAAAATGTGCTAATGTTGTTATTGGTTGTTTATATGGACTGAAATAGATCACATAAGCTCCTAGAAAGCTTATTCAAGCTTTTAGAAACACTAAAAGTCAGTTTAGAAGCAAAAATCAAAAATCACCAAAAATACAAATTAAATAGTTGAAAAATAAAAATCTATTGGAAATGGCATTCACACGGAGCTAGGGTAGATTATGGATGGCCTTGGGTTAGAAGCTTAGTGGTGCTAATAGGTGATATTTGGTACTTGATCTCAGTTTTGAGCTTGGAAGCTTTTGTAAGCCTTTTTGCTCATTTATTGCATATCACTGTCTTGGGTATTTAGTAGCTTTAATTCTTGTGTTTTATTGTTTATTAGTTCTAATTAAGTAAATCTAACCATAAAATCATTGTTGTTCTTTTAAATTTGTAGTTTACAAAAAGTTCATTTTAACAGTTTAAATAGCATATAGATCATTATTGAGTTTTATGTTATTATGGTTGTTACTTAATGCTTATCTAGTGTTAATACATGATATTATAAGGTCTGAAATAAGTTTCCATGGTTTTAATTGCGGATTTACTTTGAAAAAGTTCCAAAATAGTTGCTTAGAGGGTGTTTGGATTTGCCTGTTTAGACCATAGCAGGACTTGTTGGGTTGTTTGTTTGTGCATGTTCTGTGTTACATACATTCTAATAACTTTAAAGAAACCAAGAAAACTAGTGCTTGTTATATCAAAAGTCAAAATACCATATGATCTCATCTTTGTTGCTTACTGTTGGATCTTCATGATTCATGAGCATGATTTTGTGTTAGTAAGTTGTTAGGTTGATCAATCAGTCTTATATATCTTAATACATCTTATTCAGTCCACAGGATCAAATCAAAGTTCATATTAGTCAACTCTGTTGGTTTTGATAAAAAGTCAAAATTTTCATTGGGTCGTTTTTGAATAAACTCTAGGATTTCACTATGTTTTTATTATTAAGATTTATGATATAAGCTCTTGGAATATCAAAGTTTAGTTGCTAATCTAAATTAGAAAAATGCTAGTTTTCTTTGAATCAGCTTATTAAGTGCTTATTTTCTAGTTTCCTTTGGGACCTGTTTTGAAAATTGTGCCCTCAGGCACTGTTCAAGTCCACTTTCACAAGCTCACACAGAGCTTGTTAGTGAGACTTAGATTTTGAATCTTGGCTTTTTAAAAAGGTCACCTAGCTGTCTTTTCATTCCAGTGCTTATTCTCAAATTTTGGCTTATTTAATAGGTTGCTAGTAGCTTTATTTGTCCCATCTCACTGTATACCGAGTTTTTGATCACAGTTTACAAGCTCAAACATAAGCTCACACAGAGCTTATTTGTTGGTCAATCTTGTGATTCTAGTTCTTGGAAAGCCAACCAAGCCATATTGAAGTCTCAAGCTTGGTTTTTCATTTTTTAGCTTGTTTGCTAGGTCGCAAGTAGCCTTTTGTTCTGTCCATTTTTCAGTTTAAGCCAAGTGCTTATTGTCTTTGTCCTAGCTTTTCAGTGTGCTTATTTGTATCTTTTAGCTTCATATTAGTAGCACTAGCTTGTTTGAATCTTATTGCACTCTTGTTTCCAGCCAAGCTTTTTGAGCTTAATTCCACAAAATAAGCTAATAAGCCTACAAGGCTCGCTAAGCTTCTCAAACTGCTTATTTGTGATTTGTAAAATTTTTGTGTTTGTTAAAGTTTCATATTTTTACTATTTAAGTAGTTCTCAAAAAGAAAATCTAGAAAAACATCAATTTAAAAACAGTGATAGTGTTTATTTAATGGTTTTAGCTTTTGATTTTTCTTTTCATCTTATTAATAAGCAAATCTAGTTTTTATATTTTTATTAGTTTTCTGTCACCTTAAGTTATTTTTAGAAAAAGTTTCACATTTTTCTCTATATTTTTAGTATTTATTAGAAATTTTAAATAGTTAAAAGTCTTAAATAATTAGTAATAAATAATTAAAAAGCATAAAAATATCTTTTCAGTTTTAAAATTAGTTTTATCATATTTTAGATTTTTCCAAGTTAAAATTTCATTTTTCCAGGTTTATTTTATATTTTCTAGAATTTAAGTGTATTTTAAATAATAATTAATTAGTATTAATTAGATAAAAAGTGTGAAAATATATTTTTAATTTTAAAATTAGTTTTATAATATTTTAGATTTTTCTGAATCATAATCTTATTTTTTAGCCTTATTTCATATTTTCTTTATTTTAGGTCATTTTAAATACTTTAAAATAGTTTTTAATTAATAATAATTAATTAAATAGTGGTAAAAATTCTTTTCTAATAATTTTCTTTTATTTTTAGGATTTCAAAAATGTCATTTTCATATTTTAGGTCTTTTATTTCTTAGATATCACTTTTTATTTTGCACGCTTATTTAGTTTTTAAACGCACATTTTACGTTTCTTTATCTGATTGTTGTGTTTCCAATATGTTTCCACTCTTCCAATCAATCAGAGTGTAATAATCAATCCAAAACTTTATCTGGTCACTATCCTTAGTGATCATTCTATCATCTGATCTAGTGTTTACACACCATTGAGTCTCCGTGGGACTTAACGACCCGGAATTCATTCTATTCTCCAGGACTTCATTGTATTTGTGTTTTGCAAGGCTTAAGCTTCTTACGGTTAGCCATTCACAAGTGGCTTGTGTGTGAGGTAGCTTGACGGTTTAGCACAGATCAAATATACAATGTAGCTATTGAATCAATCGCTGCATCAACGTTGCAATGCTTTTGTACGATGTTTCCCGCCCTAAATGTCACGCTCATGTGATGATAAAAACCTGTGGAATCCAAGTAACAAAAAAAGTTATACGTTGTAATAGAGTATATAATTGTAGGTACTTTTTAAATAAGAAACATACTATTTAATAACTTAGCACTACCAAGATAACTTAGCACTGCAAATATTAACTTAGCACTCGCCAGATTAACTTAGCACTGATAAAGATAACTTAGCACGCCAAGATAACTTAGCTCTGCCAATATTAACTTCGCACTACCCTGCAAATAGTAATAAATTTGGCTTTTACTTGCATGCTATTTGTGTTAGATACCTTCCAAGCGAATCAATATGAAATCTGCAGAAACAAAGAGTGATTTTGTGTATTTTGTTTTCATACAAATGGTAGTCAATGTGTAATTATATGTTATACATGTGCCTATCACTATGCAAAACATATAGCCTACTTTTCCTATTTAAGAGGGTCTACAACTATGCAAAATATATAGCCTTACTTTTCATAACTTGTAATAAAGAAGGAAGAAAACACAATGTCTAGACACCATAAGTGTGATCACCTTAGAGCGTAAGCCAATTCAATAACTGGTCCGAGATGCTAGTGTTGTAGACTGCCGTCAAGCTGCAGTGTGACATTCACATGTCACAACAAATGAATGTCCTATGCGCTAGCTTGGTGAGTGTTACTCGTGAGAGGCTTACTCTTATTCAAGAGTTAGAAACAGCTTGGGAACATTTATGCTCGAAAACCTGTAATATCTAAGAGAAATTCATGCAAGAGATGAAGAAAAGCTCATGCAAATGAGCATTTTGGCAGCTGGATTGGAGCTAAATTTTCGCAATCATGATGTGTTCATTCAGAAAATTAAGGGCTTAATGGATTGGTAAGTGTGTTTGCATAGCTGGGGGAAGCTGTTGGTCATGATGATGTCTTGTTTATGTTGGTCTTTGGATTTGCAGTTATGTACTTGTCTTGAATTTTATTTTGAATGTTGCTGTAATATTTGGTTTTAGCCTTTGGTGTGTGGTTGTAAGATATTTTATCAAATAAAAGCGCTGTTTGTGTTAACTAATTTTATGATGCTTACCTTTTAATGTTTGCATTCCATGATCCGTCTGAAACAACATCCTCATCAATAGTTCAGGATTAACTGTTGAAATGCCCCGCTTATGGAGTCTGTTGCACTGCTACAATTAAAGCGGATGAGTAACATTTCCATATACGAATCTAAATTTTCAAAGCAACTTTGTGGCACTTTCAATCAAAGTATTATTATTCGATGTCAAATTCTAGCCCATTGTACTACGCTATATACACAGATGCTTAACATCTTCGAGCCAATCATGATTCATTGGGACGGGTGTATGATAGGTACCAATGATTATATATAGCTTCTAATGAAACTATATATACACGTGACGCCAACGGACACCGCCACAATGAAACATGATTGACTCAAGAAATTTACCAACTTCATTAAAGTACAAGATTGTGATAATATTATGCATATAAAATAAAACGGTCACAAACATGCGACATAATCGTCTATACACTTTATGAATTCACATTCACAAATTAATTGAATTTGTCAAGATATGGGCAATCTCAAGTTTAAAACTACCCGTCATAATTGATCAAAGCATTGATGGTCATGGTAAGCTTAACATACAGATAATCCATTAGTCACAAAATACAGGCTATCCTGGAAAATCAAACAAATTTTGACTCATTTTTGCACATAATAGTGAGGCTCAAATCAGATAAATCAATAGTTTCAAAATATAGAATTGCTTGCCAAGACACGAAAATCACATCATTTGATTGATATCATCACAAAATTCTATCAAAGTAAGACACCTATGTTATAAGTGCAAGCGGAGATGGAGCTTAGTACTTTGAGCGCCCACTGAATCCCATTGCCATGTCTACGAAATGGCTACAAAGATTTGCACCAAACCTATTGCTATGACGGTGACATAGGAATGGGTTTTCAAGGGGAAGCTCAAAGTACCAAAGGTGTGCCGAATAAATAATTATCTATTCTACAAAAATTTAATTTTACAGCGATGAAAAGACTTTTAAGTGCAATGCTTAAAATTTTAATGTTGAAACTAGGGAATAAGATCTTGTATACAGGCAACCCATCTACCATACAGTCAAACAAATTTTGACTCATTTTTTGCACATAATAGTGAGGCTCATATCTCAGATAAATCAATAGTTTCAAAACATCAGATATAACCGCCATGGCTGCAATAGTATAAAATATAGAATTGCCAAGCCAAGACACGGAAAATCACATCATCTAATTGATTTATTATGATATATCATCACAGCCTCTATCAAATTAAGACACTTATGAACAAAATAGAGTTAGGGAACTCTGTCAAACTAAGCAACGGAACCCATCTAGATCGTTAGAAAGATGTGTCTTGATAATTGAGGTTTTCAAAGTGAAGTTCAATGTAGCAAGCTCTTTATGGACACATTATCAGATGGGTGGTTTAAGATAATAAATAAAATATTTTTCATAAAAAAAACACAATCAAACCTTTCTGAGATCCCCTCATGGTCCTTTTGTCGTTTCAACTCCCTTTGTGCAATTGCCCACTGTGAAAATTGCTAGATTGTTGAAAAAACAAAAGGAACAGTATGGGATCTCAGAAGGGGTTTGATTGTGTTTTTAAGATCATAAAAAAAGTGTTTTCCTAAAAAAGAAGCATAGTTAACCCTTCTGAGTCCCCATACATTAACATTTAATAATGCTTTTTATATTTACTAAATTGCATACCTTATTGACTATTATGTGATCACAACAACAACAACAACAAACCCAATCCCCGCCAGGTGGTATGTGGGGAGGTAAAATGTAGACACATCCTACCCCTACACCAGGTAAACCCGGGTAAAGCGATCGCTTCCAACGAGACCTCCTCGCAAGTGCATGTGTGCTAGTAAGAAAGGATAGAGAAAGCATACAACAAAAACAAAAGGCAATAGTGTAGTAAAAAGAAAGCAAGCAAACAAGCAAACAGGGCATACAGTAAAAAGAAACACGCACAAGCACCAAAAGCCCGAACTCAGGGAGCAAGACAAAGCAGCAAACCTAAGGGAGCAACACAAGAGCAACGCAAACCACGACGGGCCTAAGACTACGGCAAAGCAAAAAGAGGCCACAAATAAAACACGCAAGGAGGCAAAAGGGGACACCTAAAAGCCAACCTAGCACCACTACCTGCAAATCCTAATTCTATCCCTCCACCCCTTCCTATCTGAGATCATGTCCTCGGTCAAACAAAGCTCCATCATGTCAAGCTTAAGTCTATCCTCCCACCGAAATTTGCTCACGCCTCATTGACGAATAATCTCATTCTTCGCGTCTACTAATCTCATTCTTCGCGTCTCATTCTTCACGTACCCATACCGCATGTATAACACGTAATCGTTATTACCTCAACTAATGATCCATAAATCATCAAACAACTACTTTTCCTATGCAAATGACTAATACCCTGACTAACATCCTAAACTAACATAACACAATATCATCTATAAATCAATAAACATCCTAAACTAACAAACTAGCAGTAAATTATAACATTTATACCTGAGATATTAGGCTCAATCAGAAGAGAATCAAGCCCTTTATAATAGCCCTCAAGAGTATTTCATTAACTAACATTTATTTTGATTGATTTTATGCTTGATTGAAAACCTTAAATCTGCTATTAATTAGAATCTAACTGTGTGTTTTGACCGAGTGTAAGTGAGATAAATGTGTGAAATAACAAAGTCAAACACACACTACTTGACCATTTTCTAATAAAAGTAAATCAATAAATAAAACTAACTTATTTCTTCAAGTTAATAAAGCATTAAAACCTAAAATTAACCATTGTAATGATCATTGATCATTTACATATAATTACAGTTATAATTATATAAACAAAGTAGCAGTCAATAGCAAGCATCCATACAACCATCAACTATACATCATCAAAACAAAAAACTTCCAAAGCTTCCTATTCTCCATCTTCAGACTCATCAACTTCATCCAAATCTTCCAAGAACTCCTCCTTCTCCCACAGACTCGACCAACATAGCACCAAAGCTGAGCCAGAAATCAATCTTCCTTCGATCCTTCAACTGTATCTCTCACGAACTCACCAGCCGTTGCACAAAGATTGAAACGAGTAAACAATCTACCCAATTTCATCGATTGTCGCTCTTTTGGCAACAGCCTCGAATCGCTGCTCTCTTCTCCATCCGCCGATCAACTTTTTCTCCTCTGCTATGTCTTGCAATATCAACAACCCAAAGCATCGCTGAGCTTGCCGGATTCAGTGGTGGCTTTCATTTCATCGATATTAGGTGTGGAAGACATTTTGTGTGTTTAGGGTTAAAATTATTGATAGTTGTGTGTTTAGGGTTAAAATGATTGATACTTGTGTGATGATTTTATGGTTAGGTAAGTATAAAAAACACTTAAGAGGCATCGGAAAATTTATTTTGGGTGTTACTGTAGCCCTTTCATATTCTTCCATGCATAAATGTGATATGCAATAGTTCACCAAAAAAAAAGTGATATGGAGTATTTAGGAAGATATCTAATATTGCAATTTAAACCCTTCATTTTTCATTGGATCTAAACCAGCCCCTATATACTAGGGGTGTTCACGGGCGGTTCGCTCGGTTCGGTTAGAGATTTTAACTATCCATCACGGGGCGGGTAGTTCATTTTACTATTCAAAACCGAACCGTACTAGGCGGGTAACCGGACATGGTATCCGAATGAGCGGTTACCCGCGGTTCGGGTCACGGTTAACCATTCAAAAAAATTAATCGAATCGAATCGGGTGAACAATAACATAAATTAGAACGTAATATGTCATTTTAGTAAAATTAAATAACATTAAAGATATTCGAATAATAGTAATGTTGTTGTGTCGCAATAGCAACATTCAAATTACCATATCTAACAAAATAACTAATACTAATTACTTGACGTTTATAGATTACGATCACATTAATCATATGTAATCCATGGACGCTAGTAAATGATCAAATTAGATAAGTAAAAATGCATTATATGATAAAAGTAGTGCAATAATATAGTTAATACTTGTACATTTATGAATGGTTTGTTAAAACTTACATGTATATTATACGCGGTTCGGTTCGGGTAACCACGATAACTAAAAGTAAAACCGAAACCAAACCGTGATAGGCGGGTTTTTCTGCTTCGGTTTTCTCGGTTTCAGCTTCGGTTATCGGTTTTAGCGTTTTCGATTGACCGATCGGCTCGGTTCGTCGGCTCGGTTTTTGAACACCCCTACTATATACACAGTTTAAATTTAAATTAATGACTAAACATGTCTAAAAGGTTTATTATCTCAACTTCTTAAAATTTATGTCAACCTAATACATCGAACAAAATCAAAGTTAGTCATCTTTACAATGTAGTACATTGACCAAAATCAAAGTTAGTCATCATTACTATGTAGTCATCTACAGTAGAACTGAAGAAGACTAATCTTGCTTTATAGACACTACAACTTTGGCAAACAATGAATGCGGTGGTTATTAATTTGCGAACCATGCAAATTTGCATAACAAAAACCACGCAAACATTACCCGAGAAGGTTACAAACAACATTACGCAACAAGAATTTACCTCCGACCTATTGCGTAATCAAAATTACTACCGCAAAGACCATGACGATAACAACTCAACAAGAATTTACCTCCGACCTATTGCGTAATCAAAATTACTACACGTTTTTGTCTGCTTTAATACGCTGTACGCCTTTGTCCCCTTTAATATGTTTTTTATACGCTTCCGCTTTGTTTACAGGTTTTCGTCCTGTTTACACGCTTCGCTAGTTTTTCATGTTTCCGTCCGCTTGAATACGCTTTCATCCTGCTTACATATTAACGCATTTTCAAACGTTTCATACATTTTCATATGTTTTACATATGTTTTCGTTTTGGGCCCAATTTACCCCGCTTTCATCGTTTTACCCATTTTCGTGTATGTTTTTAAGAAATTTTCAACCGCTTTCAAAGGTTTTTTACACTTTTACACGATTCGTACGCTTATACACGCTTTCTCGCTTTTTAATACGTTGGTCCGCTTTTCTTACGTCTTTGTCCCTTTAATCTGTTTTTATACGTTTCGCTTTGTTAATCGGTTTTCGCCCGCGGTTTGCACGCTACTGGTTTTTCATCTTTTAGTCCGCTTGTATAAATTTTACACACATTCGCCGATTCCATTGCTTTGCACGATTTCATCCGACGATTCTATTTTCATCCGCTTACCTAGTTTCAGATGTTTTTAAGAATTTTTCAACCGCTTTCATAGGTTTTCTTACACTTTTACACAGATTCGCACGCTTATACACTCCATTTCTTCTATTTTCTTAAGTCTTTGTCCTTTTAATAAGTTTTATACGCCTCGCTTTTGTTTACGTGTTTTCGTCCGTGTTTGCACGCTACTGGTTTTTCATCTTTTAGTCCGCTTGTATAAGTTTTACACATATTCGGCCGCTTTGTCGCTTTGCCCGCTTCCCATTTACCCCGCTTTCACGCTACCCACTTCGTATGTTTTAAGAATTTTTCAACCGCCATAGGTTTTTACACTTTTACACGATTCGCACGCTTATACACGTTTCCCTGCTTTTAATACGCTGGCCTCGCTTTTCTTAAGTCTTTGTACCTTTTAATCGTTTTATAATGCCTCGCTTTGTTTACGTGTTTTCGTCCGTGTTTGCACGCTTTCACCGTTTTTTCATCTTTTACCCGTTGTATAAGTTTTTACACACATTCGTCCATTTCCAACTGCTTTTGCACGTTGTCTCCATTTACTCAAACATTATGTTTGTAGGTTGCTAATTATGGAAGCCATGGCTTAAAATCTAAATATTTTTATGTCAACTCAAGAAGTTTAACTTAATTATCCATTTTCAGTTTAAAACCATATGTGTCAACCCAAGAATCGAGCTTAATTTCGGTCAACCCAGCTTAACTTAATTCATAATCGGTTTTTCGGTTCGGTTTAATTATAGTTCGTTCGCTTCGGGTTTCGTGTTGACCAAAATAAAAATATAACCGATTTAACTAAACAAAACCCGATAACCGAACGGATCAACACCCCTAATTTATAGTCATAGTTTAAAAGAAGGAGGACTTAGTTTGCCGTTTTTAAACATTAGGTCCTTAGAGATTGGTGGATCTTAGGGATGACAAGGAGGCAGCGAGGTCTAAGTCAGCAGGTTGAATGATCTCATTACTCAATCTTAGGAGGAAATCGATACCAAGGAAGAACAAATTCAAGCGATGAATGGTTGAAGGGTTTCTCGCTATGGAATGGGATGTTTTCTTTTGCTCTAGTGTCATCTGTTTATGTCTAATGTCTAATGTCTTGGTTTAATGGGATGATATGTAGATATATTAACAATGGAATATGTATGGATCTTTTGATGGTTTATCCATACGAATGCTAAATATGTTTGTTAATATAAGTAATGTGTTCGCTAGTTTGTTTCATTTTTTTTCATGTTGTTTTGAATTTAGGAATTGGTTGTGGTGTTTAAGTTCATATTCGAACTGGTAGAATGTATTATTGTAGGATTAGGATGTTCAATTTTTAGATTGTTGTCAATTTTTTATGACCGATTATGAAGTTTAGAACTGAGCGTTTGTTCATGACAATTATTTTTGATTGAACCACTAGATTTAGGGTGTTTTTGTTGTTGTTTTTGCTTGAAGTTAATTGCATTTACATGTTTTCTTGATTTTTTGATGCTTGAGGATGTTAGAGCTTATCTAATTGCTTATAAATAGCTTATTTATAGGCTCAAAGTAAGGTCTTAGGGTCGCTTTGATGTATCGCCAGCTTCTTGGTTTGATTTGCCTATTTTTGTGCTTAATTGTTTATCCGAACGCTTATTAGTTATAGTTGCTTAATTAGTTGCTTTAAGTCCATTTTTAGCTTTTGATTGTTCATTTGTATGCGTCATGTGGTGATTTTAGTGTATCTGCAGTTATATGTGTCTTGACACACTGGTTTGAAGTAATATGGGTGTTTGGGACTGTGGGTAAGCACCATTTCTCGCCGTGGGTGTTTTTGGTTTCAAAAATTGTTTGATTTTTCAAAAATTATATTTTCTAATTCATATTTAAATTGCAGCCAAAATCTAAATATTTAAATGCTATATTATAAATTTGGAGCCACATTTTAAAATTATCAAATTTGGAGCCAAATTTTAGCCAAAATTTTTAAAATTACTTTGGAAATTTTGGTTTCCTTAATTGAAAACCGCCCCATCATTAGCCCTATTTTTACTCCAATAAATCGCTTCAAGCAAAACAACTTAACTTCAATTTTTACACAATTATTTACCAATTAAGTTTACTAATTTTCTTTAACACATTATTTCTGACGAATCATGGCAACGCAAATCAATTATCCAGATGATTTGGTTTATTCTGATCGTGAAAATGAAAACACTTTAGAATATGAATCGCAGACGATTCAGATGAGGGTGAGGATGCCGAAACAACAATTCAAATGCTAATGTTGTTAAGAGGGGCATAACTAGGTTAGCTAAGTTTCGCAGGGAATATGGAAAACCCGACGGAATAAAGGTCGTGTAACCTTCATGCACGGATAGGTTATGAAAAACAGAGCATTGTTTTCGAAGTTTTTGGGTGATTTGGTTCGTGAGCATATAGGTGTCGATTCTAACCTCGAGGAAGGTTGATTCAGAAGCAAGAGATAAAATGTGGACAAAAATCACGTACACATATATTGTTTTTAACTAGTAGTGGCTTGATGTCGAGATACAAGGTGTTAATAAGTTTATCTCAGATTACAAGATGTGCAACTAATTAACAACAATTTGTTAATCTTTGCAAATATATTTTGATGTTGACTTGACGGTCGAAAGCCGATAATGAATCGCCTTGGTCAACTTCTAAGGAATTTCAGAATGAAATTGATACAAAACTACATATTGCCCAACCAAAATACCCTTTCAAAACTAAATGAAGTCCCGACAAAGTATAGTGCAATTATAAAAGCTTAAGATTGGGTTAATTTTGTAAACTACACAGCCAGCGAGGAATACAAGGTGTTAATTATTCATTTTATTCAAGTTCAAATATCTTTCACCTTTTCATATGTTTCCATATATATTAGTTGTATACTATCAAGATTACTACATCCAAACGCCAGATGATTTTGTGTTGCAAGGTGAGATCAAGAAAGCTAAAGTGTCGCGTTCCAAGTATGTTTATGATCATACAATGGGACGAGGTGGATACTCCCGTGTGATAGAAAAAATGGTAACAGTAAACATTTGCACATTTGCATTTAATAGCATCATACTTTCGCTTATATTCGTTTATCTTACATTTGTATGTATTTGATGTTCATAAGATCGAGAGTAAAGAAATTGAACCAGATCAAGAACCACCGCGAGTAGTAATGTGGTTGAAAGGAAGGGTGAAAAGACTGAGAATATCACGATGATGATATCAGATCAATGGGAGAAAAATTTGTAAGTTTGACTGCAAATTTTATTATTATGTTTATGTAGTTATAAGTTAATATCAAGCACGATACTTAAAACCGTAGTTATAAGTTAATACATGTAGTGTTTTAGTTAATACTTTTAGTTAATATCGCTATCTGTATACTTAAAACTGTATATTATAAGTTAATACTGGTAGTGTTTTAGTTAATACTTTTAGTTACAAGTTAATACTGGTAGAATTAAATAACCTATATCCCATATTGTGTGTGCAGAAAGAAACGGACGACAAGATCAAACAAGGAATCTTGAAGCTTGATCATGGCATTGATGCCATGACAGTTGTATTAGGTAAGGAAAAGGGAGGATATGTGAGAGGAGTGGGAGGTGGAGTAACCTACAAGAGGTATTTTGATCTGCCTCGAATCGCATAAGCATCTGATGAAAGAGTGGTGTTACTTCAAAGTGAACTTGATGATGAGAGGCCAACGCTAAGAAAAAGAGGCGTAATACAGATTTGATGAAACAATTGGCTGCACAAAGGGGGCAGTTGCAGTCAACTTCAACTCCATTGACACAAACAGAAGTAAGACATAAGAAAGTAACATTCCATATTTTTTTTTACCCTTTTAAATACTGCTGCAGCTTCTTAAACAATTTATATTTCTGTGTCTCCGTGAACATTAATCTTTTAAATAGCAAGGTGATGAGGATGCCGAACACGTGTTGTGGACGTGAGAAAATATGCGAGCATTGAGAAGTCTAATGGACTTGCAACTTTGGAAAAGGAAATGTAAATAAGTGTAAGTAATAAATCATCCCCCTGGTATTTTTGAATTCTACATACATGTATTATTTACCATGTATTATATATATAGGAAACTGTTAAATCTATCGCATCTAAGAAATCGACTAGATCAAAACGAAAGGATTCTTCACGTCAACTTTCCGAATCACAAGAAAATGAGTCTCCATTAATAGTACTACCACAAGTGTTAGTCTTAATAGTTTTTATTAGAAGTGATGGTCATTCACATTTAGGAACTTTGTAACGTGTGTTAGATATTGTGATAGAATAGTCAACAGGCTCATGGATTGGGCTAAGCTAAATGGTTATTAGTTAAGTTAAGCTAGCCTTATCTATGTTAGAATCCAATCCAACCCAATCCAAGCCCATCCCAAAGCCCATTAGGACATCTTGTATTTAGAGTATAAATACACCTCAAATGAGTCATTTGAGGTGTGTGCTTGAATGTGTGTGTGTGTGTTTTCCTTTGAAATAAACATCTATTTTGTTTTCATCTTTTCTTCTTCACATACACGGTTTGTGTAGAAATTCATCAAGTCACCATCTTTCCTTTCTTTATTTCATCTTCTTATACGCATAAGTGCTTGTGGTTTAACGTGTTCATCTTGTGATAAGGTGTGTTACACGTAAGGTTGATGTAAAAGTGTGGTCCTACAATTGGTATCAATCGCCTAATAATGGTTTAGGAGTGTTTGGTTGAAGTTTTTTGTGTAGTGGTTACGCCAGAGACCTCTTAAAGTTATCTTGCTTAAAGCTTTACTTTTTGCACTAAAATCTTCAAGATTCTTATGGATTAAGGTTTTTATAGTGTTAAAGAGTCTAGTTTTGGAAAAAGTTCAAGCTTTACGTGTTTTTCATCAGCTTTAAACTGTGTGTATTGGATTGATTGCACGCATAAGCTATCTAAGCACTTTGGGTGAAAAGGACAAACTTTTTGTGTTATTTGAGTGCTTTTAAGGCCGCTTTGTGCAAGAGAAATTGTTTGAATCACTGGAATTTGTTACGCGTGAAGGTCAAAAGTCAAAACCCTAGTTTTCTACGATAACTTTTGGTGAACCATCTTCGCGGTTGTTAACGTTACTCGCTTTCCTCACTTGGATAAGTGTGTGGAACACTTCGACTTGTGGATATCATTTACGCTGTGATAGTGTAAAGGATTTTTGATTTTAAACCTAAGTTTACGCATAAGCATAAACACTTACGAGTAACACTCTACGCATAAGCTAACACTTACGTAGAAGGTTTTCATTACTAAGATTTCTACGCGATACTACGCTTAAGCCTAAAGGTTACGCTGTAATATACCGCTAACGCATAAGAATCCTACGCATAAGCACTAATTTACGCTAAGAACAGTTTACGCTGTAAGATTTTGAGCAAAACTTCAAACGCCATAACTTTGAACCGAACTCCTTTCAGCGTTCTACCCATCTAAACGACCGTGAGAACAAGGAGAATGACACGCCGAATGAAGTTTGGGTCAACCTTCAAGTCCTAAAAACGCTCCAAACAGAAGTTATTGAGGTTTTTAAGTTTTTCGACCAAATTTTCACTACAACATCCAAGTTTAATCGTCATCAATCACTACTCCTTTATCGTTGAATCGATCCTACATCAACTTTATCATATCACACCTTCATCAATGGCAACTCAACAAGACATTCATGCAGCGCCACAAAACCGCTCCTCCTATGTTGGAAAAAGTTGGCTATCTTCAATGGACAAGTCGTATGCTTCGTTACATCAAGACCAAACCTAATGGAAAATTGATGATTCAATCCATTCATAATGGACCCTTCATACCTCGACAAGTCCAAGACCGGAAATGCCATGCAACACCTCCCGCCCTACCATTTTCTCGTATTCAACAGAATCAATACACCGCAGAGGATCAAACAAGTCGGCGCAGATGACATGGCAATTCATATTATACAACCGGGTTTACCAAGAGACATCTTTGCTGCAGAGACAGCTTGTGAACCGCCGATATGTGGGAACGTGTTAGACGACTTTGTTATGGAACGTAAATTGGTCAACAAGACACGAGAGAACAAGTTGCTAACCGCATGGGAGAAGTTTACATCCACCTGTGAGAATCCATTGAATCCTACTATGGAAGGTTTTGCACGTTTATGAATGAGCCGATCGAAACAAGTTGACACCCGAACTATCGTGAGCAACATCAAGTTCTTGAACAATCTTCCGTAAGAATGGGGACGATATGTCACTATTGTCAACAAAACAAAAGACTTACATCAAGTGAACTTTGATCAACTCAACGATTTTCAAACAAAACCGTAATGAAGTCAAAAGAAAGATTGGCAAAGAATCATGATCCATTGACACTCATTGCAAAGACTCACACCTGAACTCACAACAACAAGCTTCATCATCTTCCACTAACAACAACTTGCAACAATACATTCCACAACCACAAGCTGTTATCCCTCAACAACAAACCTATCCACCAGAACAACAACATTACCGTGAAGGAATCACTCGATCTTGAAATGGAACAAGAACAAGCTTTGTTAAATGCATTTGCATTTTGGGTAAAGCATTCTGAGGTCGCTATTCCACACCAACTAACAACAACCAAAGGATTTCATCAAACACTCGAACAAAAATTGCATAGCCGGTGTGAATATGGGTCATCAAGGACAAATGGTTGGAGTTATTGAGAATCAGCAGGATATGCTACCGGATTTCAAATGGGTAATCGCCCGTGATCGGTAATCGGTTGGGTAATGTTGGAAATCGATGGGACGAATGTTGGGAATAGAGCAGTGGTAATCAGAATGGGAATGTTGCGTTTCCAAATCGTGGGAATTATGGGAATTTGAATGTGGTAATCGTTAAGTGTTATAACCTGTCAAGGAGTGGGTCACATGGCAAGGAATTGTCCAACTAAGCCAAAAAAGAAGGATCTTGCGTATCTTGAGAAAGCTATCATGTTGGTACAAAAGGAACAATATGGACTTCAATTGAGTGCTAAGGAACATGAATTTATGGCTATTATGGATGATTTGGAAGACCTAGAGGAAATCAATGCAAACTGCATCTTCATGGCAAATCTTCAGGAGACTAAGTACCATTAATCGAACACTCGACACGCGACCTCCCGCCTATGACGCCTGTGATATCAAAGACCTACTTATGATATGATACCTCGACAATCCGAAGTTGTAGTAAATACTAACTCAAAATCCAGATGGATCCTAGTGGAGACCGTGTGGCACAAAATAATCAAACCGATGAAACACGCGCTTATTTTGAATCATTAATCAATAATCGTGGCATTGAAATCGGAAAGTTAGAACGGTCAATCGCTGGTTAAGGCCGCAATGCTAAATTGACCGCGAGCTTGAGAGTTACAAGGAGAATGCAAAACCTTTGAATTTAAAACAAAATCAATTAGAAATTGGTTATCAAAATTTGGTTTCTAAAGAAAAAGAATTGCAACTCAAGTATAACACACTTGATGTGAATTCGAACTTGAAAATTAAATCTTTAAACAAGGAAATCTTAGATCTACATGACCAACTTTCAAAACAAAATGCAATGTTTTCTCGATCTTGAAAAGAGAAGAAGCAGTTGATTACCGATTTTTCAAAACGAGAAGATTCTCTTCTTGATGAAATTCTTGACAAAAATAAGAAAAATCAAACTTGGAAAATTTGCTTCTTACAACGGGTCATTCAACTAAATCAAACAAGATGCTTTCTAATCAAGTAAATCCATGTTTTCATACTTCACATAGAATGGCACTTGGTAACGACCCTTCTTCGCTCCTCAAGAAAACCTGAAACCTAAGAATGTGTTAAACAATGGAAATGCTTTACATGAACCCATTATTGTTCGTGATTCTCTTGAAACGTTGGAACTATCTAAGGAGAGTTGAGAAAGAATGAAACAAAAGGTCCGAAATCAAACCTATTGATTACAATAAATGGAACAAAAATTTCGAATCACTTTTGTTAATCAAAAAGAAAAGTCAAAGTTCTCCATCACACCAAATGTGTCAAACAAAGAGTCAAACACCGCCAAAACCGCCCAAAACCAGTTGTCTCTAAATCTCTTCAATATTGAACAAATGTCTTCAAACAATCCTTTTAACACAAGTGACGCGAAAAATATTTTAGATAATGTGAAAACTCGAATTGCGGATCTTCAGAGATCTGTTAAAACTAAAACCACTATTACACCTAATAACCGTTCTTTAGTTTTGATATCGAACAGAGAAAGTTTTTTGAAACTCAAATTGCCCCTCAACACTAACATCAACCTGGGTAATTCATTTTGAACAAGCTTTTTTGAAAGAAACAGTTGACTTTGTCAAAGACCATAAATCCCTGGTAAAGCAAGCTAATGACTGTGTTGAACAAATCAAAGTTTTGGAATCTTTAAATGACTCTCTCTTTGAAGATGTTCTGACTACTGATATTATGTCCATTATTTTACAAACATATATTATGTTGAAGATCATGAAAGACTCCGCCTCGAGACCTCCTAAATTGTTTCAAAATATGAAAAAGCTCTTGAGAAACTTGAAAAAGAAAATGTCTCATATTTTAAACAACTTGATCAAAAATCTGAGGAATGCAAGTATGACAAACTGTCGTATGAGCATGCCTACAATGACATGAAAGCAAAATGATCTTTTGAGGGCTCACCGAAAGTCAAAAAGGAAAGGCAAGTGGATACTAAGAATACAAAACCATTAACCGAGGAGAAAGCAAATGTTCCCAAAGCGGTTTCAAACCAAAATGTCTGCTTCTATGCCTCCAAAAGTCAATGAGAAAAATGACTTGTCAAAACCAATCACTCCACCCCGCTTTGCCTATACAAAATGTTGACAAAGGAAAAGCGGTATTAGAGAAACCAACAGTTTTAGCACTTGGACTTTTTAAGATGAGTACCACTAATGCCGCTCGCACATCTAAAACATATGGAACAAACGACATAAGTTTAGAAAAGCACTCTAAAGAGACTAGGAAAGCTGAAACCACTTCTCTAGATAAAAATGTGAATCCTAATGAGTGTGCCTTACCTTCTACAAGACTAGGAAGCACCTCTAGGAGCAGCAGACTAAAGCCTAAGAGCAATACAAGGAACAATAGAGTCTCGCATGCCTCTACGAGTAGTTGCTTAACTAAAGAGAAGAAAGTAGAAGAACACCCTAGGAACTTACCGCTTTGTAATAAGAAAGACATTTCATCTGAATATAATGAACCCATGAAATCTGCTAAGTTTAATGAATCTGTTGAATCTGTTTGTTTAACTTGCAAGAAATCTTTAACTATTGTTCATGATGATTGTGTTTCTAAGAATGAGATTGTTAAGCCTCTAAGAAGAACGCCCAAAAGAACTTATGCTAAACGAGTAGGAAGACTAGTTGCAAAACTTAGGCTTTACACTACTGATAGGAAGCATAGCGCTTACTTTAGGGATGACATTTGGAAACCTACGGGTAGAACTTTCACACCCGAATGGTGGAATGAGTGAATAACCCGCTTCCCAGAGATAACTTCTATGAGTGTGATCAGGATTTTACCTCTAACCCAAAGGAACCAAAATCAAAATGGTTTCCAAAATCTTCTTCTTCTCATTATTGGTAGGTTATCGAAATATTTCTTTGGATCGCCGGGACTGTTGCTCCAAGCATAACCGAATCTGCCGATCAATTTCGTCTGAAATTCATGGGAACCGTGACGTTTAAAATGATCATAGCAGCTATCATGGGTTATGGAGATCTACCTTTTGGAAATTATTTGATCACTCGGGTTTACTATGTCTAAGGATTGGGACACAATTTGTTTTCGCCGGCGCCTGCCTTGGATGACACTAATCTCTTAACTGGGAATCATGATACAAACTTGTATGCTATCGACATAAACCAAATGGCCTCTTCATCACCAATATGTTTTATGACACGAGCATCCGAACAAAGTCCGGTTGTGGCATAGACGATTATCCCATCTCAATTTCGACACCATTAACAAACTTGCAAAGACAACATCGTCAACGGACTTCCAAAGTTCAAATACACCAAGGATCACTTATGTCCATCATGCGAACAAGGAAAAGCAAAAGAGCATCATATAAACCCAAATCCATACCTAGTTCGAAGCAAAGTTGCATATGTTGCACATGGACTTATGTGGCCCAATGAGAGTTGAAAGCATTAACGGTAAAAAGTATATTCTTGTTATCGTCGATGATTATTCAAGATATACATGGTTTAGGTTTCCGAGATCAAAAGACGCACCCGTGCATCATCATCACCTTCCTGAAACGCATTCAAGTACTTCTTCAAGCTCCAGTAAGGGTTGTAAGAATGCAGACAACGCAATCAATTTACAAATCGAGTTAAGAACTTATTTTGAAGATATTGGAATCACACATCGACATCGCTTGTTAGAACTCCACAAGAATGGGGTAGTTGAAAGAATAAATTGAACTCTTGTGGAAGCCGCTCGTACATGCTAATTTATTCCAAGGCACCGTTTCTATGGGCCGATGCGTCAAGCACGCTTGTTTCACTCGAACCATCCCTAATCCATCCAAGATTCAATAAAACCCCATATGAGCTTGTGAACAACAGAAAACCCGATATCTCTACTTTCACGGTTTGGCGAAGTTGTGCTATTCGACAAACGAAAGAGAAGACCTAGGAAAACTGAAAGCTAAAGGTGATATTGGAATCTTCATTGGATATTTAGACAGCTCGAGGGCATTCAGGTGTGTATAAACAGAAGAACTAGGAGGATTATGGAGACGATGAATGTGAATTTTGATGAACTTTCGCAAATGGCTTCGAGAGACTCGCCTAGAACCCGCACTAAACCGTAAGACTCTCGGACACATCGCAGCTCGTGACTCGTACCACAAAGAGCTCCATCAACTTTTGCGTCACAATCAGCATGAACAAGAATGGGAGAAATTCTTTGAGTTAATGTTCGATGAATACTATGGTGGAACCTCAACAAATGCATCAAACCATCATTCTCTGCAGACCCTCAACATCACCTACCACCACCAACAGCAGATGCATCTACAACGGTCGAAACCAATGCACCAACTCCATCAACATCATCTACATCTACTCCAACAACTCCAATTCTTCAAACAGCTTTACCGCTACTGATGAGCAAAGTCAAAACATATCATTTCAAGAAGAACCTATCAAAACCGAACGATGCAACGTTAGATGAAGAATTATTTTAAAACCCGCTTGCTACGGAATCATCTTCAAACTTACGAGAACCATCTAAATGACTGTGATAACCTACGGTATCCTTCGACTCGGTGGACAAAAGACCATCCCCTTGAACAAATTATTGGTGAACCATCAAGGCCAATTCAGACGAGACGCCAACTTGCCACCGATTGCGACTTATGCATTTACCTTTGCTCAATTAGCAATATTGAACCGAAAAATTTCATGAGGCAATGGCGTAACCCGCATGGATAGAAGCAATGCAGGATGAACTTCTCTAATACCGTATACATGACTCTTGGGATATGGTTCCAAGACCAATTGACATTCAAGTCATTGATCTCAAATGGTTATGGAAGAACAAAAGGGATGAAGAGATGACTGTTATTCGCAACAAAGCTCGTCTTGTGGCCAAAGGATACAAACAAGAGGAAGCGATAGATTTCGAGGAGTCATTCGCGCCGGTAGCTAGACTTGAGGCAGTAGATTTTCTTTAGCCTATGAAGCTCACAAAACATCACGGTTTATCGATGGACATTAAGACCGCTTCTCTGAATGGAACTCTAAAAGAAGAAGTGTGTACGCGGAGTCAGCCGTAAGGCTTCATAGACATGGAACATCCACTACGCCTACAAATTCAAAAAGGCAATCTATGGATTAAAGCAAGCTCCGAGCGGGTATGACGAACTGCCTTCTTTCCTTATCCAAAAAATTTCACCAAAGGCACAGTTGATCCTACCTTGTTTACACAAAAATGCAAAACGACATTTTGATTGTTCAGATTTACGGATCTACATCATTTTGGGTCCACTAATCCGAATCTTTCAAAACATTTTGAAAATCTCATGAAAAGTAAATTTGAAATGTCCATGATGAGGGAACTAAAGTTTTTTCTTAGTTTACAAATACATCAATCCCTTCGTGGAATTTTTATAAATCAAGCTAAATACACAACCGAGATTTTGAAAAATCATGGTATGGATAATTGTGACTCGGTTGGAACACCAATGGTAACTTCACCAAAAATTGGAGCCGATTTGTTTGCGAAACCTATCGATCCAAGAAATATCGAGCATGATTGGTTCTCTCATGTATCTTACCGCTAGTCGACCCGATATTCATTTTGTCGTTTGCTTATTAGCACCTTCGTGCAAAGCCTACCGAACTGCACCTCAAGAGGTTAAAAGGATCTTTCGTACCAAGACATCCATTCACAGGGACTTTGGTATCCAAGGAATCCGATTTGATCTAATTGCCTTTTCGAGCATGGACCACGCAGTGATCAAGTTACAAAAAAAGTACATCCCGAGGAGCACAATTTTGGGTGAAAAGTTAGTAAGCTGGTCTTCAAAGAAACAAGATTTCACTGCACTTTCAACCACCAAGCCGAAGTATGTGTCTCTATCTCTGTTGTGCTCAAGTTCTATGGATGAGAACACAACTCACAGATTATGGCTTTACTTTCGATAAAATACCTATGTATTGTGACTCGAAAAGTGCCATAGCCATATCATGCAGTTCATCACTCAAAGACTAAGCATATCAGAGTCCGCTATCACTTCATAAAAGAACATGTGGAAGAAGGTACTTTTGAATTATTCTTCGTGAAGACAGATTACCAACTCGCCGATCTATTAACTAAAGCCCTTCCAAAAGAAAGGTTTGACTATTTAGTTCGACGAATTGTAATGCGAAGCCTAACCCCTGAGGAGTTAGAAAGTCTCGAATCTTCTTGAAAATGATTTTCCAAAAGCCACGAAATATTTTGAAAAACAAAATACAAAATTTGAAAAACCAACAAAAGCAAAATATAAAAATATAAAATTTTCAAAAATACAAAAACTTTATAAAATCAAAAATCCAAAATATTCTTCTTCTCACACATGACTCTCGTATAATCGATATTCAGACGTTCTAGAAATGTCATTCAACAATGATACGGGCATGTACAGATGCTTGAGCGAGAGTTCTTTTAATGTTTTCTAAAACATGTCGCTTCTAAACATTTCTAAAAATGGCTTTCAGATACTTCAAAGACACAAAACCAGCTTCCAAAATGATGACTTTTGATTATTTCAAATCAAAACTCGTGTTTTAAAAGAAAAATCAAGTGTACGCTTCAGTGCACTACATTTAAAATTGGTGAGAAATCATCATCATCATCATCATCTTGAGCACCTTTTTTCAAGATTGTTCAAAAAGATTTTTAAAATCTTTCAAAATATTTTGTGCTCAAGATAACTCCCTCTAAAACCCTTTTAATTGAATATGCCTTATTAAAGGGGAAGTATAAAACCAAAATGTTCCAAATTCATGCTTAAATCTAATCAGTTTGTCTCCCCAAAAGGCTCTAAAAATGATTTTAATCCGTTGATATAAAAAATATATCACGAATATGCTATTTTTGAGGGGGAGAAGACGTGATTAAAATGTGATCAAAAAGTTTAATGATCGTTGTTTGAATCTCAAAATGAGCTCGACTCACTCGGAACAAATGAATTGAAGGGAATCAAAGTCAGTATATGTACCATTTCGAGAAACTCGTGATAGACATGCACTTACATGGGTCTAACCTCCTTTTCAAGGAGTGTTTACAACTTCAAGTTAGTTATTAGTTGTCACCCAAAACCGACAATGGAACTCTTTAACTAGGCAACGAATAAGGTCTCGGGAATTGTCTATCATGAGCCGATCAATTCAAAAGTGCGAACTCTACCCTCTATGTGCGATTGCCAAAACTTATAAGCACATGTGAAGGGGGAGTGTTATGAAATATAAAACTCTGTTTCAAACATGTTTTCAATCATAAACACTCTGAGAGATTTTCAAGAAAAAAGCTTTTCATGGCAACATATGATAATCATGGAGTTATAAGGTGATTAAGGATAGGAAAATCCGTCCTATGATCCGCCAGAGCCGGAGGGATCTACCCAAGGACACCACCAATAGTTAGTATTAGAAGTCCTCAGGTATGATTGAAAAAAAAAAGGAGTAATGTGAGAAAGGAGAAAGAAGGGGTTGAAGAATTAAAAAGAAATATAAAGATTGTGAGAAAGGAGAAAAAAGGAGTTTTTTGGAGGGAAAACTTGAGTAAAATTTAAATTTTTGAGGAGACTAAACGTTCAATTTTTACGCGAGATTCAAATTTTGGTTTAACTGTACAAATTTTGGTCAAAAATTCAAATTTTTGGGCCTAAATTCAAAATTTTCGTCAAATTTACGCCAAAATTGTCATAATCAAAAATTTCATACTTAATCTTAGAATTGTTTTTATAGTGAATTTCAAATTTTGGGAGAAAATTTTTTAATGATAAGAACCAAGATTGAAATGTACGACTTTCGGAAAAACCTCAACCGAGCTTAATCTTCTTCAAACACAACTCCTTTATCGTTGAATCGATCCTACATCAACTTTATCATACATACCTTAATCAATGGCAACTCAGTGCGATCGCCTCAAACCGCTTTGATTCATTCTTCAATGACCTAAACATTAGTCCAACTACACCAAATTACAACAACCAATGGATCATGATCATCCGCAGTTTGCTCAACCAAGTATGCATATGGGTCAAGGAGGACAAATGATTGATGTTATTGAATCAATGCATTTGCTACTGTATACAAATGGGAATCGATGCAATATGCAGGCCTTTGATGAAAATCGAGGAGTCGATTGCAGATTCAGAACTGATATCAAAATGGGAATAATGTTTTACGACTTCGCCTCAATGCTACTTCCAACCTCAAAGCCATGATTCGGATATTCGTAATGCAGTGTCAAACCAAGGATATCGCCCAAAAGCTCAAGTACATGTTGTTGTTAGTCGAGAAAGAAGAGTCGGAATTGAGTTGACTGATGAGGAATACGAATTCATGAATCCGTGACTGCATGATAAAGCAAACGCATATGCAACCTCCAAATACATTCACCAACTAGACACAACATCAGCGATACTTGTGACACAACTCCAGCCTCACGATAATGATCCACTCAATGAGGTACCAAATTATAGTAATGTTGCTACTTAGTACTCATGAGAAGCCACATTCTATGTCTCCAACCTTATTATGACACATATGTTGGGGAGCAAGTTAATAGCAATGTTAACTCTGAAACTCCATATATGGATCCTAATGAAGGTCAAGATGAACATAATGGTGCTAATGATGAGGAAACACGTTCTTATTTTGAAACATTAATCAATAATTGTGGTATTGAGATTGAGGAAGTGAGTAAGGTCAATCGCGAAGTTAAGGCCGCGAATGTTAAATTGACCACTGAGCTTGAGAGTTACAAAGAGAATGGCAGAGCCTATGAATTTCATACAAACAAAATATCAGAATTAGAAATTGGTTGAGATTCGCTTTTAAGAGAAAAACAATTGCAAATCAAGTATGATACACTTGATGTGAATCCAACTTGAAAATAAAATCTTTAAGGAAATTTCAACTAAATGACCAACTTTCTAAACAAAAGCACGCTTTTCGATCTTGAAAAAGAGAAGAAAGCTTGATTGCTGATTTTTCAAAACGAAGATTCTCTTCTTGATGAAATTGATAAAATGAAACTATCAAAAATTGGATAATCTACTTCTTACAACGGGTCATTCCGCTAAAACAAACAAGATGCTTTCTAATCATGTAAATCCGATTTTTCATACTACTCATAAAATGGCTCTTGGTAACTCACCTCCTTGTTTCCTCAAGAAAGCTTAGAAAGAACGGAATGTGTTGAACAATGGAAAACCTTTGCATGAACCCATAATTGTTCGTGATTCTCTTGAAACGTTGGAACTATCTGAGGAGAGTAGATCAAAAATGAAACAAAAACATCCGGAAATTAAACCAATTGATTATAACAAATGGAACAAAATTAATGGTATTTCGCTTGTTTCTCAATCAACGTTTTCCACCAAACCAAGTGTTTCAAACAAAGTGTCAACACCGCTTTCAAAATCAGTTTCAAAACCGCTTGTTGTCTCCACAACATTGAACAAATGTCTTCAAACAATCCTTTTAACACGTGCTGCGCCAAGCATTTTAGAGCGATGTTAAAACTAGAATTGGCGACTGTGAGACCTGTTAAAACTAAAACTCATATTACAACCAACATCCGTTTAATAGTTTTGATAATGAACAGAAAAGTTTTGAAATCAAATTGCCCCTCACCATCACACAACTCAAGGGTAATTTATTTGAACAAGCTTTTGAAAGAAACACCGACTTTGTCAAGGACCATAAATTCCTGGTAAAGCAAGCTAATGAAAGTGTTGAACACATCAAAGTTTTGGAAATTTTAAATGATTCTCTCTTCATGATGTTCGACTACGATATTATGTCCATCATTTTGCAAACATATTCTCTTGAAGATCATGAAAGACTCCAACTGAGACCTCCAAACTGTTTCAAAATATAAAAAAGCACTTGAGAAACTTGAAAAAGAAAATGTCTCATATTTTAAACAACTTGATCGAAAATCTGAGGAATGCAATTATGACAAACTGTCGATGAGGCAGTATTTCCACAATGACATGAAAGCTTAAAAATGATTGAGGGCTCACGGAATGTCAAAAGGAAACGCCGGATACTAAGTTTGCAAAACCATTGACCGAGGAGAAAACAAATGTTCCCAAACCGGTTTCCAAACCAAAAATGTCTGCTTCTATGCCTCCTCCAAAAGTCAATGAGAAAAATGATTTTGTCAAAAATACCACCCACACCCTATTAAAAAGAGAATTATCAAAAGTTTTGGAAAAGCAGCTATTTTAAACACCAAAAGTGATTACACCTGGCATTTCTAGGAATAGTACATGAAATGTGACCAAAAATCCAGCTTAAAGAATCGGTTCTGCCAACGACATAGTCAACAATCACTATCTAGAAGAAGCTAGGAAAAGGCAGGACTCGAAAAGACTAACTCTAGGTGCAACATCTAGGGTGATGAATTCTACAAGATTTCAAGGCACTACTAGTAGTAGTAACCCATTACCTAGGAACACTCTACAAAAGACTAGGGATTGGCTTGCATCTAAAAAGTAGTTAGCAAAAGAAAATGCTATGCCCGTGAGAAAACAACACTAGGAATTCTAAGTCTTTTCGATCAAGAATCAATTTCCAAAAGACGTAGTGACAAAGTTAAAGCCGCTGCCTTAAATAAGAATATTGAATTTGTTCACTACATGTAAAAATGTGTCTTTCAGCCTAATCATGATGCATGTGTCTCACAATATCTCAAGAAAGATAAGCAAGGCACAATCCACTAAGACACCAAATAGAAACAAACCCGTTGACAAGATGAACATCAAAAGGAAAACTAATAGGTGGATCTTCTTGGACGCAGTTTTCAAAAAATGAGTCTTCCACAGCATCCGATAAGAAAACAACTCCTAGATCTTACCTTAGGTGGATACCCACGGGCAAAGTTTTCAACAAAGTAGGTCTTAGATGGATTCCCACAGGAAATATTTTTGATACTTGCTCCAAGACAAATAATAGTGAAACTCATCAAGTTAAGGAAGTAACAACCACTACAACCGTTGATAGTGATCACCCTCGCCGTGAGGAAACATATACTTCTAACACTGCTATTTTGTGAAAATTATTATTCGTGGATGCGGTACTTGTAAAAGTGTTGAAGGTTCATATACCCCATGTGGTAAAGAAGAACTTTATGCCAATCGCAGATATGAAAATCCTTTTCTAGTTCCACTCTTAACTCCACTTTTACTTGTCCCAACTTTCTAATTCTTCTTCTTCAAAGTAGAAATATTCTTTGAAAAACAAAATACAAAATTTGAAAACCAACAAAAGCAAAATATAAAAATATAAAACTTTCAAAAAAATACAATATAAAAATCAAAAAAATCCTCAATATTCTTCACCCGAGGTCTCAGACGCTTCTAGAAATGTCATTCAACAATGATACGGTATAAAGATGCATGAGAGCTTAGAGTTCTTTAATATGTTTTCTAAAACATGTCGTTCAAAATAATGGCTTTCAGATACTTCAAGACAAACCCGACTTAAAATAATGGCTTTCGTGATACTCTCAAGATTTAAACCGATAAAATGATGACTTTTGATTATTTCAAATCAAAACTCATGTTTTTAAAGAAAAATCAAGTGTACGCCTACCACTACATTTAAAATGGTGAGAAATCATCATCATCTTGAGCACCTTTTCAAGATTGTTCAAAAGATTTTCAAAATCTTTCAAAATATTTTGTGCTCAAGATAACTCCCTCTAAAACCCTTTAACCGATTATGCTTTATTAAAGGGGGAGTATAAAACAAAATGTTCCAAATTCATGCTTAAATCAATCAGCTTGTCTCCCCAAAAGATTCTAAAATGATTTTAATCCGTTGATATCAAAAATATCACGAATATGCTATTTTTGAGGGGAGGAGACGTGATTAAAATGTGATCAAAAAGTTTAATGATCGTTGTTTGAATCACAAAATGAGCTCGACTCGCTTGAAACCAATGAATTGACGAGGAATCATGTACCATCTCCAAACTTTCTATGGACTTGACCAGATGGGTAATAATTTCAAGCTAGTTCTCTAGTGATGTAAACGTGTCTCGAATCGGTTTTGTTCATTTAAAGTCGATCAATTCAAAAAGTGCGATCTCTACCCTCTATGCATTTACCAAAACATATAAGCACATGTGAAGGGGAGTGTTTCAAAATATCCTGAGTGTTCCAAACATGTTTTCTATCATAAACACTCTGTGAGATTTTCAAGAAAAATGGTTGTTATGGCAACAATAGCCAAGTGGATAAGGTGACTAAGGATAGAAAATTTGTCCTATGATCCGCCAGAGTCGGAGGGATCTACCCCAAGGACATCACAAATAGTTAGTATTAGAAGTCCTTAGGAATGATTGAAAAAGGAGTAATGTGAGAAAGGAGAAAGAAGGGGTTGAAGAATTAAAAAGAAATATAATGAAAAAGGGTGAAAATGAAATAGCCCTCCATATTCAACCTTAGGCGTAAAACCGGTTCAATTCATATGCTACCTGGGTTGTCACTTAGATGATCGGTATTGAAGACAAAGTCGCCATGGACCCAAGTACATCGCACTAAACCTTCTAGCCACTCATTCCTCTTAAAAGGATTTGTTTATTCTCACCGGAACCTTACGTAATCTATCGACTTTATCTTAGAGATCGTTGGTATTGAAGAAGGAGACCCTCTCCCAGTCTCCGCCAAGAAAACCAAAATGCACTAATTTAGTCTAGAGCCACAGATTCATCAAAAGATCTCATAGGAACACTTGACATGACATCGCTTGTTGTTCATCTATAAGGGCACAAGTGATATATTCTAGAGTCCTACGCAGATCTTAGCAATCGCCGTAACATTTATGAGAAATTTCACATCCGTGATCTTTAATGATTGAATGGAAACTCGCCGTGGTCAACATCAAGCGCTACGCAGTGTCACTCTCGGTAACTCCCGTGGATTACGCTTAGTGTGTCTCAAATGGTCCAGTCGTAAGGGTGATGCTTGGGTACCTCAATGACTCATCCGAATCGAGGTGTACTTTGGTACATCGTGTTATCTCACTTGTGGGACTCCATTCGTAAAACGCACCCTTGTGAGAATTAGAGACGGTTTTCACACTATGCCGTTAACACCCTCAAAATTCAAACTTTTAAGTGCCGAATCGCTTATTACTAACCTGCTTTTATGTTTTCTTCTTATGGAAGCTCCTGAGTGGATGGATCGCGCACTCTTCACATGCTCATACCAACGACACATGAAAGTTCTCATCACAATAAAAGGCTACACAAAGTTTAAAGACTCGAGAACTACATCATTGGTAACCAAAAGACAAATAGAAGTGTGTGCATGGTGGAGAAAGACGCTAGATACCTAACCAACGAAGTTGACAACGGGCACAACCACATTATCTCGATCACAAAGCATGAAGGAACAAAGAATCAAGACTATTCTATATCTACACACAAAGTTCAAGCTCGAGAAAAGTAAAGACCAAATCAAGTGGAGCATCTTTTGAATGACCACCCCTTAGGGGGAGATTGTTAGCCTTAATAGTTTTTATTAGAATTGATGGTCATTCACGCTAGGAACTTTGTAAAGTGTGTTAGATATCGTATAGAATAGTCAACGGCTAGTGGATTGGACTAAGCTAAATGGGTATTAGTTTAGTTAAGCTTGCCTTTTATCCAATCCAAGTCCACGAGGCCCAAGCCAAAGCCCATTAGGGTATTATTGTAAGGAACTATAAAAACCCCTCCAAGTCTCATTTGAGGGGTGTACTTGAGAGTGTGTGTGTGTGTTTCATATGAATATTTTTTTCATCTTCTTTCCTTTATCCCTCTAAACATACATAATTACTAATTCATATTCACCAAGTTCTTCATCTTTTCCTTCTTATTCACCATATCATCGTTTGTGTTTCACGCTTATGCATACGCAAGGTGGTATAAGTGATAAAAGAAGGATTTAGAAAGAACTAAAAAAGACAAATAGAAGTGTGAGCATGGTTGAGAAAGACGTGGAGACACCAAACCAACAAAGTTGACAACGGCAGACAACCACATAAATTGATCACAAAGCATGAAGGAACAAAGAATCAAGACTATTCTATATCTACACGCAAAGTTCAAGCTCAAGGAAAGTAAAGATGTCATCAAGTGGAGCATCTTTTGAATGACCACCCCTTAGGGGGAGATTGTTAGCCTTAATAGTTTTTATTAGAAGTGATGGTCATTCACATTTAGGAACTTTGTAATGTGTGTTAGATATTGTGATAGAATAGTCAACGGGCTCATGGATTGGGCTAAGCTAAATGGTTATTAGTTGTTGCTAGCCTTATCTATGTTAGAATCCAATCCAACCCAATCCAAGCTCATCCCAAAGCCCATTAGGCATCTTGTATTTAGTATAAATACACCTCAAATGAGTCATTTGAGGGTGTGTGCTTTAATGTGTGTGTGTGTGTTTTCCTTTGAAATAAACATCTATCTTGTTTTCATCTTTCTTCACATACACGGTTTGTAGAACATCAAGTCACCATCTTTCCTTTTTTTATTTCATCTTCTTATACGCATAAGTGTTTGTGGTTTAACGTGTTCATCTTGTGATAAGGTGTGTTACGCGTAAGGTTGATGTAAAAGTGTGGTCCTACAATAAGTATGTATTTAAACATTTTCATATGTTCTTTAGTTTAATTAATTACTGATACATATATACATGCAACAAATAATCTTTTTAGGTAATTGGTGCGACCGTGGCACTTAAAGAAATCAACTATTATTGCGGAGGGTACCGTGTACAAAACTGATGGAAAACAAATGCTTCATAACAAACCACTCCCAAAGGATTGCTACAGAGTGTCTATTGAAAAATCTTTAGTGGATGCAGGATGCATACCGGATGTAGGAAGTAACTGTTTCAAAACGCTTAAGGATGCGAGGTGGTTTTTATGCATGGCCAAAGGATCAAGTGGTTTTCTATGAAAAGGTACATAGATGCATGTGTTTTATAAACCTACATATATCATTCTTCATATTTAATTTAGTGTTTGATACACCCGGCTTTTGTTTCATACAGGTAACACCACCAAGTACCATAAAACTGATTGGTGAGAAATGTAATCGCACCTAAATTACAAACGAAGCGCTACGCCTCTAGTGATGCCATGCAAAAGGAAGCTAAGAAGATCAAGAGTCAGAAGTCGTTAAATTATTGAGAATTTTATTATGTACGACATTACAATTTTATATACATTCCAATTTTATTGTATTTGAATATATTTTGAATATATTTTTATATATTTGAATTTGTTTTGATATATATTGATTTCTTATATGTGACTAAAAGATTCATATAGTCACAATTATTAACACTTTTAGCCAGTTTATGGTTAATTGTATGTGACTAAATACCCAAAACAAACATGATTTGTGTGACTAAATGTTAGAAAAGGCCACACAAACATAAAATTCATATGGCCATTGGATGATCAATAGTCACACAAAATACACGTTTCTTCACTTTAAACACCATATGGTCACACTTATTAACACGTTTGGCCACTTTATGATTAATTGTATGTGACTAAATACACAAAACAAACATGCTTTGTGTGACTAAATGTTACAAAAGGCCACACAAACATAAAATTCAAGTGGCCATTGGATGATCAATAGTCACACAAAAGACATATTTCTTCACCTTAAACAACATATGGTCACATTTATTAACACTTTTGGCCACTTTATGCTTAATTGTATGTGACTAAATACCCAAAAGAAACATGATTTATGTGACTATACAAAGGTTTATGGTCACTAAATAATTAATCCACAAACCAAAAACCTAAAATTCAGTTACAATGTTACCGCTCTCAATAAACTAAACAAAAGTCAAACACGTACCCATGAAATCGCACCTTTAGTCACACACACTCGAAAAATCATGTGTGACTATATGTATATCGTCACACTTTTTCGATGTAGCCAAATCCACTTTTTGTTCTAGTGCTAGACGGTAAAATATTTAAAAGATTTGCGGTCATATTAAGTGCTTCAACCTAAAAGTGATGAGGTAGGTGTGCTTGAAAAAGTAAAGCCCAAATTTTGTTATTAATTGTGCATATCATGCGTTCTGACTTTTCATTTTGTTGAGATGTTTTAGGGCATGAAAAATGAAATTGAACGCCTTTAGGAAAGAAAAATTAATGAAGGGTGTGGATATCCAATTCACCGCTTTATGGTCACATATAAATGACTTGATTTCACACCTAAATTGAGTATTAACATTGTTACAAAACAAAATAAATGTTAATACAAATAAGTCGTAAAAACGTTTATTTATATTTTACGATCTTCTAATGTTTTGTCGATAACAAACGTAAAATTATTTTAACGAAATAAATAAAATACGTAAATGGTTTGAGCCAACAGTTTACTAACACACTTACTTTTTCATATAAAACACTAAAAAAGTAATAGTGCTTTCATGTTTTAGTAATGCATATGTACAAAAAATAGTGTTTACATATTGAGTAGATATATACATACTTAGTATGTATTATTAGGGGTAATAGAATGAGTAGAAGTTTAAGTATTTAACCCATTGACTTAACACATCGAATGTAGTTGGATAAAACCCAAAGTCCATGACCCATACCCATGGAGCATAATCTATAACCCATAACCCATTGCATGACATCATGTATAAGTCATAATGGGTATTATCCATGACCCATGGAGCTAACCCATAACCCATTGACTACATGCATTTCATCTTGTAGATACATTGTATCTACTTGGATACCCATGATCCATGACCCATGACCCATAACCCATGGATAAAGAGGAGCGTCCCCCGGTTCCCCCAGTTTACACTGGACGAATCCCTCAAGTAAGGGATCCGTGGGATCCGTGGAACAATAGCATATTTTGTCTATAAATAGTGAGCCATTTCTTCATTGTAACTCACTTCTTTCACACACATTATCCTAGTATTGTAAACTCTCTAACCTCATATCCAAGGGATCTTTCTATGTAGTTTTGTGTTTGTGTGATTCTCTAGGTTCCTCTTAAAGGCGAGATCACCACCTCTTGAAGTCGAGCAATCTCAAGTCCATGGGTTGCCACGTTTCGTCATCATCAAGACTACTGATGTTATCTTGTTGATAGTTCTTTCTTCCCTCATTAGAAGTGTTGTGTTGAAGACATAGGTGAAAGATGTCTAAAGGATCAAGTTAAAGGCATTAGTGAAAGGTGTCAAAGATCCGTGTCAAAGGCATTAGTGAAGGGTGCCAAAAGTCCGTGTCAAAGGCATTAGTGAAAGGTGTCGGAAAGTCCGTGTTGAAGGCATTAGTGAAGGGTGCCTAGAAGTCGAGTCAAAGGCATTAGTGAAAGGTGCCTAGGGTGTACATTCAATATGGTGTTTCGATGTACAAGATAGATTTTTATTGGGCCAAAGGATATTGATATCCTTGTTGATGTTGTTATAGGGAGTAGATCTCCTTTGGATAGGTGTTGTGTAGTGTTAGGTAGTAGTTCCTCCTTTGTAATGGAACTCGGTATCTAGCCTTGTACCGGCTAAAGTGTAGGCGATGTTGTGATAGGTTTGGTTCTACCTCATGGAAGAACTCAGTGTCTAGCCTTGTACCATATAAAGAGTAGGCTTACATTGTGAAGGCATCTCCGCCACAAGGATTTTGTGTTGTGTAGTGATTACAAACTCTCGAGTAGGTGACTCTGGAGTGGAGTAAGGAATGTGTCCTTGTAGCTGAACCACTATAAATACTCGCGTTATGGTTTTGTGCTTTTTACTCTTTATCTTAGTTTTATTTACTCATATGCTTATTTATCAACATCCAACACACACGTTTAAATAGATTGACATGAGTCAATCGAAGTAGTTTAAAACTAAGTTTTAATCGGTAAAACTATTCAACCCGCCCCCCTTTCTAGTTTTCCACAATTGGTATCAGAGCTTCGTTACCAAGTTTTTAGAGTATATTGTACTTTAAAAACTTGACACGATCCGTGTATAATTGAAAACTACAAAGAAGGTATTTTACAAAAATAAACACCATGTCTTAAAAACAAGTTTCTAGGATGTTGATTAGATGACAACTTTATATTTTTTATCTCTTATTTTATCTTACTAAATTGCACTAACCTTTCTTGTCATTTTGCTTAGTTAAAGCTCATTTTTATCAAGCCATAGGAATTCCTTGGTAACAAGATTACCTTTCCTAAGAAGGTATTTTAATTACAATCTAGATCACGAAGGAACCGGAGTTGTCTATTGACATTTTTCTGGTCAAAAGAAAAATACACTCATAATTACATTAGAGGTATGGCTTTCTAACTTATTTCTAAATAACATTAGCTTAGAATAAGTATGTTTGCATAGGAACCTATATGATTACTTTTTCACATACTCATGCATTACTGTAGCTTCATAGGAAACTTTTCTTACATACATTACTCTTCCGCCTATAGTCTAGATTTATAAACATGTGTTTTTACTTTTCCTAATCCAAAAATGAAATCTTTCTAATAATAAAACAAAACACAAATCTAAAAATTCTACTTCCCCATAAATCTCCGGCCATTAACCAACTCCCAAAACCTCATTTTTCAAATCTTCCACTTTCAAAAATTACATCTCATTCAAACTCCATCTTCCCTCTCATCTCATCTCATCTCAAATCAAAACCTAGGAAGAAGTTCATCATCATGGTTTATATCGCCTTTGTGATCATCGTCTTAACACTCATAGCTCTCGTGTATCCCATGATCAAGTTTTCTCATGGAGACATGTACTTTGTGTTGTTAATCTACATTTGTATCATATATCCAATCCTTTGTATCGCTCTTAGCGTTGAAATGAAATATAACTAATGTCTTAGTTTTTCTTGTTTGTTTTTCATTATGTGTTTATCATTTTCTTTTTATTTTTATCTTTCATCTTAACATACTTTCGAAACCTACAATGCATGCTTAACTAGTAAATATTGGCTAGAACACACCTCCTTTTTATAAACCTAAAAGTTGCAAAAATCTATTTTATGTCAAGACCAATATTCTGTCACTGCAGATCCACGGATCCCTAAAGTTTAACTAGCCGGATCCCTCTTGGAAGGGAACTGTGAGAACCGTGGAACTGGGAAACAGAATCTCATGCAACATAAAAATCATTTCATAAAAATCTACAATAAAAAGTAAAATCCCACTAAAATGTTAAATACTAAGTAAGTTAATTGTCATTGTTAATAAAAATCAAGTAAAAACATTAGAAGATCATTTTTCATCTATCAAATTTCCTTTGATGCATTTACTCATATTAACTTATCACTTCCGTAGGTCTCGTCATGAGTCATGAGTATGAATTCGAGTTTCAACTCACTCACGTCTACATTCCTAATATCTCCCTTGAGCCCAACACACCTGGCAATCATGTCCGTGGGTTCTATATATTCGAAACTCGTCACTTCCATGAAGGCCGTATTGTTGACACACCTCTACTATACGAAGAAGGTATCAATACCTCTTTCCGAACCATAGGACTAGAAGGCCTTCTCGGAATTAACGAGAAAATCTATCTACGGTTTGTATTGGAATTCTTTCATCAAGTTGAACTCGTTCGTAACGAGGATCGATCTCTATCACTTTGGTTTTGGATCCAAAACCAAAAGTTTGTCTTAACCCTTGGGCAATTTGCTCACATTATCCGAATTCTAATTCATGGACAATGTGCCTTCACTGAAGATTGGTCTCTTGATTCTCTCTTCAACCATCGTGAAGAAAATAGTCCATATTGTTCACACATACCTTCCCCTCAAGAATTAACTCGCATGTTATGTAAACCTCGACCATATCACTCTGATCCAAACATAATCTATACAAGTGATATCCGAGATGATCTTAAACCTCTCGCAGTCATTCTACGTGAAAATGTTTGGAGTCTTAGGGGAAATCGAGAAATTCTTCCCGCTTGTTGTGCTCACATAATGTATTGTTTGCTAACTCAACAACCATACAATCTCGCATATTTCTTCGCAAGACGAATTGTAAACCTTCAAGGAAACAAGAACAAGTTAATTCCTTATGGAATGTTCCTGACACGTCTTTATCATCATATCATGTACTTCCACCCTCAATTTCAAAGTCCGTTGTACGTACTTGTGAATAAGATGATGGAACCTCTAAACACATCTCACATCAAGTCTTTCTTCATCCTGAATCGGCAAATACTCGTCATCTATTTGACGATCCATCTAGCAAAAACGCTCAAGAAACTTAGTTTCCTTTCCAAATAGGTTCAATCCTTAGATTTCACATTTTATCATTGTAATGTGATCCTTCTCCTGAAATAAAACATTTAACGTTTGATGTCTCGCTTATATAGTTGTTCAAACTTCTTAGAAAACACTGGCTTTGAAATACGATACTTTGTACAACTTTTGCATACCTTCTGTGAAGGTACTGTTTAGCAGGAGACGGATCCATCACTTTGTACTAGACGGATCCCTCCACTTAGGGAACCGTGGGATCCAGGCAAACAAAAATACGGTTGCAGACTTTATACATCAAACCATCTCCTTAGACAACTTCACACTTGCTAAACATAATGCCTTAGGACCACTTAAGCCTTCCTCAAGCTCAGTAGGGATTACACTCACTTAATGTCAACTTAGAATCACATTAAAAAGTGCTTTTAGATTTATCCTTTCACCAAAGCTCATCATCCTTCCGCTCCAATACTCATACATCATTCCTCACGTGTTAATACATCTAGTTTTATAATTCTATCAATTTTAGCAAATTGATCTTTGTCATCCTTACCCCAAAATGAGTCAAAAACTAATTTTTCATTTCTTATAATTTTTAAGGAATTTTTCAATATTATCTTAAGTTACCATCTGATCTTTAGGATCATTTAGCACCACTTGACACTCTCAAATTTCCTAGTGTCATCTTTTATCATTCATTGGTACTCATAAAGTCCCATTTTCTTCCATAAAAGGAAATCATTAGCTACCATCACTTATTGTCATTAACCATTTAAGTCTCCTTTCATTTAAAACACTTAGGAAGTCTGAAACACTCAAAATGTATAGGTACTAGACCTTACAAAACATCAATTTTCTCCTTTTTTGGCTGCCGAGAGCCGGATCCCTAGGGTTAGCCTAGACGGATCCCTCATTAGAGGGAACCGTGGAAACTGGCTGACAGTTTTAGCTAATCCTAGCTAAAACAATCATTTCAAGCTCTCGTTGCTAACTTGAACACTCCATCTTGTCTTAATTAAACTCCTAGATCAGTGCAACTCTGAGGTTGACTCTTGTGCATGCAAATCCTCACATTCCAAAGGATCTTAGTGGCTTAAGTCTTGAATGCACTTGCTAAATCCTTCCCTTTATAAACTATCTTGTTAGGACTCCTAAAGTCATCATCTACAACCTCATTCTCAGCATTTAGAAACCTTTACATCTCTAATTTTTAAGCATCTGATCATGAGGAAAGCTCATAGTGGTAACTCATCCACCAAAGGACCACCCAAGAAACTTGCTCGTGTTATTCACGAAATTTATTCAACCGAATCATCTCCCGTTAAATCCACAAATGCTATGATCTCTCCTCCACCTATCAAACCAATCCCTAAAAGGATTGTTCCCACAAAAATACCAATTCCAAACACCACCATACCCCCTAAAGCAAACACTCCTATTTCCACTAAGCCATTACCCTTAGTGCCTAGAGCCATATCATTCACCACTCTACTCTCATCACCACATCTCTACAATCTAGAGGACTTGCCTCCTAGGCCATCTCATCCTCCACCATTTCCAACATTCTCCTCAATAGAAAGAATAGCGCAACAAAATCAAGGTGTTGAATCAACACTAGCCCCGACATCTTTTTCTCCTTCTCCCTCAAATAGTCCCTTTTGGATTATGAGGAATCATCAAAGTCAACCACCCGATCACATGGAAGTAGATACCTCTCTACCACCATCCTCATCACATATTCCACCACCACCACCTTTGGTTGAATCACCTCCAAATATACCTCCACAAATTCCTCTTTCTTTTGTGGAATTTCAACCAAACCTTCCATCACAACCCATTCCATTTCTACCACCACCATTTCCGGGCCATGACAAAGATTGTTATCATTGTCAACATGTTGAAAGCTTGATACATGAAGTACGTAAAGATCAACGTTTCATGTTTGATCACCTCCTCAAACGTTTTGACGAGATCAACAAACCTAAACAACCTTGAGCTTAAGGATTCAAGTGGTATCCTAGTCTTAAGCTTAACTTAGATAGTTTAGAAATCATATTTCATGTTTAAGTCATTCTCTTAGTTTTAGAGTTATGTAGATCATTTCTCGTATTTTTTATTGAATAAAATTACATGTTATATGCCATATTATCTTGAGATATGTTTGGTGCCTTAATACATATCTCATTTTGATGTTAACACCACTTTTTACATCACCATTTATGTCTCAAGCTTACAGACAGACGGATCCCTCAGGATAGCTTAAAAGGATCCCTCCAAAGAGGGAACCGTGGGATCCGTGCAACAAAAGACTCGTTTACTACTAACTTGAGTCTTATTTGCAGAAAATTATGCTCTATATACTTGTTTTCTAACCTTTGTTTTGTCGATTTTCAATATACACATGAAGACTTTGACACCCTTAGCTAGGGGGAGTTTCTTGTCAAAGTAAAACATTGCAAAATCATTTGCAATATTATTCAGATAGGATTACATTACATGACGTTCTCCTTGCAAAGGTGCAATCATCAAGGGGAGCATATTAGTCACAAAGACGAAACCATTTGCAAACATAATTGCAATGCACTAGTTTAGTATTTCTACTTACTTGACGCCCTCACCAAGGTATGGACTCGTCAAGGGGGAGCTAAGACGAGAAATCTTCTCTTCGCTTACTCTATATTTTTTTTATTTTTCCTTCTTTTCACATGGTTTTATTATAACAATGTGTTAGTTTCTTTTCGACGCTCTTTTTGTTTCGACAAAAAGGGGGAGAAGAAAGTAAAAACTCCAATTCAAACTTTTACGAATTTTAGTTTTTCCTTAAAATAATCTTATGTTTTGCAATCAACAAAAAGGGGGAGATTGTTAATAAAAATAAGCCGTAAAAACGTTTATTTATATTTTACGATCTTCTAATGTTTTGTCGATAACAAACGTAAAATAATTTTAACGAAACAAATAAAATACGTAAATGGTTTGAGCCAATAGTTTACTAACACACTTACATTTTCATATAAAACACTAAACAAGTAATAGTGTTTTCATGTTTTAGTAATGCATATGTACAACAACTAGTGTTTACATATTGGGTAGATATATACATACTTAGTATGTATTATTATGGGTAATAGAATGGGTAAAAGTTAAAGTATTTAACCCATTGACTTAATGCATTTAATGTAGTTGGGTAAAACCCAAAGTCCATGACCCATACCCATGGAGCATAATCCATAACCCATAACCCATTGCATGACATCATGCATAAGTCATAATGGGTATTATCCATGACCCATGGAGCTAACCCATAACCCATTGACTAGATGCATTGCATCTTGTAGATACATTATATCTACTTGGATACCCATGATCCATGACCCATGAACCATAACCCATGGATAAAGAGGAGCGTCCCATGGTTCCCCCAGCTTACACTGGATGGATCCCTCAAGTAAGGGATCTGTGGGATCCGTGGAACAATAGCATATTTTGTCTATAAATAGTGCGCCATTTCTTCATTGTAACTCACCTCTTTCACACACATTTTCTCCTAGTATTGTAAACTCTCTAACCTCAGATCCAAGGGATCTTTCTATGTAGTTTTGTGTTTGTGTGATTCTTTAGGTTCCTCTTAAAGGCGAGATCACCACCTCTTGAAGTCGAGCAAGCTCAAGTCCATGAGTTGCCAAGCTTCGTCATCATCAACACTACTGATGTTATCTTGTTGATAGTTCTTTCTTCTCTCATTAGAAGTGTTGTGTTGAAGACAAAAGTGAAAGACGTCTAAAGGATCAAGTCAAAGGCATTAGTGAAAGGTGTCGAAGATCCGTGTCAAAGGCATTAGTGAAGGGTGCCAAAAGTCCGTGTCAAAGGCATTAGTGAAAGGTGCCGGAAAGTCCGTGTTGAAGGCATTAGTGAAGGGTGCCTAGAAGTCGAGTCAAAGGCATTAGTGAAAGGTGCCTAGGGTGTACATTCGATATGGTGTATCGATGTACAAGATAGATTTGTATTGGGCCAAAGGATATTGATATCCTTGTTGATGTTGTCATAGGGAGTAGATCTCCTTTAGATAGGTGTTGGGTAGTGTTGGGTAGTAGTTCCTCCTTTGTAATGGAACTCGGTATCTAGCCTTGTATCGGATAAAGTGTAGGCAACGTTGTGATAGGTTTGGTTCTACTTCGTGTAAGAACCCGGTGTCTAGCCTTGTACCGGATAAAGAGTAGGCGACATTGTGAAGGCTTCTCCGCCACAAGGAGTTTGTGTTGTGTTTTGATTACAAACTCCCGAGTAGGTGACTCGGGGAGTGGAGTAGGGCAAGGAATGTGTCCTTGTAGCTGAACCACTATAAATACTCGCGTTATGGTTTTGTGCTTCTTACTCTTTATCTTAGTTTTATTTACTCAAATGCGTATTTATCAACATCCAACACACACGTTTAAATAGATTGACATAAGCCGATCTAAGTAGTTTAAAACTAAGTTTTAATCGGTAAAAATATTCAACCCCCGCCCCCCTTCTAGTTTTCCACAATAAACTTAAACAACACATCCAATTTATTAAGCAACGGATAAACCCAAAAATAATTAGAATAATAATCCAAGAACAAGACATATTTAAAACCCGTAAAACTCATAATTGGGAAAGTCTATAACTCTGAGTGAATATAGTCAAAAAAAGAACTAAAATTGTATTTGAACAAGACAACAGAAGCCTCACATGTTTGCTAAGCTGGCAAGAATTATAGAACCACAGAGGGGGTGAATAGTCTTTTTGACTTATCAAAAGTTTAGTGACTTCAAGTCTCCAAGAACAACCACAACTACAACCACAATATGAAGATAGTAGAGATATAGACACCATGATATATACTGGTTCGGGATTAGGGTTTTATACCATATGTAATTGCGAATCCACGATAAGGATTTTATTCACAAAGTATATGGATTACTAACCGTTACAAGCTCACTCTGCCGATATGCACTAAGATCGGCCCTAACGGTATTCCGCTCTTGGAAATCGCCCACAAAAATCTCATGATTCGACTTTCCACTAAGACCAAAAATACTTCCCCATAAGAAGTATCAAACCCCAACTAGACTTTCCTGAGTCTAGGCTTGATCACCAAGATACAGGACTTCACAACCTTACAAGTGATTACAAATATCTGTTTGTTTTATAGAACCTAGCCTAGCCTAGAGAATCAATTATAATAAAAAGAGTATAGAGAAGATGACCCTTGACACAATTCACAAGAGTAGATTAGGTTCTTATGAATCTCTCTTGCGGAATAAGTGTTCTTTCAATTTATGATATAATAGAAGTTAGAACAGAATAAGATAGTAGACTTAGATGGTAGAGAAAAAAGAAATTAAATAGAAAGAACGTTTGGAAAGGGGTGAGAATGTAAAGGACAAGAGGTGAGTATTTATAGACAAAACCCAAGATATTCTTGCCGAGCCTGGCACACTACACATGCCCTGACGCGTCACCAGCGCGTTGGGGAATATTCTCGGTTTTCTTTTATTTGTACTCACCTTTTGTTTAACACCCAATAACACTTCACATTTGACATTTTCAATAACATTCCAACACTCAAAGTGGGATAAGGTCAACCAACTCATTTAGCCAAGGTTTTGGTGCTTAAAGACATTTGTGAAGTGAAAACTATATAGTTAGGGGTTTAGTCCGATTTCAAAGAGAAAGAGAAGAACCATAAAACATTATGTGTAGTGGCATTGTAAGTAATAAAGGAAACATAAGAGAATGTAGTAGAGGATTGTGTTGTGGTGTAAGGGACAAGAAGTACATGAGTGTGTAATAGAATGTTTGTGTGGGAGATTTAAAATTATACAAAGAAGGATTATATTTCAAGAGTTCAAACTCAAGAATTCAAGTTTGATAATCCATATTCAACCCACAACTAAATTATTTACTAATCATCTTGATGCAAGTAAGTTGAGTGCTTTGCATTAAGGTAAAATCAATATTCCATAAATAAGAAACTTGTGTTTACGGAAAGTGACCTCGGCTTAAATGACTAATACGAGAGTAAACCCGTTACGTGATTAGTAAATACTCTCTCCGTGCCAAAATTATTGTCCCTGTTTGACTTTTTCGGTCTTTCATATACAACTTTGACCTTATGTATTTTCGTTTGTGTTATATAATATTTAATGCAAAAATATATGAATGGATCGCGTTTTAAATGTATTTTTATTGGTATAATTTTCATCAAATATTGTATAACACAAATAAAAATATTTAAGGTCAAAATTGAAAAAGAAAGGCCGAAAAAGTCGAACAGGGACAATAATTTTAGGATGGAGGTAGTATATACATAACGATTATGGTCACTTGAATACTTTCTTTTGAAGTTCTGGTGAAAGTATAAACTTCCTAGATTTGAGGAAAAACCTTTTGCCTTGGCTAAAGGCTTAGTAAAAACATTTATGAGTTGGCCTTTTTTGTAAAACAGTAAGGACTTTTTTGGGCATCTCTCTAAGTTTAAATCTTAAAGTAAAGTTATCAAATATCATGTACGAACCTGTATTGAAATAAGCACCTTATTTGGGTAATAAAAAATCCGACTTGGAAAAATCTAAATGCCCTTTTGATCCGAGCCTGGCGCACTGGCCATGTGTTTGACGCATGAGCCGGCGCGCCAGACCCAACTTTCAAGGTTATCATTTTTTGGCTATCGCTTGTGATATTAAGTGTTATGAATGTATACTATTCATCATTAAAACATTACAAGGCTTTTCGTTATCATTGTACTAACAAGAATGATAAATCGCGGAAGGTTTCGTTTTATTACAAGAAATGGAATTACCATAAATAAGAATACGTAACACTTCACTTCCTCGATATCCAAGACGTTGGTGCCACATATGTTGACTCACAAGAAAAGCTTGGGGAAGAGGAGAAGGCTTCGTAACAGGATAGAGATCACCCATGATATCAAATCGAAGAAGCACCCGTTGGGTCATGAAATCCTTAACAAAATAACAAAACTCATCAAATTCAATTGTAACTATTGACAAATTGACGAATAAAAATTAAGTTTTTGGCAATGTTAGAAGTGATAAGGACATTATGTAAGTGAAGGAGTTTATGTGGAGTAGGCAAAATACTATGAGCATTGTTGGTGACAGGTATAGAGTAACCATCACCAACAGAGACAGATGGATACATGAACGTATAAGAAATTGTTGTTCCCAAAATATCACGTCTACTTATTAATCTTAGAGAGATAAAGTGGGTGTGGACACTTTATCTTAGAGAGAGAAATGAGAAAGAAAAATAAAAAGTCTCGCAAGACATTTAGATAAGACACACCTCATAATCCATGAGCTAGGGGTATTTATACCCATACATATGTCAAGATCCCCCTCGCAACTATACAAGTGTTGCGAGGGTAAGTAAGTCTCGCAAAGCATACAAAACTACACAACGTACCCTAAACTATTACAAAAGATAAATAGAAGTCTATGCGCTAATGATTTACACTTTTCGTGTTCCAACAATCTCCCCCTAAGGGTAGATCATGCATGTTTTCTATTTATGGGCTTCTTGTTTGACTAGCTTTGAGATCCGATTCTTTGCTCCATGCGTTTCCATGATGCTTGAAGCGTCAACCTTTCTCTGATCACTTTCACAACTCTTGTCATCAGATGATGGACTCTTGCAGTCATTGCAATATGCCGGTTATGTATCTTATTTAATATCCTCTCAAGTTTCTCCAGTATCCATAACAACGTTCCTGCGGAGAACTTGGCTACTTCAACGGTTATGAACAATCTTTTCTGCTTCGTATCGGTCACATATACCAAAAAGAGTCCAAGGTTGGGTTTTGTGAAGCAACTCCAACTCTTGGCTTTGTGAATACCTAGACAAGCTACCATTGGAGGAGTGATTGTACAATATTTCGTACGACCAGGCCTTCAATGGTGATCAAAGGGTATGAGGGGTGATATGCTTGTGCCAAACTTGTAGCCAGTCTGCTATAAGAAATAGTAGACACTTCGTTAAGTGATTGCGCAGGGGTTGGGCCCTGCGAACCACCTCCGGCGTGAAAGTAAGTATGGGATATGTGTTGTAAATAGTATGGAGTATGTGAAATACTGTGTTGAGCGAACATACCATTGAAATGACTCGTCCAACCTATTTATAGGTGAAGAAAATAGCTTGGAGAGTGTTAGCATACGTTTAGGAGATCATGGGGGCGTCCCCTGATTTGTGGTAACCCCTAGGGCTTCATCCCCACTATCTCTGCCTTGGCGGGGAAGCTAAGGAAATAGTGGGAACGTGGGGGAAGACCAAGTCAAGGTTCTCCTTTGTCTTGGCGCCTTCAAGAGAAGACACCGAAGGGCATAGGCCTTCGGCTGGCGAATTCCCAACTGGTAACCATATCAATGATGAATGGTTTTACGCCACCAATTATTTAAGAAGAAAGACTTGGGTCTTCGTAATACAAATTCGACTGATGCCGAAGGGGGGTCCTTCGACCTGATCGGAGGGTACGTCATCAAGCCCCCCAGTCGAAAGTGATATGTACGAACAAGAAATATTGCTTACGACTCAAAAATAGAAACTAAACCTCCCCTTCGTCACAAAAAACGAACGAAGATGAAAAGCCTAGCAACCATTGACGGTAATTAATGCTTAAACTTATCCTAACTACTCCCTTTTCCTCAAGAAATAAAACGTCATTTCAAAATTTAAAAAATGATTTGAAATCCGATGGTAAGGGGAAAAGTCAGGACACGTGTAGGGCCGAGATTTACCATATGTGAGGGTATATAAAGTTAAAAACAGTAAAACCCTAACATTATTTTATCTCACGCCCAAGTTTTCACCTACTAAAACCTCTTCCGATCAAGCTTTCGATCAAACAAGGTAAAGTATTCCTTCGTACCTGTTTTCAAATACTTTATTGTAGATTTTAGAAGGATCAATGTCTACAAATAAGAAATTTGTAATCAAACAACAAGGTTGCACCTTGACAAGGGAGGAGCTCAAAGCGTTCCTCGCTGATTATCCAATTCCCAAAAAGCATAAAATCATGTTACCTGGTAGAAATCAAGGGATTTTTTATGCCCCAGAAAACTATGTAGGCTTATCCACCCATGCATTCACTATCTCCAACCTTAGGATACCCTTGCATCCTTTGATTTTAGAACTCCTCCAGTACTATAAGGTACACATATCTAGGTTTAACCCTTTTGGCCTAGCCAAGCTTACGACATACATTGTGATGTGTAAAGCTTATGGGTTTGAGCCATCATTAACTGTGCTTAGGGGCTTTCTGAATTTATACCCTGGAGGAGATTGGTTGACATTAGCCAAGAGGGGTGAAAGGGATGTGCCTATTCTCATAGACAGGCCATTTACAAACATCAGGAACTGGAAAGGCAAATTCTTTTACATCCAAAACACCATTATCCTACCAACTTTCCCTGCATTGTTAAACCCAGAGTTTCAGTATGATGAAAAAAGGTTCAACGACCCCTTGCCCTATACTGTGAGGAGGAATCCTTTGTATCAGCGTTTGGCTCGTCATCAAGCTGATTGCCAAACATTCCCTGAGCCAATTATTTTAATGGCTGGCCTTGCTGAAAGATGGGAGGGATCTCCTTTGGTACCTGAAATTATTTGTGATGGAGAAAGTATGTATTTTTTTGATTAAAATAAGAGATAAAAACTTATCTTTCTGATATTTATCTTATTTGCTCCTTCATGCAGAAATGTCATTCAGAAACTTTGTGGTAGCTGGTGGTGCAAAGGAGGTCAGCTTCATTCCGAAGAATCTCCAGGAGACGAGCTATGGTGTGGGCTCTCCATCAGTGTCGATAAATAATAATGATGTGGAAGCCTAGCCCATCGAACCTGTTTCCTCTACTCCTCCGTCAAAGGAACCCATAGATGTTGAAGACCAGCTTGTGGAGAATGTTGCAGAATCTGATGAACCAGTCTCCGAAGGACAGTTGGCCATCATAGGACCCTCCGGCATTGGTGAGAGGGTCCGAAGCAGGAAAGGTACCAGTGCAAAAGCTGCGAAGTCTGCCTCGAAGAGGAAGCCTATCCTGCCTACTCCTCCCTCTCGAACTACCCGGCAAAAGAGTGCCCAGGGTAAGGCTGTGGTGTTTCCAGCCATCGAAGAGCGCAGCGGAGATGATATCCATGGTAATGTTTCTTTCCTGTTACAAAAAATGAGATACCAGTAATAATATATTAACAAGTTTACATATGCTGCATGACTTCCAGATACGAAGGAGCTTTCCTCTCCCTTAGCTTGTCATCTACTTGTGGACCATATAATCCCACCCAGCTGGAAGGGGGTGATGGACAATATGTCCATGGAAAGGCTCTGCGACCTTCATGACAAGAGTTATGTTCGACAATGCATGCTAGACAACCAACTCAACACTAGGACAAGGGAGCTGCTCCGTGCTGTCACCAAGGCTCGAGAAGAAATGGATGTTATGCTTGCAAGGGAGAAGGCTAGGGATCAGAAGTATGCAGACCTGGAGAAAAAATGTGAAGATGCATTGGAGGATTTTGACAAGAACCCCTTGGTGCACTTGGTGCAAGATCTCAGAGCTGATGTTGAAAAGCTCAAAGGTCAACTGGCAGCAAGCGAAGCTGAATGTAGCAGGTTAACTCTCGAAGGCTCAAAGGTTGTAGGTTACAAAGAGCAGATATCTGTTCTTTCATCCAAGTGTGGAGGCCTCGAAGGAGAGAGAGCTAAGCTGGCGGACCAAGAGATCAAGCTCAGGGAAAAGGTAGATGGGTTAAACCTTCGTCTGAAGATGCTGAAGAAGGATAGGGTGGACCTGGTAACCAAGGTCATCCCCTACATTGCCATGGAACTTTACCATAGTGATGATGTGGGGATTGCAATTGGGAACCTGGTGAATGCGGCCATATTTCATGGCAAGTGTACCACTTTGGAGGAGATGGCTGCGACAGAGGGAACCGGTGAGCTGCAGAAAGTTCCATACTATAGGGCAACTCATGAGAAAGAGTACGATGATGCAGGTAATGACTTAGCTGATTTAGAGTTCCCTTTCCTTGCCAAGGTGACGAAGGACCCACCGGCCTCTATTGAGGACCTGCTGGCCAAGAAGCCAAGGAAAGTCCAGCCCCCCTCTCCTGCGAAGAAGACTCCGTCACCAAAGGCTCCATCCCTAGGTTCAGCTGATCCCACTCATTCCAAAGTTTAATGAAGGCAACCATGTGGTTGTAATTTGATCCCCAGGGTGGTATGTACCCTGTTTTAAAGCAATTTGTCTGTGTTCCTTTCCAGGCTTTGTGCCTGATGAAACAATTAACATTTGGTGTGTGTGATGTAGGATTCGGCCTAAGACAATGTTTTGCTTGGTTGGATCGTTAAGGCTACGGCCTGTTTAGACTAGTTAAACTAGTCATTAATCTACATTAAAGCCACTAGGGCTTGTATTTTGCCATGTGTGATTCTTCTCTTTTCATTTTACTTGCGTAATTTTTTTTACAACCTAAGGCGTATGGTAGATGCATAGCCTCATTGTGTGTAATTACTTCACCAAGAATATAGCAATCGTATAATTTGACTGCGACCCACTCCATCTTGATCCTTTGGGCAGCGAAACGCTTAAAATACCTTAAGGCCATATAGGAAAGTTAATGTGAAGTTGAGATGGATGTTATGCATATGAGCAAGACATTGTTAGTCTTTGTACATCCCTTCGACATTGAAACTTATAAAGCGACTTGGTGGACAAATCTTTGTTGTATTGAACGAAACAAGAGATTTGAGGGAAATGCATTATATCATTAAGTGGGTAGGGAGGATTACATCATTTTAAGAAATGAATACTAGACGCCTACCATAAATGCTTCTTTCCCCAAGTGAGAAGAATGCAAATACATTGATTGAAAGCAAAATAAAAAATGTCCTTGGACATTGTAAGTTTCATACGTAGAACTTACGAAGGGTAGTGCCATTCCAAGTTCTATCAATAGCGTCTCCATCCAAGGTTTCCAGCTTGTAGGCTCCGTTGTCGTATGCTTCTTTAACAACGTAGGGCCCTTCCCATGTAGGTCCTAGCTTACCCTGGTACTCAGCTTTACTTGCGCTTTTGAGTCGGAGGACGTATTTGTTGGGAATTAAACGTTTGAGTTGATAAGACAAAAAGAATGAAACAAGAGGGACTTAATATGACAAGAAGGAATCATACAAAAAGATGGAAGGACTTGCTTGCATAAGAAGTTTTATTTATTAGTCCTTAGTAGAGATTTGTAAACCCTAATCCTCTAGTATATAAATAGGACATGGGGTGTAGGTTTAATACATGTCTTCCAAGATGTAGACGTCTAGTAAAGGTGTGTGTGTGTCCTAGGCGTAATGTCTTGTAAACGCCTAGGTTATTAGTTAGTAGTCTAGACGTGTTCCTATAAACGTCAAGGGTTAGTTAGTGTTAGTGAATGAAAACCTTTAGCAATAACATTGATGTTCTTTATTATTCCGCTTATATGTTATTGTTATCCCTAGCTGAGCTTATAAACGATCTTATCAGTATTCCCCTGGCTTGAAGGTCGAAGGCCGAACCCGACTGTTGTAGTACCTTTCAATCTTTTGCTTATGGATAGCCTCCCTGATTGAGGCTATTTCCCTTCGTTCTTCGAGTAGGTCTAGGTTGCTACAGAGTCTTTTTTCGTTGTCTGCTGCTTCGAAGTTCATGACCCTTTCTGTTTCGACACTTACTTCCGAAGGAATGACAGCTTCCGTGCCATATGTCAAGCTAAAAGGCGTTTCCCCATGGCTTGACTTTGTGTGCGTTATGTGTGCCCAAAGTACTTGAGGTAGTTCATCTACCCAACCGTGGTGACTGTATCCCAGCGTTCGTTCTATGCCTTGGATGATGTCCCTGTTAGTAACTTCCACTTGTCCGTTACCTTGAGGATGGTAGACGGAAGTGAAAGATTGTTTTATGTTCAGGCCTCTGCAAAACATTGGGAATACCCCTTCGGCGAACTGCTTCCCATTATCTGAAATGATGATGTGGGGTACTCCGAACCGACAGATAATGTGTTCCTATACAAACTTTTCCATGTGCCTTCCTGTGATGGATGCCAAAGGCTTCGCTTCCACCCATTTCGTGAAGTAGTCGATGGCTACGACCAAGAACTTTGCTCCTCCTGGAGCAATTGGTAGAGGACCTACGATGTCTATCTCCCATTGGTTGAAGGGCCATGCGGACGTCACATAGGTCATATCTTGGTTTAGTAGCCTTTGAACCCTTGAGTGAACTTGGCAGGCTTCACACGTTTGAATGATTTCGACAGCGTCCCTGTGCATCGAAGGCTAGTAATATCCGATCCTCATGACTTTCGAAACAACGGAGCGGGGTCCTGCGTGAAGCCCGCAGGATCCTTCGTGTACTTCTTGAATGATGTTCGCGGCTTTCCTAGGTCCTACACAACGAAGCCATGGGGACAAAAAGGATCTTCGGTATAGATAGTTCCCCATGATTCTGTACTGTGGTGCTTTGATGCGGACCTTTAGAGCTAACTTCTGATCCTCCGGCAGTATACCACTTATTAGATATTCTCTAATTGGAGTCATCCAATTTGAGTCTTCCTCCAGTATTACATCAAACACCTCCTTTCGGACGATGGACCTGTCTGCCAACACTTCGACCAGAACCTCTTTTGTTAAATGAGCAAATGCCATTGATGCCAGTTTGCTAAGTGCATCCGCCTTCTTGTTTTGATTTCTCCGAACATGCTCTATGTTGTAGGATGTAAACCCTTCGAGCATTTCCTTGGCCTTATCCAGGTATTGCTTGATCACAGGTTGTCTCGCTTCGTAGGAGCCTTTTATCTGATTGGCCACCAGTTGTGAGTCAACGAAAATAGCCAAGTCTTCTACCTCCATGTCCTTAGCCAATCGGAGGCCTGCTAGCAAGGCTTCGTACTCTGCTTCATTGTTAGTAGCATCGAATTCAAAGCGGAGTGCATACGTGTACTCCTTCCCTTCAGGATCAACAAGCATTAGACTTGCGCCAGAACCGTCAGAGCTGGAGGCTCCGTCAGTATAAAGTTTCCACCCTTCGACCGTCTTATTCGGCTTCTTTTCAACAACTTTTGTGTCCTGCTTTGGTTCGGAGGGTGTTTCTGCTAAGAAGTCTGCCAATATTTGCCCTTTGACCGAGTTTCTGCCTTTGTATTCAATTTCGTGCTCTCCTAACTCAATAGCCCACTTAGCTATCCTTCCAGATTTCTCCGGCTTCGAAAGTATCTGCTTAATGGGTTTGTCAGTAAGTACGGTTATGGGGTGAGCTTGGAAGTACATTCGAAGGCGCCTCACAGCATGGACCAAATCCAAGATTAGCTTTTCCAATGCTGGATAATTTAGCTCAGCTCCCTGTAGAACCCTGCTAATTAAGTAGATAGGGATTTGCTTCCTTTCCCTTTCTGCCAATAACACAGCGCTGATGCTTTCGAAGGAGGCTGCGATATATATAAAGAACACTTCGCCTTTGATTGGGGCAGTAAGTGTAGGTAGAATAGCCATGAACTCCTTGAGCTTTTGGAAGGCAGCTTCTGCATCTGTACTCCACTGAAACGTCTTTTTATCCGTGCATCCTTTAAGTGTCTTGAAGAACGGCAAAGATCTGTCTGCACCCTTCGATAAGAACCTGCTGAGGGCTGCTAGCTTTCCGTTCAGACTTTGCACTTCCTTTAGGGACTTAGGAGGCTACAAATCCGTGATGGCCTTAACCTTTGAAGGATTGGCCTTAACACCTTGCTTGGTGATCAAATGTCCCAAAAATTGTCCTTCTTCCACACCGAAGGAACATTTCTTGGGATTTAACTTCATGTTGATGGCGTGAAGCTGGTCGAAGGTTTCCTTGATGTCAGAGAGCATATCCTCCTCCGTTCTACTCTTGATAACCATATCATCTACGTACGCTTCTAGATTCCTACCTATCTGCTTGTGGAAGGCTTTGTCCACTAAACGTTGGTAGGTAGCGCCTGCATTTTTCAAACCAAAAGGCATCTTTTTGTAACAATAAACGCCTTTGCCTGTAAAAAAGGCTATCTTTTCTTCGTCCTCTTCCGCCATTTGTATCTGATGGTAACCCTTATAAGCGTCCAGAAAACATTTCAGCCAAAACCCTGACAAGGATTCTACTTTCCAATCGATTTCTGGCAGAGGATAGCAGTCCTTCGGACAGGCTTTGTTGATATCTGTGAACTCTACACACATCCGCCACCCTCTTTCATGCTTCTTGACCATCACCGGGTTGGCTACCCAGGTTTGATACTTCACCTCCCTGAGTATGCCTGCTGCTACGAGCTCGTCTACTTCTTTGCATGCTGCGGTGTTTCTTTCAGGAGCCCGGCTTCGACGCTTTTATTTGATAGGTTCAATGTGTTTGAACTCATTAAGCTTGTGCTCAGTGCCGAAGGGCTTTCCGTCTATGGTGAGAGTTCTGGGGACCCCTGTCATGTCAGAGTAGGTTCATGCGAAGACATCTGCATTGGCCCGTAGTACCTTTTCCAATTCGGCTTTAAAAGGGGTAGGGAGCTGCTTTCCGATTACCACCGTCTGGTCAGGGTAGAGATCGTTTACTACAATGCGTTTTTCAGCATCAGTACAGCTGAGAACATCTTTCGGAGGCTCTTCCGAGACCTGCTTGACCCTTTTGCCTACTTCTGTAGGCTTCTTCACGTTGTAGCTGGAGAAAACCGTTCCAATACCGAAAGGTGTTTGGAATTTGACTGCGGCATGTATAGTGGACACAACGATGCCCATTTTCTACATTGCTGTTCTCCCTATCAACAAGTTATAGGGAGATTCAGACCTTACGATCGAGAAAACCAGAGTTTCTGTTCTTTTTAGCCTTCCTTCTCCAATCGTAACCTCTAGAGGGACTTCTCCCAAGGGCCATGAGTATTCCCCCGAGAACCCTACCAAAGGTACCTTCGAATCTACTCTCTTCGACCTTATCGAAGGATTGAGCTTTAGAAAGCAATGTTCGTAGATCACTTCACAAGAGCTACCACAGTCTAGGTAGGCTCTGTTTAATTCTCTGTTGGAGATCAAGACTTTGATGACCACGGGGTCATTTGAGAGAACTTTGCCTGTGATCGAAGGGAAGGTGACATCTCCAACTTCGCTTAATGCTTCCTCCGCTTCTTTCCTCTTTAAACCAGAATCATCCCTATATACCATGAGGATTGGCGCTTTGACGGGTGTGGTGTCTTTCCCCAACTGTGTGTCGGAGACCCTTTCTTTACCTTTCTTTATACCCTTCACCAAATGTCCCAATTGACCAGATTTTACGGCCTCTTCAATCTGTTTCTTGAGCTCCCTGCAATTGTTGGTGTTGTGCCCGTAATCGTCATGGAAATAGCAGTATTTGGTGGTATCCCTGGTCCTTCCTCTGCTTTCCAAACGAGGAGGAGGATCAAAGGCCTTCACCGCCTTTTCTGTAGCGAGTATCTCCCTTGGAGATTTAGACAGATTAGCCAAGATCCCATGGTTGATGTTTTTGTGGTAGGGCGTAAACATGTCCCTGCCTTTGTGTCTGTTCTTTGACCCTTCCCACGAAGGATGTTTCGGGACCTTGCTGTGACTTTCTTTAGTTTCGACCAGAGCCCCGTTGGTAGACACTTCTTTTGCTTCGATCCATGTGTAAGCCTTCTCTACTAAGCCCTTGTAGGTTGCAGGAAGGTCAGTGGAGAGGAATTCCACCAGACTTCTGTTCCGTAGGCCATGCACGAAACCTGAGATGCGTTGGTCTTCGTGCAGACCCAGTATCTGTAAGGTGTCATCAGTGTATATGGTGATGAAAGCCCTGGTGCCCTCATTTTCCTTCTTCTTAATTTTGTGCACTGTTAGATGTGTTCTTGTGAACTTCTTCTGCTGGCTGAAGTGTGACCTGAATTTGGCCTTGAGATCATCCAAATTCACAATGCTACCCGGTTTTTGCCCGTTCCACCATATGCGGGCAGAGTCTCGAAGGGTGTATGTAAACATGTGGCAAGCAATAGGCATGACCCATTTCTGCATTCTGATGGCCCCTTCGAACAGGTGTAAAAAGTTATCCGAGTCCCCCTTCCCATCATAAGTACCAATATGTGCGGGCATTTTCAACCCATCAGGCAAAGGGTAATCTTCTATGCATCTTATGAAGGGTGTTGTGGATCCCATAGGCTCCGAATAAAGTCAGTTATAAGGTGGCATGTAGGTAGGGACAACATTGTACGGGTTATGATTTGGAGGCATTCCAACAGGGTTTTGGTTAACATATTGAGGGTAAGCAGTAGGTATATAAAGTGGGTGACTTCCAACAGGGTACGAACGGTATACCATAGGTTGCCCGTAGGGCATGCTTCCGTATGGTTGATTAAAACTGGGGTTGCTAGCCTGCCCATTAGGTGGGGGATAGACCCCTTAAGGTTAAGATTGAGCCTGAAGAAAAGGAGGGTACATACCATGAGGAGGAAGATTTCCTCCCCCTTTCATTTGAGATGGATTGCCTTCTACGCCGGATGCGTGAGAAGGCTGCAACGGAACCCCTCCCTCAGTTCTTCCCAGATGAGCTACCAAAAGTGGTGGCAAGTTAACCTCCATAGTTTCCCTTCGGTGACTCCTTCCATTGGCGCCTTCCATTGTTCCTTCCCTTCTCGTCGGAGCCCTCTCCAGAACATCTTCAAAACCAACCGACCTTCCACTCGGCCTTCGGCTGCTCGGAGACCCTATCCTTAGCACTGAGCGTGTAGCCCCAGGAGCCAAGGGCCTAGCCTCCATTTCCAACTCTTCGTCATACTCATCGCTTGAGTATTCTAACTCCCTTCGCATATCTACATTCTGAGCTTGTCTTCTTTGAGCCCTCAGTAAAGATTCTAGTGCTTCGAAGTTAGCTTCGACAAACGCTGGACTGATTACCGGTTCGGGGTTAGCCGAGGTTGAAGCATGGTTGTTGGGAGTTATTTCAGGATGAGATCGTGTGGTAAAGGCGGATGCGGTTATATTGGGAAGGTTGTTAGGATCATTGACTGGGATTGGTGTCAAGGTCGAGAAACCCGGAGGGGGTGTATCCTCTCTTCCTTGACTCATGTCGTAAAACTAGTGAGCGTGATTGACTGGGTGTAAGTTTGGAATAACGAGACCATTAGTAGCGGGTCCCACAGATGGCGCCACTGATTGTATAATATTTCGTACGACCAGGCCTTCGTTGGTGATTGAAGGGTATGAGGGGTGATATGCTTGCGCCAAACTTGTAGCCAATCTGCAATAAGAAATAGTAGATACTTCGTTAAGTGATTGCGCAGGGGTTCGGCCCTGCGAACCACCTTCGGCGTGAGAGTAAGTATGTGATATGTGTTGTAAATAGTATGGAGTATGTGAAATACTGTGTTGAGTGAACATACCATTGAAATGACTCGTCCAACCTATTTATAGGTGAAGAAAATAGCTTGGAGAGTGTTAGCACACGTTTAGGAGATCATGGGGGCGTCCCCTGATTTGTGGTAACCGCTATGGCTTCATCCCCACTATCTCTGCCTTGGCGGGGAAGCTGAGGAAATAGTGGGAACATGGGGGAAGACCAAGTCAAGGTTCTCCTTTGTCTTGGCGCCTTCAAGAGAAGACACCGAAGGGCATAGGCCTTCGGCTGGCGAATTCCCAAATGGTAACCATATCAATGATGAATGGTTTTACGCCACCAATGACTTATGAAGAAAGACTTGGGTCTTCGTAATGCAAATTCGACTGAGGCCGAAGGGGGGTCCTTCGACCTGATCGGAGGGTACGTCATCAAGGAGTTAAGTTGATCTTCCTTCTATAGCTTTCTATTCCTATATGTAAGTCTTTAATGTGAGCTACTACCGCATAAGATTGCATAAAATTCAATACTGACTCGATGATGTCTTGGTCTACACCTTTCTTGTTGTAGTAGTATCTTCTTCTTTTAAGAATGTCTTCAAGGTCATGAGGATGAAGGTTGATGTAGTCTGCTTTAGAGAAGTGATAATGTTGATTATATGTTCGTACAACATGATAATCAACTTATCTATTAGAGAAATGATAATCTGTATTAGCTTTGACGTATCTCTGTATTATGTGCTTCGCGTAGACTTCTTCACTAGACTTGCATCTGAGTTGTCTTAGTCGATAGAATCCTATCGATCTCTCATTGACATTAATAATACCAATACATGCGTCTCTGTTATACCTTTCTGGATCAATTTCCTTCCTCATAAAGATATTGGCAAATCTACCTTCTTCCAATAATCTATCTGGAATTTCCTCATACGTTGCTACTTCCTTGGTTGATGGTTGGTATTTGTCTGGACTGTGAAGCATATATAAAATATCATCGTTGATGAAAGTAATTAAAGGTGCGGCTTTTGATCTTGGAACTCTAGGGATTCGTTTCCATAATGGAGTGCGTTTTCTTCTCCTTGGTCTAACCACTAATTCTTCAAAGATTGGATCTTGTTCTGTTGGTTGTGGGTTCTCCCAAGTGTTTAAGGCTTTGAAAGCTTGATATACTCATGATCGATGAATCTTATATCCAAGTCATAGACATCTTCCATTCTTTCATCCATTGGATCTTCATCCCTGAAGTTTAGTGCAAATCTTTCATGTATGTTCAAGAATAATTGCTCGATCATTGCTGCAATATCTTATGGCTGTTCAACCATTGGATCCTTCAACAGATCATCTAACCCATCATCAACATCAAAGTCCAAATAATCAAATCCCCAAGCCCTGGAGGTATATCCCCTTCGTTTTAAGTCAAGTCATCCCAAAATTCATCTGTATCTACACTTTTCTTCTGTGTCTCAGCACCAACCACTTCTTCCTCCATGTTCACGACTTCATGATCTTCGATTTGATGTTGTGAGCTAGATTTGTTGTGTGGTTGTTGTTGAGGTTATTTTGTTGTTGTACAGTGAAAGTTGTAGTTGTTTCAGATCTTTTTCTTTGAGCGCATTTCTCCCCCTCAGGATCATCTTGACGGCGCTTGTTAGACTGAGGGTGACATTGAGATTCCAACTCTAAAACTCGATTAGACAGTTTCTTGAGTAGCTTAATTGCCTCGTTGTTATTCTTCTTCATTGTCTTATAGAGGTTTTTGTATTGATTTCCAAGTCGGTTTCAGTTGGTGGTTCAGTGGAGGGCTCCATTAGTCCATTGTAGATGTTGGGGTGAGCTATTTGCAGAGTTGGATCATTCAAAAACCTATCTAGCATGATTTTCATGAGACGGTCTAAAGATAGTGTTTTTGATGATGTCGAAGATTCAGCTTGTGATTGACGTTGTATTTGGGTTGCTTTCTTCCATGTCAGCAGTGAGCTTGCCTAAAACATCATATAATCATTCAATTGTCACAAATGGAACTGGTTCAGCACTTATTCTCTGTGAGAGAGTATAGATTGATGTCATAGGTACGTGCTTCAATGTTGGTTGAGATGATGACGTTTGTTGTGTGTGAATATGAGTTATGATAGGTATTGTTGTTTTTTTTGGTGGTGCTTCTGTTGTTGTTGTTGTTGCTGCTGCTGTTTCTGGTGTTGTTGTTGGTGAAAATGAAGTGGCTTCGGTAGTGATGTGATGAGTGAGTTGGTGTAACTCAGTAGACCTAGACCTACTGATGTCATTCTGCTTCTTTGCCCTAGTCTCCTTTCTATGGGTGTCATCTCCGTCCCCCTTATCATCTCCATCATCGTCATCCGGACGATCATCACTAGGCCTATCCTCCAAACTATTCTTATTCTCCTTAGAAGATTCATTTTACTCCTTATCTATCTGCTTATCATCTTTTTATTCGCCTTCGTTTGTTTTCCTATCCTAATCTTCTTCAGTCTCATCATCCTTTTCGCTGCTAAGCATCTCTTTCTTTGTTCGTTTACCACCTTGCTTAATTTTTATAGCTTTTCACTTCTTCCTACCCATCTTAACTATTCCTAATTTGGCGCTAGACTCAGCCTTAACCTTATGTGCTTCAGGGGTAGGTCCACTCGGTTTTGAGCTTTCCATAGAAGCATTAACTATTTCTATATACCCCTTGTATGCCTCGTGTTTTTTCAGCTAGATCCAACAGGTCTTGTGGGATTGGCATTGGTGCATTTATTGTTGCTATTGAAGCTGCGTGTGTACCATGCATGTAAGTTTCATTTGATGTAGGATATTCTAGTCTTCTTGAAATACTAGGTGTCACAATTCTCAATTTTCGGTCATTTCTCAAATTTACTTTCATCTCGAGAATTTACTATTCATCGGTTACTATTCATCATTTTACTATTCATCGTTTTTGAAGTCGAGTTGATATTTGAGAGGTTATTTCAAAATTTTACTATTCACGAAACACTATTCATCCTCGGAGAAAAATTTATATTTACGACCGTTATCTGCATATTAGTTCATGCATGGGTTTGCATATTTTATTAACGTATATTTTCCTATTAAATAAACGCTATCGCACAATCATTTATTTTGAATAATTGATCCGACACTTCCAAAAATTATCCTGTTATATTTTTATACCCATTTTAAGACCATAAAAATTATATTATTAGTTTGCCAGATGTTTTAAATTTATTTTGTATATAAATTGTTATGAATATATATTTACGACGGTTTTCGTAAATACTACTCGATAATTATTATTTCACTCAATTCTTGTAAGAAATGTATTTTTATAATTTTTATGACTTCGATATACTTTATTTTGTTCCGTTAAAATCGATTTCTAACCAACGCTACACTAAATAATTACTTTTACCTACCAAATTACACATTATACTTTACAAATAATACATTTATTTATCAAAACTACAAAACCCTCCCCATTTCCACCTAAAGGCCGGCCACCCCCTTGTCATCATAGTTGAAATTTTGATTTTTACTTCTAATGTACACATACACATGTAGACCAAGATATTTATTTACATACCAATTATTATTTCCATCAAAAACACATACAAACACACTTACTCAAGGTGAAAAACAAAAGTATCCTCTCCATTTCCATCTTGATTTTCGACCAAGACCAAAACAAAGAAGAAACTAGAAGATTTTCAAGGAACAAGTAATAATAACACTAGATTACTTCTATTTAGGTTTTGAAATAAAAACCTAGGAGTATTTAGGTAAACCTAGTCCATAAACCTCATCATTCAACTAGTAAGCATTTCATGATTTTTATTAATCTTTCATATTCATACTTAAGTTATTTTTATCATGCTTGAAAGAAAACATGCAAGTTTCATGTGTATCTATGCCACTTTTATTGTTTTTAGTACTTATAATTAGTATATATCATCCTATAATTAATCCCTTGAAACATAACATTTTTGATGATGTTTAGGAACCCATGACACCCTAAGAAGGTGTATGGTAGGTTTAGAATAGATTTGGTGTTGATTTGAAGTGATTGAAACAAGTATTACGCAAGAAAAATCATTTTCGACAACTTTATATTGTGATCTGATCATTTTTGTGAAATCTGGAAATTTCGACAGGTTATAAAGTATTTTGGGCTAGATATTCATAAAATATACTTTAAAACTAAAACGTGGTCGCTTGAACGGGTTAAAATGGATTTATAACGAAGAAGTTATGCTATTTTCAACTTTAACGACGAAAACTATATTTTCCGAAAAATAGCATGCTGTCCAGAATTTTTAAGGGTCAAAAATGAGTTTTAAGCGTTATCTAAATGAGTCGATTTATCAAAATATATTAGTATACTTTAACACGAAGCTAAGGACATATAAAACGTAGAAAACGGACTTATAACTACTAAATTACACACGTTTAAATAAGGTTAACGTAACTATTTTTTATAAGTATAAACTCTTATATATTTTCTATTGGTCAAACTAGTTGTCGCTAGTGACCATGTTTGGAGTCGTTTTTCACATCGATAGAATACTTTTTAGAAAACGATGTCTTCTAGTAAAAGTGAGTTCACCTAGCCTATTTTCCAAAATGTCCAACCGTTCGTCAAACGAAGTTGTAACGAATAAGATACGGTCACTCAAACTTTGCCGAAAACTACCCTTAAAAAATATTTTTAGTCCAAGTACCCTACTTCATCTATATTTTTCTCCATGATCGAGACCTCTATGATAAAATTTTAAAAGCTAAGACTTTGTGATAATGTTACAAGCTTTCCAAAACCGTTGAGTTTGTTTCCTAACACCCGATATTCACTAATTTACGACTAGCTTTTCGAGGCCATTTAGTCACTTTCACGAATTATCAAAGTACATTATTTTGCGACGAAAAACTATTTTTCTTGATAAATCACTAAGCAACTATTGTAGGATGTCGTTTCAACGTAAGTACTTGTAAAGTATTTTATAACATGACGAGATGTCACAAACGTATATTTCGACGATAAACTTTATTTTCAAATGCACAAGTGGTATGGATATCATATGAGTTTGCATGCACGACATTGTTTCATGGCTTACATTAGAGCATATCATTCATATTAGGTTGCAGATAGAGATCGCACCTCATTTCAGTGTATCTACTTTTGTCATCATAATCATTGCATCAGGTGAGTTCGTAGCCCCACTTTTACTCGTTCAATTGTTTTATAAACTCTTCGGGGGAGACACATGCTCAACTACTTGCTTTTACTTTACACTTATATGAACTTAAATAACTGTTGTTTCACTACTTATGCTAGTAAGTAGATTGTGCCCGAACTAAATTGATCACTATGTTATGAACACCATTATTTGAACCATTTTCCTTGATTTTGAGCCCTTCGACATATATATATTTGAACTCTTTTAACTTGATAGGAACCTTTTGGCATAGATTTGAACACTTTAACTTGATTTAATTCTTTTGACATACAATTAATCTCTTTTAACTTGATTTAATTCTTTTGACATACAATAAATCTCTTTTAACTTGATTTAATTCTTTTGACATGTAATTAATCTCTTTTAACTTGATTTAATTCTTTTGACATATAATTAATCTCTTTTAACTTGATTTAAAATATTTTGACATATAATTAATCTATTTTAATTTGATTTAAAACATTTTGACATATAATTAATCTCTTTTAACTTAGTATTGAACATTTTGACTATTTTGAACTTGTTTGACTTTATATTGAACCCTTTGACTATTTTGAACTTGTTTGACATAATATTGAACCCTTTGACTATTTTGAACCTTTTGATATATTTTGAGCTCTTTGACTGTTTTGAACTTTTGAATTCGACTTAAACACTTGAACTTAATTACGAACTTTTGAATGGAACACTTGAACTTAATTACGAACTTCTGAATGGAACTCTTGAACTTAAATACGAACTTATGACTTGTTTGAACTTATTGAACCGTACGTGCTATGACCTTGACCTAAAGTCTCCCATGATCGGAGCATCACTATAAAGTCTCCCATGTTCGGAGCATCAATATAAAGTCTCCCTTGTACGGAGCAGTACAAATTCTCCCATGTTCGGAGTGTTCTTAATTGTATATTAATAGTTGTATGATGTACCGTTCGTACATTCGCATTGTTAGTCTCCTATTAGTAGGTAGTATAGATAGCGCTATTAGAGGTCGGCCAACCTCTTGTTCACTATGTTACGGGACGCATATTATTTATTCTAGGGGCTTTGCCTGGCATACATTATTATATACGTGGTGCTATATTGTGAACTATTATGATAACGTTTACTTGACTTCTAGACATACTACTTTTGACAGTGGGTTGCGAACACACAGGTTGCAAGTTTTGTATGGGCGGAACTTGGAATTGAGTGGATTTACAATGCCTTTGCTTTGTGGACTATTCTAAATGACCAAAAACTTTGCCTTTGTTGCATGAGCGTTCTTTAAAAAGCTTTACATGTTAGACAAACTCTATGAACTCACTTAACCATTGTGTTGAAACTTTATGCATGTTTTATCTCAGGTATCTAAGGCATTCACTTCATGGCATGCATGTGGACTTATCATAGAGTCGCGGTGTCGACACGTCTTACATATATTTTATGCACTTAACTATCGTTTAATTGTAACAAACTCATTTTGGTACATTAGAAATCTTTTGAGACCTATGTTTTGTAAACTCTGATTATTTTGCTTAATCAAACGATATTTTCAAAACGACACTTTAGGTCGTTCGATATAACTGTAACTTTGATGCTATGACAGTCATCCCCCCCAGGAATTCCATTCCGCTGCAAAACAGGTAATTTGGGGGTGTGACAGATTGGTATCAGAGCATCGGTTATAGAGAACTAGGTTACATCATTGACCCTAGACTATAACTACATCATCATAGCATCTCATCATATCATTATAAGTGCATACTCATTATACAAGCGGGTTCATGACTCAACACCAAACATCATATGAGTCGATTAGTCCAAGCATTGCATATTTACTCCTAAATTATACATAGCCTGATCACCTATGTCTAATTTAGGAAGAATCATGCAATGAAGGGAGTAGTAGTCTCATATGTGTAACCAATTCCGTGATCGAGCCAAATTTTCAAAAGATTTTCTTCAAAGCACTTGTTTTCAGTTTGATCCGAGTGACAGTTCTTGTTTGATGAGTTGCAAAGATCAAGCTAGAAACAGGTTGTTACTTAAACCGATTTAGCCTAATCGTATGACAGTTCTTGTTTGATGAGTTGTGGGATTAAGTAAAAATCGGTTACCTAAAAGTCTTTTGAGGGTTTTGCTCGAGAATGGGAAAGCTTGCCTCATCAAACCTAACCATAAGAGAGCATGTCTTTAGAACGGGAAAGGGTCACGATAGCACGAGAACGTACCTAGTTGGACGAGGAACCCATATGCATGAGCATTGGCATAATCACTTAGACTATACACACGAGCATAAACTTTTAGAACCCTTGTCGAGGTTCGGATTATGGTTATCATTAGTTGAATCACGAGGACGTGATTCCTCTGACAGGGGAAGAATGTCACAATTCTCAATTTTCGGTCATTTCTCAAATTTACTATTCATCTAGGGAATTTACTATTTATCGGTTACTATTCATCGTTTTTGAAGTCGAGTTGATATTTTGAGAGGTTATTTCAAAATTTTACTATTCACAAAACACTATTCATCCTCGGAGAAAAATTTATATTTACGACCATTATCTGCATATTAGTTCATGCATGGGTTTGCATATTTCATTAACGTATATTTTCCTATTAAATAAACGCTATCGCACGATCATTTATTTTGAATAATTGATCCGACACTTCCAAAAATTATCCTGGTATATTTTTATACTCATTTTAAGTCCATAAAAATTATATTATTAGTTTACCCGATGTTTTAAATTTATTTTGTATATAAATTGGTATGTATATATATTTACGACGGTTTTCGTAAATACTACTCGATAATTATTATTTCACTCAATTCTTGTAAGAAATGTATTTTTATAATTTATGACTTCGATATATTTTATTTTGATCCGTTAAAATCGATTTCTAGACAACGCTACATTAAATAATTACTTTTACCTACCAAATTACACATTATACTTTACAAATAATACATTTATTTATCAAAACTACAAAACCCTCCCCATTTCCACCTAAAGGCCGGCCACCCCCTTGTCATCATAGTTGAAAATTTGATTTTTAATTCTAATGTACACATACACATGTAGACCAAGATATTTATTTACATACCAATTATTATTTCCATCAAAAACACATACAAACACACTTACTCAAGGTGAAAAACAAAAGTATCCTGTCCATTTCCATCTTGATTTTCGACCAAGACCAAAACAAAGAAGAAACTTGAAGATTTTCAAGGATCAAGTAATAATATTAACACTAGATTACTTCTATTTAGGTTTTGAAATAAAAACCTAGGAGTATTTAGGTAAACCTAGTCCATAAACCTCATCATTAAACTAGTAAGCATTTCATGATTTTTATTAATCTTTCATATTCATACTTAAGTTATTTTTATCATGCTTGAAAGAAAACATGCAAATTTCATGTGTATCTATACCACTTTTATTGTTTTTAGTACTTATAATTAGTATATATCATCCTATAATTAATCCCTTGAAACATAACATTTTTGATAATTTTTAGGAACCCATGACACCTTAAGAAGGTGTATGGTAGGTTTAAAATATATTTGGTGTTGATTTGAAGTGATTGAAACAAGTATTACGCAAGAAAAATCATTTTCGACAACTTTATATTGTGATCTGATCATTTTTGTGAAATATGGAAATTTTGACAGGTTATAAAATATTTTGGGCTAGATATTCATAAAATATACTTTAAAACAAAAACGTGGTCGCTTGAACGGGTTAAAACGGATTTATAACGAAGAAGTTATGCTATTTTCAAGTTTAACGACGAAAACTATATTTTCCGAAAAATAGCATGCTGTCCAGAATTTTTAAGGGTCAAAAATGAGTTTTAAGCGTTATCTAAATGAGTCGATTTATCAAAAATATATTAGTATACTTTAACACGAAGCTAAGGACATATAAAACGTAGAAAACGGACTTATAACTACTAAATTACACGCGTTTAAATAAGGTTAACGTAACTATTTTATATAAGTATAAACTCTTATATATTTTCTATTAGTCAAACTAGTTGTCGCTAGTGACCATGTTTGGAGTTGTTTTTCACATCGATAGAATACTTTTTAGAAAACGATGTCTTCTAGTAAAAGTGAGTTCACCTAGCCTATTTTCCAAAATGTCCAACCGTTCGTCAAACGGAGTTGTAACGAATAAGATACGGTCACTCAAACTTTGCCGAAAACTACCCTTAAAAAATATTTTTAGTCCAAGTACCCTACTTCATCTATATTTTTCTCCATGATCGAGACCTCTATGATAAAATTTTAAAAGCTAAGACTTTGAGATAATGTTACAAGCTTTCCAAAACCGTTGAGTTTGTTTCCTAACACCCGATATTCACTAATTTACGACTAGCTTTTCGAGGCCATTTAGTCACTTTCACGAATTATCAAAGTACATTATTTTGCGACGAAAAACTATTTTTCTTGATAAATCACTAAGCAACTATTGTAATATGTCGTTTCAACGTAAGTACTTGTAAAGTATTTTATAACATGACGAGATGTCACAAACGTATATTTCGACGATAAACTTTATTTTCAAATGCACAAGTGGTATGGATATCATATTAGTTTGCGTACACGACATTGTTTCATGGCTTACATTAGAGCATATCATTCATATTAGGTTGCAGATAGAGATCGCACCTCATTTCAGTGTATCTACTTTTGTCATCATAATCATTGCAGCAGGTGAGTTCGTAGCCCCACTTTTACTCATTCAATTGTTTTATAAACTCTTCAGGGGAGATACATGCTCAACTACTTGCTTTTACTTTACACTTATATGAACTTAAATAACTGTTGTTTCACTACTTATGCTAGTAAGTAGATTGTGCCCGAACTAAATTGATCACTATGTTATGAACACCATTATTTGAATCATTTTCCTTGATTTTGAGCCCTTCGACATATATATATTTGAACTCTTTTAACTTGATAGGAACCTTTTGGCATAGATTTGAACACTTTAACTTGATTTAATTCTTTTGACATACAATTAATCTCTTTTAACTTGATTTATTTCTTTTGACATACAATAAATCTCTTTTAACTTGATTTAATTCTTTTGACATGTAATTAATCTCTTTTAACTTGATTTAATTCTTTTGACATATAATTAATCTCTTTTAACTTGATTTAAAACATTTTGACATATAATTAATCTATTTTAACTTGATTTAAAACATTTGGACATATAATTAATCTCTTTTAACTTAGTATTGAACATTTTGACTATTTTGAACTTGTTTGACTTTATATTGAACCCTTTGACTATTTTGAACTTGTTTGACATAATATTGAACCCTTTGACTATTTTGAACCTTTTGATATGTTTTGAGCTCTTTGACTGTTTTGAACTTTTGAATTCGACTTAAACACTTGAACTTAATTACGAACTTTTGAATGGAACACTTGAACTTAATTACGAACTTTTGAATGGAACTCTTGAACTTAAATACGAACTTATGACTTGTTTAAACTTATTGAACCGTACGTGCTATGACCTTGACCTAAAGTCTCCCATGATCGGAGCATCACTATAAAGTCTCCCATGTTCGGAGCATCAATATAAAGTCTCCCTTGTACGTAGTAGTACAAATTCTCCCATGTTCGGAGTGTTCTTAATTGTATATTAATAGTTGTATGATGTACCGTTCATACATTCGCATTGTTAGTCCCCTATTAGTAGGTAGTATGGATAGCGCTATTAGAGGTCGGCCAACCTCTCGTTCACTATGTTACGAGACGCATATTATTTATTCTAGGGGCTTTCCCTGGCATACATTATTATATACGTGGTGCTATATTGTGAACTATTATGATAACGTGTACTTGACTTCTAGACATACTACTTTTTGCAGTGGGTTGTGAACACACAGGTTGCTAGTTTTGTATGGGCGGAACTTGGAACTGAGTGGATTTACAATGCCTTTGCTTTGTGGACTATTCTAAATGATCAAAAACTTTGCCTTTGTTGGATGAGTGTTCTTTAAAAAGCTTTACATGTTAGACAAACTCTATGAACCACTCAACCATTATGTTGACACTTTTAGCATGTTTTATCTGAGGTATCTAAGGCATTCACTTCATGGCATGCATGTGGACTTATCATAGAGTCGCAGTGTCGACGCGTCTCACATATATTTTATGCACTTAACTATCGTTTGATTGTAACAAACTCATTTTGGTACATTGGAAATCTTTTGAGACCTTTGTTTTGTAAACTCTGATTATTTTACTTAATCAAACAATATTTTCAAAACGACACTTTAGGTCGTTCGATATAACTGTAACTTTGATGCTATGACAGTCATCCCCCCCAGGAATTCCATTCCGCTGTAAAACAGGGAATTTGGGGGTGTGACACTAGGATGTTGCCTCATTAGGTCAGAAATCATCAGCTTGATGTATCTGAGAAAAGGGATGCATACATTCTTCTTCTTTTTTGTCTTCTTGCTGGTTACGTGATCGACTATGTCTATCCAGATCATCTTTGCATAGTCGAAGTGGCGCAATTTCACAATACCATACATGCTTTGGTATACTATTATTGTGCCTCTATCTATCCCTGTTTCTTTACTCGTTATGCAACGGTTCAAAATTGAGAAGAGCGAACCTATCTCCCAGGAAGATACTTTCGCTTGAATGCTGATAACCGTTTGTGTGGAAAACTAGAAGGGAGGGTTGAATAGTTTTACCGATTACAAATTTGTTTGAAACTATTTAAATCAACTTATGTCAATCTATTAAAAGTGTGTGTTGGATGTTGATAGATAAGCATATAAATAAGTAAAGCAAAGATAAAGAGTAAGAAGTACAAAACCACAACGCGATTATTTATAGTGGTTCGGCTACAAGGACACCTTCCTTGCCCTACTCCACTCCCCGAGTCACCTACTCGAGAGTTCGTAATCACTACACAGCACAAATTCCTTGTGGCGGAGAAGCCTTCACAAGGTCGCCTACTCTTTATCCGGTACAAGGCTAGACACCGGGTTCTTCCACGAGGTAGAACCAAACCTATCACAACGTCGCCTACACTTTATCCGGTACAAGGCTAGATACCGAGTTCCATTACAAAAGAGGAACTAATACCCAACACTACACAACACCTATCCCAAAGGAGATCCACTCCTTATTACAACATTAACTAGGATATCAATATCCTTTGACCCAAATTAATCTATCTTGTACATCGATGCACCATATCGAATGTACACCCTAAGCACCTTTCACTAATGCCTTTGACACGACACCAAGGCACCCTTCACTAATGCCTTCAACACGGACTTTTGGCACCCTTCACTAATGCCCTTGACACAGATCTTTGGCACCTTTCACTAATGCCTTCGACTTGACCCTTTAGACATCTTTCATCTATGTCTTCAACACAACACTTCTAACGAGAGAAGAAAGAATCATCAACAAGATAACATCAGTAGTCTTGATGATGACGAAGCTTGGCAACCCATGGACTTGAACTTGCTCGACTTCAAGAGGTGGTGATCTCGCCTTTAAGAGGAACCTAGAGAATCACACAAACACAAAACTAACTAGCAAGATCCTTTGGATCTGAGGTTAGAGAGTTTACAATACTAAGAGAGAATGTGTGTGAAAGGGGTAGTTTACAATGAAGAAATAGCTCACTATTTATAGACAAAAAATCACTACTGTCCCCCGGATCCCACGGATCCCTTGCTTGAGGGATCCGTCCAGTGTATTCATGGGGATCCATAGGACGCTCCTCATAAATGTGTTATGGGTCATGTGTCATAGGTTATGGACTTTGGATCATGGGTATCCAAATAGATACAATGTATCTAGAAGATACAATGCATCTAGTCAATGGGTCATAGGTTAGCTCCATGGGTTATGGATAATGCCCAAATATGAATTCATGCATGATGTCATGCAATGGGTCATGGGTTATGGATCATGTTCCATGGTTATGGGTCATGGACTTGGGGTTTTACCCAACTACATTCAATATATCTAATTAATGGCTCAAGTACATAGATTCTTACCCATTACAATATATACTAAGTATGTATATATATACCCATTATGTAAACACTAGTTGTTATACATATGCATTACTATAAGTGTGTTAGTAAACTATTGGCTCAAACCATTTACGTATTTTATTTGTTTCGTTAAAATAATTTTACGTTTGTTATCGACAAAACATTAGAAGATCGTAAAATATAAATAAACATTTTTACGGCTTATTTGTATTAACAATCTCCCCCTTTTTGTTGATGACAAAACATAAGATTATTTTAAGGAAAAACTAAAATTCGCAAAAGTTTGAATTAGAGTTTTTACTCTCTTCTCCCCTTTTTTGTCGAAACAAAAAGAGCGTCGAAAAGAAACTAACACATTGTTTGAAGAAAAACATGTGAAAAGTAAAAACATAAAAAAAAAATATAGAGTAAGGGAAGAAAAGGATTCTCGTCTTAGCTCCCCCTTGACGGTTGCTTCCCTTTGTTGAGGGCGTCAAGTAATTAGGAGAGCTAAATGAGTGTTTTGCAATATCGTTTGCAAATGGTTTCGTCTTTTAGACGAACGTGCTCCCCCTTGACGAGTGCTCCTTTGTGAGGAGGACGTCAAGTAGTAATGTACTCTTATATGAAAGTATTGCAAGCGTTTTTGCAATGTTTTGCTTTGACAAGAAACTCCCCCTTGTTGAGGGTGTCAAAGTCTTCAAGTGTATATTGAAAATCTACAAAACAAAGGTTAGAAAACAAGTATATGATGCATAATTTTCTGCAAATAAGACTCAAATTAGTAAGAAAAATTGTTCCTGTTGCCCGGATCCCACGGTTCCTCCCTGGGAGGCATCCGTCTAGGCTAAAGTGAGGGATCCGTCTGCCTGTATACTTAAGATAGCAATGGTGATGTAAAATGTGATGTTAACATCAAAAAGAGCTATGTATTAAGGCACCAAACATATTCTCAAGACAATATGGCATATAACATGTAATTTCATTCAATAAAAAACATGAGAAAATATCTACATATATCTAAACCTAAGAGAATGACAAAAACATGAAGTATGATTCCTAAATCATCTAAGTTAAGCTTAAGACTAGGACACCACTTGAATCGTTAAGCTCAAGGTTGTTTAGGTTTGTTGACCTCATCGAAACGTTCGAGGAGGTGATAACACATGAAACGTAGCTCTTCACATAGTTCATGTACCAAGCCTTCAACATGTTGACAATGATAACAATCTTTGTCATAGCTAGGAAATGGTGGTGGTAGAAATGGAATGGATTGAGATGGAAGGTTGAGTTGAGGTTCCACAAAAGGAGGAGGGATTTGTAGAGGCACATTTGGAGGTAGTTCAACCAAGGGTGGTGGTGGAATATGTATCGAGGATGGTGGTAGAGAGGTATCTATTTCCATGTGATCGGGTGGTTGACTTTGATGATTCCTCATAATCCAAAAGGGACTATTTGAGGGTGATGGAGAAAAGGATACCGGTGCTAGTATCGTTTCAACACCATGGTTTTGTTGTTGCGCTATTCTCTCTATTGAGGAGAATGTTGGCAATGGTGGAGGCTGAGATAGCCTAGAAGGTAAGTCCTCTAAATTGTAGAGGTGTGGAGATGAAAGTGGGGTGGTGAATGATATGGCTCTAGGCACCACGGGTGATGGTTTAGTGTAAATAGGGGTGTTTGGTTTAGGAGGTATAGTAGTGTTTGGCAATGGTAGTTTTATGGGAACACTCTTTTTAGGGATTGGTTGGATTGGTTGAGTTGGTGAAGGGGAAATCCTAGCGTTTGTAGATTTAACGGGTGATGATTCGGTTGAAGAAATTTCATAATGAAATGATAAATGGATAGTGATATAGAGGCTTTTAGTGGCTGAGAATGATGTTGTAGATGGTGATTTTAGAAGTACTAAGATCCTTCTAATTGCAATGATTTGCATGCACAAGAGTCAACCTCAGAGTTGCACTGAACAAGGAAGTCAATTAAGATAACATGGAGTGTTTAAGTTAGCAAGAGAAGCTTTAAATAATTGTTTTAGCTAGGATTAGTTGATTCTGTGCAGCTGGTTCCCATGGTTCCCTCCAATGAGGGATCCGTCTAGGCTAAGCCTAGGGATCCGGCTCTCAGCACCCAAGAAAAAAGGGAAAAGATGTTTTTTAAGGTCTAGTACCTATACATCTTGAGTGTTTCAGTCTTCTTAGGTGTCTTAAATGAAGAGGGTCTTAAATGATCAAGAGAAATGATTGATGGTAGCTAATGATTGCCTTTTATGGAAAGAAATGAGGCTTTATGGGCACCAATGGGTAATCAAGGATGACACTAAGAGTTTTGAGAGTGTCAAGTGGAGTTAAATGATCCTTGAGATCAGATGGTAGTTTGAAAGAAATTTGGAAAATTCTTTAGAAATCATGATAAATAAAAAACTTGTTTTTGGCTTATTTTGAGGTAAGGATGAGTAAAATCAATTTGCTAAACATGAGAGAAATACCAAGCTAAGTGTTTTGAGATGTGAGGAACAATGTGTGAGTGTTGGAGCGGAAATATGGTGAGTTTTGGTGAAGTGATAAATAAAAAACACCTTGAATGTGATCCTAAGTTAACTATGAGTGAGTATGTGACCTACTGAGTTTGAGGAAGACTTAAGTGATCCTAAAGAGTCATGTTTATCTAGTATGATGTGGTTTAGAGGAATGGTTTGATGTGTGGAGGTTTGTAACTTTATTTCTGTCTGCCCGGATCCCACGGATCTTTCATATGTGTTACACCCGTATCCTGAAATACAAATAGGCCCTACCCTAGATGGAATTGGCTTAAGGACTTGTCGGGGTTGACTAGTCAACCCGATAGTCAAACTAATGGTTAACACATGTTGTATTATAATTATAGAAAATAGGGGGACCTAAGTTGTCATATTGTAAAATAGTTATAAAGTGTAGTGTGCCCAAATTATAAAGAATGGAGCTTGAGGGACCAAATGTGCCAAATAGTGGAATAGCTTTGCATTGAAGGAAGCCTTATGTATTAAATCAGACTTCTCAAAGTTTCTGGTTATTTTGGAATGTCGGTCTAGAAAGATGGAGGGAAAAATGATGGAAATGTTGATAATCAATTGGAATGGGATTAGTGTTCCCAATCAAGAAATAAGCTAGTACATATCATCCCTGTAAGTAAGTATACCTAATTGAAGTGTTAATTGTTAATTGAAGAAGTAGAGTTTATGTACCCAAGTTGGGGGGTTTTGGGTAATTGAGGTTTTAAAATACTAATTGAGAGGTTATAGAGTAATTGGGTGAAATTCCTCTAATTGAATTGAAGATAAAATAGATAAATTGGGATATGATGATATTATGATAATTTGAGATTAAAAATAGTTATAGTAATCTTGGGGGAAATCTTATTATGGGTATAAGTTGGATAATTATGGGTTTGGTCATCACATAATCAATATATGATTATGTGATGATTAGAAGTTAATTATGTAAGCCAAATGGTTGTGTAAACCATGGCTATAGTTTATTGTTTATGTTTTAAGTATGTTTTGATTATATGTTAAGGATGTTAGCTTTGGATGGTGTTGATGATGGAGATGATGGAAGATGTTGACAATATCATAATAACTTAGCTTGGCTTGCTAAGGTAAGTAACTTGGTTACTATGTGTTTAATATGAAAATATTATAGTATGCAATTAATGTTGTGTTAAGTGATTATAGACATGTCTTGGAATTATTGAATGGCTAAGGTATGTGTGAGATGTTTTATGTGCTAATTGGATAGTTGTGTGTTATGATTATATGGTTGAGATGCTTGTATTAGCAATGGATATATATTAAGCATGTATTAGCCAATTACTTACTAAGCGTTATTGCTTACATGTTATAGTTGTTAATGTTATTGTAGGTTCATGTGCTTGAAGCTATATGGCTTGGATTGGGGTGTGGCTCATGGAATGATTGTTGAAGATGGTAATATGTGATAATAGAAGCTAGGTAGATACCGAGTTCGTGAGATAAATTTGTACCCCGTGAGTCTAAAATGGTTTGTAAATGTGTCGTCAAGTATCAATTTGTATGTTATGATTGTCTTGATGAATCAGTAGCCAACCGTTGGGTCAAAGTGTGTTTTAAGTGTTTATAGTCAAAGTTAAGGGGTGTTTGGCATAAGCATATTTATACCCATTTTGGGTTGTAAATGGGTCATTCGATTATGGAATAAGTTTATTATGTTATACTAATGATTTTGGTTGAGTTTGGTATGGTAATAAGTTGCTAAGAGTCATTTGACATGAAATGGGTCAAAACGGGTTTTAGGCACAAAACCCGTTACTTTGCAAATTACTAATCCAAAGGTCGAACAGTAAATGTTTTTGTATGGAAATGAGGTCAATGATGTGTCTAAGAAATCTGGAATGTTTCGTGGTCTAACGAGTTTGGGAACTATGGTTTCCGGAAAATGGGTCAAAAGTATATAAAAGGGATATGCAGAAAAAGGGGTGTTTGGGACAAGGTCTGTTTTAACCCATTTTGGGTCAAACGGGTCAAGAATGTTTGGAAACAATGTATATGGTATATTTTTAGTTAATGTGTATCATATATGTTTAAATACAAGTCTAAAGTGTTGATTTAATATTTAAATGTGTTATGGGTCGATTTGAGAAAATAGTGCACTTTAGGTGTCCATAGTGCATAACATGGGTTATAGTGCACTTTAGGTCATCTGTGCACTTTAGGTCCTCAATGCACTTTAGGGGTTCTCAGTGCACTTTAGGTCATATGTGCACTTTAGGGGTCCTCAGTGTTTTAAAAGTATTTGAGTCTAGTTTCATTTAAAAATAGTCTTAAGGGATGGTTTTAACAGATTGTTGTCAGTTCATTAAAGAGTAACAAGAGGTAAGTTTCGGGTCATGTCGTTTCCGAAAAAAGTTTTAAATTTTTAGTCAAAGTTTTTGTGTTAGCGGGCACGGGGCGTAACAAATTGGTATCAGAGCTTCGGTTTAAGTGAATTAGGTTTCCATTATAGGTTGCCTAGTCTTAAACCACTCTTAGTTGGTAATTAAGTAAGCGGAAATGTATGTGATTTTTATAGAATGAATTATGCGTTTGTGCTAAGTGAAAATGTTTTATATGTTATAGTGTTATTGTGTAATTGATGTAGGTCCATGGCGGACCATGTGTGTATAAGTGAGTAGATCACCATGAATGTTTTACGATTATGTAATTACATGTATAGAAATTAGTTTGGTGTATGTAACGAGAGTCCATGGCAGACTAAATGTGTTAAGTTATAGAACACCGTACACTTGGGTAATGTCAATGAATAGACATATATGATTGCGTAGATTGTACGTTATAGTATTTATGTGATAGATTATGGTAGTCCGTTCACCGTGGATGGTGACGGTGAGTGTGAAATGATTATGTGCTCACTAAGTTATAGAAATTATGATGGGACTTTAATTGAAGAGTCAAGGTGTCAACGCATATAGAAGGCATGAATTGAACTCATGATAATTAAAGTTATGATTATGAATAAGGCAAGGTACGACTCGTGTTGTATTAATGAACAACCTATGGTCTTGTTATGTAAATGGCTAATTGGTAGCCAATATGATGGTATTAGAGATGGGACGAGTAAAAGTTATAGAAGGTAATAAATGAGCATGAATGATTGATAATAAACGAGTCATAGTATAATATTAAAGTGTGTTGTAGCCCACAAGTAAATGTGAAAATGGTCAAGCCAAGTGCTAATTAACGAGAAAGCGATAAGCTAAATATATGAAAGAAATTGTGAATGTTAGCAATATAATAGAACACGACAAAATGTGTTAAAGTTACAGAATGTGTAAAAGGAAATATTTGAAAGATATAAGTGTGATTGAAATAAACCTTTAAGGTTTACATGTAAATATCGTCGAATAGACTAAAAGTGGTAATAGTAAGAATGTGAAAATGGTCAACAAGGGTTGACGGGTCAATGAGAAAATGAAATGAATAAACACATGGTAAATGTGTAAATAAGGAAGGCAGGCTCATAAGCCCAATAATTTTGTATTGGTTAAAACGTCAAATGACGAAATGATATGTTTGATAAATTAATAATAGTTTGGATCCTATATGTTGTTATAGTGTGATGTTACAGACCACTCGAAAGATGTTACAGTTATGGTTATAAAATCCTACGGGACATATATAATGGTAATCCTTCGGGTTATGTTATAGTGAATCCTACGAGATGTGTTATAGTACGAGTTGGCAAGAGAAAGTTATAGAAGTCCTTCGGGATAAATTAAATTTCCTTCACCGGCAAAGAATTGCCTATAACCTTGGCATGTGAAATGGCTCCTTTGGGGAGCGTTATAGTAAAAAGGATCCAATGCTAATAAATGAAAATTTTGATAGTTAAAGTGTCTTACAGATATGTGTAAATGTGATGTCGGAGGTGTATAAGTAGGATGGTTTATAACTTCTTTATTTAAGTAGATTGGGACGTCTTTTCATTTAAGTGAGAAAGTTATGAGTCACCGAACTACGAGTTTATATTCCTTGATTTAGTGTAAAATATCGAAAATAAAATAAACCCGAAGACAAAAACCTTTAGCGAAAATAAAATAAACCCGAGGCTCATAAGATGAACAGTTACCGCGACCTCCATTCTCACGTCTAGAACTGGTACTAATTTTGGCCAATAAGATGGTAGGGGATGAGGAGGAGGCATCGGTTGTAGAGGCTTGGGATTTAGACTTTAATCTCATCTCTTCGGTAGTAATCATGGATAGCACTGTGTTAAGATCCTGGAAGGGATCCCTATTTGCAATAATGCCTGCAACATGTTAATATTTATCACTTAACCCATTAAGAGCATAAGTGTCAACATCATCATTGCTTATAGGAGAGCCAATAGTAGTCAATATAGTAGTGTTGGATTCAATATTTCTAAAGTACGCATCCATGGTTAGGTCACAAAGTTGTAGTATTACACCCCGTGAACAGCATGACCAAAAAATTTAACTTTTACGCAAAAACGACCCATTTATACAATTACGTTAACTTTTAGGCGTTGAAACTAATTTTATTGAAAAGTACGTTAAAAAACATTCAACATTGGTTTTTACTTCATTAAAATTTGACGAACAGTTGATTTTCTATGAATTTTTGAAGTTTGACAAAAACTGAAAAGAAGCCCAAGGTTCCGTATTTTACGGATCCGCCCATGTAAAATACGGATCTGCGGATCCGTGAAAAGTATTTTTTTTTGCATAATTCTTTTTAAGATATTTTTGACTCATGGATCACTTCAGTTAGGATTATTGAAACTCGATAATTACCAAACTTTCCAGAACTTACTAACACATCATAAATTTTATGGAAACGTAAAATTTGGACATTAACGACACCTAAACACAAAATTTACAAAATCAAGGAAACACTCAATACAACCCATTTGACCCATATACTCATATATCAACAAATTCCATTTTTTACACCAAACCAAAAAACATGACGTAGCATAACTTAACATTCCCAAAGTAGTAAAACGTGTTCATGCACAACATTAACCCATGACATTGCAAAATGGGTGAAAATAGCTATTGCCAAGCACCCCCTTAATGTTGACCATAACCTTAGACCATGTTCAAACTTGACTTCCCAATATCTACACATACTTATACCATGACTTCGACTTGAACAAAGACCATAAAATACAACATACCGTGGAAACGAAATTATACCAAAACAAGAGAGGACACTTGGGGCTTCCAGCTTCACTTGCTTCTGTCCAAAAGATGAGCTTCTACTTACCTTCTTCAACTACACTATACTTCTTCCAAAGATAACAAGTTAAACCTTGTCCTTACCTTTGTTCTCTCCACTTGTACCTACAAAATCGTCATTAACTATAACCGTAAGCGAAAACGCTTAGAAAGTACATATGGCATAACAAACATTAACATTCATACGATTAGTGAATATCACCAATCATAACTTTACTAGGAGCATGACAACAACTTACCACTTACATTTACCAAGCAAGTGATAAACATAACATTCACATATCTAGTATTGGATCCAAGCTAATAATCATTTAACAAGCTCCATGAACAATATACCATTACCATCATTAGCATTAATATTCATAAAACATTAAGCAAGCTATACCAATATACTTACCTCAATCCCACTAGCTCACTACATGATTTGCTAACATAATATTAAGTTGCTCCTATATCAGAATTAACTCTTGTTAGAGACTAATCAACTAACAAGATCATCACTAAGTACCCTTACCCATCATACCCTTTCTTATAACATTAACCCTAATCCATAACTTGGAGAGATACTTACTTGTGGTGTAGATTATCAATTAAGGCTTCCAAAGAACTTAGAGACACTTCAAGGTAATCAAAATAAGCTTAGATAACAAGAATGTGTTCCTTCTCTTTCCCTCCTATATAAAAACGCCACTCTCACACACTATTCTCACTTCTAAAATTTCTTATAAATTCTAGATTTATATAGGACAGATATATTTAAATAAATTAGGTCTAGGTTTGATTGTTATGCAAGGTTAGTCCTCCATGTCTCATTTTCCTTATTTTAAACCCCATAGTTCCTACATATTATCCTCCTTGTACCAAATATGTATAATTACATTCTCTTAATACTTATATGACTTAGTAACTTTACCTTCCCGGGTTTCGGATGTAATTATTGACCCCTTAAAATAGGATTTCGTCCTCGAAATCTATTCTTGATACTTGTTCCCCATTTTCTTTTTCGGTTCCCATCTAACACTCGTGCCCTTTAGATGCTTCCATTGAACCTTTAACAATGGAATTTCCTTGTTCCTTAGTTGTCTCACCTTCCTTCCCAATATAGCTTCCGACTACTCTTGTGAAGTTAACTCCGGATCAATATCAAAATCATTTAAAGTGACCACGCGTGTCTCGTCAGCCAAAAACTTCCACAAGTATGACACGTGAAAGTTATTATGAATACCCTTCATCTCTTTGGGAAAGTCCAAAACGTATGCTACCTCACCAACATGTCCTAAGATTTTAATGGTCCTATAAACCGCGGGCTTAGTTTTATTTTGTTTTTAAACCTAAAGACGCTTTCCACAGGGAAAGATTTAGCATAACGAAATCACCTACTTTAAACTCAATTGGTCTTCTTCGGTTATCGGCATAACTTTTCCACCTATCTTGCACCGCTTTAAGTCTTTCCCTTACTGTTTCATCTTCTTGGTTGTTGCCAACACAATATCCATACTTGCCAATTCTCTTCTTCAGACTTCTTCCTAAAACATGGGCGTTCTACATCTCCTACCATAAAGCATCTCATAGGGTGGCATCTTTATACTAGAATGGTAGCTATTGTTGTAAGCAAATTCTACCAAAGGTAAGTGATCTCCCAATTACCTCCAAAGTCGATCATACAAGCTCGTAACATATCGTCTAAAGTTTGAATGGTTCTCTCGCTTTGTGATAGTGGATTTTTGAAAAACCACAAAGTTTGGCAATCCTCCTAAGCAGTGTACCTAACCGTTGTAGTGTAGTATAGGCAAGACACGGGGGATTGATCGTTCTCTAGGGGAATAGTGTTGTGAAGGCTGAAGTGTATGTCGAGATAGGCCTATGTTAGGAATTATAAAATTCCATAGTGAAGTATCGGTCACCCCAAATATAATCTATCATAAGTTAGCTCGTAGATATTACGTTATTTACTATTTATTTAGTTAGTTATTTAGTTTAGTGCAACACCGTGGAAGAAGGACGGGTCTTTACCCACTGTATGCATGATCCACAGTCCGAAGGAGGACGTTTATTATGTAACTATAAATACCCTCTACCTCCCAAGGTAGAGGGTTGGACCATTCATTCTAATCTAACCTTTTCTCTTTTGGTTTACTCTCTCTCTAGAAAGGCTCCCATTCTACTTTCTCTCTCTAAACTCTCTATAACATTTGATCCATTGTTGAGCTTATTTGTGTGTTTATGAAATCCAATATCTTTCAATTGGTATCAAGAGCCATGGTTTGATCACTCATCTTTCATGCTCTTTGTTTTGGTGGATTTCATAAGGTTTTTGGTGTTATAAGTGTTTAGAAGAGTTTGAATCATTTGGTCAATTTCTTGTGTTAAAGTTTGAATTTTGATTGTACTTTTGTGTTTAGGATCATCATATGTGTTTAGGTTTTGAATTGGAAGGCTTGAATCATCGTGGTTGGGCTGTTTTTTATTGTTAAAGTGGTTGTTTTTGAATATTGTACTAAGCGAGTTGAGCCACGGTAAAACGTTTCTTCGAAGCGAGTTGCTTTGTCATTTGGAAGCGAGTTGCTTTGTTATTGGAAGCGAGTTGGTTTATGCGACTAGCGAGTTGATTCTTTAAGTGACTTGAGTTCTAAAGCGACTTAGCTATTTAGCGAGTTGACTTTTTATGCGACTTGGGTTTTAAGCGAGTTGTTTCTTTAAGCGACTTGAGTGTTTAGCGAGTTGCCTAAGCGAGTTGACAGTTTTGACTGCGACCTGTCCAGATTCAACGTATCTAATGCGAGTTGAGCCTAAGCAAGTTGCCTAAGCGAGTTGTCAGCCTAAGCGAGTTGCCTATGCGAGTTGTATTTTATGCGACTTGTCTATTAAGCGAGTTGTCCTGGATGCGAGTTGATTGAAGCGGATTGACCAAAAGTTGACTTTTTACGGCAAAACTTCAAACGGCCAAAACTTTTGAACGGTAACTCCGTTTTCAGCGAAATACCAGTCAAAACGAGCGGAACAGGCTGAATATGGTGAGGTTACACCACGAAGTTGTGAAACAAATTTTTTGAGGCCCAAATCCCCTCCGGAAGGAAGTTATTGAGCTTTTTATGTTTTTGGACCTAAATTTCTCCGTAAAATCATGCATCAACCAATCCAAATCTCGACCAAACAACATCTCTGCTAATCCTACAAACAATCATAAGTTCTAACACACAATTGTCTATCATTGTGTCGATCCATCAGTCATCTTAACACTTTCCATTGGTCATTGCTTAACGGTTTGGTCTTGATTTTAGTAAAATCCCACGAAAGATTATATTTCTCGGTTTAAATCATAGACTTGTAAAATCCCGTGTATACATCAACATCATGTCTTACACTCCTGATTCAGTGACTTCAGAAGTACTCAAACTGTATGATGTTGTAAATGTTGTAGACAACCATGAGAATATTAGCTATACTGAACGGTTACTGATGATGGATTCAATCAATGATGATTTTAGTTCTTCATGCTCTGAGTCAAATGAGAAAGATTTGCACCTGTTCAGGCTATAGAATGCCATGAAAAAGGAAAGTAGCATTGAACCTTATCAACAACTTCACTCACACCTCATGTTACTCACACCGATAGGAATGGAATGAACATGCAATGCCCTTTTTCGTCAAGATTCATCCACATTAACGGGAACATTACTATTGAACTTAGAACAATTGGAACAACAACTTGATAAAGAAAATGTTCAAAAGGATAGTTCCAGTGCTGCACTTCAAGTGATCCACAACCAATTTCAGTCATTCATTATAAGGGAATTTACATCAGATTATGATCAAGACATGACTGAAATGTCTTTCAAGAGACACACTGGAATGGAAATTAACGTGTTCATAGAGACACTTATCCATCTGATGGATAATGTGGAGAAGTATATTGAGGAAGTTACTCAGAAAGATGAAAAAGTGGATGTGAGTCTGGCGCAGTTGAGAGATAGTTGTGATGAGGTGGGTAATGTATCTGTTGAAGAATCGGGTGTTGTTGAATGCAGAATGTCAGAGACAACAAATAATGATGTAACCAGCTGTTTAGTTACTCCTAACACACAAGAATTTGATGCTAAAATCAGAAAAGGGAATGAATGTCGGGCAAAATCAAAAGATTGTAGTATTGAGTCGGGTAAAGCACCGGATGATGGATCAGCTTGACACTAAATACTGAGAGGCTCGAGATAGATACGCTTGAAACAGCCAAGGTTCGGTGACTCTTGTTACACATGATGTGGATGCATATATCGCCGATAAATGAACATGTGTCATATGATGAGGTACCCTTAAGCATTCAACATAGTGCATCTGCTAATGTACCTAAACAATCTGATCTTATTGCGAGAACATGATTCGATAAATGTTCCTTGGTTGAGGCTGAGTCTGAGATTAAGTGTTTGAAAACAAAAGATATGGTTGATAAAAAGGCTTTTGATGAACTTTCAAACAAATTCTCAAATCTCGAAAAACATTGCATTTCACTTGAAATTGCAATACAGAGTCAAAAAGAAAGTTTTCAACTTAATAAACCATGTAAAAATCCGAACTTCACTGAATTCCGTGAACTTTTTGAAATAAATGACTTAAAAGCTCAGCTTCAAGCCAAAAACTCGACTATTAACAATTTGAAGAAACATATTTCTGGTATGCATGTGAAAAGTAATTTGGTTACAAGTAATTCTGATGTTAATGCTATTTATGATATTCAAATGAGAAATGATGAATTAGCAGTTTGTGTGGCCAAATTACTAAAGGAAAATGAGTCTTTGAGAAAGCATCACATAGAACTAAGTGACTCTTTCAAAGAAGCTAGAACTAAGTCAATGGAACAAACAAATTCTTTGATAGCAAAAATTGATGAACTCAAAACTCAGCTTCAGGAAAAGAGTTTCGCTATTATTGCCTTAAAAAATGAGCTTAGGAAAACTGTAGGGAAAAGTGTGAACACTAAGTTTACAAAACCATCAACCTTGGGGAAACCAGTTTCTCATCTCATTAGAAACCGGTCCGTTGTTAGGCAGCCTACTGCGTTTATATCCGAAAGACCAAAATTTTCAAAAACACGGTTTGCCTCCCAAGTTGATGAGAAACAAGTTTTGTCAAAACCAGTCACTACTTCTACTCCCAGCACCTCTAGGATTGGTTCGAAAAATGTGTCAAAACCAAGCATTAAAATTCAGAATTCTGATATGAATGACTTGTGGAAGAGCTATTATTTAGAAGAAGCTAGGAAAAAGGCACAGATTCGAAAAGACGGAATTTTAGGTTCAAGACCTAGGGTGATGAATTCTAAGAGGTTTCAAGGCACTGCTAGTAGTAGTAAATCATTACCTAGGAACACTCTACAAAAGTCTAGGGATTGGCTTGCATCTAAGAGTAGCTGTGTTTCGATTAAAACAATTCCCGTAGCAGATCACTCTAAGAACTCTAGATCTTTATCTAAATCTAATCAACCTGTTTGCTCGAATTGTCTTAAATGTGTCTTTAAAGCAAATCATGATAATTGTCTTTCAAAATGCCTGAATAAAGTTAATGCTCATGCTAAGATACAATCCACTAAGACTATAAACAGTGCTAAGGTTCAACCTGTTAAGTCTAGGACTTTCAGTAAGTCATCTTCAGTGCATAAGAAGCAAAACAAACCTAATACTTCACCTAGATGGATACCAACTGCTAAATCTTTGGAGTCTAGGAATATCGATAAGTCTTCCACTATGCATAAGAAGCTTAACAATCCTAAACCTTGCCATAAGTGGATATCATCTGGTAGAATGTTTAAGGATGCTGGACTTAAATGGATTCCTACCGGAAAGCTGTTTACCGATTGCACTATCAAGGTGGACCGTGAAACCCCAAAGGGTTTGGATACTAATGTCACTAACCAATATATATTCAATCAAGCTTGTAATGTTAGTGCAGGTAGTCCTTACTCAGTTGCAGATACTTCGATCCTTCAATACATGGACTGGCTTAAAGTATGGATAACAAACGGATTGATATCTCATAACTCACGGGTCCAAGTAACTCAACCTTGATATTCAAATCGGCAATGACGTATGAACACTACAGTTCATGCCTCATACTCTAAAGAAAAGAAAAGTGTACGTTTCAGTGCGCTTTATCTTCTGAAGAAGAGAAATCTTCTCATTTATGACCATTCTCATCAACATGCTTCATGCTTTTTCCATGAGCTTCAGTCATCAAGTGAACCAGACTACTGATAATTACTCTTATTCCACTTGCTCAATATAATGAAGATGGCGACATCATGTGTTAACTTTGCGGGGGAGAAGTGTGAATAGAATACATTTGGATGATAATCAATTGTTTAATAAAGAATGGCATCTCCGTATGCAATTCTTGAGGGGGAGAAGAAGTGTGAATTTTTTGCATGGTTGACTGATATTTGAGAATATATGGTCAAACGGCTCCTAACTCATGTAAGAACCGAGATTCTTCTTATCGGATCATCTTCACATGTAGTTTCTTCTAAGAGTCGATGGTTGACATCTTCACACGGGCTGATATGATTAAATGACAAAGTGCGTCTAGTTGCTGGGCTAATTTCTTTGATGAACATCTTTCTGTTCTTGTTTGATTGGGAGGGATTTTAATTAAGGGGATTTGCTATTTACAAGTTAACGGGAATGCCTTTGGTGTGAAGAAGATGTTAACTGTCTATTTCCCCATTCGGACAATCTTGAAGAAGATGTTCTACATTTTTACGCTACATGTTAGAAGGCTAAAGACAAATTGCATTTGATGATCTAAAGACTTCTTCTTAATCCGGGCTGAGAAGAACACTTGAAAATCTTTGTCAATTTAGGGGAGAGCACTAATTGGGGGAGATTGAAAAGCCAAACTTAATCCCCAATTATACTTGCTCATATTCTTTAGCAATGATTCATTGTTTTATTTTTGATGACTCTCCTCCAACGCCTAATGCTTCACTTACTAATGATAACTGGGATTCATTGTTTGGGACTCATTGTTTTTCAAAGATATGTTTGATGAGTACTTCCAACCTCCAACGAATGTTGATCATCCAGCTTCTGAAGCTCATGCTCCGGTTCCTACTGACTCAACCGGTTGACCATCTAAGAAGTACTTCTCAGAATTCTCAAGAAACCTTATCTTCAGTTACTTCACAAGGCGTTCATAATGACTATCATGATAATAGTAGTTGCACTACTGAATAATGATCCGCTCTTTGGCATTCCTTTGCCAAATCTTCACGGATTATTGTTCCTCTCATTGTGAACGCTTAAATCAACCACATGAACATTAAGGAAAATGACTATCTCATCCGCTAGAAGACATTTTTGGTAAATCTTCCAGATCAGTTTTTACATGTATACCTTAAGGAAGAATGCAATGATGTTGAGGAATCATTTGCTCCGGTTCATTCAGTGGGTGAATGTTCATCCGATTGTATGTTTATTCACGTGTTTGACATTTGACACAAGTTGATTACTTCGAAGTTTCTCATTTATCACTTATTTGAGGCTGAAGTTGACATTCACAAAGGCGTGTTCTTATTTGATAACTTGCTCGGGCTTAAGAATTTGAGTTGAAGTCTTGGGTTATCAAGTTACCAGCAGTCGAGGTGGATGGTTGAAGGCCTGGTTAACTATCACTATTAGGAGTTACTTTGTTTTACTCAGTGTCACACACATATGACGGTGTGGATAATCGCAAGAGGTGTTAATGTCTCATACTTTGCTTGAGTAGTGAGTACTTAGAAATTTGCTTGAAGCATAAATTCTCGACACCGTTCTTCCATTATTAAGTGCAAGCTTAAGATACAAATGTGGGAATTTGACTTCAGTCTCAATTTTGGTATATCGGGTGTTCTTCATCAGCGGTCACTTCAAATTGTCTACATATGGGTTGATAAAGATAGTCAGAGAGAGTTTCTCTAGCAGTTGATTCTCACAGGATTCAGTTGAGCTAATTGTTGTTCTTCTCTATTTCCAGAATATTTGGTATGTATAATGTGTTGCTGTTTCTGAGGTATCAAAACCTGCAAGGGGGAAGGAGACATACATCTAAACACACAATGAGTACACATGATGAAACTAATACTTCTTCTCTATTGAAGTAATCCCGGGAAAGAGAAATGTCATAACCGTAGAGAAACTCAGTGTTTACTCATTGCCTTTGGTGTGTTATTCCAACCATTTAGGAGGAAGTTGTCTCTGGATACTTTCGGTATGTGTTAACTCAGCCTTTAGTAGAAAGAAATATGAGAAAAATATTTGGAACGTGAGATGATATTGTTTATCGACATCTTCTACATGACTTATGATAAAGTGCTTCCGGTTAGTGTTTCATGTACACAGTGTAATGATGATTCCGATGATAAAGTTACTGTGATGTCGCTGTTTCTACTCTGGTTGGGTACTTGTGTACATAATGGGCTGATTGGTTATATGGAAGATAACTGGAATGCACTTGGTAAAATGAAGATGTTGATATATGGTTCCCCTGAATAGACAACAGCTCAATCTCGAAGAGTAATGTGTATATCGGCGATGCTCAACAAGTTCATGTGATCTCGAACTTAATCATTTATTCCGGGTTTGATAACCACAGCGATGATCCATGTTTCAACCTGTTACTTCGGTGTTTTCGTCTTCTTCGGGGTGTTGAGCTTTATTCAATGAGACCGCTTTGTCTTCAACTCTACTTCTTAGGGAAATGGTCTTTATTCGATGTTTTTCGGTTTGGGGTGAAGTTACCAAAGATTTAAATTGAGAAGGCTCATGTTCAGACGATTTTCTTAGAAGCCTCGAATGCTTTGGTGGTGAAAGTTTAAGAGATGTTGATTTCGTTCTTCTACAAAGTGCTGAACGATTTCCCTATCTCGGTACTTGTATCATCATCTTCTTAAACTATTACTCTATCTGTACATATTTTATCGTAAAACAAAATACAAAAATATTAAAAAAAATAATAAAAAAAAATAAAAAAAAATAAAACCTACAAAAACCCATAAAAATCAGAAAATTTGAAAAATACCAAAAATATTGTTCTTCAAAGACATGTCTTCTGGTATCGATAATATCTACGGTCTTAAAAATGATATTCAATAATGGCACGGGACTTTAGATGAAGTTCGAGCAGGAGGTGTAAATATTTCTTTCTAAACATGTCTCAAAATATGGCTTACAGTTATTTCAAGACTGTAACCCGTGCTTAAAACTATGGTTTGCTATTATTTCAGATAGCAACCCGCTCTTCAAGGAAGGAAAGTGCTGCACTAAACCAATTTTCTATAATTTCGTGCACTTATCCTAAAAACTATTTGAGGAAAGTATGTCGAAGGACTGCTGTTCCTACACAAATGTTTTTCCGTCTAAAATTCTTCAGAAAAATATTTGTTGTTTTCGAAAAGTGGTGGTAAATGAGTTGCTTGTAAATCTATCAGATTCAGAGTTTTCGTAAAAATTGAAAACTCAATCAATGACTTCAGCGCTTTTAAACTTTTCAGAAAAATAAGTCGTTGATTGAGGGGGAGAATGTTTTCAAATCTATATCATCTAATGAGATTATCTAATTATCCTATATACTTAAATGTAAAACATGTTAACCTACGTTGAAGGACTAGGTGCCTAGGATATGATTGTTAGGATTAGATTATTAGAGTTTGATAAACACATAGTTCCCGTGCATTTGTATGATCTGATTGATATGTTGAATTGAATTTTATTAGTCGATTGCTGTTTGGGTGTTGTCGACCACCATATATGTCTATCTGTATTCACTAACGTATGCAAATAACATGGTATATAAGAATGTTCCCGATCCGGATCCCACAACTGAAGATGATTGGATGCCGAAAGGAAAGGGTAACTATATCTTGGGTTGACAAATGAAGAAACGGAGCTTAATTTGACTTCTATGGAGAGTTGGCATAAATGCAACATAAGAGGTCTCACTGCATCAGCAGATGGTTTTCTTCATCATCAAATGAAGAAACGGAGCTTAATTGGACCTCTATGAAGAGTTGGCATGACAAATGCAACGTCAGAAGTCTCACTGCATCATCAGACGGTTTTCTTCCTGACCTACAGCAACAACAGAAGCTTCTCAACCACCTAACATATCTTTGTGCAGGACAAGTAGTGATGATACCATTTTTTAAACCAATTTTTGAATAATATTGTTTTGAAAATGGAAAAATATTGTTTTGAAAATAAATCGGATTCAAAGTTTTGAAATCAACCGGACTTTATTTTGTCAAATTATAAGTGATTTCAAATTAAATATTTTCAAACGATATTTCTTCATAAAAGTCCGGCTTGTACAACATAAAGTGGTGATCTAAAGATTTAATGTTATGTCATGGTATGATTTTCTTTAAAACTCAAAGATCTTACAAAATGAAATTTTTTTCTGTTCTTGTTTGATTGTGAAATTGTTTTATTTTACTTAAAGATCTCTTAAAAACTATCATACCTGACACTAACAATCTTTAATGTCTAAAATTTATCCGTATCAATCATTTTTTCAAAATTAAATCAAGCCACGTCTTTTCCCAAAATCTTTTAAATGATTTAAATCAATTGGGATCACAAATCTCAAAAGGTTTGAAATTTTTGATCGGGGTAGAGATCGTGATTTGAATCTCAAATTTGTTTAAATGGAATTGGTTTTAGTCCTTTAAAGGCACTCCTGCCTCCTTGTGCCAAACGATTTCTAATACATAATGCACATGTTGAGGGGGAGCATTTATTCAAAAACAAGATGAGTATTTAAACCTGGCCACATTTTCTCCTATGTTTTTCTAAACCTTATTAAATCACTTGGGATCCAAAATCTCAAAGGGTTTGATATTTTTAATCGGGGGAGAATTTGTGATTTAATAATGAAACTTGATTAAAGAAGTTTTCACTTGTCGCTACATGTCGTTATGTAATAAAACACAATATTTTGGAATCTAAACTTTGTAATATATTTGCCGATGATGGCTAAACTAGTGTTGTAATGGAGTACTATTTCTTTTTAAATCTTAACGTTGGTATGTTCTATTATTTTGTGCTTATGTTCCCTTCCGTTACACCATGTATTTCATACTCGTGAGGTGTAACAATTGGTACGAGCCAAAGGTTATAGAGAATCCGATTTTTCAAAAATAAAAATCACAAATTTATAACCCGGAAAAAATTTTTTATTTTATTTTATTAAACATTGAACATCATTCGAGTCATCTAGTCCTATCGTTGCATCGTTAATCATAAATTATACATAGCATGATCAACTATGTCTAATTTATGAAGAACCATCCCAATGATAAGAAAGGGTAAATTTAAATCATGTTTAGTCGAAGTCTTTTTGAGTCTGGTCACGGGTTGCATTGGTAGGGTGGGTATGCATAGCATGTTTTACGTTCACGTCTACATTACCGTACCTTGTTCATATCTTCTCTTTTCCATCTTTCGACTTGTTAAGACATAGCATGTCTCGTTCTGTCATATTTCGATCACTATAACACATTACCACCGTTCTGCACATCATCTGACTTCGTTCGAATGTGCGTTTGCTCAACCGATGTTTTGGTCCTCTACTTGCAGATCATGGCGCAAGAAACCTGCAGCTCGAGGAGGTAACAACAACGGCAACCCAAACAACAATGACAATCCGAGAGAAAACAGCATTTGCTTTGGAATAGCGGATCTACTCACCCAAATTATAACACATCGCGATGCTAGACGAACCAACAACGGAGAAGGTACTTCAAACTTGGCTGGGGTCAGGATGCAGCTACAAAACTTTCATGACATGCAAGCCAATGGAATTTCATGGTACTGAGGTGCCATTGAATTGCTAACCGGTTCGAGAATGTTGAGTGAAACTTAGTATCACGAAATGTCTTTGAAGGAAACAGGTTGAGTTCTCTGTGGTCTACTACGGAAATCGAGCCTTGACTGGTGGAACAATCAACTTGGACTAGAGGAAGAGAGCTGACAAATCGTTATCTTGGGAAGCATTTAAGAAACTACTATAGCGATAGTCTTGAAAAGATGAAGTGCGAGAAGTTAGGCGGAATTTTGGAATCACTTGATGGTTGGGTAAGAGATTGACAAGTACGATCGTTTCCGCAATTAACTAGGATGGTTCCTCACATGGTTTCCACCGTGGAGAAGTTGATCGACCGATATATATGGGGATTGATACCGGAAATTAGGAGGGCGTCACCTCATCAAACCCAACTCACTGCGCAAGCGCTGTGAGTATAGGCGTATCGCTTGACAAATGATGTGATCGTGTCACGGAGAACTAACAAAAGCAAAGCGACAATGGAGCGGCCGGGAGGATCACCGGGGAAACCCAGACCGAGAACCAACAAAACAAGAAGCGAGGCGAATAACCCCCATGAGAACTATGGGGCTGACCACCGGGAAGCCTTGAGAGGATATCGCAGTCCACATCCTTTGTGCACTCGATGTAATTATCATCACTCGGTGAGACGCCGCAAGGTCGCGGCAAATGTGGAATGAGCGGCCGCCACTTCGCTCGAAATTGCTCAAAGCAGGCGGGAATCAGGGGCCGAGAGAAAAGCATGTTACGAAAGTGTGGAGTTTAGATCACCTTCGCAATACACATCCCAAAGGCGAAAAGAACTCCCAATCAAGGAAGTAATCGTCCAAACTTGGCATTGGCAATAGAAGGCCCACAAGATCAGAACATTGAAATTCCTCCCTTGACGTGGTCGAGCATTCTATCACGGGTACCGAGGAAGCCGCGCAACGCTAACGGGTACATTCTTTCAACGACTACCTTATTTCCAGTAAACGACATGATTTTGAGTACATAACATCCTTCAATTCTTACCGCGTTCACTGACCTTGATTAATTTGAGACCTATCGGTATTGACCTTAGTTGTTATATATTTTGTTGATTTGATTTGATTGTGTAAAGCCGCAAATCGAATATCAGCGAATCTTTCAAAAGACTTCATTCAAGGATGTTGAATCCTACCTTTCTAACAACTTGTTTCCTAGCTTGATCTAGTAGCGATTCTTGTTTGATGAGTTGCGAAAATCAAGCTAAGAGACAAGTTTACTCAAGTCGGTTTAGTTTAATCTCATGACAGTTCTTGTTTGATGAGTTGTAAGATTAAATTAGAATCGACTACCTAAAGGTCTTTTGAGAGCTACGTTCGATATTGGGCAAGTTTACCAAATCAAATCTAATCACGGCACGCGTTTAGTTGAATGGGGAACCTCACATGCGCGATGGGCATTAATATGATGCCGTCACTTAGGCTGTGACGAGCAGTATGAACTTTTTGAACTCTTGTCGAGGTTAGGACCATAGTTTAGATTAATGAATCCGGGGCGTGATTCGTGCTACCGACATGGGAAGAATGTCACAATTCTCATTTTCCGGTCATTTCTCATACTCTATATTCATCATTTCATAACGATTCATTCATGACTTTTACATTTCACATTAACGCTGCGTTGAGTTATTATTTTGAACATTTAACTCCGTTACTTTTAAAAATGATCGATATATTTTATACTTACATTTAGTTTATAAAACTATAATTTGAGTTTACCTAGTGTTTTAAATTTATTTTGTATATAAATTGTTAAAGTTATATTATTACGACGTTTTTCTTAAAAACTACACGATAATTATAATAGCACTCAAATTTTACAAGGAATGTATTTTTACAATTTTTATGATCTCATTATACTTTATTTTGATCTATTAAAAGTTACTTTTACCAAAATTTCCTTGAACACACTAATGTACATATAAACCTTACAAGTTGTTATTATATATATACATTTACTTACATCTTCTAACTATTACACATTATAAAAAAAGATATTTTTGAGGACAATATCCCCCAAAAATCCGGCCAAGGGGGGGGCTTAGTCATATATTTGGTGAAAAATTTATTACACATACATAAAGTCCTACTTCATTCATTTCATTTCATTAACTCTCATAATTCATCTAGTGTTAAAAAGTGTTTTCTCTTTGTTTTCTTCACTCCAAAACCGGTTCATCACAAGAAGCTAGAAGGGATCACAAAAATTTTTACAAGATCAAGATTAACAATCTAGATTACACTCTTATTAAGGTTTTGAAATAAAAACCTAGGGTGTTTAGGTTAAACCTTTGTTCTTTGCACCTCATCATAGTAGCTTGTAAGCATGTTTCTTTCATTTTTCATGTTTCCTTATCATCTCATATTTATCTCTTCATTTTTGGAGCAAGCATGCATGATTTGTGTTGTTTATACCATTTTACATGATTTTTAGAGTTATTTATATATATGATCATCCTATAATTATCTCCCTTGGTATACATGGTTGGCCTTGATGATGTCTAGGAACCCATGACACCCTAAGAAGGTGTATGGTAGGATTAGATTAGTTTGGAGTTGATTTGAAGGGATTGGAATAGGTTTAGTACGAGAAAAACTATTTTCGATACATATAAAAAGTGTTCTGTCCTTGTTTTGATTTTCTGGAAAATCCGACAGTAGGCACGAAATTTTGGCCTTGATATTTAGAAAAAATACTTTAAAACGAATAATTGCGGGTCGCTGAGCGGTTAAACGGAGTTATAACGAAGAAGTTATGGATTTTACAAGTTTGACGACGAAATATATATTTTCTGAAATTTCAGCAACCTATTTTTATTTTTATGCGGGTCAAAAACGAGTCCTAAGCTTTACAAATTATTTTGACTTATCAAAAATCTATTAGTATACTTTGATACGAGCTAAGATTATATAATACAAACGGATTTGAAAGCGACTAAGATATACCGTTTCATAAACTTGCCGTAACTATTATTTTCAGAAAAACTATATTATTTTACGAGACAAGTGTTACGGTAACTAAAATGACCATGTTGAGGGCTGTATTTAACCATGATGTGGACCTTTTGGAGCGAAATGTTTTCTATTAAAATCAAGTTTACCGAGCATATTTTTCAAAACGACAAACCGTTTGTATAGCAGAGTTGTAGTAAATTATTTATGGATGTCTAAACTTGGCCGAAACTCACTTTTTACACAACAATTAGACAAAATCACCATCTTTAACCCTTGTTATCTTTATGTTCGAGACCTTTTTGGCGAAAAGTGATAATTTCACTATAAATCATTATAAAACCATTGTAGGATGACATTTTGCGTATAAATACTTGTAAAGTAATTTAAGAATGGTCAAGACGTCAAACGAGTATTTTTCGACGATAAGTATTATTTCAAAACTCACAAATGGTATAAATATCATCGAATTCGCGTGCATAACATTACACCATGACTTATTTCATATCATATCATTCATAATAGGTCAGTTTCGAGATTCACGTTATATTTCGGTGTACCCACTTTTGTCTTCGCATCTATTCATCAAGTGAGTAATCACATCCCCTTTTACCGTTTTACTATATTTTGGGGCTGAATGCATGAACTATACTTGAATTAAATTGATTCTTGCTTTGTGAACTCTTTTGACTAGAACTTGTGAACTCGAATCAAATCCTTGAACTTAATTACTTAAAGTATGCCTTGTTTGAATATATTGAACTTACGTCACGTGTTGTTGTGTTATGACCAAAAGTCTCGCCGTTTTGGTGGAGCGTTCTTGACCCAAAGTCTCGCCCATCGATGGAGGCGTTTAAGTCTCGCCTTATGGGTGGAGCGTGCAAAGTCTCGCCTTATTGGTGGAGCGTTCTCAATAAATCTCGCCTAGGTGGTCGGGTGACAAAGGAGTCTCCCTTGTTGGAGCAGTGCAAAGTCTCCCATGTTCTGAGCATCCACGAATTATTATATACGTGGTACTATATTGTGAACTATTATGACCGCTTATACTTGACTACTTGACGCGCTATATTTTTGTGCAATGGGTTGTGTACACACAGGTTGCAAGTTTTGTATGGGCGGAACTTGGATCTGAGTGGATTTACAATGCCTTTGCTTTGTGGACTATTTTTAGTTGACCGGAAAGCTTTAAATATTTCTTACGAGTTTTCTTATTTTGCTAAACGTGTTTACTCACCAACTATTTTCATAGTTGACCCGTTTTTCTCTCATGCATTTCAGGTGATCGTTAGTAAGCTTTTCTATCAAGTCTTGCATAAAGAAGTTTTCACTTGTCGCTACATGTCGTTATGTAATAAAACACAATATTTTGGAATCTAAACTTTGTAATATATTTGCCGATGATGGCTAAACTAGTGTTGTAATGGAGTACTATTTCTTTTTAAATCTTAACGTTGGTATGTTCTATTATTTTGTGCTTATGTTCCCTTCCGTTACACCTCGTATTTCCGCCTCCGGCGAGGGTGTGACATAAATGGTCTCTTAATGGCTATTGTGATCGTGGATGTACTTTTAAAGAACTCTTTCCTCTATGTGCTAAAATAATTTTGAAATATCCAACGCACATATTGAGGGAGAGAATTTACCAAAGAAAATCAAAAGGTTTTTTCTAAGGAAATTGTGATCAAGAAATTATTTCAAAGAAATTATTTCAAAGAACTCTTGCCTCCATGTGCTAAACAAATTCAATATCATATGCACATGTTGAGGGGGAGCATTTCTAAAATGATCAAAACAATTAAGGTACAAAATGCTTTGATTTTATATCACAAGTACCTTTTCAATTGGTTTTGAGAAGGAATGAACAATACCAAAAGACCGACCAATTTACTTTATGCATGGTGTTATAAGGATGGTTAGGTTAGGTATTCGTTCCCATGATCCCGCCAGAGCCGGAGGGATCTACCCACGGACAATCCACTAGATAGTGTAGAAGTCCTTAGGTATGATGAAAAAAGGAGAAAAGTGAGAAACGGGAAGAGTGCGGACTGAGACTGAGCTAGTACTGGAATAAACCTAACAAGGTTCTAGTTATGAAGTCTCGGTAAGCATTGAAGGGGTTGAAGAATGAAAAAGAATTGAAAGTGAAAAGGGTGAAAAGAAATAGCCCTCCATTAATTCAACCTTAGGGGTAGAAACCGGGTTCAGTACATATGCTACTAGTGTCTACTAAGGTAACACTGGTATTGAAGACAAGACGTCATGGACCCAAAGGACGCACTGCACTAAACTTCCCAAGCTACTCAAGTTCCTCTTAAAAGGGCTTGTTTCATTCTCACGGGGAACCGACATAATCTATCGATTTTCTCTTAGAGATTGTTGATATTGAAGAAGGAGACCCTCTCCCTAGTCTCCGGCATAGGAACCAAATGTGCACAATTGAGTCTAGAGCCAAGAGATCATCCACAATATCTCATTAGGACACAAAATTAATGAAGACTTGCTGTTTCACACAATGTGGAAAGTAAGTATATATTAAGAGTCCTACGCATTATCCTTGCGGTATTGCCAGAACATCCGAGTGATATATTAAATATATTCACAATGAAGATGGAAATCCTTCTAGAGCCAACATCAAACAAGCTCTTGGTGGGTTACATGTGAGATCTTTCCAAAAGATCAAGCTTGTGACAACTAGATAGAAACGATGGGGCGATTCACTCGTGAATCAACCTCGGTCCAGGAATGGAATTGACAAATGCTTTTGGAAAAACTGTTCGATGTGCAAATCTTCTTTTCTCTAGCACATCGAATGTGTATTCATGTTTTCAAACACAAAAAGTATCTCTGATTGAAAAAAAAAATACTTTTGGAAAAGCCGTTCGATGTGTGAATCTCTTCTTTTCTCTAGCACATCGAATGTGTACTTTTTTCAAATATAAAAAGTATTTATGATTGAAAATTGATCTTTCTCATAAAACCTTCGTCGTATTGCAAAACTCTTTCTTCTAAGCAATACGCGATTGTGTTTTCAAATCAATTTTTTCATCAATCAGTGAATCTCAATTCGCTAGTTTACTCACTCCGTGTTGTCTTCTTTGAGACGTTCCGGTTTGAGAACAGCTAGAGCAGCTGCGAATCCCTGTCAAGGTGTAGGACCTTACTTTTATCAACCTTATCACAAACCCAACACGTATACAAGTATAACCACGTGAAACCAAACACAAACGTAGAAAGATAAAGAAGGAAAGATTAAGATGTTGGTGACTTGATGTTAAAACCGTGTATGTGAAGAGATAAAGATGAACACAATATGTTGTATTGCTCCAAAGAAAACACACACACACACACACTCAAGCACACCCCTCAAATGAGACTTTGAGGGGTTTATATAGTTGGAATACATGATGCCCTAAAAGGCTTTCTTTGGGCCTCGTGGACTTGGACATGGATTGGATTACGTTACTTGGACTTATACAAGGCAAGCTTATCATAACGCCTTGCCATTTAGCTTAGTCCAATTCACGAGCCCGTTGACTATTCTATCACGATATCTAACACACGTTACAAAGTTCCTAATCGTGAATGACCATCACTTCTAATAAAAACTATTAAGGCTAACAATCTCCCCCTAAGGGGTGGTCATTCAAATGATGTTCCACTTGATTAGGTCTTTACTTTTCTCGAGCTTGAACTTTGTGCGTAGATATAGAATAGTCTTAATTCTTTGTTCCTTCATGCTTTATGATCAATTAATGTGGTTAGGTGTCTCCACGTCTTTCTCCACCATGCTCACACTTCTATTTGACTTTGAGTTTCCAATGATGAAGTTCTCGAGTCTTTACACTTTGTAGATTCTTTGACATAGACGAAGAATCATCTTTAACTTTGAGTTGCCTTTGATTTTGATGAGAACTTTCATGTGTTGTTGGTATGAGCATGTGGCGAGTCTGCACGATCCATCCGCTCCGGAGCTTCAGTCACACCCCCAAATTACCTGTTTTGCAGCGGAACGGAATTCCTGGGGATTGACTGTCATAGCATCACAATCACAGTTATATTGAACGACCTAAAGTGTCGTTTTAGAAACACATCGTTTGATATTAATATAAAACATACAGAGTTACAAGATAGGTCCCAAAAGTTGATAAAGTTTGCGGAAAATAAGTTTATTACAAGTCCAAACGATGTTTTGAAAATGCCATAATATACAATGAGACGCGTCGACGCCGCGACTCTATGAGGGTTCCTTATTCGTGCCATGATGCGAATGTCTTAATTACCCGAAAATACATTGCTAAAACGGTCAACAATAATGTTGGTGAGAAATCATAGGTTTATGAAAAATGTTTTATACAACCACACAAGTATAGACCATATATGACAAACATGCCACATAAAAATGTTACAATTGCTATAAGTCCATGACATCGAAACTAGACTGATCATGATGTTCGCCCAACAGAGTGTTTGCCAAACAACTCAAATAATGATATTAAATGAAATGCATCCGTTTAAACAGTTGGAATCCACCAACCCGGATGGAGGAGTCACCCTCGATAGATCTATCCACTCACCCTCGCTTCTCTGAAATTAACGGTTCATGTTATATAATGGGGACATTCAATTGGCATGAGGTAACTTAAGCAATGTAATGAATTTGATATACTTGGTATCGTAATAAAAATGATGTGCAATGTATTCTCTCCCGTAGGTTTGAAAATAAGTATAAACGTATACAACGGGGCTATGAAAACTCACTTGATGAATTGATGCGATGACAAAAGTGTGTACACCGAAATGTAGCGTGAATCTCAAAACTTGACCTATTATGAATGATATGATACGTAATAAGTTATGATGTAATGTTATGCATGCAATTCGGATGATATCTATACCACTTATGAATTTTTGAAAATAATGCTTTTCGTCAAAAAATAATCTTTTAACGTCTTGACCATTTTTAAATTACTCCGCATGTATTTACGTTGAAATGATATCCGACGATAATCATTTAGTGATTTATTAAGAAATTATAACTTTTCGTCGTAAAATAATGTTGTTGAAATTTTTGTGAAAGTGACTAAACGGCCTCTAAAAGCTAGTCCTAAAATGGTGCACATCGAGCGTTAGAAAACGAACTCAACGGTTTTGGGAAGCTTGTATCATTATCTCAAAGTTTTAATGTTTAAGATTTCATCCTAGAGGTCTCGAACATAAAGAAAAATATAGGTTAAGTATGGTACTTGTGTCCCAAAATATAGTTTAAGGATGGTTTTCGGCAAAGTTTGAGTAACCATATTTAATTCATTACAACTCCGCTAGTCAAACGGTCGGACATTTTGGAAAATATACTTGGCGAACTTACTTTTACTAGAAGACATCACTTTATAAAAAGTCCTACATCAATGTTAAAAACAACCTCCAACATGGTCACTTTGTTGACGTAAGTTTTGTCTATTAGAAATTTAATAGTTTTTCTTATATAATAAAGTTACGACAACTTTTTGTAAACGTGTATAATTTAATCATTACAAATCCGTTTTCTACGTTTTATAGGTCCTTAGCTTTGTATCAAAGTATACTAATATATTTTTGATAAGTCGACATAATTTATAACGCCTAAGTTTCATTTTTGACTCGTACAAATTAGACGTAACATGCTGAAATTTCCAGAATTTATAGTTTTCGTCGCCTAACTTGAAAAATTCATAACTTCTTCGTTATAGCTCCGTTTTAATCCGTTCAAGCGGCCACGTTTTCGTTTTAAAGTGTATTTTCTAAATATCTAGGCCAAAAATTTTTATCCACTGTCGAATTTTCCAGATTTCAAAAATAAGGACAGACCCTTTAGAAAACTTGTCGAAATGAGTTTTTCTCGCGCCAAACCTATTCTAACCCATTCAAAACAACTCCGAAGCTATTCTAATCCTACCATACACCTTCTTAGGGTGTCATGGGTTCCTAGACATCACCAAGAGTGATTTATAACAAGGAGTAATTATAGGATGACAATTATATATATAACTCTTAAAAACATGTAAAAGTGGTATAAACATCCATGAGACTTGCATGTTTTCTCAAATATGATGAAATGAATATAACAATGAATATGAAATTTAATCATGAATATGGATGCTTACTAGTAAACTTGATGAGGTTTAAGAGAACAAAGGATTTTTCCTAATCACCCAAGGTTTTTATTGCACAACCTTAATAAAGAGTGATACTAGTGTGTAAAAATCTTGTCTAGAAAATATTTGGATGATCCTTCCTTGGTCCTTGGTGTGGCCAGTTGTGTGAGGAAGAGAAAGAGAGAAATGGTTTGATCTTTTCACTTGGATATAATGAGTGAATGTGTTTGTGTTATTAGAGTATAATACATTAACTTGTAAGATATTTAACAAACACAAGTGACTCACCCCCTTGTGTCGACAAGGGGGTGTTAGTCATTACTTAAAACCTTCTTTTTTTTTTAATTGTATAAGTGTAATTAAGTGTAAGTTAATTGAAGACATGTGGTAAGTTGTGTACACATTTGAGTATTTATGGTAGCGTTAGATAAAAATAACTTTTAACGGGTCAAGATAAAATATATTGAGGTCATAAAAATTATAAAAATACACTTCTTGCAAAATTTGAGTGAAATGATAATTATCGTGTAGTTTTTAAGAAACCCGTCGTAATTATATAAATATAACAATTTAGATACAAATAAATTTAAAACACTGGGTAAACTCATAATATTATTTTATAAACTTAATATGAGTCTAAAAATATATTGGGATAATTTTTTGGAAGTAATGGATCAATTGTTCAAAATAATTAATTACGCGATAGCGTTTATTTAATATGAAATTATACGTTTAATGTAAAATGCAAAACCATGCATGAACTAATATGATGATGATGATGCTAATGATATGTAGACTAAACCTAGTCTATATGGAATGTCCTTGATGATTGTTCATAAATTCACAGCTAAACCATTACGGTTACGTGAATTTGATACTCGTAAACCTAGTTTACGATAAATGATAAATGATGAAGCATGAGTAATGTTTTGAAATATGACCTGAAAATACGAGTTGTCACATTCGCCCAACCAAAAAGGAATTCATCCCGAATTCAGTCCTTGTTGGGTCCTACGGTGTTGTCGGTGAAAAGATGAGGATATTTGAGGCGCATCTGGTCTTCCCGTTCTCAAGTAAACTCAGGGCCTCTTCGAGAATTCCATCGAACCTTCATGATAGGAATACGACTTTGTTTCAACTGCTTGACCTCGCGGTCCATGATTTCTACAGGTTCCTCCACGAAATTGAGTTTATCGTCGAGTTGAATTTCTTCCAATGGAATAACGAGTGATTCGTCCGAAAGACATTTCTTCAGGTTTGAAACGTGAAACATGTTGTGTACGTGACCAAGTTCTAACGGAAGATCAAGTCGATAAGCTACAGGGCCGACTCTGCTCAAAATTTTGAATGGCCCAATGTACCTCGGGTTCAACTTCTCGCGTTTTCCAAATCGTACCACGCCTTTCCAAGGCGATACTTTCAACATCACTTTGTCGCCGACTTGAAATTCTAACGGTTTGCGTCTAATATCTGCGTAACTTTTCGTCGACTCCGGCAGTTGAGTCTATCTCGGATTTGGACTATCTTTTCTTTGTTTCCGTACCATTTCGGACCATGAGTTGTGCGTCTCCAACCTCGGCCCAACAAACAGGTGATCGGCACTTTCGACCATAGAGTGCCTCGAATGGTACCGCTTTTATACTAGTGTGATAACTATTGTTGTACGAGAATTCGATCAATGGCAAATGGTTAGCCCAACCATTTCCAAAATCAATCACACATGCTCTCAGCATATCTTCTAATGTTTGAATTGTCCTTTCACTTTAACCATCGGTTTGTGGATGATATGTTGTGCTCATCTCTAATTTGGTTCCAAATGAATCTTGTAATGATTTCCAGAAGTTTGAAGTGAATCGACTATCTCTGTCAGAAATGATGGAAATTGGTGCTCCATGCCTTGAGACTATTTCCTTGACATATAGTCTAGTAAGTTGTTCCATGGAATAAGTCTCTCTTTTTTGTATGAAATGGGCTGATTTGGGAAGACGATTGATGATTACCCATATCGCGTCGTAACCTCCCGATGTCTTAGGAAGTTTCGTGACAAAGTCCATTGTAATGCGTTCCCATTTCCATTGGGGAATTTCTGGTTGTTGGAGTAACCCTGAAGGTTTCTGATATTCGACTTTTACCTTAGAGCAAGTAAGACATTTGCTCACGTACGTGGCAATCTCCGCTTTCATGTTCGGCCACCAATAAAGTTTCTTGAGATCCTGATACATCTTATCAGAACCTGGGTGAATAGAATACTTTGACTTATGCGACTCATGCCTAATCAATTCTCGTATCCCGCCATAAAATGGTACCCACATTCTTTCCTTGAAGCATAGTACTCCATCTGCTCTCTTTACAAAGCCATTTGCATATCAGTCATACCATAAAGCTTTTCACTTGGTCGGTTTTCCTCCTTAAGTGCCTCGATTTGTGCCTCGAGTATATTCGATGGTAAAGGTGAACTGATCGTCATTCCTAATGATCGAACTCTTAAAGGTTTGGGTCTTTCTTTCCGACTAAGAGCATCAGCCACAACATTGGCTTTTCCCGGATGATACTTGATTTCACAATCATAATCGCTGAGTAATTCCAACCAACGGCGTTGCCTCATGTTAAGTTCCTTCTGATCAAGAACATATTGTAAACTCTTTTGGTCCGTAAACACTTGTGCACTTTGTACCGTAAAGGTAGTGTCTCCAAATCTTGAGTGCAAAAACTACGGCCCCCAACTCAAGATCATGAGTGGTGTAATTCTTCTCATGGACCTTAAGTTGTCGAGAAGCATAAGCTATCACCTTCTCGTTTTGCATTAAAACAGCTCCAAGCCCTTTATGTGAAGCATCGCAGTATACAACGAAGTTCTCAATTCCTTCGGGTAATGCCAAAATTGGCGCACTGCAAAGCTTTTGCTTCAACAACTGAAAAGCAGCTTCTTGTTTCTTTCCCCATTCGTACTTCTTGTTTTTCTGTGTCAACTTGGTCAAAGCTTTAGCTATCTTTGAAAAACCTTCGATGAATCTTCGGTAATACCCGGCGAGTCCTAGAAATTGTCGGATTTCTGTAGGATTTGTTGGAGTAGCCCAATCTTTTACGGCTTCAATCTTTGCAGGGTCTACTTGTAATCCTTGACTATCAATGACATGACCAAGAAATTGTACTTTACGATTCCAAAAATCACACTTCGAAAATTTGGCATACAACTTCTCATTCTTGAGTAGTCCTAAAATCGTTCTTAAATGCCCTTCGTGCTCTTCTTTGCTCTTTGAGTAAATCAATATGTCGTCGATGAATACTATAACAAACTTGTCCAAATACGGTTTGCATACCCTATTCATGAGATCCATGAATACTGCAGGTGCATTAGTTAATCCGAACGGCATTACTTGAAACTCATAATGTCCATAACGTGTTCTAAACACTGTTTTCGGAATATCTTCCTCCCGCACTCTAAGTTGATGGTAACCTGACCTTAGGTCAATCTTTGAATAGATACTAGAGCCTTGCAACTGATCGAACAAGTCATCGATTCTGGGGAGTGGGTAACGATTCTTCACCGTTAACTTGTTTAGCTCTCTATAATCTATACACATTCTGAAGGATCCATCTTTCTTTTTCACAAACAAGACCGGTGCTCCCCAAGGCGAGGAACTTGGCCTAATGAATCCTTTGTCTAAAAGTTCTTGCAACTGATTAGACAACTCTTGCATTTCTGATGGTGCTAAACGGTAAGGTGCTCGCGCAATTGGTGCAGCTCCGGGCTAAGTCAATATGAAATTCTACTTGACGTGCCGGTGGAAGTCCTAGCAAGTCTTCGGGAAAGACTTCAGGAAATTCTCGAGCAATCGGTACATCCTCCAGTCGCTTCTCCTCTGACTTCTTCTCGGTTATATGTGCTAAGAAAGCAAAACAACCTTTCTTTATGTACTTCTTCGTTTTGATGCATGATATAATACTGAGTCTAGTTCCACTTCGTTCCCCACGAATGATCAAAGTTTCGCCATTGTAAGGAAAATGAACAACTTTTTCATCACAAATGATTCTTGCACGATGTTTGGATAACCAATCCATACCGATGATGACGTCGAAACTACCAAGTTCTACGGGCATAAGGTCTATATTGAAGGGATGATTTAGAAAATTGAGTGTACAACCACGGACAATGGTGTCGGTTCTAATTAAGTTACCATTAGCTAATTCAATGTTGTATGATGTGTCTAATGTGGTTGGTTTGATATTGAGTAAAGGTGCAAATATAGTGGACACAAAACTCTTATCGGCTCCCGAATCAAATAAAACTGATGCATAACGATTATTGATAAGGAACGTACCCGTGACAACATTCGGGTCCTCCCTAGCTTCTCCACCTCCCATGACATAGGCTCTTCCTTGTGCCATTCCACCTTGATTCCTGTTTCCTTGGTTCCTTCCCTTCGGACACTCAGTCTTGTAGTGTCCCCTTTCTCCGCAACCAAAACATGTCACTGGTGGTTTCGATTTTCCCCGTAGTGGCATCTTGCATTCCCTAGTTTGATGTCCCACTTTCTTACAATTCCCGCATGGTTCAGGACAACGTCCCGGCTTGTGATGACTAGAACACATCTCACACTTAGGCAAAATCCCCGTGTACCCCTTTTTCTCCTTTGGGCCTGCAACATAGGCCTTTGCAACCTCTTGTCTCTTAGGTGGTTGTTGAGTAACATTTCCACCTCTGTTGTTGTCCCACTTTCGTTTGTTGTTGTTATTGTTGGTGTAATTGTTTCGGTTATTGTTGTAATTGGAGCGATTGTTGGTATTGTTGTTTCGGTTGGTGTTGGCGATGTTGCTTCTCTTTACTACATGCGCCATGAGCTTTTGAGTCACTCGAATGGATTCCTCAATCGTTTGCGGATCAAAATAAATCACGTCTCCTTGAACAACCTGGGGAAGTCCCCCAATGAAAGCCTCCAGTAGCTTCTCATTATCCGAAACCATAGATGGGCATAACGCGGCCAATTCTTGGAACCTTCGGATGTAAGTATCAATATCATACCCAATAGTTACCAATTCATAGAATTCGGTCTCCAACTTCTTCACCTCCGTACGCGGACAATACTTCCTCGTTAGCAACCTTTTGAATTGCTCCCAGGTGAGCTTGTACGCATTTTCCATTCCCATTGGCTGAGCATACGAATTCCACCACGACATTGCCCCATCAAGTAGTGTACTCGTAGCAAACTTAACCTTGCTATCCTCCGGGCAATTACATAGCAGAAACACGGACTCCATTTTCTCGAACCATCTAACCATGGCAGTTGCCCCTTCAGTACCCTTGAACTTAGTGGGATCTCCACTTTTAAAATCCTTATACGTAAAACTTCTAACCCCGGATCCTCCTGCAATGCCTGCAGCAGCAGCATGTCTAGCGGCCTCGGCAGTAGCCGCAGCCTCAGCAGCAGCCGCCACCGATGCTCTCTCAGTCCTTAATGCATTGGTTATGCTATCGTTCACATACTTCTGCATAGCAGCTTGTGTCAATTCAGGTGTGGCTTTCTTTGGCGCCATTGCTCTTCAAAACCATAAGATGAAACAATTATGAGAACTCGTAAGTAGAAACAAACATTACACATATATATCCACAACCACAACATGCATAATATAAATGAAATCACAACGGAACAACCACGAAATATCACAAATATAATCACAACACACTTGGATAATATACATGAAAATTTCGGCCTACATGGACCGATATCATAGATAGTAAAACCATTCCTACATAGTTTAGTCAACACTTGATATCTTGTTTGTACAACAACCAAAAGACAACAAGTTCTTTAAACTATGTTACACACCTTGTGACTAGGATAATAGTAAATAAAAACTATACATGATAAAAGTCTACACTAGGCACCTCCTGGTGCTTCTCCAGCTCGATCCTGTAGATCTCGAATTTGTGTAGTCAAACTAGCAACCAAACTCATCAACTCGCTAATCTGACCCTGTGCGGTAACCATACTCTCACGAGCTAATGCCAACTCCTGAGCCTGACGCTGAAGTTCGTCCTGTGCCATCTCGGCTCTATCATATAACTCAGGCATTTCCTGCCTCAACTCAACAATATGCCCCCGGTTCTCTAACTGTCTAGACTCTAAACCCTGGTAAGCCATATCAATCGAAACCCTACCTATCACGAGGCCTTCAACCTCCTCCTCAATGGTCTCCACTCGATCCAATGATGGTTCCTCCAACTGTCCTAACATCCTATCTATCTGAACTTGTTGGCTATCAATATGTGCCCCTAATGTCTTAGTGGAAGGCTGTCTAGTAGCAGCAGCCTTTGAGCTCTCACCTATCTCGAACCTAGCTGGTGGTTCGGGCTCGGTAGAGGGTGATGCAGGGATGTCAAAACGTGCACGCTTTTTGAGCGGCAAGTCCAATGTAGGTATAGGCTCCCTAAGATAGTATGATGAAGATGATGATGATAACAGTGGTGATGGTGGGTGAATCGGGCCATGTGTAGGGCTAACAGGTGGTGTAGGTGCGACTTCGCCCTCCTCAAAGGGTTCGGTCTCGGTGTCAGTCACTATAAGTGGTAAGTCTGTAGTAGAGCCAATAGAAGATAAAACTACAGTGTGTGATAAGGCATCGTTCATGTTGGTGTCGGATGAGACATCCTCCATGTTCGTTTCAGATGATATAGGGATAGTGTCGGAATCTGAAGACATCTCTGTGACAACCGATGTAAAATAAAAGTAAATAACTCGAATAAAATGTATATGAATCCGCATGTAAAGTGAACATGCACTTATGATCAAATGATGAGATGCTATGATGATGTAGTTATAGTCTAGGGTCAAAGATGCAACCTAGTTCTATATAACTGAAGCTCTGATGCCAATCTGTCACACCCCCAAATTACCTGTTTTGCAGCGGAATGGAATTCCTGGGGATTGACTGTCATAGCATCACAATCACAGTTATATTGAACGACCTAAAGTGTCGTTTTAGAAACACATCGTTTGATATTAATATAAAACATACAGAGTTACAAGATAGGTCCCAAAAGTTGATAAAGTTTGCGGAAAATAAGTTTATTACAAGTCCAAACGATGTTTTGAAAATGCCATAATATACAATGAGACGCGTCGACGCCGCGACTCTATGAGGGTTCCTTATTCGTGCCATGATGCGAATGTCTTAATTACCTGAAAATACATTGCTAAAACGGTCAACAAAAATGTTGGTGAGAAATCATAGGTTTATGAAAAATGTTTTATACAACCACACAAGTATAGACCATATATGACAAACATGCCACATAAAAATGTTACAATTGCTATAAGTCCATGACACCGAAACTAGACTGATCATGATGTTCGCCCCAACAGAGTGTTTGCCAAACAACTCAAATAATGATATTAAATGAAATGCATCCGTTTAACCAGTTGGAATCCACCAACCCGGATGGAGGAGTCACCCTCGATAGATCTATCCACTCACCCTCGCTTCTATGAAATTAACGGTTCATGTTATATAATGGGGACATTCAATTGGCATGAGGTAACTTAAGCAATGTAATGAATTTGATATACTTGGTATCGTAATAAAAATGATGTGCAATGTATTCTCCCCCGTAGGTTTGAAAATAAGTATAAACGTATACAACGGGGCTATGAAAACTCACTTGATGAGTTGATGCAATGACAAAAGTGTGTACACCGAAATGTAGCGTGAATCTCAAAACTTGACCTATTATGAATGATATGATACGTAATAAGTTATGATGTAATGTTATGCATGCAATTCGGATGATATCTATACCACTTATGAATTTTTGAAAATAATGCTTTTCGTCGAAAAATATTCTTTTAACTTCTTGACCATTTTTAAATTACTCCGCATGTATTTACGTTGAAATGATATCCGACGATAATCATTTAGTGATTTATTACGAAATTATAACTTTTCGTCGTAAAATAATGTTGTTGAAATTTTCGTGAAAGTGACTAAACGACCTCTAAAAGCTAGTCGTAAAATGGTGCACATCGAGCGTTAGAAAACGAACTCAACGGTTTTGGGAAGCTTGTATCATTATCTCAAAGTTTTAATGTTTAAGATTTCATCCTAGAGGTCTCGAACATAAATAAAAATATAGGTTAAGTATGGTACTTGTGTCCCAAAATATAGTTTAAGGATGGTTTTCGGCAAAGTTTGAGTAACCATATTTAATTCATTACAACTCCGCTAGTCAAACGGTCGGACATTTTGGAAAATATACTTGGCGAACTTACTTTTACTAGAAGACATCACTTTATAAAAAGTCCTACATCAATGTTAAAAACAACCTCCAACATGGTCACTTTGTTGACGTAAGTTTTGTCTATTAGAAATTTAATAGTTTTTCTTATATAATAAAGTTACGACAACTTTTTGTAAACGTGTATAATTTAATCATTACAAATCCGTTTTCTACGTTTTATAGGTCCTTAGCTTTGTATCAAAGTATACTAATATATTTTTGATAAGTCGACATAATTTATAACGCCTAAGTTTCATTTTTGACTCGTACAAATTAGACGTAACATGCTGAAATTTCCAGAATTTATAGTTTTCGTCGCCTAACTTGAAAAATTCATAACTTCTTCGTTATAGCTCCGTTTTAATCCGTTCAAGCGGCCACGTTTTCGTTTTAAAGTGTATTTTCTAAATATCTAGGCCAAAAATTTTTATCCACTGTCGAATTTTCCAGATTTCAAAAATAAGGACAGACCCTTTAGAAAACTTGTCGAAATGAGTTTTTCTCGCGCCAAACCTATTCTAACCCATTCAAAACAACTCCGAAGCTATTCTAATCCTACCATACACCTTCTTAGGGTGTCATGGGTTCCTAGACATCACCAAGAGTGATTTATAACAAGGAGTAATTATAGGATGACAAATATATATATAACTCTTAAAAACATGTAAAAGTGGTATAAACATCCATGAGACTTGCATGTTTTCTCAAATATGATGAAATGAATATAACAATGAATATGAAATTTAATCATGAATATGGATGCTTACTAGTAAACTTGATGAGGTTTAAGAGAACAAAGGATTTTTCCTAATCACCCAAGGTTTTTATTGCACAACCTTAATAAAGAGTGATACTAGTGTGTAAAAATCTTGTCTAGAAAATATTTGGATGATCCTTCCTTGGTCCTTGGTGTGGCCAGTTGTGTGAGGAAGAGAAAGAGAGAAATGGTTTGATCTTTTCACTTGGATATAATGAGTGAATGTGTTTGTGTTATTAGAGTATAATACATTAACTTGTAAGATATTTAACAAACACAAGTGACTCACCCCCCTTGTGTCGACAAGGGGGTGTTAGTCATTACTTAAAACCTTCTTTTTTTTTTAATTGTATAAGTGTAATTAAGTGTAAGTTAATTGAAGACATGTGGTAAGTTGTGTACACATTTGAGTATTTAGGGTAGCGTTAGATAAAAATAACTTTTAACGGGTCAAGATAAAATATATTGAGGTCATAAAAATTATAAAAATACATTTCTTGCAAAATTTGAGTGAAATGATAATTATCGTGTAGTTTTTAAGAAACCCGTCGTAATTATATAAATATAACAATTTAGATACAAATAAATTTAAAACACTGGGTAAACTCATAATATTATTTTATAAACTTAATATGAGTCTAAAAATATATTGGGATAATTTTTTGGAAGTAATTGATCAATTGTTCAAAATAATTAATTACGCGATAGCGTTTATTTAACATGAAATTATACGTTTAATGTAAAATGCAAAACCATGCATGAACTAATATGATGATGATGATGCTAATGATATGTAGACTAAACCTAGTCTATATGGAATGTCCTTGATGATTGTTCATGAATTCACAGCTAAACCATTACGGTTACGTGAATTTGATACTCGTAAACCTAATTTACGATAAATGATAAATGATGAAGCATGAGTAATGTTTTGAAATATGACCTGAAAATACGAGTTGCCACAGCTTCCATAAGAAGAAAACATAAAAACAGGTTAGTAATAAGCGGATTCCGGCACTTATAAGTTTGAATTTCGAGGGTGTTAACAGCATAGTGTGAAAACACGTCTCTAATTCTCACAAGGGCCGTTCCTGAACTGGAGTCCCACAAGTGAGATAACGCGATATACCGAAGTACATCTACAGTTCAGATGAGTCGCTGAGGTACACCGAAGCATCACCCCACGACTGTAGACCGTTTGAGACACACTAAGCGTAATCCACGGGGAGTTACCGAAGTGACCTTCTGTCAGGGCTGCTTGGAGTTTCCATTCAATCACTGAAGATCACAGATGTGAAACTTCTCATAAATGTTCTGGCAGATTGCTAAGACTTGCGTAGGACTCTAGAATGTATCACTTGTGCCCTTATTGATGAACAACAAGCGATGAAATGTCATGTGTTCCTATGAGATCTTTTGATGAATCTCGTGGCTCTAGACTCAATAGTGCATTTTGGTTTTCCTGAGCGGAGACTAGGGAGAGGGTCTCCTTCTTCAATATCAACAATCTCTAAGAGAAAGTCGATAGATTATGTAGGGTTCCCAGTGAGAATGAAACAAATCCTTTTAAGAGGAATTGAGTGGTTAGAAGGTTTAGTGCAGTGCGTCACTGGGTCCATGACGTCTTTGTCTTCAATACCAGTGTCATCTTAGTGACAACCAGTAGCAGATGAATTGAACCCGGTTTCTGCCCTAAGGTTGAATATGGAGGGCTATTTCTTTTCACCCTTTCTTTTACTTTTCTTTTTAATTCTTCAACCCCTTCTTTCTCCTTTCTCACATTACTCCTTTTTTCAATCATACCTAAGGACTTCTAATACTAAACTATTGGTGATGTCCTTGGGTAGATCCCTCCGGCTCTGGCGGATCATAGGACGAGTTTCCTATCCTTACTCACCTTATAACTCCATGACTGTCCTATTGTTGCCATAAAACCAATTTCTTTGAAAATCTCTCAAAGTGTTTATGATAGAAAACATGTTTGAAACACTCCGAGAGTTTTATATTTTCATAAACACTCCCCCTTCATATGTGCTTATAAGTTTTGACAGAAATCTGCACATATAAGGTAGAGTTCGCACTTTTTGAATTGATCGGCTCATGATAGACAATTCCCCACGAGACACGGTTACGTTGCCTAGTTAAAGAGTTCCATTGTCAGTTTTTAGGTGACAACTAGCTCTAATAACTAACTTGAAGTTGTAAACACTCCTTGAAAAGGAGGTTAGACCCATGAAGGTGCATATCTATCACAAGTTTCTCGAGATGGTACATTTACTAACATTGATTCCCGTCAATTCATTGGTTCCGTCTGAGTCGAGCTCATTTTGAGATTCAAACAACGATCATTAAAACTTTTAGATCACATTTTAATCACGTCTCCTCCCCCTCAAAAATAGCATATTCGTGATATTTTTTATATCAACGGATTAAACAACATTTTAGAATCTTTTGGGGAGACAAACGGATTTGATTTAAGCATGAATTTGGAACTTTTAGTTTTATACTCCCCCTTTAATAAAGCATAATCAATTAAAGGGTTTTAGAGGGAGTTATCTTGAGCACAAAGTATTTTGAAAGATTTTAAAAAATCTTTTTGAACAATCTTGAAAAGGTGCTCAAGATGATGATGATTTCTCACAATTTTTAAATGTAGTGCACTGAAGCGTACACTTGATTTTCATTAAAAAGCACGAGTTTTGATTTGAAAAATAATCAAAAGTCATCATTTCAGTCCGGGTTTCATACTGATGTATACGAAAGCCATTTTTGATTTTTTTTTTTTTTTTTTTTTGAGAAACGACATGTTTTGAAAAACATTAAATAACTCTCGCTCAAGCATCTGTACATACCCGTATCATTGTTGAATGACATTTCTAGAAACGTACAGAATATCGATTATACGAGAGACATGTCGTGAGAAGAATATTTTTGGATTTTTGATTTTATATTGTTTTTGTATTTTTGAAAGTTATATATTTTTATATTTTGCTTTTGTTGGTTTTTCAAATTTTGTATTTTGTTTTTCAAAAATATTTACAGCGAAGCTTTTTGGAAAATCATTTTCAAGAAGATTCGAGAAGACTTTCTAACTCCTCAGGGGTTAGGCTTCGCATTCCAATTCGTCGAACTAAATAGTCAAACCTTTCTTTTGGAAGGGCTTTCGTTAATAGATCGGCGAGTTGGTAATCTGTCTTCACGAAGAATAATTCAACAGTACCATTTTCGGCGTACTCTTTGATGAAGTGATAGCGGACACGGATGTGCTTAGTCTTTGAGTGATGAACAGGATTGCATGATATGGCTATGGCACTTTTCGATTCACAATACATAGGTATTTTATCGAAAGTAAAGCCATAATCTGTGAGTTGTGTTCTCATCCATAGAACTTGAGCACAACACGCAGATAGAGACACATACTCGGTTGAAAGTGCAGTGCAATCTTGTTTCTTTGAAGACCAACTTACTAACTTTTCACCCAAAAATTGTGCTCCTCCGGATGTACTTTTTGCTGTAACTTGATCAACTGCGTGGTCCGCATCTGAAAAGGCAATTAGATCAAATCCGGATTCCTTCGGATACCAAAGTCCCATGTGAATGGATGTCTTCAGGTACCGGAAGATCCGTTTAACCTCTTTGAGGTGCAGTTCGGTAGGCTTTGCCTGAAACCGTGCTAATAAGCAAAAAACAAAATGAATATCGGGTCGACTAGCAGTAAGGTACATGAGAGAACCAATCATGCTCCGATATTTCTTCGGATCAATAGGTTTCCCAAACAAATCGGCTCCAATTTTTGGTGAAGTTACCATTGGTGTTCCGACCGAGTCACAATTATCCATACCATGATTTTTCAAAATCTCGGTTGTGTATTTAGCTTGATTTATAAAAATTCCACGAGGGGACTGATGTATTTGTAAACCAAGAAAGAATTTTAGTTCCCCCATCATGGACATTTCAAATTTGCTTTTCATGAGATTTTCAAAATGTTTTGAAAGATTCGGATTAGTGGACCCAAAGATGATGTCGTCCACGTAAATCTGAACAATCAAAATGTCGTTTTTGCATTTTGTGTAAACAAGGTAGGATCAACTGTTCCTTTGGTGAAATTGTTTTGGATAAGGAAAAAGGACAGTTCGTCATACCACGCTCTCGGAGCTTGTTTCAATCCATAGATTGCCTTTTTGAGTTTGTAGACGTAGTCCGGATGATTCATGTCTATGAAGCCTTCTGGTGACTCACGTACACTTCTTCTTTCCGAGTTCCATTCAAGAACGCGGTCTTAATGTCCATCTGATAAACCGTGATGTTTTTGTGAGCGGCGTAGGCTAAGAATATCCTGACTGATTCTAGTCTAGCTACCGGCGCGAATGACTCTTCAAAGTCTATCCCTTCCTCTTGTCTGTATCCTTTGGCCACAAGACGAGCTTTGTTGCGAATTACAGTCATCTCTTCATCCCTTTTGTTCTTCCATAACCATTTGAGATCAATGACGCGAATGTCAATTGGTCTTGGAACCATTTCCCAAGAGTCATGAAGACGGTATTGGAGAAGTTCCTCCTGCATTGCTTCTATCCATGCGGGTTCTGCCATTGCCTCGCGAATGTTCTTTGGCTCTATGTTGCTAATTGAGCAAAGGTAAATGCATCAGTCGCAATCGGTGGCAAGTTGGCGTCTCGTCTGAATTGGCCTTGAAGGTGCACCAATAACTTGTTCAATTGGGTGGTCTTTAGTCCACTTCAGAGTAGAAGGATACCGTTGGTTATACGTATGCGAGTTAGATGGTTCTCGTAAGCTTGAAGAAGATTCAGTTGATTCCGTAGCAAACGGGTTTTCAAATAAGTCTTCATCTAACGTTGCATCATTCTGATTTTGGTTTTGCTCATCAACTGCTGGTAGAACGGGTGCAATAACTGTAGTAGATGTAGATGATGTAGACGGAATTGGTGCATTGGTTTCGACCGTAGTAGATGCATCTTCTGTTGGTGGTGGTGGATGATTTTGAGCGGGTGCAGCGGAATGATGGTTTGATGCATTTGTCGAAGTTCCACCATAGTATTCATCGAACATTAACTCAAAGAAATTCTCCCATTCTTGTTCTTTAGGATTGTCAAACGAAGTTGATTGAGCTCTTTGAGGTACGAGTCCAGAACTGATGTGTCCAGAAGTCTGCTGGTTTAGTGCGGGTTCTAGAGCGAGTCTCTCAGAAGCCATATGTGAAAGTTCATCAAATTTCACATTCATCGTCTCCATGATCCTCCTAGTTCTTCTGTTATACACCCTGAATGCCCTCGAGTTATCTGAATATCCAATGAAGATTCCAATATCACCTTTAGCTTTCAATTTTCCAAGATCTTCTCTGTCATTCGTAGGATAGCACAAAACGCCAAACACGTGAAAGTAAGAGATATCAGGTTTTCTGTTGTTCACAAGCTCATACGGGGTTTTATTGAATCTAGGATGGATTAGGGATCGGTTCTGAGTGAAACAAGTAGTGGCAACAACATCAGCCCAAAGAAATAACGGTGCACTAGAATAAATTAGCATTGTGCGAGCAACTTCCACAAGAGTACGATTTCTTCTTTCAACTACCCCTTTCTGTTGTGGAGTTCTAACAACTGATGTCTGATGTGTAATTCCAACATCTTCAAAATAGATTCTTAACTCCTGATTACTGAATTCAGTGCCGTTGTCTGTTCTTACAACCCTTACTAGAGTTTGAAGAAGTACTTGAATTCGTTTCAGAAAGGTGATGATGATGCCTGGTGCTTCGTCTTTTGACCTCAGAAACTTAACCCATGTATATCTCGAATAATCATCGACGATAACAAGAATATACTTTTTCCCATTAATGCTTTCAACTCTCATTGGGCCACATAAGTCCATGTGCAACTGATGAGTGTCTAAATACTCATCATTTTTGTACCATTTAAACTGCAAAAACATCTGAAAACACTCAGAAATGCATCAAAATGATGAAAATATCACAAATAAGTGTTTTATGTGTTTTAGATGCAAAAATATCAAAATCAGATGAAAAACGTATCAAGTTTGCATAATTGGCAGTTTTAGTCCCCCAAGTTTCAAAAGTTGTCAAAAAGCAGTCCTGGATATTCAAAACTTGTAAAATATCATTTTAAGTCCTTAGGGATTCATGAAGTTGTCAAAACAAGTCCTTGAAATTTAAAATTGCAAAATTACAACTTTTGTCCCTCAAGTTTTGAAAATGTCAAATATAGTCCTTGGATATTAAAAAAATGGAAAATAATCAAAATTAGTCCTTGTACTATTAGAGAATGGCAGGAATGGTCCTTATTATAACTTTGGAAAATGGACAGGTTTGGTCCCTTAACTTTGGCCGAATTACATGATTGGTCCTTGTGATTTACTAGCTAAAACCAAACGGACACCCTTGTTATTTATCCAATCCAAGACAAGTCCAAATCCAATCCCTTAGCCCAGCCAAGCCCAAACCCACGTTATTAATAAAACCGGGTCAAAGAAAATCAAAACCATGGGTACTGTTTGTCTCTCTCACACAAGCGCGCCAAAAACCAGTTACTCATCAAACCACCATGGTTTTAAATTCTACCCTTTCCACCTCACTTCTACAGCTGGTTACCAACCCCCTAACACATCCACAAAGTCCAAATTGCATTAATTAGAAAAAACCTGCTCAAAAGAAAATTGGCGCCAAAATTGCCATTTGTCGAATATGATGATTTGGAATGATCCAACGGTTCAAGAGTGGTGGGATATTCTCAGAGGTCGACAAAGGCTCCAAAAAGATCTTTATTTAGAAGCGAGAAGAAGTGTGGAAGAAGTAGTAGTGTAGTCTTAGTTTAGAAAATATCGACTAGTTAATTTCTTTAAATTTCAGTGTTTATTTAAGCTTCCAAGTACTTTGTTATGTAATCTCAGTGTATTATAAACCTTTGTCATTATTCAATTTCAAATACGAATTTATCTTATGCAATTTTCAAGTTCAAAGTATCAAGTTCATGTGAATGTTATTTGTAGTTGATGTTATGCAATTATAAGCCCATATAAGTTTCTATAAAAGCTTTTATAAGCTCAATCTAGCTTATTAGTCACTTATTGCACTCACTACTCAGATTCTAATCTCAAAATTTACTTTGGTCAACGAAAGTCAACTGGAGGTAAAACTGGTACAAGATTGGAAATGGGTTAATGCATAACTGGTATAGAGTTGTATTGGGGTTGGATATTGTTTTGATTTGGGAATGAGATCAGTTGTGGAATAGTGGTTCATTGTTCAAAATTTCAAGCCATTGTGGCTAGGATTTTTGTAAGTACTTATTGCTATTTCATTCCTTTCAATCTGTTCTATATGCATCATTTAGTTGGAATTTGATTATCTGTATTGGAATTAAGGTTTGCAGTAGGATTTAGTGTTAACTGTCTTTGTAAATTTGCAAATCAGTAGTGGAACTAGTGTTTGGATCAGTTAGTATATGTGAAATTGAGCTTTTGTTTGTGCTTGAAATCTATATACTCAGTCTCAATTAAGTTCTCTTGAGTTAATTTGGTCATTAGTTAGTAGCTTAATAGTCAAATTTAGTTTAATGGCTGATTAGGATTTATATTAGTAGAATTAAAGTTGCACAAGCTTGTACTTAGGAGTAGGATTAATACAGATAGCTTTATTAGGTCATTTATATGCTTAAAACATCAATCTCAGTTCATTACATTGAATCAAATCTCATTATAGTCAACTTAATAGTTTATTTTAAAAAGTCAAAATATCACTTGGTCAGTTTTTGAATAAACTAAAGAATTTTATTGTGTGTTTAATACTAAGATTTAGCTCATAAGCTTTTGGAATATTCATATATACCTGCTCATCTTAATTAGAAAAATATAAGTTTACTTTTAATTAGCTTATTAAGTGCTTATGTTTTAGTTTGTTTTGAGTCCTTATTTGAAAGAGTGCCCTGTGCACTGGACACTGAGTGTGCACAGGAAACTTGCAACCTTTGCACAAGCTCCATTCAAGCTTGTGAGGAGCTGAGATTTGGCCCATGTGTAGTCTGCTAGGTGAACTTTAGGTCCCAACTTCTGTTTTCCACCTTAGCTTATTAGGATTACTTATGCATTAGCTTAAAGGTGCCCCCTTAATAACTGTTTTGCTTAATTAATCTCATAAGCTCAAATCTTAGCAAGTCATCATTAGTGGTCTAGAGTAGTATTAATTAGTTACATTAGGCTTATTATAGTGTACTTTAGCTCATAATCATTTGGCTTATTCCTCGTAGCTTATAGCTTAATCTAGTAGCTTATTTATAACTGCTATCACTACAGACTTTATATTCTTCAACATAAGCATATGTTTTTATATTTTTTTATAGACTTAGAATAATATTTTAGTATTTTCCTGAATTTTTCATATTTTTCCAGCACTGTTTGATATTTTTCTTATTTTAAACTAGCTTTTAATCCTTTTTAATTAGCTTTTATTACAAATAAATCAGAAAAAGTTTAAAAAAATATGTTTTCAAATTTCCTAGATTAAGATAAATATAAAAATCCAAAAAAATATTTTTCCATAATTTTCTTAGTTTAAATAGTATTTTCTAGCATTTTAATTAGTTTTAAATAGTATTAAATTCATAATAAATAGATAAAAAGTGTAATAAATATATTTTCAATTTTAAAATAAGTTTTATAATATTTTACATTTTTCTAAGTCATAATTTTATTTTTCTAGCTTTATTTCATATTTTATCATATTTTAGGTTATTATATAATAGTTAAAAATAGTTTTTATTTAATAATAATTAAATAAATAGTTTTAAAAATAATTTTAATTTTCTAATAATTTTATGTTATTATTAGGATTGTAAAAATATCATTTTCATATTTGTAGGCATTTTATTTCTTAAAACTCACGTTTTATTTTGTACGTTTACGTAATTTTATTTAAACGTACGTTTTAGGTTTTAAACGTTCATCATTTTAAATATAGTGATAGCGTTTATTTAATATAATTTATCTTTTTAATTTTCTTTAATTTGCATTTAAGCCCCTGTAATTTATAAACTTTCTCTTTAGGTATAATTATTCCAATTCTCAAACCTTTTCCCATTCAATATCACCCGATCACAGATTCGTCTTACTACAGTGTTCACACCTCGTTGGGACTTAACGACCCGGGGATACACTATACTCCTCTGTTCTTAATTGCATTGGCTTTCTGAGCTGTTTTAAGTTTATTACGGTTGACCATTCACAAGTGGTCAGCTTGTGTGATTAAACTTGACCGTTTGGAAGCAATCAACAACATATGCAACTTTGCTTCCGAACTAGGTACGGTTTTGGGTTTATATGATGCTCTTTTGCTTTTTCCTTGTTCGCATGATGGACATAAGTGATCCTTGGTGTATTTGAACTTTGGAAGTCCGTTAACGATGTTGTCTTTGGCAATTTTGTTGATGGTGTCGAAATTGAGATGGGATAACCGTCTGTGCCACAACCAGGACTGTGTTCCAGATGCACATGTCATAAGACATATTGGTGATGAAGAGGCCATTTGATTGATATCGATAGCATACAGGTTTGTATCACGATTCCCAGGTTAGGAGATCGGTGCCATCCAAGTTTCTAACGGCAAGCATTTTTCCTAAAAGCAACCTCTAAATCGCATCACGAACCGCCCGACTGAAAACAAATTGTGTCCCAATCCTTCGACATAGTAAACCCGAGTGATCAAATAATTTCCAAAAGGTAGATCTCCATAACCCATGATAGCTGCTACATGATCATTTCCAAAACGTACGGTTCCCATGAATTTCAGACGAAATTGATCAGCAGCTTCAGATTCCCGGTCATGTGCTTGGAGCAACCGGAGTCGACGATCCAAGAAAAATTTCGATAACCGCCAAGAATGCAGAAAAAGAATATTGTGGAAACCGTTTTGATTTTGGTTCCTTTGGGTTAGAGGTAAAATCCTGATCACACTCAGAGAGGTTTTCTACAGGGAATTCTAGTTTATCACTCATTTTACCATTCTGGAGTGTGAAAGTTCTACCTGTGGGTTTCCAAATATCATCCCTAAAGTATACATTATAGTTCCTGTCAGTAGTGTAAAGCCTAAGTTTTGCAACTAGTCTTCCTACTCTTTTAGCGTAAGATCTTTTTGGGACGTTCTTCTTAACAGGCTTATCATTCACATTCTTAGAAACATAATCATCTTGAACATTAATTAAAGATTTCTTGCAAGTTAAACAAAGAGATTCAACACATTCATTAGACTTAGCAAGTTTCATAGGTTCAGTTAATTCAGATGAAATGTCTTTCTTATTTAAAAGCGGTAAATTCCTAGGGTGTTCTTCTACTTTCTTCTCTTTATTCAAGCTACTACTCTTAGAGGCAGTCAAGACTCTATTGTTCCTTGTATTGTTCTTAGGCTTTAGTCTGCTGCTCCTAGAGGTGCTTTCTAGTCCTGTAGAAGGTAAGGCACACGCATTAGGATTCACATTTTTAGCAAGGGAGGTGGTTTCAGCTGTCCTAGTCTCTTTAGAGTGCTTTTCTAAACTTATGTCATTTGTTCCATATGTTTTAGATGTGGAGGTAGACGCATTAGTGGTACTCATCTTAAAAAGTCCAGGTGCTAAAACTTTTGGTTTCTCGATAACCGCTTTTCCCTTATCAACATTTTGTTTAGGTAGGGCAGGTGGAGTGACTGGTTTTGATGAAACATTTTTCTCATTGACTTTTGGAGGAGGCATAGAAACAGACATTTTTGGTTTGGAAACCGGTTTGGGAACATTTGCTTTCTCCGCAGTCAATGGTTTATTAATCACAGTATCCACCTGCCTTTCCTTTTGACTTTCCAGTGAGCCCTCAAAAGATCATTTTTCGCTTTCATGTCATTGTAGGCACGCTCATACGACATTTTGTCATATTTGCATTCCTCGTTTTTCGATCAGTTGTTTAAAATATGACACTTTTTCTTTTTCAAGTTTTTCAAGAGCTTTTTCATATTTTGAAACAATTTCAGAGGTCTCAGAATGGAGTCTTTCATGATCTTCAACAGAATATGTTTGCAAAATGATGGACATAATATCGATAGTCTAACATCTTCGAAGAGAGAATCATTTAAATTTTCCAAAACTTTGATGTGTTCAACACTTTCATTAGCTTGCTTTACCAGGGATTTATGGTCCTTGACAAAGTCAGCTATTTTTTTCAAAAAGGCTTGTTCAAAATAAATTACCCTTGAGTTGATGTTATTCAGCTGAGGGGCAATTTCAGTTTCTTTAAGATATTGGATTTCACATACACATCAAACCATAACACAAAGTAGGCGTATAAGTGGAATTCTAGAGAGAGAAAGTTAGAGGTTTAGGGAACTTTAGTGAGAGAAAGAAATTTCTTATTATGAGCTCCAACTCTCTACCTTGGAAGGTAGAGAGTATTTATAGTCTTACAATAAAACGCCACACAACGGGCTGTGGATCAGGCATACAGTGGGTAAAGACCCGTCCGTCCTCCACGGTGTTACTAAACTAAATACTACTTAACATAAAAGTACTGTGACTACAAGCTTTCTAACGATTACATATACTTGAGGTGACCGACTCTTTAATACCTGGAATTTCTAATTCCTAACAATCTCCCCTAAGGGAGGTCACCTCAAACATATACTAAAATGACATTGAATACAATCCGATATTACATTAACAATTGATCTTGCATTCTTGATGTAGTACTTTGCTCGAAGCTCGTAGTCATTGATTCCACTCATTGCATGTTTGGTTAATCCAATTGGAGGTCTTTTCGATCCACGTGATAATAATGTTGAGCCGCTTTTGAGATCATCACTAATAGAAAATCTCGATACATCCATTGTGGTGTTGGTATTATGTGATGTTGTGACTTTCGGACCGACATGCTCATGTTCTGGATCATGATATCTTCTCATCAGAGTAGCGAAGCTTTCGTTGATTCATGATATTGGCGGCAGAAAGAAGCATGGAGTTAGAATATCCGAGTCATTGATGCACCAATCATGATTTCTTTCGATATGAATGTGTTGTGTGAGCATGCGGCTATGGATTTGACCGCTCCATTCGATCACAAGCGTCGGGTGTACCGCATAAGACAGTTAGCAATAAAGCGCACGAAAGTGTCTTTGATCACTTTCGATGAATTGAGGTACACGGCCCACGGTTCCCGTTGATCAGATACAAGTATCGCATGTGATCGGTATAATTCGAAGAATTTCCTTGTGGTTTCGCAGTGCTCTAGGCCGTTCTCAAACCGAACGTCTCAAAGAAGACAACACGGAGTGAGTGAACCAAATAATTTAAGTCCAGCGATTGATGAAAAGAGATTTGAAAAACAATCGTGTATTGCTCAATAGAAATTGTTTTTGCAATATAACGAAGGTTTTAATGAAAATCAATTATCAATCATAAAACACCTTTTGATTTGAAAAATTAGTACACGGTCGACGTGCTAATGAAAAGAGTTTTAAAGCACAAAGACCGGTTTTTCAAAGGTATCCGTCAATCCATAACCTGAACCAGGATTGATTCAAAAGATTGAATCGCCCCATTGTTTCTGTTCAGTTGTCACATGGTTGATATGTATAATAGATCTCACATGCCACCTACCAGGAGCTTGTTAGATGTTGGCTCCAGAAGGCTTTCCATCTTCACAGTGAATATGTAAACACATCACTCGGATGTTCTGGCAATACCACAAGGATAATGCGTAGGACTCAAGATATAATTTCTCTTTCCACATTGTGTGAAACAGAGAGTCTTCATTGAAATTGTCCTAATGAGATTTATTGATGATCTCGTGGCTCTAGACTCAATTTGTGCATTTTTGGATCCTATATCGGAGACTAGGGAGAGGGTCTCCTTCTTCAATATCAACAATCTCTAAGAGAAAGTCGATAGATAATGTAGGTTCCCCGTGAGAATGAAACAAGCCCTTTTAAGAGGAACTTGAGTAGCTTGGGAAGTTTAGTGCAGTGCGTCACTGGGTCCATGACGTCTTGTCTTCAATACCCGAGTTACCTAAGTAACCACCAGTAGCATATGTATTGAACCCGGTTTCTGCCCTAAGGTTGAATTATTGGAGGGCTATTTCTTTTCACCCCTTTTCACATTCAATTCTTTTTCATTCTTCAACCCCTTCATTGCTTACCGAGACTTCATAACTAGAACCTTGTTGGGTTTATTCCAGTACTAGCTCTGTCTCAGTCCGCACTCTTCCCATATCTCACTTTTCTCTCTTTTTTTTCAATATACCTAAGGACTCTACACTATCTAGTGGATTGTCCCTGGGTAGATCCCTCCAGGTCTGGTGGGATCATGGGAACCAATACCTAACCTTATCATCCTTATATCACCGTACATAAAGTAAAGTTGGTCGGTCTATTTGGTATTGTTCATCTGCCATAGGAACCAATTGAAAACCATTTGAAAATCAATCCGGATACTTGTGATATATTATCAAAGCATTTTGTACCTGAATTGTTTTTGATATTTTTAGAAGAAGAACTCCCCTCAACATGTGAATCAAGTATTTGAAATAGTTTTCCACACGGAGGCAAGAGAAAGAATTAACTTCTTTGATTACCATTTTCTAAAAATATCAACATCACTTCCCTAATCGAATCAAGTAGATAAAGCATTTTGGGGAAGGATGAGGTTTTCATGATTTTGCTCCCCTCAATATGTGCCTCGAGATTTGAAAAGAGTTTTGCACATACTAGAGGGAACCCGCACATTGAGATAAGTGATCACGTTTCAAATCATAGGTTTAAGATAGATGCTCCCCTCAACATGTGCATGGAAAATTTGAAATCGTTTGTCACATGTGGAAGGAGAGCTTGTACATCCTTATAAAACCATTTACCGAATTATCAGTTTAAATCCAATTTAAATCACACATTCTCCCCTATCACAATTATCAAATCATTTGAGATTTGTGATCTCTTATAGATTTAAATTGATTTTGAAAGCTTTTGAGGAGAATTGTGACTTGATTATGAAAGCGTTTTAACCGATAAGGATCGATTTTGAGATTTTAAACTCCATTGGTTAAACATGCATGATTATCTTTTGAAAACAATTGAATGCCAAATAACTTTTTAATTTAATTGAAATCATTCTCCCCTCAATCAATGACATAGGTTGTTGATTGAGAGATAGATATTTTGACAAATAAATCGAGATGATTATCAAAAATAGAGTCCGAGTTATTTTTTCATAGCAGTTAGTTTTCAGCAGATAAATGTTTTTAGAATCAGAGCATGGAATTTTGAAAATATGATAAAGTATGGCTCTGTTCTTTCTTTGACAAGCGGGTTCTTGCTGACATGACAATAAACCATTTTTTTCTCTTTCTCTCAAATTTTTTTTTTAATAAGAATTCGAGCAACATCTAAAGTCCCGTGTCATTCTTTGAATGACAGCACAAAGACCGTAGATATTATCGAATCGAGAAAAACATGACAAATTGACAATATTTTTTGAAGATTTTTCGAATTTTTCAGATTTTTTTGGATTTTGAAAGTTTTCTTAAGACGTTTGAGTGTTTTACGGTTGAAGGCTTTTCAAGCCTAGTCGTGGAAGTATGAACTCAAAACGTTCTCTTGGAAGAGCTTTGGTGAAGATGTCTGCTAACGATATTCAGACCTCACAAAATAGAGTTCCACCACACCCTTTTCCACTTGTTCCCTGATGAAATGATGAATAATGTCGATATGCTTTAGCTCTTGAGTGTTGAACGTTATTGCATGAAAGAGCAATAGCACTTTTATTATCACGACAGAGGATTTTGTTAAATACAAAGCCATAGTCGGATTAATTGAGATCTCATCCAAAGATTTGAGCACAACAAGATGACATGGCTATGTATTCAGCCTCTGTAGAGGATATAGAAGTACTCATTTGTTTCTTTGAAGACCAGCTCACAAGCTTATCACCCAAAAACTGAGCACCTCCGGACGTACTTCGACGAGTATCTTGACATCCTGCATGATCAGCATCTGCATAGGCTATTAGTGACATACCGGTGTCCTTCGGGTACCAAAGTCCCATATTGATGGTTCCTTGGAGATACCGAAAGACCCGTTTAACCGCTTCAAGGTGCTTTTTAGTAGGCTTAGCCTGGTATCTAGCACACATGCAAACAGCGAACAAGATGTCTGGTCTACTAGCAGTGAGGTACATGAGGGATCCAATCATACTACGATATTTCGTTTGGTCAATCATGATCCCTGAGTGGTCCTCATCTAGTTTGGTTCGATCAATCATGGGAGTGTCAACAGGTCACTTGAATCAAATCCAAATTTCTTTAAGATCTCAGTAGCATATTTAGATTGATTTATGAAAATGCCTCCGGGACTTTGTGAAATTTGAAGTCCCAAGAAAAATGACATTTGTCCCATCATTGACATTTGAAATTTTGAACTCATTTCATTTGAAAAACGATCACACTCATTGGGGTCAGTCGAGGCAAAAATGATATCATCAACATAAATTTGAACATAAATTAAATGTTTGCCGACTTTTCGGTGAACAATGTTGGATCAACTGCTCCTTTGCTGAATCCGGTAGATAGAAGAAACTTTGATAGCGTATCATACCATGCCCTTGGAGCTTGCTTTAAACCATCAAGAGCCTTCTTCAAACGATAAACGTGGGTAGGATGTTCGGATTCACAAAGCCTTCAGGGTTGGTGACATAGACGACTTCTTTAAGATCTCCGTTCAGGAATGCCGTCTTCACGTCCATTTGATAGACTACCATGTTCTTACTTGCAGCATTAGCCAAAAAGATTCTAATTGCCTCGATTCGAGCAACAGGAGCAAAAGATTCTTCAAAGTCTATACCCTCCTCTTGACGGTATCCTTTAGCAACTAATCGAGCCTTGTTCTTCAACACATCACCATGCTCATCAAGTTTCACTTTGAAGATCCATTTTAGAGCAATAATCATAGCACAATCTGGAGCCGGTACTAACTCCCATACATCAAGTCGATCAAACTCATGAATTTCTTCTTGCATGGCATTGAACCAGCTATCTTCATTCATGGCAGTTTTGACATCTTTTGGTTCGATCTTAGAGTACGGAGTTGAAGAAGCACCATAAGGCATCGGTTGCAAGTTGTTTCCGTGTTGATCTTGGGACGAAGGATTTCCAATGATGTTGTCTAATGGATGATCGTGAGTCCATTTTCTGAGGTGTTCATTTGGTAGTTGTTGAGGGTGAAGTAGCGAGTCGATGTCTCCTGAAGAAGATGGTTCGATGAAGATTGAGGAGCAAATATGTTTTCAAATGGAGCATCTTCGGGAGTAGCAAAGGGATTAACTTCATCATTGATGCTAGAAACAGTTCCATGATGTACATTTGAAGAATGATGATTTGTTGATGAGGCTGAAGGATCACAGCGCTTCTTGACTTAATGATATTGAGACTGAGGATTGACTTCATTCACGGAATATGAAGCGACCTCTGTTGTAGGAATCGACACCTCATTAGTACTTGGATCATAAAGTTCATCAAACATAGGATCAAACAATTTCTTTAAATCATCTTCGGATGGAGGTACATATGGAGTTTCTTGAGAAAAGTTTGGAACAAGGGATGAACCAATGGGACTGTTTTGAAGTGCGGGTCTTGAACTGGATTGTCCAGAGCCATTTGACCGTCGACTCATCAAACGTAACGTGAATTGTTTCCATGATATTTCGGGTTCTTTTGTTGTAGATTCGGTATCCCTTTTTGTTTGGTGCATACCCTATAAATATTCCAATGTCTGCTTTAGCTCTAAGTTTGCCTAAGTCTTGACCCTCATTAGTTGGATAACACAATGCACCAAACACACGAAGGAAAGAGAGATTAGGTTTTTAGTTGTGGACAAGTTCATATGGAGTTTTTCCATGAAGCAGTGTGAATCGGGAACGATTTTGTGTGTAGCATGCAGTGGCAATAGCTTCAGCCCAGAGAAACATTGGAACCTTTGAGTAAATAAGCATTGTTCTAGCGGCTTCTACAAGAGTTCGATTTCGTCTTTCAACTACACCGTTCTGTTGAGGAGTTCGTAAAACACTTCTTTGATGGTTGATTCCAATGCTTTCATAAAATTCACTAAGTTGTTTGTTAACAAACTCAGTTCCATTGTCTGTCCGGATAATTCTGATGGTTTTGTTAAGTCGAACCTGCAGCTGTATGATGATTTTGATGATGATATCGGGAGTTTCATCCTTTGTCCTTAAGAACTTGACCCATGTGAATCTAGAGTAATCATCAACCACAACTAACACATATTTCTTCCTAAAGATATTTTGCACTCTCATTGGTCCACATAAATCCATATGACTTGTATGAAGAACTTCTGTGACAGAGTTAGTAGGTTTGGGTTTATGGGCATACTTCTTGCTTTTTCCCAATTGACATGTTGAACAAAGATGATCCTTTTCATACTTTAGTCGAGGTAAACCTACAACTAAGTCCTTTCTGGAGAGATCATTGATGGTGCCAAGTTCAAGTGATTGAGACGACGATGCCATAACCATGACTTTGTTTTTGAAGCCTTTGACAACAAGCAGATTGGAGAAGACTTCATCATATCATCGATAGAGATGGTGTAAAGATTTGAACCACGAGTTCCTCTTAAAGTTCCTTACCATCAAGTTCTCTAACAAAACAAGTATGTTTTTTAGAAGGCTACTTCTAGATCGAATCACGAATTGACCGAGGCGAGAGCAGATTATGACCAAGACCTTCCACATAGTATACTCTAGAGATAACACTATCACCAACAACATAATCACCATAACCCATAATTGCACCGAAATGATCATTAACGAATCTAACTGTCCCGATGAATTTGCTCACGAAGTTCATGAGCCGCGACCGGTCTCGGTATATGCTTGGAACGGCTGAGTCCGGTACCACGAGCGATTTGAACGATCTGCGGTTGAACACGAACAAGAATGGATAAGCGGATAATTGGGATCCCCATGCAAGAATGGGTTCCACTTGGTTAGTAACATTAATTGGAACACCCACATCAGAAATAGAAACATCCATATCAGAAGTAGAAGCAATGGAATCATTGGGAATAGATGCAATCTTTGGTATGCGTATTTGACCTATTCAAAGTATGTTCACTTCTTAAGGGAATAGTTCTACCAGTAGGCATCCATTTTCTAGTGGGCATAATCTTAGCGGTTTGAGAAAACTGATTATTCTTATGGCCAAAAGGTATCCAATAATAACCTATCTTTATAAAAGTTCTTACTGTGGGTTTCCACTGTTTTCTAACAATCTTTCGTTTTGCCTTTTGCCTTCTTTGCACGATTATTAGCGTTAACAATTTTAACTGGCATTTGACAGCATTAGACAAAGCATTCACACCACATTCATGATTAGCAACAGAATTCAAGCGGACATCATTACAAGGTTTGCAAATAGTATCGAATTGAATTAATTACATGCGCCTAAGGCTAATACTAGAATCAACACGATTCGTTTTATTCAACTCAAGCTTAAAGATCCTAGGTTGGTCTTCTACTCTCTTCCAATGCACATTTTAGCTTGCGAGGTCCTATCATTCCTTGTATTGTCTTGAGACTTTGACATGCTCGCTTTAATGTCATTGATTACTCCTGTAGAGGGAATTATGGGAACATTAGTTGGTTGATCTACTTTTTGCATTCCTGAACTAGACGTGCAAGGATCTGTATTACTAGACGACACATTGATGTATACTTTCTTAAAACTGGGCCTAGAATGGTTTGAAGGCTCGGCACTAGGCATAGAACAAGGCATCACAGCTTTGCCTTTTGCACCTAAGGTTAAGGATTTGGGACATGTTGCAATTACACATTCTAGAAGCTCTTGAGATCGTTTGGCCTGGAGGCAAGCAAACCTAATTTCACTATCAAGAGGTTTGTTAATGAAATCCTCTTCGACAATCTCACGGAGACATTCTAGACTATCCTTAAGGTGAGCACAGGAGTCATGAAAAGCATGTTCATTATTCCTAAGATGAGGAGGAATATATTTAACCATCACAGTGTATTTGCAATCTAAGGGTGACTTTGAGACAACATTCTTATTGAAAACAAGTGGTAGTTTCCCATTTCCTCGACTTCTCAGATTCTCAATTTCCTTTTGTAAAGACGTTATTTTTTCGTTGTTTTGGTCACGGGTGACTTTTATTGAATCATATAACTCTTTAAAATGTCGTTTAACTTTTCATTTTCTTCTAGAAAACTCTCGTTTTCCTTTTGTAAGGCATTAACTAAGTTTTGAAGATGAAAAGTTTGAGAATTTCGAGAATCTAAAGGAGGAGGCATTTGGGAGCCTGTCATATTGTTCTTTTGACCCTTTAATTGAGAGATTTGGGCTTTCAACTTTCTGATCGTGTTGCAATGAGCTTGAATCTTCATCACGTTTGTTAATTTGAAAAGCGCATCAAACTCTGGAGCATCCGAGGATGTCTTGATATTTGAAGTTTTGACATTTTCTTTAAGATGTTGATATTTTAGTTGTAAATTAAAATGCTCAACCTCTAGTTTAGAAAAATGTTTAACCAAATTGTCGTGATCATCCAGTTCAATTTTCTCGGTTAATTTAGAATTAGTTTTTTCAAGCTCAATGACACGATCATGGGAGACTTTGCAAAGATAATTCATGAAATTGAGAAGCATTAATAGAACAAGTTGTAGCAGATGAAAAACACATCTTGAGCAATACATTCAGAAATCATATTCTCATTCAGTGTATGCAAGTTCTTCCTTTCAATCTCATTATATTTTAATGCTCGCTCATAGTCACTAACCTCAACTATCATAGCATCAAATTCCTTTTCCATTTCTTTAATGTCTGAATTCATTCCCTTTTAAGACTCTCAAAGTGATCTTTTAGTTGTTTAAAGAAAGGATGACTTCGTTAAATAACATTCTTTAGTTTGCTCAAAACCTCTTTCTCCTTCAGTTATACCAATGGGTGTGATCCTTTTCTTGCAAGTTTTCTCAAAATCAACAAATAGTTGAAAGATAACATATTGACTGATTAAGGTCTTGCTTTTAGTGGCAATTGTTCTAGGAACAAGATGCATTGGTGTATTTGGAGGATACACATCGCTCTAGGCATTTTCCAAAGGGAAGGGTTGGTTTCAACAATATTTTCAACTTTACGCTTATCTAAATCCATTTTCGAGAACACTTGTTCGGGAGTTAACAATGTCGAGGCTTAAACTTGTTTAAGGAATCCAATTCTCCTTTTGTAATCATGGGGTGTGATGATTACTTTCTTTTCTTTACATTTTGGATCATCTAGTTTCTTGTTTAACTTTTCCCTAGTGATTTCATCCGATTTCTTATCTTCCTCTGTGCACTCAACGCAACTAGGTTTCTGTCTAGGTTTAAGGATTTCCTTGCCATCATAAAGAACCTTATGAGCATTTCTAGCCTTTTTAATGACCTCTGGATTTGGTTCCTCAACAAGGGGAATGCTATGCTTATCGCTTAGGACTCTATGCTTAGTGATCATGTGAGCAGTCTGAATGGTGTTTCCTTGTACGTACAACTTATTTTCAAGCTTGTTTTTCAAGGTTTTAGATTAGAAAAATCATTCAAAAGTTTTGATTCCTTAGCACCGAATTCTTGCTTAAGCATTTTAACATTTTCTTGAAGTTCTTGTTTTTGCTTAGCAGGTTTTGAAAGTTTTTCTTGTAAGGAGTTTAACTCTTGTTTTAATACTTCTTCTCTAAACCTACTTTTCTAATAGTTGTACGCATTTGGTCATCCATTTCCCGCTCACGGGTGGTCAACTCAAATTTTGCACGTTGTTCATAAATAGCAACACGTTCTGTATAGGCATTTAGTTCTGAGATAACGGCATCATCGGGGCACATGCGGTGTATTCATCAAAAACATAGTCATTGTTGATTGCAGAAGATGCATCACTTGATACAATTTCACTTTCACTTTGTTTCACATATTGATCATATGGGACAACATTGATATTACCCATATTTTCAATATTTGATTCAATAGTTTCAGTTGATTGTACTTTGTCATGCATCTTTTGTACATCGGCATCATCGTATAGTTTTAATACCTCTGAGATGAGTTTGTCTTTGGATGGGCCCGCTTGTGGTGAAGAAGAGACCTTGGGAGAAACCATTGGAGAAATGCTAGCCATAAAATTGTGTGTGCCGTAGGTCCATCATCCACATCAGAGTCGTATGCATCACAATCAGCTGACTTGAAAGGCATTCGATGATTGTGACCTATCTCTGAATTGGTACTGCTCATCCACATCATGCATCATAGGTCTTGGCATTGCCCTCACAGAAACAATAACTCCTCTTCATCCAGCGCACCATTACAAGCATCTTATCTCTGAAGTAATCGGCATTCGTGGGCGTTTTGGAGATGTGCGGTTCCTTGCAATGTGTCCCTCACCACCACAGTTATAGCATTTGATCGGCTTAGTTTGACCTTGATTTCCATTTCTTCCTCGATTCTGATTACCAACATAACCTCTACCGGCTCCTCCTCTTCCTTGATCATCTGTCTTTCTGGCTGGTTGCACAACAATTTTCCCATCTCGGCGGTAGCTTGATTGTGTGGGTTAGAAGTTGTTCTGAGGTGGTTGTTGGTTTGTGGGAGAGAATTCATGTTTTGACTAATCGGGAGAGCAGTTGATTAATGAAGTTACCACGTGTGCATCGGCATCGGCTTGTTTGAACTTTGGATCGGGAATGAGTTTGTGAGTTCCATCACCCATGGGTATAACTTGTGAAGCTTTAGTGGTAATCCAATGTTTGAGTAGAAGGCGGTTGAATCATTTGATGAGCTTGTCTCTCCTGGATTTGTTTTGAATTGTTCAAGAATCCTCTTTTCAAACATGGCATGTCTCTCATTCTGAAGAAGGAAGGCATAGAGTTGCTCATAGTTAGTATTCTTCAATCCTTTAGTGAGCTTCACAGAAGTAACAAATTTGTGCCATTCGGGATTCATGTTGTTTACAAATTTTGAGTTCAGCTGAATGTTAGGCATAGTCATTCCGATGTTCCTCATGTCATTCACCAACTTATGAAATCTCACATAGTACTCATAGACACTTTCATTTGGTTTCATCTTGAAGTGCTCAAATTCATCATACAGTTGTGATTCTCGGTCTTCAATAGTTAGCTTCAGAACCGAGAAAGAAGCATCTTGACATTATCCCATACAACTTTTGCCTCGGTGTTGTGATTGATAAGCTTGTAGATGTCCTTTGGTAGACCTTGCAAGTATAATGTTGGAAGCTCGGATATCTGCATCGAATCTCTTTTTCTCCTTATCGTCAAGCTCATCATACATCTTTGGTCTGTCCATTCCGTTTATCAAAGTTCCATCTTGATGAGTATCAAGTATATCTCTAGTAGTTTCAACTCGGTAAGGTCCTTCATCAATGGATTTGAGAATGTTAACCCCATTTTCTTTTCCAAGACGGTACAATCTGATTCGTTGAGCCCAAGAGTCATAGTCAGTTCTGTCAAGCATGGGTGGGCGAGTATCGAACCAATTGCTTGAACATCCTCGACAGCGATGGAGATGATTGTAGGAACGTTGGTAGACATGATGACAAGTTAAGCGAGATTTTATAACTCTATGATTAAACCGGGAAATAGATTCTTTCACGGGATTTTACTGAATCAAGAGAAAAACGTATTTAAAGGAAATCACTCAAGTCGCTAGGAAAATTGTGAACCAAGTCGTTATGTAACAACTCGCTACAATCCAAGTCGCTAACAAAATTTTGGCTGACAATTAAGCTAAGCACCAAGTAGCTAAATATTCAAATTAAGCGCTAAATAGCAACTTCGCTAGGTACCAACTTCGCTAACACCAAGTAAGCTAACAATATAAAGTACAAGTCGCTAACTTCCACCAAGTAGCTACCCGTAGTGGAGATTCCACTACTTGTACTTGTTTGTCAAACTTGTCTCACTAGGCAAGTCGCTAGGCCTAAGTCGCTAACTCCACAAACTGCAACTCGCTACTAAAATGTAAAGCAAGTAAGCTAGCAAAAAAGCTATCCGTAGATCAAGTCGCTAGCTAGAAAACTTCAAAAACACCACTTTTCAATCCAAAAACAACCCAACCAAGATGATTCAAGCTTACCAAATGAAAACCTAAACACTTGTGATGATTCTAAACACAAAAGTACTAACAAAATCCAAGCTTTAACACAAGAAATCAACCAAATGATGCAAAAACTACTAAACTTTTTCAAACTCAAAAACCACCTAAAACCACTAGAAATCCAAAGATGTGTAAGATATGATCTAACCATGGCTCTTGATACCAATTGTAGGATATTGGATTTCACATACACATCAAACCATAACACAAAGTAGGGGTATAAGTGGAATTCTAGAGAGAGAAAGTTAGAGGTTTAGGGAACTTTAGTGAGAGAAAGAAATTTCTTATTATGAGCTCCAACTCTCTACCTTGGAAGGTAGAGAGTATTTATAGTCTTACAATAAAACGCCACACAACGGGCTGTGGATCAGGCATACAGTGGGTAAAGACCCGTTCGTCTTCCAAGGTGTTACTAAACTAAATACTACTTAACATAAAAGTACTGTGACTACGAGCTTTCTAACGATTACATATATACTTGAGGTGACCGACTCTTTAATACCTGGAATTTCTAATTCCTAACAGTTTCAAAAAACTTTTTCTGTTCATTATCAAAACTATTAAACCAGATGTTGGTTGTAATATGAGTTTTAGTTTTAACAGTCTCCTGAAGTCGCCCAATTCTAGTTTTAACATCGTCTAAAATGCTTTGCGCATCACTTGTGTTAAAAGGATTGTTTGAAGACATTTGTTCGATTTTCGAAAAGGAATTTGAGACAACTACAGGAGTTGCAACTGGTTTTGAAACTGGTGTTGACACTTTGTTTGAAACACTTGGTGTGATGGAAAACTTTGACTTTTCATTTTGAGACACAAAAGTGATTCCATTAATTTTGTTCCATTTGTTATAATCAATCGGTTTGATTTCAGAATTCTTTTGTTTCATTTTTGATCTACTCTCCTCAGATAGTTCCAACGTTTCAAGAGAATCATGCACAATTATGGGTTCATGCAAAGGTTTTCCATTGTTCAACACATTTCGTTGTTTCTGAGCTTTCTTGAGGAAACCAAGAGGTGAGTTACCAAGAGCCATTTTATGTGAAGTATGAAAAATTGGATTTACTTGATTAGAAAGCATCTTGTTTGTTTTAGCGGAATGACCCGTTGTAAGAAGTAAATTATCCAATTTTTTGATAGTTTCATTTTATCCAGAATTTCATCAAGAAGAGAATCTTCTCGTTTTGAAAAATCATCAATCAATTGTTTCTTCTCTTTTTCAAGATCGAAAAGCAGTGTTTTGTTTAGAAAGTTGATCATTTAGTTGAGAAATTTCCTTGTTTAAAAGATTTTATTTTCAAGTTCAGATTCACATCAAGTGTATCATACTTGATTTGCAATTGTTTTTCTCTTAAAACAGAATCTCGGTAACCAATTTCTAATTCTGATATTTTGTTTGTATGAAATTCATATGCTCTGGCGTTCTCTTTGTAACTCTCAAGCTCAGTGGTCAATTTAACATTTGGCCTTAACCTTGGCGATTGACCTTACTCACTTTCTCAATTTCAATGCCACGGTTATTGATTAATGATTCAAAATAAGCACGTGTTTCCTCATCAATCTCGGTATTTTTGTGCCACCACGGCCTCCACTAGGATCCACATCCGGAGGTTTTGGAGTTAGTATTGCTACAACTAGGATTGTCGGTATGTATCATAAGTAGGTCTGGCGTCACGGAATGCTATTAGATCATGAGTAAACACATCAAATATGACATTGTTATAGCATGGATCAGATTGGTACCTCGGATCTGCGTTGGCGTCATAGGCGGGAAGTCGTCGAGTCGATTAATGGTACTTAGTCTCTCGAGAAGATTTGCCATGAATATGCAGTTCGCATTGATTTCCTCGAGGTCTTCCAAATCATCCACGATAGCGAAGAAATCATTTTCCTCGACACTCAATTGCATCCACGCTTCTTGCTTTTGTGCTACTTGACAGCATAGCTTTCTGAAGAAACTTCGGCATTCTTCTTGTGTGGCTTAGTGGGATAGTTTCGTGCCATGTGACCCATTCCTTGACAGTTATAACACTTAATCGATTACCCGATTCACATTTCCATAATTCCCAACATTTGGGTGCAACATTCCCATTACGATTACCATTTGCTCTATTCCCAACATTACATCCCATCGATTTCCAACATTACGACCCATGATTACCACGATATGGAACCGGTCGATTACCCATACGAAATCCAGTAGCATAGCCACGCTAATTCCCAATAACTCCAACCATTTGTCCTTGATTACCCATATTCACACGCATTGTGCAATTTGCACATTGCGAGTGTTTGATGAAATCCTTTGGTTGTTGTTAGTTGGTGTGGAATAGCGACCTCTGAATGCTTTTCCCAATAAAGAGAATACTTGAGACAAAGCTTCTTACGGTTCCATTTCAAGATCGGTGATTCCTTGTTCACGGTATTGTGGATACGGTTGTTGAATGACTTGTTGTTATGGTGGATAGAATTGTTGTTGTGGTTGTTGAATGTATTGTTGCAAGTTGTTGTTGGAAGATGATGAAGCTTGTTGTTTTGTATTCATGAAGGTTGAGTCTTTGCAATAAGTGCCAATGGATCATGATTCTTTGCCAATCTTTCTTTCGACTTCATTAACACTTGGTTTTGTTTTAGAAAATCGTTTAGTTGATCAAAGTTCAACTGATGTAAGTCTTTTGTTTGGTTGACAATAGTGACATATCGTCCCCATTCTTATGGAAGATTGTTCAGGAACTTGATGTTTTGAACGATAGTTCTGGGTGTCAACTTGTTTCGATAAGCTCATTCATCAAAGTGCAAAACCTTCCATAGTAGGATTCAATGGATTCTCACAGGTTGAAGTAAACTTTTCCCATTCGAGTTAGCGACTTGTTCTCCATGTCTTGTTGACCAATTTACGTTTCCATGACAAAGCCGTCTAACACGCGTTCCCACATATCAAAAGCGGTTTCTGGCTGTCTCTGGCCAAAGATGTCTATTGGTAAACCCGGTTGGACAATATGAATTGCCATGTCATCGCATCGACTTGCTTCGATCCTCTTGGTGTATTGATTGATTTGAGTATGATAAGATGGTGGGGCGTCGGAGTTCCGGGGTCTACGATTTGTCGAGATTTGAAGGGTCCATTCGTAATGGAGTTAATCATGAGTTTTCCATTAGGTTTGGTCTTGATGTAGCGAAGCATATGACTTTTCCATTGAAGATAACCACCTTTTGCCAACATAGGAGGGCGGTTTTTGCACCGTTTGCATGAATGTCTTGTTGAGTTGCCATTGATGAAGGTATGATCTGATAAAGTTGATGTAGGATCGATTCAACAATAAAAGAGTTGTGGTTGATGAAGATTAAGCTCGGTTGTTGTAGTGAAAGTATGCTCTAAGAAACTTAAAAACCTCAATAACTTCTATTCTGAGCGTTTTTAGGACTTGAAGGTCGACCTAGTTCATTCGGCGTGACAATCTTCTCGTTCTTCTACGATGCGTTTTGATGGGTAGAAGCTGAAAGCGGAGTTACGGTTCAAAAGTTATAGCCGTTTGAAGTTTTGGTCACAATCTTACTCAGAAAAGCGTTCTTATCGTAGAGATGAGTGCTTATCGTAGGATGCTTATCGCGTAGGATCTTATCGCGTAGGAGTCCTTATGCGTAAAGAGCTTAGGCGTATAAATCCTTATGCATAGAAATCCAAGTTCTGCGTAAACTTAAGGTTAAGCGTAAGTCTTATGCAAGCGTTAAGCGTAGAAGTAGAGTACCTTACGCGTAAGAGTTAACTTATGCGTAGAGTGTTTACTCGTAAGCTTTACGCTTATCGCGTGAGAGTTGGTTTAAAACCAAAAATCCTTTACACCGCCCGGTAAAAGATATCCGAAAGTCGAAGTGTTCCACACACTTATCCAAGTGAGGAAGCGAGTCACCTTTGTTGCGAAGATTCGTTACCAAAAGTTATCGTAGGAAGTTATGCGTAGAAAAGGGTTTTGACTTTCTTACTGGCGTAAAGAGGGTTTTGACCTCGGCGTAAAAAATTTCCAACTATTCAAACGGTTTCGCTTGCACAAACAACCTTAAAATCACTCCAATAACACAAAACTGTTGACCTTTTTCACCCAAAGTGCTTAGAAAGCTTACGCGTAGAAACATACACCTCAATAAGCATGAGTTTAAAACTGATGTAAAACACGTAAAGCTTCAAACTTTTTTGCAAAACTAGACTCTTTAACACTAAAGAAACCTCAAACCACAAGAATCTTGAAGATTTTAGTGCGAAAAATAAAGTTTTAAGCGTATCCACTTTTTGTGACCAAGAGCTTTACGCGTAACACAACACAAACAAAAACTTCAACCAACCACTCCTAAACCATTGTTAGGCGATTGATACCAATTGTAGGACCTTACTTTTATCAACCTTATCACAAACCCAACACGTATACAAGTATAACCACGTGAAACCAAACACAAACGTAGAAAGATAAAGAAGGAAAGATTAAGATGTTGGTGACTTGATGTTAAAACCGTGTATGTGAAGAGATAAAGATGAACACAAGATGTTGTATTGCTCCAAAGAAAACACACACACACACTCAAGCACACCCCTCAAATGAGACTTTGAGGGGTTTATATAGTTGGAATACATGATGCCCTAAAAGGCTTTCTTTGGGCCTCGTGGACTTGGACATGGATTGGATTAGGTTACTTGGACTTATACAAGGCAAGCTTATCATAACGCCTAGCCATTTAGCTTAGTCCAATCCACGAGCCCGTTGACTATTCTATCACGATATCTAACACACGTTACAAAGTTCCTAATCGTGAATGACCATCACTTCTAATAAAAACTATTAAGGCTAACACAAGGAGATTCTTCGGAATTCTACATGATCACAGGCAGTACTTGTACTGATCAACGGGGAACCGTGGGCCGTGTACCTCAATTCAACGAAAGTGATCAAAGACACTTTCGTGTGTTTTATTGCTAACTGTTGTTTGCAGGTACATTTGGATGGTTGCAGCTGATCAGAATTGAGGAGTCAATCCAAAGCCGCATGCTCATAGCATCCACACTTATTGATGAAATCATGACTAGTGCATATCTACATAATCTGGCTCGGATATTTTTATAACATGCTTATGCTACGCTGCTGCTAATATCATGAACGATAAAGCTTCGCTACTCTGATGGAAAGATGTCATGATCCAGAAAGTGTGAGCATGTTGGTCCAAAAGTCACAACATCACATGAAGGAAACACTACAAAGGTGATCCGAGAGATTTCTTGTGGTGATTATCTCAATTAAAGCTCGAAGATCATCAAAGATGTGGATCAGTATAAAGGCCTCCACTTAAAGTACAAAGTTATCGGACTTTAAAGAATCATTGCTAAAGCACAAAGATGCAGATGTTGAAGAATTAATGTCTACGAGCTCAAGGCTGAAGATTAAATAGAATGCTAGGATTCGAAATGTAAAACATGGGGTGACCTCCCTTAGGGGGAGATTGTTAGGAATTAGAAAATTCCATAGTGAAGTATCGGTCACCCCAAATATAATCTAGCATAAGTTAGCTCGTAGACATTACGTTATTTACTAGTTATTTAGTTAGTTATTTAGTTTAGTGCAACACCGTGGAGGAAGGACGAGTATTTACCCACTGTATGCACGATCACACCGATCCGAAGGAGGACGTTTATTATGTAACTATAAATACCCTCTACCTCCCAAGGTAGAGGGTTGGACCTTTCATTATAATCTAACCTTTTCTCTTTTGGTTTACTCTCTCTCTAGAAAGGCTCCCATTCTAATTTCTCTCTCTAAACTCTCTAAAACATTCGATCCATTGTTGAGCTTATTTGTGTGTTTATGAAATCCAATATCTTACAGTCTAAAGGTGAGGGATGAGTCTTTTTGTATTTTTTATATTTTTTTAAAAAGCAAATTAAAATCACGGGGTTTGAAGAGTTGGCGTTTTAACTACTAACTAGTTGAAACAAAACTAAATAAACTAAAATTAAACTAAGTATGTGGAAAAGTAAATTGGTGGTAACTCTTATGATAGGAAAATATGTTCACTTAGATATCTTTACTCCCTAGTTATCTCTTATTGATTAGTTGAATTGTCACGTCCTTGTTTTAATTGGAGCATTGTATTCTTTATTATTGGTCGTAGGAAGGTGTCATATGCCCTAACTCTATGAACGTATAAGTCTCCCCTAAGAAAGCTTAAAGTTTAGTAAGTCTCCTAGTATCTACATGCCGGAATTCACGCAATAAATACAATGATAAAAACCACTAGTGCACTCTAGGTTTGCATTTAATAAGATGGACAAGCTAATACATATAAGAATTGAGCCAGTTTTCTTATCCTTATGCGAGGCAAGCAATTAAACAAGAGACGACAATCAATAATCAATAACACTAGGTTTCATTCAATCTAAGCAAACATTAATAGATCTAGCCTAGCATGTTAAAGTGAAGAAAAGAAAAGCATATAATCAAACTACACCTAGACATATTGAATGATTAAAAAGGGATTACTTAACTTCAATAAAGCATGAGCAAAAGTGGCTGTAAAAGCCTTACAAAACCTGGAAATTCTTCTATGGTTTCACCTCTCCAAATTGTTACATGAATATTGGAAAACATACGAAAATATATATAGTTTTACAATTGTAACGGCGTCACTTTATAGTTGTGACGTCGTCAGCTCACCGTCATTACGGTTTCTTCAGTTGCATCGCCGCCATTATGACGACGTCGCCTTGTGTCACTGACGCCATCACTCTTTAAAAAGTTGGAGCCGTCTCGTGTAATTTTTACTCTGAATCTTGGTCTTCAAATTCAAGTGACGCCGTTAGGTTATAACTTTGCTCAAATGATCTGAGACGTCACATGTAAAACTATATCAATTTCCTTTCATGTGTTAAGCATATAGCTAGCGTTCCATTATTGCTATACCAAAACGTATACCTAACGTTCCATTAATGTTATATGTTCATTGCTATACCTAGCGTTCCTTCTGAGAGCAGAGCAGTTTCCTTGCATGTGTTAAGCATATAGCTAGCGTTCTATTAAGATTTATGGCATTTCATAGTATCATCCCGATGTTCATTGCTATACCTTTGGTCATTTCTTCATTTTCTTGTCCAAATTAGTCCAAAACGTATCAGTTTCCAGCTTTTGAGTCCCAAGTACTTAAAATGTGAAAAGGAACGATTTAAGGTAATAACTGATCACAAATGTACGAGTTTAGAGCTTAAATGACCCCCTAAAATGCACGTTTTAAATCCTTATCACTTTGCCCATTGGTTTCAGGATGAAAAGCCATACTCATATGTAGCTTCGTACCTAATTCTTCTTGTAAACTTCGCCAAGAACTTGAGGTGAAACATCCGTCTTTATCAGAGACTATGGAAGCGAGTACTCCATGACCTACAACTATCTCGTTGATATAAATCTTTGCTAGCTTATGAATGGGCATATTCTCTCTAATCGGAATGAAGTACGCGCTCTTAGTTAAGTGATCTACTACAACCCAAATTGCATCATTCTTCTTGGTCGTCCTTGGCAATTATATAACGAAATCCATCGTGATTTTCAAACCAGAATTTCTAAAGGTTGAACTTTCCCGTGCGGATTTTGGTGCTCGGCCTTCACTTTCAAGAAAGTTAAACATTTCTCAACATACTTTGCACAATCTCTTTTCATACCCGGTCACCAATAATCTATCTTCAAGTCAAGGTACATTTTGTAGCTCCCGGATGAATAGAGTACTTCGACTTATGCGTTTCCTCCAAGAGTAGTTCTTTGATGTTACTTTGAAAGGAATATAAACCCTTCCATATCGGGTCTTAATCCCTCGAGTATCTTCTTCAAGATGAGGAATGTGACAGGTAATACGTTCATTTTCTCTATTCTCTTCTTTCAACGCTTCTTCTTGAGCTAACTTGATTTTTTCGAAAAGTTTGGATGTGAAAATCATTCGTAACGAGTGATTCCGTGTAACTTCGTATCGATCCTTACAACTTAGAGCATCCACCACCACATTCTCTTTACAAGGATGGTAGCGAATTTCACAATCATAATCCTTAGTTAAATCTAACCACCTGTGTTGCTTCATATTCGGATCCTTCTTTTTAAAGAAATATTGAAGACTTCTATGATCGGTGTAAATTACTAACTTAACACCATACAAATAATGCCTCCAATGTTTCAAGGAAAATACCACGGCTGCGAACTCAAGATCATGGGTCGGATAATTTTCTCCATGCTTCTTTAGTTATCTCGAGGCGTAATCAATCACTTTACCCCTTTACATAAGAACACATCCGAGACTGGAATAAGATGCATTGCTATAAACTACCATATCTTTGGTCCCTTCCGGCAACACGAGAATTGGTGCTTCACATAACTTCCTCCGTAGAGTACAAAAGGCTTCGTCTTTTTCCTTACCCCACACAAAAGGAGTGTTCTTATTGGTAACTTTAGTTAGCGAAGACACGATTTTAGAGAAGTCTTGTATAAACCTATGGTAATATCCTGCAAGTCCTAGAAAACTTTGAATCTCACCAACATTCTCCGGTGCTTGCCAATTCATCACAACTTCGACCTTTGACGGATCAACTTTAATACCACCGGTCTAACAACATGACCGAGGAATTGAACTTCTTGGAACCAGAACTCACATTTTGAAAACTTGGCGTATAACCTTTCTCTTCGAAAAGTCTCAATAATATCCCACAAATGTGTTGCATGTTATTCTTTACTCTTCAAATAGATAAGAATGTCATCGATGAATACTATGACGATCTATCCAACATCAGTCTACATACATGGTTCATGAGATCCATGAAAACCGTATGCACGTTTATGAGACCAAAAGGCATAATCGTAAATTCATAATGTCCATAACGGGTCCTAAAAGTTTTCTTAGGAATGTCTTTGATTGGTGCAAAACCGTCAAGTTTTCTCACGCGAGCTAGCCACTTGTGAATGGCTAACTGTAAGGAACTTAAAACAGCTCACACACCAAATGCAATTTAGATCAGGAGAATACAATGAATTCCCGGGTCGTTAAGTCCCACGGAGACTCAATGGTGTGTAAACACTAATCAGACGATAGAATGATCACTAAGGATAGTGATCAGTAAAGGTTTTAATGGATAATTAAACCTAAAGAAAAAGTTAATAAATTACAGCGACTTAAATGCAAATTAAGAAAATTAAAAAGATAAACTATATTAAATAAACGCTATCACTATTTTTACAATGATGATGAACGTTTAAAATTTAAAACTTACGTTTAAATTAAAAACTACGTTAACGTACAAAATAAAACGTGATATTAAAGAGATAAAAGACCTATAAATATGAAAAATACATTTTTACAATCCTAATTATAAAAGAAAATTATTGGAAAAAGAAAATTATTTTTATAACTATTTATCTAATTATTATTAATTAAAAACTATTTTTAAGTATTTAATAATAACCTAAAATATGATAAAATATGAAATAAAGCTAGAAAAATAAAATTATGACTTAGGAAAATCTAAAATATTATAAAACTTATTTTAAAACTGAAAATATATTTTTTTACTTTTTATATATTTATTATTAATTTAATACTATTTAAAACTAATTAAAATGCTAGAAAATACTATTTAAACTAAGAAAAATCTGGAAAAATATTTTTTGTCTTTTATATTTATCTTAATCTAGGAAAAATGAAAAATTATTTTTGAAACTTTTCTTAATTAATTGTATTTAAAGCTAATTAAAAAGGCTTAAAAACTAAATTAAATCAAGAAAAATACTAAACTGACTTGGAAAAATCTGAAAAATTCAAGAAAAGCTTAAAATAATATTAGGAATCTAAGAAAAATATAAAAAACAGGGGTTGTGTGGAGGAATATGAAACTGATGTGCAAAGTGCTTATAGATAAGCACTAGAAATAAGCAAATGGTTACAATAAGCTACCAAACAGAAGCTAAAATAAGCTAAAACAACTCTAAAGCAACTAAAAACAGCAACCCTTAACCTCTGGATTGCAAGATACCAAGATTTGATGATTTTGAGATATAAGCTAAAAAACAGTTTGGTGGCTACTTGGAACAAGAAAATAAGCACTTGAATAAGCTGGAAACTACAAAATGGAAGTGGGACCCTGCACTAGACCTGGGTGACTATCTATAAGCCTAAGCTGAGACCTAGATAAGCTCAAATGAGCCTAATGCAAACCTTGCCAAACCCATGTGCAGACTCAGCTTTCACTGAGTCAGTTGCCTGAGGGAGCTTATGCCCATTTGGCAAGCCCATATGAAGCTTATAGAAAATTCACAAAATTATGCAAAAATGACAACAAGAAACTAGAGCAGTTGAACTTTTAAAAGCCACAAGTCTCACTTGAAATGACCTAGAAATGAGCTCACTAAAAATCAACTCAGTTGGCCATAAACTGAGTTGTTTCAAATTTTGACTTTTGAGCAATTATTAAAAGTTGACTATCTTGAACTTTGATCTTGATTTATAGACTGAATATGATGTTAATTGATGAAATAACACTAATGCAAGCTTTATCTATGAATTTCAAACACAAAATGAGCTTTTGACTTGAAAATGACTCAACAGATAAGTGATTAAGACAGATGACATAAATTTTGACTTTCTTTTTTTTTGATGAAATGGCTATTGAAATTATAATAAAACTACTTATCCTAGCCTATAAGTAAACTACCTAAGCACCTATTATTCCCTGAAACAAACCCAAAGGCAGCTTAATACTCTGAACCAAACACCTCTTTTAATAACTGTTATGCAACTAAAATTGATAGAAACACTGCACTAGCTTGTACCAATGATCAAACTGAGCTTCACTATCCTAAATACACCTTAATAAACAAGATTGAACAGTTTAAAACTACAGATATTCATACAGGTACAATATGCAAAATGGATAGAAAGTTGAAAATGAGATAATCACTAACCAATGTCCAACTTGCTTGCAGGCTAAAACCAAACCCCAAGATCACTATATTAAACTATTTCCAACCCAAATCCAAGTCCTGCACCTACCATTATCCATTACCAAGTCCCATTGAGCTCCAGTTGACTTTTATTGACCATGTTGCAAGATTACTTAAAACTGATTGACCAGCTTATCAAAAGCTACAAGGAGCTTAAGTAAGCTTGTATGAGCTTGAAAATAAACTACTAACACTTGTACATAAGACTTTGAAACTGAAAACTGCAACAGTAAGCATGAACTTTGGAGATTTATATGAAAACTTAGATTGATAATCAAAAGTACAATACAATGATGTTTTAACTTGAATGAGGTACAAATAAACTGAAACTACAACATTTTGGCTTAACTAGAACATTAATTTAAAAAAAACGACATTTAAGAAAAATTATTAAAACTAGCTACTTCTCCTTTTTCTTCTCCTCTTTCTTCTTTTTATATCTCAACTATCTTCCCACTTGTTTCTGACTTGATCCCACCATTTTTTAGACCATTGGATCAGCAGAGCTATTTTTGGCCTTTGGATTGAATTTTGGCGCCAAATGGTATTTTGACAGTTGTGGGTTGAGTGAAGGGTGGAAGGGTGCATTAAATGCATTTGGAAGGAGGTGGAGGTGGAGGGAACAAGATAGGGATAAGGTGAGGAGGGGGGATGGGTTGTCTGGTTTTGCAGGCAAGCAAGTGGAAGAGAAAGACTTTGGCGCCAAGGTTATTTTGACCGGGTGTTAAATATAAAAGGGGGTCCAAAATGATATGACAGGGGGGTCACTTGGATCAAGTGGATTTGTGATAGGGTCCAAATGGGTGTTTAAAGGTTTAATATTATAGGGACCTTTGTGTAAATTCTGAAAACTGAGGGACCTAAGCTGCCAATTCATCAAAGATGTTTCAAGGGATGAAAAGTGACAATCTCAAAAAGTACAAGGACCAAACTTGCCATTTTCAAATTTCCAGGGGCCATTTTTGCCAAATTTCAAAGTTGAAGGACCAAACTTGTAATTTTCTCAAACTTTTTATATTTTTCACCAAAGGACTAATTTTGACAACTTATGATTTTAAAAGGACCTTTGGTGATTTTTCTTTTGAAATTATGTGCTCAGGGACTATTTCTGACAACTTTTGAAACTTGGGGGACTGAAACTGCCAATTATGCAAACTTTGCTCATTTTTCATCTGATTTTAAACATTTTGCATCTGAAACATATAAAATGTAATTTTGAGATATTTTTAGTATTTTGATGCATTTCTGAGCATTTTTAAACGTTTTGCAGTTCAGATTTAACCAAAATGATGAGTATTTACACACTCATCAATCCCCCACACTAAACTATTGCTAGTCCCTAGCAATATTTTGAGAAAAAACTTAATGGATTTGAATCTCTTTACCAAAAGCTATTACTTCTGGAGTAGCCAAATGTTTCAGTTCAAGTAAGAACCATGGTACACCGATAACCATGTGATTTTGAGCAAACCACCGGCTTCCAACGGATTTGATTTGTCTTTACCCGAAGCCGTTTGCTCTGGACTAGCCAACTCTTAGATAAATTATCAATATTATCTTTGGTGAGCTGATTACCAATTATGGTTTTCCATTGCCTTTACCACAAGCCATAAACTTGCGGGCTAGCCAACTCTTCACTTTTTAGGATATGGTGAGTTGAATACCATACAATTTTGGGCAAATTGCAAGCCGTCAACGGATTTGAGATATCTTTACCAAGAGCCGTTTGCTCCTGGATTAGCCAATCCTTTTGTTTTTTAGACATGGCGGACTGATAACCAATCGAGTAAGTGCAAAAACACTTACTCCAAAAAAAAATTTTGGCCAAAAACGGGGGAATTAGGTGGTATAATTATATGATAAAATTCGTGAGAATTCCCCCCCACACTTAGAAATGAATATTGCCCTCAATATTCAAAGTACCGGCGGTTATGCCGAAACAAAGAACGTAAAAGGGAAATACTACGGCCATTATTTAGCAAGATTTTTTTTTTTTTTTTTTTTTTTTAAGAAAACTTATATATATACACAACATGTGGGGCAACCCCCACCCCCACACTAGGGTGGTAGAAAGTAGAAAGAAGTCAGAAATATGGGTGAAAACCCATATGGTGTGCTACTATTTTTGATTACCGAGTCGCTAGCTTGACTCGACCCCACATTCAATGGTTCTTGGGGAAATAAGTGGAAGAGACAATCTCCATCGGACTTTCATTCAAGATGTTTGTATAAACATTGAATGTGTTGAAAGTTCCACTCCGATGAGATATAGATAGAACCGGCTCAAAAATGATAAATGAAAATGCCGGGATCAAAAATAGTGTCCTCATTCCTGAAGGAGAAAAGGGAACGAGAAGTCACACCATATGTGAAGAAAGAAAGAAAATCATGATAAAAATCATGACTAACTCCTCATTATCAGAAGGGGAATTCATGATTTTTGGATCATGAATCTCATCAATGAGGATAGAATCGTCATCACATGATGGAAGAGATAAGTTAGAATACAGAGGTGGGACAAGTGGTGTGCTCTGAGAGCTAGAAATTTCCACCACTTCCGTGATGGTCTCTGTATCGGCCTCAGACATTTCATCGAAAAGAGGATTTACTTTCCCAAAAGTGTAGTCATTATTAAATTCAAAAAGAAGATTTGAGAAAATCCCGGAAGTAACCTCAGAAATGTCGAGAGAATCACAAAAGGGCAAATCACAATCACTATCGGATATATCCTCAGACTCACTTGGGATTGGGACGAAGTTCTCAACATTAGACGATTCCGTTTCCGGAATTGTGCCAAGATGCTCATCCTCCATTATGAGAGAGTCTTTGGAAGCAATAATAGGTAAGATAGGTGTGATAGCAATAGACTGAGGGAGTTGAGAAATAATATCGTTCAATTGAGTAGCACTCTCCTCGTCATAATCATAATATTCCCTCATTTGAATAGTATCCTCATCATCATCGTCATCATATCGAATTTTTATATTCATCTGCTGAAGCTTACATACCATTCTTTTCATTTGTAGTTTTTTTCGAATGCGTATTTCTTCAGAACTTTTCGGAAGATGACACTCCTCGTAATCATTGAAATGCTGTGAAGGCTCGGAAGTCTGATTACTAGGATTAGCCGTTCGTTCCTCAGCTAGTAACTCTCCAATAGTTTTATCATGAGGATATTGATGAATGATGGAATACTGTGGGGGTTTGTCAAAACCGGGAGAATTGGAATTGTGAAAATTTTGATTCATCGGTTGACATTCAAAAGTCGCATGAGGACCCCGCAATTCTCAACAGAGATAATTGGGAAAATAACTTTCACCAAAGTTCTGATTGTAACATGGTTCCGGCTCATAGACAAGCGGGAACCGTGGTGGACAATCAAAACCGTAATGAGAATCATTCCCACAAAACTCGCATGAGTGGGATTCGTATTGGGGCTGTGGAGGTAGGTAGGAAAAATCGGGTGTTTCATTATTAGAAATGGGATCGGGATTACCGACAAATTTGTCTCCGAAACTCACATTGGTACATCGCCGACAATTTCCACCGTTAAATGGACCTCCACACCAGGAACATGTCGAAAACCATGACATGAAGAATTAAACGGATAAGAGGGATAAGAGATGAAGAATTAAACGGTTATAGAGGATAAGGAATGTAGAATTAAACAGATTAGAGGATAAAGGATGGATATTTTTGGATTTTGAAAAACATGCTATAAAAACAAAGAATGAAAATATTTTTGGTGTTGTTAACACTTCAGGAAAAGTGTTAATGAACTTTTGGATTTTCTGATAACTTTACAAAAAAACTTTTTACAAAAGATGGTATATGTGCAAGAATGGGTCTGAAAAAGGTTTAACACACGCTAAAGCCTCCCCGGCAGCGGCGCCAAAATTTGATTGGTGCAAAACCGTCAAGTTTTCTCACGCGAGCTAGCCACTTGTGAATGGCTAACTGTAAGGAACTTAAAACAGCTCACACACCAAATGCAATTTAGATCAGGAGAATACAATGAATTCCCGGGTCGTTAAGTCCCACGGAGACTCAATGGTGTGTAAACACTAATCAGACGATAGAATGATCACTAAGGATAGTGATCAGTAAAGGTTTTAATGGATAATTAAACCTAAAGAAAAAGTTAATAAATTACAGCGACTTAAATGCAAATTAAGAAAATTAAAAATATAAACTATATTAAATAAACGCTATCACTATTTTTACAATGATGATGAACGTTTAAAATTTAAAACTTACGTTTAAATTAAAAACTACGTTAACGTACAAAATAAAACGTGATATTAAAGAGATAAAAGACCTATAAATATGAAAAATACATTTTTACAATCCTAATTATAAAAGAAAATTATTGGAAAAAGAAAATTATTTTTATAACTATTTATCTAATTATTATTAATTAAAAACTATTTTTAAGTATTTAATAATAACCTAAAATATGATAAAATATGAAATAAAGCTAGAAAAATAAAATTATGACTTAGGAAAATCTAAAATATTATAAAACTTATTTTAAAACTGAAAATATATTTTTTTTTACTTTTTATATATTTATTATTAATTTAATACTATTTAAAACTAATTAAAATGCTAGAAAATACTATTTAAACTAAGAAAATTATGGAAAAATATTTTTTTGTCTTTTTATATTTATCTTAATCTAGGAAAAATGAAAAATTATTTTTTTGAAACATTTCTTAATTAATTGTATTTAAAGCTAATTAAAAAGGCTTAAAAACTAAATTAAATCAAGAAAAATACTAAACTGACTTGGAAAAATCTGAAAAATTCAAGAAAAGCTTAAAATAATATTAGGAATCTAAGAAAAATATAAAAAACAGGGGTTGTGTGGAGGAATATGAAACTGATGTGCAAAGTGCTTATAGATAAGCACTAGAAATAAGCAAATGGCTACAATAAGCTACCAACCTGTAACAGAAGCTAAAATAAGCTAAAACAACTCTAAAGCAACTAAAAACAGCAACCCTTAACCTCTGGATTGCAAGATACCAAGATTTGATGATTTTGAGATATAAGCTAAAAAGCAGTTTGGTGGCTACTTGGAACAAGAAAATAAGCACTTGAATAAGCTGGAAACTACAAAATGGAAGTGGGACCCTGCACTAGACCTGGGTGACTATCTATAAGCCTAAGCTGAGACCTAGATAAGCTCAAATGAGCCTAATGCAAACCTTGCCAAACCCCTGTGCAGACTCAGCTTTCACTGAGTCAGTTGCACAGGGGAGCTTATGCCCATTTGGCAAGCCCATATGAAGCTTATAGAAAATTCACAAAATTATGCAAAAATGACAACAAGAAACTAGAGCAGTTGAACTTTTAAAAGCCACAAGTCTCACTTGAAATGACCTAGAAATGAGCTCACTAAAAATCAACTCAGTTGGCCATAAACTGAGTTGTTTCAAATTTTGACTTTTGAGCAATTATTAAAAGTTGACTATCTTGAACTTTGATCTTGATTTATAGACTGAATATGATGTTAATTGATGAAATAACACTAATGCAAGCTTTATCTATGAATTTCAAACACAAAATGAGCTTTTGACTTGAAAATGACTCAACAGATAAGTGATTAAGACAGATGACATAAATTTTGACTTTTTTTGATGAAATGGCTATTGAAATTATACTAAAACTACTTATCCTAGCCTATAAGTAAACTACCTAAGCACCTATTATTCCCTGAAACAAACCCAAAGGCAGCTTAATACTCTGAACCAAACACCTCTTTTAATAACTGTTATGCAACTAAAATTGATAGAAACACTGCACTAGCTTGTACCAATGATCAAACTGAGCTTCACTATCCTAAATACACCTTAATAAACAAGATTGAACAGTTTAAAACTACAGATATTCATACAGGTACAATATGCAAAATGGATAGAAAGTTGAAAATGAGATAATCACTAACCAATGTCCAACTTGCTTGCAGGCTAAAACCAAACCCCAAGATCACTATATTAAACTATTTCCAACCCAAATCCAAGTCCTGCACCTACCATTATCCATTACCAAGCCCCATTGAGCTCCAGTTGACTTTTATTGACCATGTTGCAAGATTACTTAAAACTGATTGACCAGCTTATCAAAAGCGACAAGGAGCTTAAGTAAGCTTGTATGAGCTTGAAAATAAACTACTAACACTTATACATAAGACTTTGAAACTGAAAACTGCAACAGTAAGCATGAACTTTGGAGACTTATATGAAAACTTAGATTGATAATCAAAAGTACAATACAATGATGTTTTAACTTGAATGAGGTACAAATAAACTGAAACTACAACATTTTGGCTTAACTAGAACATTAATTTAAAAAAAACGACATTTAAGAAAAATTATTAAAACTAGCTACTTCTCCTTTTTCTTCTCCTATTTCTTCTTTTTATATCTCAACTATCTTCCCACTTGTTTCTGACTTGATCCCACCATTTTTTAGACCATTGGATCAGCAGAGCTATTTTTGGCCTTTGGATTGAATTTTGGCGCCAAATGGTATTTTGACAGTTGTGGGTTGAGTGAAGGGTGGAAGGGTGCATTAAATGCATTTGGAAGGAGGTGGAGGTGGAGGGAACAAGATAGGGATAAGGTGAGGAGGGGGGATGGGTTGTCTGGTTTTGCAGGCAAGCAAGTGGAAGAGAAAGACTTTGGCGCCAAGGTTATTTTGACCGGGTGTTAAATATAAAAGGGGGTCCAAAATGATATGACAGGGGGGTCACTTGGGTCAAGTGGATTTGTGATAGGGTCCAAATGGGTGTTTAAAGGTTTAATATTATAGGGACCTTTGTGTAAATTCTGAAAACTGAGGGACCTAAGCTGCCAATTCATCAAAGATGTTTCAAGGGACCAAAAGTGACAATCTCAAAAAGTACAAGGACCAAACTTGCCATTTTCAAATTTCCAGGGGCCATTTTTGCCAAATTTCAAAGTTGGAGGACCAAACTTGTAATTTTCTCAAACTTTTTATATTTTTCACCAAAGGACTAATTTTGACAACTTATGATTTTAAAAGGACCTTTGGTGATTTTTCTTTTGAAATTATGTGCTCAGGGACTATTTCTGACAACTTTTGAAACTTGGGGGACTGAAACTGCCAATTATGCAAACTTTGCTCATTTTTCATCTGATTTTAAACATTTTGCATCTGAAACATATAAAATGCAATTTTGAGATATTTTCAGTATTTTGATGCATTTCTGAGCATTTTTAAACGTTTTGCAGTTCAGATTTAACCAAAAATGATGAGTATTTACACACTCATCAGTCTTCTTCCAGAACCTTCAATTGATGATAACCCGAACAGAGATCAATCTTCGAAAACCACTTCATACCTTGAAGTTGATCAAAGAGATTGATAGAATCATTTATAACTTAAGATTTGTTAGATCTCATCTAGGGATAACAATAACAATGATAACAATATATGCAGCGGATTTAAACAAAACATGAATGTTATTGTAACAAGGTTTCTTTGTCATCATCTTTCATACACAATAAAACACAACTAACAGTCCCAATTCAACTTGATCAAGTATAGAATGGTTACTCAACAATAACAGAGATCAAACGATCCTTGAGGCTGAACAAACACTAACTCTAGGCGTTTGTTAGAAAACACGCGTCTAGAACACATACACTTTTCTGGTGTTTACATCTTGTCACACCTAAAACCTAGACCATGTATCTCTTTATATAATAGAGACACCTAGGGTTTACAAAGACTCCTAACATTATTCATTATCGTTTAAGTCCTTGTAGTTTCGTCTTTGCTTCATTCTTCATTAATTGTTTTGTATTTATCAACTCAATATAAATCCCAACAATCTTCCCCTATTTGATAATTACAAAACATTCTTCTGAATCTTCCATAAATGAAACAATATTCCCCTAAAGCTCAACTCGTGTGAACTTAAATAACATGTTGTACCACCAAGGATCTTCAAGTTGCAAAACTTATATGTACTTATTCTTCCCCTTTTTGTTATTATACACTAGGAGAAGCTAAGTAGATGCAACTTTGATTTTGAAAACCGCTAACCAATATCACACTTTCAATCCAGCCTTCCAATGTCTCGAATTACCCTCCATGAAGAATACCAAAATGCTTACTAAAAATGAATTCAAGATAGTAGAAACTTAAACCAGCAGCAGTAATAACGACTAGCAGTTGTAAACACCTTCACCTCGATGTAGCATATAAATGGTTAAACATTTTAACATTAAGCTTTCCCTAAAACCCATGTTAACTATCTCTTGAATGTAGGCTCTATGTAATGATTGCTGATAACATAAAATAGTCCTGAATATTAAGTGTCAATTTCCCCCGATAATGCTCGTATGTTATATCATTTATATGGATTTACGCTTGTTTTCCTCTATATTTCACAATCAGGTAAATTACGAGCATTGGAGCTAAAGTGACGCGGATTTGGATAGTTTATTGAAGATATATGATAGTATGCTCATTTTGAAGATGTTACGGCGTAACTCCCCTCTCATATTACGCCGTAACAAAAGCGTGGCTCAGAAAATCAACTCAACTGAAGATTATGGCGTAACTCCTTCCAAAGATTACGCCGTAACTATTGTCTCATTTACGGCGTTACCAGGATTTATTGAAGATACGGCGTAACTCTTTCCAGATGTTACGCTGTAACCAGCATTTTTAGTGCAAATATTAAAGATAATGGTGTTACGACGTAACTCTTAACATTAGTTACGCCGTAACCAGATCTGGCCTATAAATACCACTCGATTTCCAGCATTTCTAATCATCCCATTTCACACACAACATCTGTGAACGTGAGTAGAAGGTTGAAGGCAGATGTTAGGGAGCATACGGAGCCATATCCAAGGGAGAAATCACACCCCTACGATAAGCATTAGCATTTTATCTTTTCTTTACTTTCAATTCATGTATTTCGTAATGTTAAACATTGAATCGATCATTTTAGTTAATATGAGCGGCTAAGCACCTCTGGTGCTAGCCTAGTTATGATTCCTTAATTGCTTTGTTTGTGTTTACATTGCTTCCGTATAATTATTTCTAGTGTATGCTTGCATAGTTTGTTGGTAGCTACCCTTGTTTCGGTAGTTTTGAATGGCGGTAGTGGCTAGTTACTTAGGAGATATGACCAACTGACCCTAAGTAGGTAGACTGAGTGGGAAGGGTAAGATATGACCAACTGACGACCCTTCTTCCCTTGTGCGATTTGACCAACTGATCACCTACCGTTTGGATGAACTTAAGAAGTCTGGGATGAGTGTTTACGATGCTAGCGCCCGGCACTCATTGTTACAAATCTTGCATGTAAAGGTACTTAATGACTTGGCTTAGGGGACTAAGAACAACTGGACTTTCGACGGGTCACCTAACATCTCCAGTGGAACCCTTTGTTAATAGGTTAGGACGAACTGACCAAATGTTGTCCTAGCGACTTTGACCCCACTTGAAGTAATAGGAAGTAATCAAACATGAACTTAGCTTGATAGGATGAATAACTATGTTAGCACACTTCTCTCCCCTATTGATCACAACCCTTGCCTCTATTTGCTTTCCTATTTTCTTGTTTTATTAGTAGTTAATCATTTCCACTTTAAAATCTATTAAAATATGTGACACCTAGACTTAGTTTAAATCCGCACACATAGCTCTTGGGACGACCTCGGTTTTACCGAAATACTACACTACACACGACCGGGTACACTGCCCGTTAGTGGATTATGGTAGACCATAGGTATAACGAGACAATATAAATATTAAAACCTAGTCAATAAAACCTGCATCAAGTTTTTGGCACCGCTGCCGGGGAGTTATATTTGGATTTTTATTAAGTCTTTCATTTCGGTTTTTTTTTTAAAAAATTCTCAATTTCTCATGATCTATTTTCAAGTTTCAGGTACTATGGAAGTTGTTAATATTTATGACCTCACTCTTGAGGAATATTTGGCGTTGACAAGAGAAGTACAAGGGCCGGGTCTCATAAGACCGGCAATTGGAGCTAATGTCCGTTTCAAAATTAAAGATCAATTTATGAGGGAGCTTCGTGCTAACCCTTTTCCAGGAAACAGGGACGAAGATGCGTATGAGCACGTTGAGAATGTCTTGTACATCGCAAGCCTTTTCAACATTCCGGGTGTGTCTCATGACGCTATTATGCTAAGGGTGTTCCCCATGACTCTTACTGGGGCTGCAAGAAGATGGATCGAAAGATTTCCCGCCTGGACAATTGATATGTGGGCCCTCCTAAAAAGATACTTCATTCAAAGATATTATCCACCTTCTAAAGTATCAAGACAACTCGCGGAAATACATAATTTTAAACAAGATGACAATGAGACGTTGTATCAAGCCTGGGAAAGATACAACGACCTCCTCTACAAGTGTCCAACTCATGACCTAAATTGCCAGCAAAAGGTCAACATCTTTTACAAAGGTATCAACTTAACTACGAGACAGATGTTGGATTACCAAGGACCAATTCCGGGCACGACTCCCACTCTTGCCATTGAAGCCATTCAAAAACTGGCTGATCACTCTCAAAAATGGCACGATGAAGGAAGCAAATGAAGCCTAAATAGAAATTCCGAAGGCATTGCCGCCATCACAAGCAAATTAGAAAACCTTGGGAGAGATATGAAGAAGCTTCGGGAAAATATGCATGTTATTCGAGTAGGATGCGATACGTGTAAAGGAGGACATTTAACTAGAGATTTCCCTATGAAGAATATAAGCCCCCAAATCAAAAAAGTTATGTATGGAGAAGGAAAACTCTTCCATCGTGGTTATGATCGGAATCCTTACAAAGCAGGAAAATCTTCACTCGAAGAATCAATAAATAAGTATTTAGAAGAAGATACCAAGCGACAGGCCAGCAGGGACGCATTGTTTAAAATATTTCAAGAAACAAGAGCCACCGTCCTTGTTCGTTATAAGGATTTAGATGACACCGGAAACGAATCCGGGATAAGGGAAAATGAAATTTATAAAGACAGCTCAAGTGATGATAGTTTTTGTAATGCCATATTTTCCAATAACGGGAAACCTCTTTACACCCCTTTCAGGTACGATGAAGAGGAGCTTGCTGGGTTCCCCAAACAAGCAATTATAAAAGATGATGATACAAGCTTTCTGAAGGAAGAGCAACTTACGGAAATAGAAGCTGTTATGGATAATGAAGTAAAGTTAAACGCCAGATGCTCAGCAGTTGTCCTAAATTAGATCCCTCTTAAGGAAAAAGATCCAAGAAGTTTCATTCTCCCTGGCTCTATTAATAATTTGCATAATATCAATGCCTTAGCTGACCTAGGAGCTAGTATTAATATCATGCCATTTTCCATGTGCAAAAGATGAAATCTTGGTCCTATCAAACCCCTTTGCATGACGATTGAAATGGCTGATAGAACGGTGAGCATTCCTATATGGGTAGTTGAGAATGTGCTCATTAGCATTCCTATCTCGACATTCCATTAATTTTGGGCAGACCCCTTCTGGCCACCGCACGGGCAAAGATTAACGTTTTCAAAAAAATCATTACATTAAAAATCAACGATAAAAAACTTACCCTGAATATGGATGACGTTGGAAAATGTCATCATATCAAAACTGTTTGTGTTATCAAAAAAGGAAAAAACAGAATTACTCCTACCACCATCACACACAAGCATTGTACTACTAATGGTCATAATATGTAGGGAAGGAAAGTTGATGAATACAACAGGGGAAGAGTACATCGCAACCACTTCTCGAAAACAAAGAACAACGTCAATCCAGTGCTAGAACTTGAGTCTGAAGATGATTGGCCTGAAGTTCAGAAAGTTGATTACAAGTACTTTCCAAAATTAAAATACCATTGGTGCAAAGCTATCCCTGTTGACAACGATACAGGATATGATCTTTGGGCTTCATGTAACCCCTATGTGGACGTCTGTGACGGTGGTCATGACAAAGAAAGAGTAAAAAATAACAAGTACATGTGGTCCTCAACTAATGACAAAGGAATAACATTCGAAGCTTGGGTACGGATTATGTATGGGGAAGTTGGGAATGATGATAAAAGAAAAATATGGGCTAATCTTAGCCGTGGTGAAACCTCTGATAATGATGCAGATCATGAAGCAACAAAAAATTCTACCTTAGATCATGGGCTCATTGATTATGACTTTGCTCGAAAGCATTGGTGTGAAAAAATAAAAACCATTTATGGGGATTCTTGGGCTTCCTGCAATCCATATGATGACAACTGTAATAGGGGAAGTAGTGCAGTTAGAGTAGGATTAAATGAATTTTTATGGACTTCAACCAATGACGATAGAAGAACCGAGATACAATGGTCGGATAGGTTAAGATTTAACGATTGGATTAAAATCAAATATGGAAAAGTGGATGCTTCCACTAAGAGTAAATTTTGGAAGGATTGCATGAACGAAGACAACCCAGATGAAAAGACTCCTCAAGATACAGGTAACTTAACTAATGATGACAAAGAGTACACAAGAGAAGATTATGAACATGGGCATATTGATAAATCGGTTAAGACCAAGTCCAATGATTATGACATAAAAGGAATAATAGACCACCTTAAGCCACAATATAAGGCAGAGTTAACTGACCTAGAAGATAAAGAGTATGAGGAAAGGAGGTGCAAGCTTCTTGGCATTTCATATAAAAAACCACCACCTATTTTAGCCAAAAAGTATGAGTTCACTAGATACCATTTGGGGTCGGACGAAAACTTTTCCAAAATTCGGAAGATCGGGACTAAAGAGTATCTCTGCACTGCTACTAATGTTGCTTGGGTCAGACATAACTTAATGAAGGATATGGAGGAAGTTGGCCAAGTCCGAAGGCCACCATAAAGCCCCGAGGCTTTGAGTCTAACTTAAAGACTCTTAAATAAAGAAAAGTGCTCTTTCGGGAGACAACCCGAATTATCCCTTTCATTTGTTTTATTTCCTTTTCTGTTGGGTTTTGTGTTTTTAACCATTTTTGCAGGAAAACGGAGAAAAGTGGTTGCAGCTTGCTGAACGGGGACCTGATCTGTCCATAGTTACGGCGTAACTCATTTTTATGGTTACGACGTAACATACTTTTCTGCAGCAGTACTTCTCAGAGCATCACCAATTACGGCGTAATCCCATTCAATGGTTATGCCATAGCTACACTCCTGTAGCGTCTGCCAGGTTCTGCTTAATTACAGCATAACTCTTTATGGGAGTTACAACGTAACTATCCTCCGTAACACTTCTTTATTTTTAAAACAAAATAACCTTGTATTATTTTTCAAATAAACTTTGTAGGTATGTTCCCTGTAAGCCCTCAGGAGACTACACTCGTCCACTTGGGACACCAAGTGGTTTAAAAGGCTTGTTGCATAAGCTAAATGCAACCGTGATTCCTACAAAAGTGAGTTAGTTTTCTTTTTCATTTTTTTCTTTTTATTTTTTAGAATTATGCTTGTTGGTAGTGTGATTTCAGGGATTGAAGTTTGCTCGTGGATGCTTTTGCGAAGGCACGACTCTTTTCGTGGGCCTTCTTTCTTTTTGGAGCAAATTTCAGGGAAGTTCTCGCTCTAATTCTACTTTTCTCTTCACCTTTATTTAACGCTTAGTACAAAAGGGACTTTGTGCATTTAAAGTGGGGGGACGGGAGTAGAATTGTCTCTTAAACTTTATTTTTCCCTCGTTTTTCTAGTTTATTTTGAAAAATTATGCCATTTTTAAAATTTTGACATATTTTTCTTAACCTAACTAGATTAGACCTTAGCCGAGCACATTATAACCTTTGATATTATATGGTGAGATTAGCCTTATCCGTTTCCAAATTTTACCCCAAATCCACCAAATTATGAGTGTGCCTGTAGCTTGTAAACTTTAGAACTTGGCATTTACATCATTTCGAGACCATAGATGAGGTATGTTGAATTAGCTCGATGTATTTGGACTTTTCAGTTTAAGAAGGCAGTATTATAGGATTATCACTCAAATAGCCTATCATTCTGTGTCTATCGATTTGTCACCTCGACTTTTCGACCCCCATGTTAAACTCTTTGTTGCACTCACCTTTAGTGCAAGATACCCCTAGATACACCCTTCTGAGCCATTCCTTTCATTTTGTTCACCCAACATATTGTTTCGATACACCTTTACACCTTAGCCTACCCTGTAGTCTTTATTTGTAATTGGGAAGTCATTATTTGCCTAAGTTCAAGGTTCAAGTGGAAAGGTTTGGGAATCACACTTTCGTCGACGACATATCTTTAAAGATCATTGAAAACCCCCCAAATTCTCAAATTGTTCATCTCAAGTGGGGGGATGTTATGTTTAGTATTATGTTAAAAAAAATAATAAAAAATAAATAAAAAAAAATTGATTCCAAAAAAAAAATTCATTTGATTGTAAAGTGCGATGTTATAAGCATTATTGTTATGAGCTTACTATAGATTTAGTATCAAGGAGGCCACCTCGGTCACATTTGAAGAATGGGGTAAAAATGTGCCCATCATGACGTCCTCTAATGGCACATCTACCTGGTAATATCATGATGTTAGGTCACTAGTTTTACAACACAAGCATCAAGAGAAGAAATAGAGAAGAAGATGAGATCGGTTGAACAACTATCCAAACACACACACACGTAAATAAAGAAAGGTTATGCGTAGGGTATGTGAAAGAGAATAACTTGAACAACCAACCCTCAAGTGAGGGTTATTACATGGTTTATATAGGCAAGGAGCTAGGGCAACACTCCCTCTCCTTCCCTATTCCTTATTGGGCTTGGGCCTAAGCTTATGGGCCTTCTACATAAGCTTGACCTTAAACAAACATAAAGGCCATAATAAAGCTACCTATTACATATGAAATATAAATACTTGAAATCCTGTTTAGGAGTGATTCCAACAATCTCCCCCTCAAGTATATATGAATGTAAAGCGGTGAAGGCGTTGATGTAATAGTAGTAGTGGCGTCTTGACATTCTTCTTTCTTGTGAGAAGAATTGCCTTGATTCGAACAATCTCCCAGTGTAGAGAGATAGTTATCTTTGAACAGTTATGCTTTGGCGTCATCTTTAACTTTGTTCTTTGATCATTGTTCTTTGTGGTGAAAGTGATAGTATGTTGTTGTGCGCATCAGTCTACCTCAGTGCCGCTTTGCTCCGGTGTCTCCACGTCATTCTTCAACATGCTCACACGCTCTTTGACGTTGGAAATCAATCTTGATGAAGTTTTGTAAGTCTTTGACTTTGTAGATTCTTTGATTGATGAAGAATCATTCCGACTGTTGTGTTGCATTGAGATAGAACTTCCATTAGTGATGATGTTGGCGTGAACATGAGAAGAATCAGCACGATCATCCCGCTCCAGAGCTTCCATAAGAAGAAAACATTTCAAGCGGTTAGTAATAAGCGGTTTCCGGCACTTACAAGTTTGAACTTCGAGAGTGTCAACTGCATAGTGTGAGGACACAACTCTAATTCTTACAAAGGCCGTTCTGAACTGGAGTCCCACAAGTGAGATAACGCGATGTACCGAAGTACATCTACAGATTGAGATGAGTCGTGAGGTACACCGAAGCATCACCTCACGACTGTAGACCGTTTGAGACACACTCCGCGTAATCCACGGGGATTTACCGAAGTGACCTGTGCGGCTGTTTGATGTTGACCCTGGCAGGAGTTTCCATTCAATCACCGAGGATCACAGATGTGAACCTCTCATAAATGTTCTCGACAGATTGCTAAGATCTGTGAAGGACTCGATATGAACCAGTGATGATCTTATTAGTTGATCATCAAGTGATTAAATGTCAAGTGTTCCTAAGAGATCTTTTGATGAATCTCGTGGCTCTAGACTCAATAGTGCGTTTTGGTTTTCCTGAGCGGAGACTAGGGAGAGGGTCTCCTTCTTCAATACCGGCAATCTCTAGGAGAAAGCCGATAGTTTACGTAGGGTTCCCTGTGAGAATGAAACAAGCTTTTGCTGAGAGAAACTTGAGTGGATAAGAAGGTTTAGTGCATGCGTCCTTTGGGTCCATGGCGACTTTTAATCTTCAATACCGGCGTCACTAAGTGACAACCAGTAGCATATGAATTGAACCCGGTTTCTGCCCTAAGTTGAATAATCTGGAGGGTTGTTTCTTTTCACCCTTTACTTTACATTTCTTTTTGATTCTTCAACTCCTTCTTTCTCCGATTCTCATTTTCTCCTTTTTATAATCATTCCTAAGGACTTCTAACACTAACTAATGGTAGTGTCCTTGGGTAGATCCCTCCGACTCTGGCGGATCATAGGACGGTTATTCCTAACCTTAGTCACCTTATAACTCCATGACTAACCTATGTTTGCCATTAAAACCATTGTATGATAAAATATCTCTCAAAGGGTTTGTTAATGAAAAACATGTTTGAACCATTGTGAGAGATGATGTTTTGCATAAATACTCCCCTCCACATGTGCTTAATAGTTTTAATGGTTAAATGCACAGTGAGGAAAGAGCGCGCACTTTTTTTTTGAATTGATCCTTGAAGATAGACAATCCCCGCGAGACACGGTTACGTTGCATAGTTAAAGAGTTACATTGTCAGCTTTTAGGTGACAACTAGCTCTAATAACTACCTTGAAGGTGTAGACAAACCTTGGAAGGTTGTCAAACCCGTCAGAGTTCATGTCTATCAAAAGTTTCTCGAATGGTACATTCTACTCAGACAAGTCCTTTGCGAGACACGTTTACATCACTAGCGAACTAGCTTGAAATTATTACCCGTCAGGACAAGTCTTTTCGAGTTACTAACAGTTAAGCATCGTCAATTCGTTGGTTAAGTCTGAAGCATACAGATTCATTTGCATTTTACACAACATATTTCTTATCACATATTTTCTCCCCCTCAAAAATGGCATATTAAAGTGTTATTTTTGAAACGTTTGAGAATAAATATGACCATTTCGAGTGTTGCGGGAAGAATGACCACCGAGAACAATTTTGAACAAAGTTTTGAATCAAGTACTCCCCCTCAACGAGTGATATTAGCGGTTGAGGTTTTGAAAATCATAAGGGAAAGTACTTGTTCTTTTGAGCAAAACCTTGAAAAGTGAAAGGTTTGATAGGTTTTACTCAAAAGTAAGAAGCTTTCGCTCCTTATCTAAGGATTGTGGCAGGCGTACCACGGGTCCTTTATTGACAATTACGGGTTGTACACTGTTATGTGTGCACAAGCCATTGGCATATTTAATCACACATCCAAAATTATATGAAGGAAACAATTCAAGGGGTACCGGGAAGTGCGGTGATGTTCCCGGAGTGCGCCTGGCGTTGAAGGCCGGTGATGTTTCTCCTGGGTCGACCACCAACATAGCTCTCCAATCGTCTGAATGCGGCGATCCCTTCGAACAACCGTTCATCAATCATGGTGATGATCCTTCTCACATCCCGCCTTTCACGAGAATTCCGGCTTAGGAGACCCAACTTTCAGGTATATCCTTCAAACATGACGCTAATCCGTCCCTAACCAGCTTCAAAGTATGATCCCGAATTTACGAAGATCACTACACGCCATTAAGCAGTTTCTTTGAAGTTCACTGCGGTAAACAACTCGAAAGGTTTCGCGATGAGCGTATATTGAGGTAGCTGATTGAGATCGGGAAGAGTAAGCGTTGGAGGAGTGAGGTTGACACGCGTCCGATAAGATTCAACAGCCATCTGGATATCTTCAACACGTTCTTTGATCACGATGCGTCTAATGAAGATGAGACCTGACTTGATAAATTCACGTTGAACTTCAGTCGAGAATTGTCTCATACGACCCTGTACTTTGGCAAGGTACATGTCTTTGATGTCGTTGAGGGACAAGTTCTCAAAGTCAGCCTCGGAGAATCCATAGTTCTGTTCATCTTGTCGTTTGACTATGATATTCTTTAAGAATGTGTAGTCCCACTTAGACTTGAGATCAATGTGTTTGATGGCCACGATGTCCTTAGAACTATACAATGCATGTTGAGACTTCGAACCAGGCGGCTTACGTAGTAGATTCTTCGGCGTTCAGGCCAATGATGAATCCCATACAATGCATCTTGGTCGTATGCTTGCACGTTGTCAGAAAACAAGTGATTTGCACGTTCCTCGATAGCTATGCTGTTTGAGTAAATAGCCATTTGGGAATGGAAGAGTCAATGATGTAGCGTATTTTTGCGAACCATCGCTACCGTGTAAGAGAAAATCCAGGTCTCTGTTAAAGAAGTATCAGAAGGGAATCCGTGGTTCGTCTGTTTGGCCAATGGTCGGTAGGGGTTTGGTCCAATCGGTGTAGTATGGAGGGTTGTCCCTTTGTGTGAAGTCTATGTTTGCTTCGGATTGAGCCAATCCATGTCGTTAGACATAGCTCGAGCGATGTTCTCAAGGTGATATTCAACCTCGATGGCACTTTCGGAGCTGTCTTTAAGAAGTTGGAATGCTTCATTCTTGATTCGCTTCAACTCAGATTTTGTCATTTTCTTCACATGGAACTTTTCTTGCAAAAGTTTTGCGTGCTCCAATGTAGAACCGTCTACCAAGTCTTGACCTTCATCAGGGTGGGGAGTTTGATTGACAAGTGTGGAGAACCATTCAAACTCTTCGGTTTTATCGTCATCTAGCCATGATACGACTTCAGGTTGAGTCGTCTTCTTCTTCTTTTGGAAGGCCTTGATGATGATCTTGGTTTGCACTTGTTTGGGTGAGGTGGGTTGTTGTCGGGCCTCAAGGACCTCTTCATCGTCACCACCCGTATACTCAAAGTAATCACCTGTTTTATGAGTCGGGGGTGGTAACTCGGAATCGTCCCGAGGTTTATCGGTAGAAGACCGAGGTGGAGGAGACTTTTGTTGAGAAGAAGTCCGTGGTGGAGGAGGTGGCATTGAAGTAGATTTACCATTGCCGGACGTTTAGGTGCAGAGTCCTTGTCCTTATCATCGTCATCTCTTGGTCGTTTGGGTTGATCGGCTGACTCCTTGCATGATGATCCGAGTTGAAAATCAAGTAGATTTTCGAAAAATTTAGCTTCATCCGAAGTAAGCGTTCCTGATCGCTTTGACATTTGTATCACAAGTTTAGCGATTAACTTCAGTTCGAGAGATCGGCTTCTTTGGCCATTGTATGTTTAATCAATGCTACGATGTTAGGGTGAGTTGCGGAAAATACTTCTCTAGTCACACCGGGGACAGTATCGAGAAGAAACTTGTGAGTATGATCTCTTTCTGTCTTCTCCAGTTCCTTTTGGACTTTAGGAACGATATCCTGAAGGTATTTGTTAGTGTAACCTTCGATCATTTCGTTCAGTTCCTTTTACGATGTTTCTTCATGAACTTCTGAACAAATTCCCTTTCTTTCTCCATCTTGTATTTCTCATCATTTAAGTCTTGAATCAAAGACAAACCAATTTAGCTTTTGTAAAGTATGTCCTTCTTTCTGACTTGTTGGACAGCTTTCACAATCTTGTTATGGGACTGAGAAATCCAAGATTTAGGTTGTTTCTTCACAGATTTGGATGATGATTTGGTTGATCTTTTTGATGGTGGTGGTGATGAGTGAGATGAAGAATCTGATGAGGAGGGACATGAGGAGATTCGGGGTCCTTTGGAGGTGCAGAAGTATCCTCCTTGGAGCGAGTTGGACTGCTGAGAAGAAAGTCATCATAATCTTCTTCGTCATCATGTCCAGATTTAGCCTTTTCTTCCGTCTGTACCTTAGCTTCTTCATCAGTTTTCTCTTTCTCAGTCTTATTCTTTTCTGGTTCCTCAAGGTTAAGATCAGTAGACTCCTTCACAAGCGTTTGTTGTTGCACAAGAGTGGTGGCACCGGATCCCTTATCGGGTTGATTAACGCATCGGGACACGGTGAAGAGTGGACAGCACCACTCGATCCTCCGGGGCCACCCATTTGATCTTTTGCAAATTCTTGACTTTTGAATTTGTCTAACTAATTTAAACTTCTTCCTGTAGGATTGATCCGGTAGCTCTTCTTCTTCTTCAGAGCTTTCATCATATGACTCAAGTGCAGAGTCTTTCCTTTTCCATGTTCAGCTATTGGAATTGTAGGTTTAGCTGCTGGAGGAGGTGTTGCGGTTGCATTCGAGTAGATAATCTCTTCATCGTGTCGGTACCTTCGAGCTTTCGTCCACAAGCTTTCTTTGCGGTTCGGGTTTGGGAATTGGGATGGGAGCAGCTTCCTTAGATGGAACAATCCTCTTTGGAGGAGGGTTCCTCTTGGGGAACTTCCTTTGACTCACAGTACTTGCCGTACTTCCTGCACTTCCTCTTTTGGTTCTCCTTACAGGTGTTCCTGAAGATTTTTCGTCGAGATGACCAACTTTGCCTTGTCTGACTGCTTCCGGATACCTTTTGTACGATTCGAGCTTTCGACATCTTGATTTAGAAGGAAATCGGCAGCACAGCACCTTGTTTCTTTGTAGGCGTTTCCTTGATTCTGACAGATAGAATGGGTTCCGTCAACATGTCGTGATTGTCGGGGTCATTGAGCCTCTTGGTAATGTCAGGATGAAGTCCAAGTGCTCTCTGGATCAACAATTTAGTATATCCGATGTAGGGAATCTTTGAGCCAAGTTTGTTGAGAAATGACATCATGTCATCCCAAATCCGAGCTTCGATAGCGATGTGTTTCTTGTTGACCAATGCCCAGAATATTTGCAGTTCCATGAGCTAAGGGTGCTCATAGCCACGACCAAAACAGAACTTGGTGATGATCATGTAGAGAGTTCTCCGGGGTTGAGGAATACTCTTAAGCTCTACGTGAGAATGCTTGGTGATTATTCCTGTAGCCTCGTCATAACCGATATTGATTAAGAAGTGGAGAGTGAGCTCTTGGCCGGGTGTGGCATATAGTTTGGTTGGATCGACATCGGGAATTAGGAGAACGACCCTTAAGTCTGCAGTGTAATGGTGACTTGTTTGTGATTGAGTCACCGTCACGGCGGTATGTCCTTTGACCCTTTCCATAGTGTTCCGGAAGCTGTTGGATGTAGATCTCGAGGAGCGGTTGCAGAGTGTGAAAGCATGTTCTCGATACGGATGAGTCCTCGAGAATGTCAATAGCAATTAAACAAGAAGATTCGAGCAAGTGAGGGTGTCAAAGTCAACACGGAGATTATTCTTTCCTATCTTCATTGGATAGCCATGAGGATAGATATCGGCAATGGAGAGAACTTCAGGTGCATCCATATTCATTTGTTCGACCATGTCGTGATCGAAATAACATTAGCCAAAAGAACCAACATATCGAAAGACATAATGTTAGTCAACAGATGGTCTTATTGTCTAGTTATTGAATGTACTGTGTCAATGAATGTTACGAGTCCTAAGTCACTTGTATATTCAATAGTCCAATGACGTCGTGAAATGTTTAGTGAGTTAGTTAACTTTAAGTTTTAAAGTTTATTTTATCACTTATTGTTCACAACATATCAAACGATTTCAGTTTATTAGTGACATTTTAGGATTCGTGATGATATGATTAGTTTATTTACAAGTTTGTACACGTAACAATTCATAACGAAGGTATGATCTCGGCTTATGCGTAGGAATGGTAAAGTTATGCGTGAGCAGGAATGATATATGCGTTGGCGTAAACTTACGCGTAGGGTCTTAACTTACGCGTAAGAAGTGTTACGCGTAGGAAAAAAGAGGACCTTATGCGTAGAGCTTATGCGTAGGCATATATTAACCTTACGCGTAAGGTTACTCGTAAGAGTTGACCTTATGCGTAGAGGTCATTGTTTACGCATATCCTTCACGGGATACGCGTAGTCCCATATGTAGAACCTTATGCGTAGAAGCTACGCGTAAGACTAATCTTACGCATAACAAGCTACGCGTAAGGTGATCCTTATGCGTAGATTAACAACAACCTTGATTCTGAATATTACGTGTTGCAAGCCTGAAATAAAGCATCATATCAACAAAGTTAAACACATAACATTCGTTTTATGATAAATCAAAACACATTTGGACAGTTTAACAGTTACGCGTAGAACTGCATACGCGTAGTCTAAACCCTAAATCTACGCGTATGAGATCTAGCCATGGAATATGCACCAAACTTTTTCAGGTAGTTAAAGAGTGTTGAGGAAGTCTATATATCGAGTTATAACACCCAATTCATGGTGAATCAAAAATACCCAAACTTATGAACTTTAAACCCTAATTCCAAATTGTTGATGATTTAGAGTTTCTGGGTGGTTATAAAGCAAGGAAATCATCAATTCATCATCATAAGAACATAACCCAACAACCTTTTTGACCAAAACACTTCACATTCGAAAATACCCAATTCGACATAAGAACCCTAATTTGCAAAAATCATTGATGCGTGTTTCTGGGTGGTTTTTGATGAATAAACTGATATCATTGATGTATTTGAAACGTTTTGACATAATCCATTTAACCACAAACGTCCACACAATGATTGTGTGTTCATACGCTTATGCGTAGAACACATAATCACTCGTAACATGAATTTTAACCGTTGGATTTGAATGAAATTCAAGACCTTATCTTAAAAACATGTTTAGATCACAAAAACACTTACACAATGATGATCAAATCAACAGATATCTTGAACGATTTTAAGGCGTAGGATGTGTTAGGTTTTGTAATAAATGTGAAGAATAAATGTAGGTGGGAGGGTGTTTTATCAAAAGTGATTTTAACCTTTTGACAGTTTTGGTCCCTCCACCTTTTCCTTTTTCAAACAAAGCCTTTTAACTTCCATTATGGTTACCAAACGAAGATTTTAGGAAAGAAACTTGACGATACTCCCCCTCGACTTGAGAAAATAATGAAAGGTTATTAATTAAAGTCCGAGGAGTGTCTTTGAACCAGGAAATGTACCACCATTTGTAAAAGAGTCAACCGAGATATGATCACATGCAAGTACACAGATGTTTTGAAGCAGTTAATAGATTATTTTCTCCCCCTCAACACTTGATCGGAAAAATCTTGAATTTTGAAAGATTAAAGTGTTGACGGAAGAAATGTACTTGCAATGTTGAAAGAAATATAGATTAGGAGAATATTTTTGTTGTTTTATCGGATTTTATATTTTTGTATTTTGTTTTTGAAAAGATATTTACAGAAGTTGTTTTGGTGTTTGACGGGTTTTAAAGACTGTTTTGAGAGGTCATCCAATTTCTCTTGAGTCAAACACCTCATACCAATTTGGTGGACCAACTCATTAAACCTAGCGGGAGGCAAGGCTTTGGTGAGCAGATCTGCCAATTGGTATTTAGTACCCACAAAGTATAGTTCAACAGTACCCTGTTCCACGTGATCCTTGATGAAATGATATCGAAGATCAATGTGCTTTGATTTAGTCTTTGAATCGAGTTGCACGAGATTGCAATGGCACTCCGATTGTGCATAATACATCGGGATTCTGTCAAATACGTAACCATAGTCTTTGAGTTGTGTTCTCATCCATATGACTTGAGCACAACATGGTGACATGGCTACATATTACGCTTCGGTTGATGGCGATGTACAATCCCTTCTTCGATTGCCATGACACCGGTTTATCACCAAGAAATTGTAAAGCTCACGGTGCTTTTCCGTGAGTCTAAGCATCCTGCGTGGTCGTCATGCCGAGGAGCTTGTTTGAGACCATCTGAGCTTTGTTCAATTTGTAGGCGTGATTGAGCTTCGGGATCAAGCGAATCCATCCGGTTGGTGACATAAACCGTTTCTTTAAGTTGTCCATTGAGAAACGCGGTTTTGACATCCATCTGATAGACCGTCATATTCATATGAGCTGCGAACGCTAGAAATATCGAACGACCTCAAGACGAGCAACCGGAGCAAAAGATTCTTCAAAGTCTATTCCCTCTTCCTGACGATAACCCTTAGCAACTAGGCGTGACTTGTTTGGATGGCGTTCCCTTCAGCATCAATTTGTTTTCCAAATCCATTTTAAACCAATGACGTAGACCCCTGTTGGTCTTTCAACCAGTTCCCATACTTCAAGGCGTTTGAATTGGTTGAGTTCTTCCTGCATGGATTCAATCCAGTTGTCTTTTGTCATTGCGTCTGTAATGTTTTTAGGTTGATTGGCGGGCGGTGAGTGCATAAATGCAATGTTCACCGTGCTGTGTGAAGGCGTTGTCGCGTAACGGCTGGTTGATTTGGGTTGCCAATAATGTTAGCCAGAGGATGGTCTTTTGTCCATCTATGTGTAGAGGGTTGTTGTTGGTATACATTGTGCGGTCGAGGGTTCAAATGGTTTGTTGAAGATTCCGCGACATCTGGTGCGGCGGTCTCATTAGCAAACGGATTGAAGAACGCATTTGGATCAAAATCTGCAGGTGGGGGTACTTCATTGAGAATATCATCATTTGGTTCATCATTGTTGGGCGGTGTGTTCAAGCTGTTGTGTTGGAGTCAAGCTGGTGTAGGTGCATCTTCAACATGTAGTTGTTGTAGCAGTGTATCGGGTATAGGAATATTATCGGGTTGTGCAGCGGAAGCAGCGGATACACACGGAGCACGTTCATCAATATCGTCACGCGAGGAGCAAATAACCTTTCCATTTGTTGACGAGTTAGTGAGGGCTTTCTTCGGTGATGATGGGGGTTGAGGGAAGTTTAAACGGTTGTGACCGGGTTCTAAGCTGTTATACTCGGAAGCCATTTCCGTGAGTTCATCGAAATGAGCATGAATCGTTTCCATTACCTCCTTAGTTCGACGATTTCAGATTCGGAAACCTTTAGAATTGTCACAGTATCCAATAAAGACTCCAATATCCGCTTTGGCTTTGAGCTTTCCAAAATCATCACGATCATTATTCGGATAGCAAAGGGATCCAAATACATGAAAGTGTTTGAGGTTCGGTTTATAGTTGTGGACAAGCTCGAAAGGTGTTTTGTTGTGACGTTTTGTGATCATAGAACGGTTTGGAGTATAGCATGCAGAGATCGACACGCCCATAAGTAATCTGGAAGTTTAGCATTGATTAACATTGTTCTTGCGGCTTCCACTAACGTTCGGTTTCGTCTTTCAACAACTCCGTTTTGTTCTGGTGTGCGTTCAATAGATGTTTGATCTTTGAATTCCCACTTTCTCATAGAATTCACGAAGGGTTTTGTTAACAAATTCAGTTCCTTTGTGCATTCGATGATTCCGACGGTGTTGGAGCTGAACCTGTATTTTTGTGAGAAAGGTGATGATCATTTGTGGAGCTTGGTCTTTGCTACGAAGAAAGTAGACCCAAGTCCATCGTGAGTAGTCATCAACAATTACTAAGATGTAGCGTTTGCCATTGATCGTTTGCACACGCATCGGGCCACACAAATCCATGTGATGAAGATGAAGCACATCTTTGAGAGTGTGTTCCACCTTTGAAGGAAAATGAGCACGAGTGCTTTTCCCTTGTTCACAAGCTGAGCAAAGGTGATCTTTTGAATACCGGAATCGTGGGAGTCCTTCAACTAGTTTGTGTCGAGCAAGGTTGGTGATGGTTTGAAAGTTTAGATGTGAGAGACGACGGTGCCATAGCCAGGATTTTGTTGATGTTGCCTTAGAAAGTAAGCAAATGGGAGAGGAAGCAACCATGTCTTGCATAGAGATAGTGTAGAGACTAGAATTACGCGAGCCATACATAAGGTCATTTCCTTGTAGATCACGAATGAAACAAGTTTTCTCCCTAAAAGCAACCTCCAGATCACCATCACAAAATTGACCTCTGAAAGCAGTTGTGACCGAGGCCTTCCACATAGTAAACCTTGCTGATTTCGATGTTCCCATTGACATAGTCTCCGTAGCCCATGATAGGCTGAAGTGATCATTCGAACCGACAGTGCCAATGAACTTTGCAATAAAGTTTGATAACATTTTAAGATTGCCTGTCATGTGTCGGGAACATCCGCTATCAACAATCCAAAGAATGATCTGTATCACCTGCATTACACACAGACGACACAGATGGAATAGACGTAGATTTGGAACCCGAAATGTTAGAGGGTTCCATAGCCGTTATAGTGGATATGCACACATCAATAGCTTTAGGTATCCACTTAAATCCTAGTGTGTTATATAACCATTTTTGCCATCTATAACTACTCTTTGCTTTAGTCTTAGTGAATGCACTAGGTGGTACTACATTCCTAGGAGGTGAAACTGGAGCTATAGGGACAGCAATGCGTTTCTTAGAATCTAAAGATGGCGGTCTACCAAGCACAGACTTAGAAAGATTAGTGGGCCTAGAGGTATTCCGGTTCTTAGGATTCCTTAAACGAGAGATGATAGCTTTAGCAACACATTTATCATGGCAATCAGAATTCATACTTTTACGACAATTATCACAAGGTGCATCGGTGAATATCAAAAGTACTTAACGGTTTAGCATTCGTTACATCACTATTTCTATTACATTTGCCGGGCGCAATATCTATAGTGGAGGCAACGTGAGTCTTATTCATAGTCCTAGGGTGTTCTTCTACTTTAGCATTCTTGATTGATCTTTTCTTAGGTCGCAACTTCCTATTCTTCGATTGAGTGCTCCTAGGTTGTGAAGTGCGGACGTTTGGAAAAGGCTCAACTATTCCTGTTTCAATAGAAGGAAGCACGTTAGCTACTTGTGATTTGGCAGTAGAGATTCTAGGTGCATGAGTACTAAGTGTTACGGGGGCTAATCTCTTAATGATTGTTGGCGGAAGTTGTTCATACTTTCCTAACATTCCTCTTAACTTGATGATAGTGTGAATCAGATCTTGATTTTCGGACCGAACATTTCGGCAAAATGCATAACTTCTTTAGTGTGTGCAAGATAATGATCAAGTTCATTTGATGCTTCATCACGAGTCTTTTTGAGTAAATCAAATATGACACCATATTCCTTTTTGACTTTTAAAAGTTCTTGTTCATATTTTGAGATTTGACACTTAAAAGACACGTTTTGATCATCCAGTTACTCAAATTTAGGATCGAGAAGATTTTGCAAGCTGGGTGATTTTATGTTGAAAAGCAATTTGTTGATCGTGAATATCTTTTTGACACCAATTAAGACGACGAATTGCATTTGAAAGTTCGTTTGACAATCGTTTGTTTTCATCTTTTAAGGACTCGACCAAGCACATTATCGGTGTTCTCAACATTTACGAAGCAACGATATCGGCAGAGATATTATCAAATGCATATGACAACGAATTCAATAACACAACATTTTGAACATCCGCACAGATAACATCTTCCAAGAGTCGATCAACATCTTTTCTCAAGAGTTTCTTTTTACGTTTAGAAATAGATGTTTCGTTTTCTCAAACGTTTTCATGACCCCAAGTTCCTTATGAAAATCCTTTTCCCAGGCAATTGCACAACTTTTCAAGTTTTTAACATTAGGTAAAAGATTTTTCCGAAAAATGTCTCTTTGTTCTCGCGCCAGAGGCGATTGAAAATGTTCAACTTTGATTTCAGAATGATATTCTATCTCATGTTGTAAAATTTTGAGGTCAGCCATGAAAATGTCAAAATATCGAAGAATTTTTCGATTTTCGGGTTGTGAGTTTACTTCACTAATGGAAGGTAAAGGACCATAAGTTTGTGCAAAGTCTGTTTTGGGATTAACAATAGAAGACTCAGGTGTTTTGATGATAACCCTTGGTGTGCTTGAAGAATCCGTTGGTGTGACGAAATTGACCGGTTTTGAATAATTAAAAGGTTTGTTGTAAACAACAGTTTTTAATTTTGATCGACTCTCGTCTTCTGCATCTAATTCCTCTTGACGATGATATTCAACAACATTCATAACAGTATTATCAATTTTATATTGTGCCTTTGGAAACTTCGTGGATTTGGTTTGAATGCTTTGGTTGAAAGCTTAGGTTTGTAATCAGCAAGATTCGGTCCATATCCATTTGGATTTGGTTTTAAAGTAAACTTTTCAATGGTTGTGACCGACTCGCCATGTTTGTAAACAACAGTTTTAAACTCTTTAAGTTTGTTTTGCAAGCCGATGATTTCTTCAAGATGATCATCTATTCGTTTTGTTGAATGCTTTTTGTATGCAGAGAACTGTTTTTGACAATTTAACAACTCAGCCTTAGCTTTTTGATTTTCCAAGGTGAGAGCGTTAATTTGCTTTTTATGTTCATGTTTCAGTTGTTCTATTTCAGACAACAAAGCATTCTTCGAAGCGGCTAGATCACGCAACTGTCGTTCTAAATATTTTTCGTTTTGATAAGATTTGGCAAAGGCTGCTTCAAAACCGTTTTCACGTTTTTCTTGAGTTTTGAAAAGTTGAGTTGCTTTTGTAAACATTCAAAATCCTTTGTTAACAGTGCATTTTTACTTTTCAAGTCCCGATTAATTGCACGACATTCTTCCACTATGGTTTGTTGGTCTTGTATTAAGCGAGCAAAATCTGGATGAGGCAAAAGTTCGGCGTGTTCAATGTGAGTCACAACATGATCATTACTGAGATCCTCAAGTATAACCACAGAGTCAATTTGATTTTCAAGGGAAACCGTTTGGTCATCTTGATCGTCAAATATAACTACGGGTCTAGTTGAAAATCGTCAGAATGAGATGTGGACGACTCATTTTGAACATTCCGAGCCTTGCCGGATTCAGATGTTGGCGGAGATATGAGATCAGAGATAAATATGGTTTGTTCGGTACCGAGACAAGCCATCGATGTCATACACTGGGCTGTGTCACTCATGTGTAACGCCGCATATTAGCCATCAACATAAATGCATTGGCACGCAAGTCCTCCATATCATCATCCGAGTCGGCATTTGCCATAAAGCTCGTTCTTTGTCGTGAGAGTTCCACCAGACTTCATCCTTAAGGGCCAAAAGAAAGCCTCTTTGAAATAAGCCTGCCCGAGTCCTTGGCTTTGGGCATGCATTAGCCAGGTGTCCCTTCTCATTGCAGTTGTAGCATCTAAGACCATTAAACCGATTTTGAGCATTTCCATGTTCCACCACTTGAGCTCTGTTGTTATTCCTACCCACAGCATTAAACCCTTGACCACCGCCCATCTGACGACCATAATCACGATTCTGAACTTCAACACGTCCATTGTTCACAACAGCTTGAGTCCGTGTGTTAGATGAGGAACGAATATGATTGTTGGATTTGTTGGTGTAACGGCCAAAAGCATTAGCAATCATCACAAATCCTTGTTGTAATGCTTCGAATGGATCGATGTCCTCAGTCGCTTCACTGACATATGCTTGAGCATTGTTGCTGTATGGAACCAATTGATTGTGTTGAGGTTGTTGCTGTGAAGGTGTGTTTGAAGCAGTTGGTTGAGTTGCTGGTTGAGAGGGATAGTTCTGTTGAGCATACAAGGCAAGTTGTTGATTATCCGGTTGTGACTGTTTCGCAATTTGAGCACGGAGAATTCTTTCCCGATCAACTTCCTTTTCATGAGGCTTCAAGTAATCGTACAACAATCCATAAGTAGAATGATGCATATTCTTCGCTTGACGGAGAAAGATGACATACTTCTCCCATTCAGGACCAAGACTACTCAGGAACTTAGTATTCACTGCAATTCTTGGCATGATGATGTTGTGTTTATCCAAATCATTGATGATGTCTGAAAATCGATGATGATAGGACTCTAGTGTCTCTCCCGGTTCAATCATGAAGTGTTCATAAGCCAAGTAAATTTTGGATTCCAAATCCTCCTGATTGAGTACAGATCCTTCCATAAGAAGACGAATATGATCCCACATTTTTGTGCAGTCTTTTGAGCATCAACACTACGAAGAATTGGGTTTGGTAATCCTAAGAGGATGTATTCCATTGCAAGTTCATCAGCTTCATAGTGTAGAAGTTCTGTGGGATTTAAATCTGCAACAGTAGCAATGTTGGTTTGTTCATCTCTTGGTGGAACAGCAGTTGGATCTCCGGGTACACTGACAGTAGGCATCTCAAATGGACCTTCCAAGATAACCTTCTTTAAGAACTTTCCATGTGGCTTCTTTAGATCACAAAACCTAAAGAACCTTATCACCCATTGATCGTAGTTTCCTGGAGTGAGCATTGGAGGTCTATCAAGTGATCCATCCTCATGAATTGATTGTTGGCCGCTTAAAGCTTCACACATCTTTGCAAACCAAGTGGGTTCCTTCATAGTGTTCCTTGATGGATGTTGATTGAATTCATTTGTGTACGGTTGAGCTTGAAGACTTGGTGGTGGTTGAACCATTTGAGGTTGTGGATTTGCAGCAAGTTGTGGAGTATGTTGTTGATTAAATTGTTGTTGATAAATTGCTTGTTGTTGAGGATAAGTGTAAGGGAAATAGTTAGAGTATGGTGGTTGTGACATGTTGATAAACTTGTGTTGGTAAAAATGGATCTTTGTAGTCGAATGAACCTTTGTTGATGAAGTGTCCTTAGGCGTAGAAAAGACAAGAACCAAGTAGCACTTATGCGTAAAAACACCAAAAGTTACGCGTAACAATGAGGAGTTACGCGTAGGTTTTAGCTTACGCGTAAGTAGGATAAAAGCACTAAAGTTATGCGTAGACAAAAGTTAGGGGTAGAAAGTTAGGCGTAGGATTACCTTATGCGTAGACCTAAGTTTACGCGTAAAGTGAATCTTATGCGTAGAATATCTACGCGTAAGCTTATGCTTATGCGTAATTTTAGGGTTTTTGCCCAAATTATCTTTTACACTTCACGAGGCAAAAGATATCCAAAGTCGACGTATTTTCAGACTTATCCAAGTAAGAAAACACGGAATAAACCAGAAAATGAAGATCAAACCAAGGAAAAATCTTACGCGTAATTTTAGGGTTTTGATACGCGTAGGATTACTCGTAATTTTGATTTTGCCCAAAGTTGTTTCTAAACCAATTTTTGTGTGATGAAATAGCTTCAATAACACCAAAATAACACAAAAGTGTGAAACTTGATGATCCAAAGCACTCAAAACATTTATGCGTAGAAATACACACACGAATAGAAACTAGTTCAAAAACAATGATCCACGCATAAAGTTTGAAACTTTTTGCCAAAAACAAGTATTTAAACACCCTAAAACATTGAAAGTACAAGAATCTTGGATTAAAAAGTGCAAAAAACAAGTTTTTAAAAGAGCTAAAGAATGCGTTAACCTTACGCGTAAGACCCAAAATCAAAAACTTCAAAAAACAAACGAGTACACCCAACTATTTGGCGATTGATACCACTGTTAGGTCACTAGTTTTACAACACAAGCATCAAGAGAAGAAATAGAGAAGAAGATGAGATCGGTTGAACAACTATCCAAACACACACACACGTAAATAAAGAAAGGTTATGCGTAGGGTATGTGAAAGAGAATAACTTGAACAACCAACCCTCAAGTGAGGGTTATTACATGGTTTATATAGGCAAGGAGATAGGGCAACACTCCATCTCCTTCCCTATTCCTTATTGGGCTTAGGCCTAAGCTTATGGGCCTTCTACATAAGCTTGACCTTAAACAAACATAAAGGCCATAATAAAGCTACCTATTACATATGAAATATAAATACTTGAAATACTGTTTAGGAGTGATTCCAACACATGATCTGGTTTCTTAACTTTGAAACTTGAACTTTGGGCGAATGGTAAGTAGTGATGACCTGGTTATAGATTTATATTATCTGCTTGATTTCATTTTACACCAATTTTATCCCATGTCTTATCCTACCCTTAGTCATGAAGCATGTCTATGTGATGCAGCGAGCAATCTTTGGTGTCTTGGCCATGGATTTGGTCATGTATCATTCATTTTGTCCATTTCGCCGTGACATGTTTGTAATGACAAATCACCCTTAACCTTTGTCGTGTCTGCCCGTATTGCCTTCGAGAATTGTTTAGTCCTTAACTCTAGTGGTGGAGATTTGTGTAACCGCCAAGCTTATGATAGACTACATGCTATGACTGTGTAATGAGTGATCACCCCGAAATTGACACTTAGAATAGTTGAGAGATTTGAGTGTTTGTTCCCATGTCGTGAGGTGTTCGATTTTGTTTTATTCTAGCATAAGGGATTTGTAAACTTATATTTTCTAGTTAATGGGAGATATCTTTTTAGGAATCTACCTAATAAGGTCTACTTGAGGGCAAGTAGAATTCAAGTGGGGGGATATTTGATAACATCAAATAGTCCTGAATATTAAATGTCAATTTCCCCCGATAATGCTCGTATTTTATATCATTTATATGGATTTACGCTTGTTTTCCTCTATATTTCACTTTCAGGTAAATTACGAACATTGGAGCTAAAGAGACGCGGATTTGGAGAGTTTATTGAAGATATATGATAGTATGCTCATTTTGAAGATGTTACGGCGTAACTCCCCTCTCACATTACGCCGTAACAGAAGCGTGGCTCAGAAAACCAACTCAACTGAAGATTACGGCGTAACTCGTTCCAAAGATTACGGCGTAACTCGTTCCAAAGATTATAACGTAACCAACTATGTCAAATAAGGTTCCGTGCCGCTGCAAGTTACGCCATAACTATTGTCTCATTTACGGCGTAACCAGGATTTATTGAAGATACGGCGTAACTCCTTCCAGATGTTACGCCGTAACCAGCATTTTCAGTGCAAATATCGAAGATAATGGTGTTACGGCGTAACTCTTAACATTAGTTACGCCGTAACCAGATCTGGCCTATAAATACCAATCGATTTCCAAGATTTCTAATCATCCCATTTCACACACAACATCTGTGAACGTGAGTAGAAGGTTGAAGGCAGATCTTAGGGAGCATACGGAGCCATCTCCAAGGGAGAAATCACTCCCCTACGATAAGCATTAGCATTTTATCTTTTCTTTACTTTCAATTCATGTATTTCGTAATGTTAAACATTGAATCGATCGTTTTAGTTAATATGAGCGGCTAAGCACCTCTAGTGCTAGCCTAGTTATGATTCCTTAATTTGTGTTTACATTGCTTCCGTATAATTATTTCTAGTGTATGCTTGCATAGTTTGTTGGTAGCTACCCTTGTTTCGGTAGTTTTGAATGGCGGTAGTGGCTAGTTACTTAGGAGATATGACCAAATGACCCTAAGTAGGTAGACTGAGTGGGAAGGGTAAGATATGACCAACTGGCGACCCTTCTTCGCTTGTGCGATTTGACCAACTGATCACCTACCGTTTGGATGAACTTAAGAAGTCGAGGGTGAGTGTTTAAGATGCTAGCGCCCGGGCACTCATTGTTACAAATCTTATATGTAGAGGTACTTAATGACTTGGCTTAGGGGACTAAGAACAACTGGACTTTCGACGGGTCACCTAACATCTCCAGTGGAAGCCATTGTTGATAGGTTAGGACGAACTGACCAAATGTTGTCCACCGACTTTGACCCCACTTGAAGTAATTGGTAGTAATCAAACATGAACTTAGCTTGATAGGATGAATAACTAGGTTAGCACACTTCTCCCCTATTGATCACAACCCTTGCCTCTATTTGCTTTCCTATTTTCTTGTTTTATTAGTAGTTAATCATTTCCACTTTAAAATCTATTAAAATCTGTGACACCTAGACTTAGTTTAAATCCGCACACATAGCTCTTGGGACGACCTCGGTTTTACCGAAATACTACACTACACATGACCGGGTTCACTGCCCGTTAGTGCATTAGGGTAGACCATAGGTATAACGAGACAATATAAATATTAAAACCTGGTCAGTAAAACATGCATCAATTGCTGATGAAGAAAACTAAGTATAACCAATTTGATGTAGAAGTAGAACAACCCAAACTAGTGTCTTATATCTTGTACTATATAGGTGACTTCGAACTCATACCAAGACCAAAGTATAAGTAGACCACATCCTCTTGACAAAGATCCTCATCTTCAATGAGACACTGAGTACAACAACGTAACTCTTTAAAGTGATAGCAAATGTGAGCATTGAGTATCATCAGTTTATAGATCACACACCTTTGCTAGATTCGTCAAGTCTTAGTCACAACATTGAAAAAGCACGGACAAGTTATCATCAAAAGGTGCTAGAATCCTTTTAAGATATGATAAGAACATAAACCTATGAAACTCTACTTCCACTCCAAGTAGGTGATAAACAATCTTCTTCGTAACCAATTAAACGAATAAATACGAGCCTTTAACCTTTTAAGAACATATAAAACAAAATAAAAAAGTCTTCTGTTTATACTAGTAATATACCCATCCGAGAACCAAAAACCTTCTCTCTTTGACATTGGGCAACACTACCAGTATTAACTGCTTTCAATAGCAGTACAAACTTTTTAAACTTTCATATCTTATCAGTTTCCACGAGCAGTATTAATCCTTCTGTGGCAGTACTAAAAATCAACCAGTTGTACAAACTTATTGCTGACAGTATAAACTTTCAAGAGCAGTACTAACTAGCAGTATTAAAAAATTTCAAGCGGTATAAAACACAATGCTAGCAGTATTAATCTTCAAATGCCAACACTAGTAATATAGACAAGGCAGCACTAACCATTCTTTAACAACGCATCATTTCCAAATCAAATCAAAAGAATGATTTGTAAATCATAATATCATGCCTTGTTGTACAAATCCTACTTGCCATGACTCAAACAAACAGGTCTTATACAAAGTCAAATTTTGACCTTATCCACAAAACAGTATTCGACCCCAACAACATATGCATTCAGCTTGATCTTGTTTTGTCAGTAGGAAATGTTGAACAAGCAGTAAGGATACCAAATTTTTTTCTTTTTTTTTAAGTATCTAGAAGACGCTTTATAGTGACAATTTTAGTGTCACTAACCTGTTGCTAATTTATGACCTCTTTGAATTAGGGTTTTGAAACACCCTAATTTTACATTCATTCACACCATTACCTGTTGCTTCTTCTTTTCCTTGCCTCCAAAAATCAAACTCCTGTTTTTATCAAATTAGGGTTGCTGAAAACCCATAATATCACCAGATTCGATATGATAACCAAAACATAAAATTCGTACCTTCTTCAAATTTGCTCCAATCGACATTAAAAACCTTGTAGAATCCCTAGATCATGAGCTCCCTAAGCTCTGATACCGCCAGATAGAATCGTTTATAGCTCGAGATTTGTTAGATCTCATCTAGGGATAACAATAACAATGATAACAATATATGCAGCGGATATAAACAAAACATGAATGTTATTGTAAAAAGGTTTCTTCATCATCATCTTTCATACACAATACAAACACAACTAACAGCCCCAATTCTACTTGATCAAGTGTAGAACGATTACTCAACAATAACAGGGATCAAACGATCCTTGAGGCTAAACAAACACTAACTCTAGGCGTTTCTTAGACAACACACGCCTAGGACACACACATACTTTTCTGGTGTTTACATCTTGACACACCTAAAACCTAGACCATTGATGGGCTATTTCATCTTGCTTTTAATATTTATAAAACTTAGATAATTTAGGATAGACACATACTATCGGGCAGAGAACCCGATCAGATGTAGTAAAGCCTTAGGTAAATTCGAGTATTGTCCCAAGAGAGCTGTGACCTTGAATGAACTAAGATGATTAGAAATGATATTGATATTATATTGGTATGACAAAGTATTTATAATTCATCGATATGCTATTATTCCACTCACACAGACACCAGAAATTTAGGGCAAAGAGATTGATAAACGAAGCTTAACGAAGAATACAAATATGAATTGATTCTAGATATTAAGGTTCAATATAGTGGTTAATTATCACCAGACTCCTTTGGTCAATTCGTCATGGCCTATGATTCTTAGATTCCTAACCAAGATGAACATGTCACCCGAGATCATTCGACAACCTAATAGCAGTCATTAAGCACCAAATCTACTAGATCTAGACGGTGGGAACCCAACCTTAGGAACTTAGATTCCCCCTAACCTCTTAAATACCTCCACTTGATAAGTGATCATTTGGTCAGTTCGCACATGAAGAGTGGTTGTACTATGGCCAATTCCTCCCATACATCGCAATCTATCAGACTGGGGTCAGTTGGTCATATCTCCCAGGCCTTTAGATACTACCAAGCTTATAATACTACCAAGGCTAGCGATCTATGAAAAGACTAGCAAATGTCTATAAATAATTAAATAGAATAACAATAACATAAATGCAAACTTCAATTAATGATATGAATTCATAGTATAAGTCCTAGAAAAATATAAAAAGAATTCAAACTCGAATACAATGGAAATCGTAGACGAGGGCTTCGTTATTCAGTGCTCCTAAGCCATGCTTCTTCTTCTGTGTTTTGATCTCCCCAAACCCTAGAAGGTTTGGGAAAGGAGACATGATTAAAACTGGTGAAACCTTCGAATATTTATAGGCTCCGAACTAGTTACGGCGTAACCTTATTAGGTAGCTACGTCCTAACTCTTCAATCTTTTGTGCTTATCCACGGTTACGGCATAACCTTAGCTGGGATTACGCCGTAGCTTTCGTAAATCATGTGTATTACGGCGTAACCTGAGCTGAGGGTTACGCCGTAGTCTTTGTCAATAGGGTGTTTTATCAATTGTTACGGCGTAACCTGAGCTGAGGGTTACGCCGTAGCCTTCATAATCTTTAGTTACGTCGTAACTTCATCACTTGGTTACGTCGTAGTTAAGCGACAACTCATTCATAGGGTTTAAAAACGTCCAATTACAGCTTCCTTTCATAGAATAGGTCCTGAAATGAAATAATAAGGAATAAGGATGTTTTCACTAGCATTTTACTCAAAATGTGATGATAAAGGGGGAAATTAATGCTTAGAAAATCAGGACAATTTGATGTTATCAAATATCCCCCCACTTAAACTCTGCTTGCCCTCAAGTAGACCAATTTAGACTGCAAAAGATACATCCTCACTGAATGCGCGGTTAAAATTTCTATGCCAGAATATTAATAAGAGCCGAACACCTCACGAAATGGGAACGAAAACACTCTCACTCTCATCCTATTCTCAGTGTTAATTTCGGGGTGATCACTCAATTGCACGGACATAGTAAGTATTTTATCATAAGCTTGGCAATTACACACGACTCCACCACTAGAGCTAAGGTTAAGACATATTTTAGAAAGCAATGTTGGGTTATAGTGATTCAAAGGCTTTGGGGTGGTGTCATTACTAACGTGTCACGGCGAAGTGGACAAAATCAATGATACATGACCAAATCCATGGCCAAGACATCAAGAATTGCTCGCTGCATCACCTAGACACGCTTCACGACAAAAAGGGTAAGGTAAGGCATGGGATATTTTAATGGGTGTAAAAGAAAAAGAAAACAAATAGTCTTAGCTTAAAATCGAGTTGCCATCGCCCCACCGTTAATCCAAGGTTCATCTTTATATGATCCATATATGTCACTAGAATCCACTATTATTCTTCCTTGAACTATTTTTCCAACCTTCGAATGTGATCGAGAAGATTATTCTCAATGCCAATTTCTTATATAGTGCTATAATTCATTGCACTGTAACGCAATTAATAAATATTTTTTTTCATCCCCCCACTTGAACTGAGCATAAGGAGATAACATGGGGGCCTTCGACGATCTTCAGTAAGATGTAGATGATTAGGTACGCCTCATGAAACTTTATTTTGAACCTCGAACTAGGGCGAACAATGACTTCAAGATAAAAAGGTAAGACTACACGGTAGGCTAAGGTGTAAGGGTGTAACGAAAATAGGGGTTAGAAAATGAAAGGATAGGCTCAAAAGGGGTGTAACTAGGGGTATCTTGCACTAAACGTGACTACGTGAGTGCAACAAAAAGGGTTAACACGGAGGTCGAAAAGCCAATGTGACTAATCGATAAACGCATACAAGTGAACACATATGGGCTATTTGGGTTTAATCCTAAAACATTTACTTTTTGAGTTTTTTCAAATCGCCTTTTCCAAATGCACCAAGCTAACTTGATACACTACTCGTCTATGGTCTCGAAGTGATGTAAAATTCAAGTTCTAAAGTTTACAATACTATCGGCACACTCAATATTTGGTAGATTTGGGTAAAATGGGGAAAACGGAAAGGTTAAATCTCACCAATGGCAATAAGGGTTATAGTGTGCTCGGCTTTATATAATTCTAGATTGGTTAAAAATATGACAAAAAATTTCAAATGAGCTTAAAATTTTGAAACCAACTAGAAAATTAGGGCAAGTAAGCTAAGTAATCATACACTTCATTTCTATTCCTATCCCCCTACTTGAAGTGTACAAAGTCCCATTTGTACGAAAAAGGAAAAATAAAATAGAAATGAAAAATAAATAAGAAAGAAATAAACTCCCCTCTCAAATGCTTGCCCAAGATGTCTCACTAAAGGTTGAAGGTGGGTCATGGGGTGGCTAATGCGTATCGTTTCCGGGGACTACGCCTTAACTATTGTATTGCCTCAAAATTTTCCTACTGCAGTAGAGGTTACGGCGTAACTGACCCTAAGGTTACGCCGTAATTGCATCACAGAATCAAAACCTGCACAGAATACATGGAAAATTTTGTACCCTATGGGTACAATCGATAATTAAGCATACAAATATCCTAATAATTTAGTTATTACAGACATAAGTATCAAATTGTTTCAAATTCTTCCAACAAACAGGGGAATCAATCATCCCTGTGAAGATCATGATCCATGGAATGAAATTGGGTGGGATCGAACGGGGTGCTTGTGGTGCTACCAGGAGTGGGCTCGGCCTGTATGAATGCCACTCCTCCTTGGATGCCAATGTCAGGGATGTCGGGCTGGTACACATACTCCGGACCCTGCCATCTAGGGTGGCTCAAGTGCATGCTCTGGAGCATTTGGCTAGTCCGATCTGCACTCCAGTGAAAGAAGTCATGCTGGAGCTGCTGCACTTGATCCATGGTACCTGCAAAACCCTCAAATTGGTTACTAAGACCATATAGACCCACCCCGAGGCTATCAATTTCCTCGTTAAAGTGGGTAGCCATTCCCTCGATCCTCTCGTCGATGATCTGTAACCTTACCCCTACATTAACGTGTGCCCTTCTTCGTCCCCTAGGCACCTGCTCCTCGACATACTCTTCGGCTTCACCACCAACACCACTACCTTCCCTGACTTCTCTCATCGGGGCAGTCCTAGCTAGCTCAATCACTCCATACATGTCCTGGGTTCAAATCCCGAACTCAACTAGCTTACTCAATCCAATCAAGCTAGTCTCCCTACCACGGGACACCCGAGCCAAAGTTGCATCGGTCATCAGATCATAGCTCCTAGCCAACCTTCCAATGAATAGAGCCCCCTGCATTGGGCTCCTAGCTGTAAACCCCTTAGCACCACTTCCCATAAACCTCGCCAAATAGTAGGGAACATCGATGTTGTTCCCCCTTCCATCCCTTCCATGAGGTATAAGTCATCCATAGTCATTTTCTCCTTGGCAGAGTGCCTTGCTCGAATAGAGCAAGCAAGGAGGTGGTGCACCAATCGACGAATGGGGTTCCTCACCATTTTGTAGGATGGTGGCTGCTTAGAATCGTAACCATCCATGATAGCAATCTGGTTGAAATAGGCTGCAGTGTCATGAGTTTCATCCCTACGTCTCCAACAAGTGTTGTAAAACCTTCTAAAAGCTTCCGACTCCATTTCTTTTTGAGTATACAAGCCCATTCTCACAGTAAATTACCTTTGAGTCAAACTCCTTCTCACACCTCCAAGTTGGAAAAACAACGACTCCACATCATCATCCTCAATCTCAGTTCGAAACTCAACACTAGCAAGGAACTCCCGGACATATTCCGGAATGACCGGCTCCGTTATCCTAAAAAGCCTTAACCACGCATTGCATGTGAACTCCCCTGTTGTAAATGTGAACTTAATCTTGCAGAATTTCCTCAACTTTCCACAAGCTTTCCCATTTGCCAAACTATCAAACGCATCAAAATCAAGGGCTTTCGGTTGACTAATATCTTTCCTCCTCAATTTCTCGAACTCATTAAGGCACAATTGCCTAATTCCTTCTTCTTCGTACGCCAGAAACCTAAACCAATGAGCGGGGTTGTTTGCGCCTTTAAATAAGACAGAAAACAGTAAGTGCAGACCTTACTGATATAAAGCTACGGCGTAACCACTATTACGGTTACGCCGTAATTAGATAATTCCTGAAGTTACGGCGCAACTTAACACAATGGTTACGCCGTAATTACAGATTTCAGCAGTTACGACGTAACTTACCCCCAGTTACGTCGTAACTTTTCCCAGAAACTCAGCACCTCAGATGGTCAAATTAAACAATAGATTGCGCCGGAACCATCAGTTTTTTTCAAGTAGCAAAAAGTTTTTATAGATTTTTAACCTGTTAGTGCTGAGGGACCGCGCCTAACCCACTAGGTTTATGTTTGACCCAAAACCATTTTAAATTAAGTCAAAACATCCTAAACGACCCATAGTGATAGGACACGAATCAAAATATCATGGGGAAATCATCACAATCATCAATTAATCAAACCAATAGCAATAATATAATCAAATAAGCAAGATCCCCAAAATAATTGAATAATCGAAATAAACGAATCAAAAAGAGTAGTAATAGATCTTACCAGCTATGGTAAATGACGAGATGAAGAAATCTTGATGGAAAAATTTTTGAGAGAAAAATTTACTGTTTTGGTAGGCGGTGAAAAGGTTTTGCGTAAAACCTAGTTTTTGGTCCGTATAAGGTTTTATATCGCCAGGAGGTTACGGCGTAATTGAATTAAATAGTTACGCCGTAACTAATATTTTTTGAATATTAATTGTTGTAAAAAGGGCTACGTCGTAATCCTAGTCTAGATTACGCCGTAACTATTTTTTTTAATAAAAGATTTAATTATTAGAAATCTGATTATATGGGGGTTACGTCGTAGCTCTAAATAGGAGTTACGTCGTAACTAAATAATTAAAATATTTTATATATTAATTTTTTTAATAATTATAATATGGTTACGTCGTAACTCTTAAAAGGAGATACGTAACTAATAGCATCGGAGGATAAATTTGTAATATTGCAATATGAGAGATTGAGAAAGGTACCTTATGGAAGTGCTCAAATCTCTTAATGAGGCAAATAAGATATACCTTAGATCTTCCATTAACTGCTCCCCGGCAGCGGCGCCAAAAAGCTGATGTGTTATTTCATCCTGCTTTTAATATTTATAAAACTTAGATAACTTAGGATAGACATATACTAACGGGCAGAGAACCCGATCAGATGTAGTAAAGCCTTAGGTAAATCCGAGTATCGTCCCAAGAGAGTTGTGACCTTGAAAGAACTAAGATGATTAGAAATGATATTGATAATATATTGGTATGACAAAGTAGTTATAATTCATCGATATTCTATTATTCCACTCACACAGACACCAGAAATTTAGGGCAAAGAGATAGATAAACGAAGCTTAACAAAGAATACAAATATGAATTGATTCTCGATATTAAGGTTCAATATAGTGGTTAATTATCACCAGACTCCTTTGGTCAATTCGTCATGGCCTATGATTCTTAGATTCCTCACCAAGATGAACAGGTCACCCGGGATCATTCGACAACTTAATAGCAGTCATTAAGCACCAAATCTACTAGATCTAGACGGTGAGAACCCGGTTTTTAGGAACTTAGATTCCCCCTAACCTCTTAAATACCTCCACTTGATAAGTGATCATTTGGTCAGTTCGCACACGAAGAGTGGTTGTACTATGGCCAATTCCTCCCATACTTCGCAATCTATCAGACTGGGGTCAGTTGGTCATATCTCCCAGCCCTTTAGATACTACCAAGCTTATAATACTACCAAGGCTAGCGATCTATGAAAAGACTAGAAAATGTCTATAAAGAATTAAAGAGAATAACAATAACATAAATGCAAACTTCAATTAATGATATGAATTCATAGTATAAGTCCTAGAAAAATATAAAAAGAATTCAAACTCGAATACAATGGAAATCGTAGACGAGGACTTCGTTATTCAGTGCTCCTAAGCCATGCTTCTTCTTCTGTGTTTTGATCTCCCCAAACCCTAGAAGGTTTGGGAAAGTAGAGATGATTAAAACTGGTGAAACCTTCGACTATTTATAGGCTCCGAACTAGTTACGGCGTAACCTTATTAGGTAGCTATGTCGTAACTCTTCAATCTTTTGTGCTTATCCACAGTTATGGCGTAACCTTAGCTGGGATTACGCCGTAGCTTTCGTAAATCATGTGTATTACGGCGTAACCTGAGCTGAGGGTTACGCCGTAGTCTTTGTCAATAGGGTGTTTTATCAGTTGTTACGGCGTAACCTGAGCTGAGGGTTACACCGTAGCCTTCATAATCTTTAGTTACGTCGTAACTTCATCACTTGGTTACGTCGTAGTTAGGCGACAACTCATTCACAGGGCTTGAAAATGTCCAATTACAGCTTCCTTTCATAGAATAGGTCCTGAAATAAAATAATAAGGAATAAGAATGTTTTCACTAGCATTTTACTCAAAATTTGATGATAAAGGGGGAAATTAATGCTTAGAAAATCAGGACAATTTGATGTTATCAACCATGTGTCTCTTTATATAATAGAGACACCTAGGGTTTAAAAAGACTCCTAGCATTATTCATTATTGTTTAAGTCCTTGTAGTTTCGTCTTTGCTTCATTCTTCATTAATTGTTTTGTATTTATCAACTCATTACAAATCCCAACAGAGATCATCAATTCTTGGTAACGGATATACATTTTTCACCGTAACTTTGTTCAACTCACGATAGTTAATGCACATCCGCATACTACCGTCTTTCTTCTTAACGAACAATATCGGAGCTCCCCATGGCGAACTACTAATACGGATAAAACCTTTGTCGAGCAATTTTTGTAGTTGACTCATTGACTCTTTCATTTAGGATGGAGCTAAATGATAAGGAATTTTTTCAATAGGAGTAGCACCCGGAACGAGATCAATACGAAATTCAACTTGCCTTTCCAGTGGAATACATGGCAATTCTTCTGAAAAGACGTCACGAAATTCATTCACGACCAAAAAATCGTGAATACATTTTTTTCAAAGCTTGTATCTATCACGTATGCCATAAAATCATAACAACCATGCGTTAAATATCTCCTAGCCTTCATCACGGAACATATCTTAAACTCTCCCTTCCTTTTATCGCCATAAATAGTCATTCCTAACCGCTAGGATTTACAATCCAGATGATCTTTTGGTTAAATAGGATGGCGACATTATATTTGTCAAGCCAAGCTATGCCAACGACAATATCAAATCCCCGAGCATTATAGGAATCAAGTCAATCTTGAAGATACTACCATCAATCACTATTTCTACATCCCGATATACATTAGATACGACAACGAATTTACTATCAGCTATTTAGACTTCGACGGGTGTAGGGAGTTTAACTAATGGGGTGGTAGTTCCTTGCTAAAATTATAGGATACAAAGGACACACTAGCACCCGAATCATAAAAGACTTTAGTGGGTATGGAATTAATGAGGAGTATACCTGTGATGACATCAGACCCCGACCTAGCTTCTTCGGCATTCATCTGATAAAATCGAGCTTTTGGTTTTGTAACTTCAACTTTTTCGTCCTTGACGGTTCTTGGTGGATTTGCTTCAATTGCCTTCGGGTTTGGGCACTCCTTCAACCTATGCCCTAACTCGTTACACCCGTAGCACACTACCATCGGCTTGGTACAATCTTTAATTTGATGATCTAAAGCTCCACACTTGTAATAACCTGGCATATTACGCCTACATTCTCCAAGATGAAACTTATGGCACTTAGGACATGCCATTTTAGCTTTAGTTCCCCCACCTTTCTTACCATAATCATATTTAGCCTTCTTACTATATCGATCTCCAAACTCTTGCTTCCTCTTTGGTTCATTTGCCTCCTTTTCCTTCATCCTTATTATATACGCCTCTCTAACCCGAGCTCTACTCAAAAGGTCTTCCAAAGTGGTGCATCTGAATTGCGAGATCACATCACGGATATCATCTTCAAGCATCCTTGAAAATCTTTCAACCTTGAGCTTTTCATTTCCATGGTATTCGGGACAGTATAGAACCATGTCATTAAACTTCCTCCACAACTTATTCACCGTCTCGTTAGTTTGAGTAAGAGATTGGAATTTCTCTTGGATTTTTCTCATCGAATAGAGGTACCATGACTTTGTTGCAGAAGAAGTGGTCATTCGTATAGGGAGAGGGTTCTAAGCCAAAGACAAAGTTAGCTAGGCGAGTAAGAAGCATAGCATATGGTAGCACCATCTTATCCGTCTTAGAAACGCTAGCCATCCGCTTGATCATGTGGTATGCGAGGTTGAAAGGAGTTGAGTTGACAAGGCAATAAATCATGTAAACTAGACATGCGTTAGGATGATCCTTGTTTTCAACCAAGCCAAGGACATTCTCCCTAAGAACTTGTTCCCATTTCTTGTAGAGGGGGAACATCTCAAATAGTTCCATTTGGAAGGGGTCGCGGTGGATGACCTTTGAGTTCCTAGTTACTCGAGTTTGGGAGGCTCTTTAAATAAAAACGGCATCTCTCACGGTGGCCAGTTCATGGAGGGGTGTGAAGTAAACCTCGTGATCATCAACCATGTCATGAAGCTTGGCTAATGACCAATCGTTGGAATACATACACACTCCATGGTGAGGAATGCGAAGAATCTGGGCAAACTCAACAAGGGTTAAGGTGTAGTTGTGCTCATTGATGATGAAGGCAATTGAGATAGTTCCGTCATCATTCCTTATGATCAGAATGCTTTTGTAGAACTCAAGAATAAATACGGGGCATATTGTCCGTGGATGTTGAGGAGACACTGAAAATTGATTCTCGAAAAGACCTCGGGAATGTCGGTAGCTTCTTTGGAATGAGGTGCATCCATTCCTTCCTTACTGAAAATTAACGAAGCACACTATCAAGTACAATCATGTACATAGTTGATGCATGAATGACATTTTATGTCCACATACTAATCATCTTAGAGTTTGTCACCCCATGTATAGCCTTAATGATTTCAATTTCACACATGTACCATATTTTTATCACTACGGTGGCTAGGCATAGTCATAAAAATACTTAACATATGTGTCCTCAAAATCACCAAAACAACACACACATAGCAAACACTAACACTAAATGCGTCACTATAAGGCCTAAGTCTAGGAAATCCTGAAGTGAAATCCTAAATCTCTTAGACCAAAGCTCTGATACAAAGTTGTTACACCCCGTGAACAGCTTGACCAAAGATTTTGACTTTTACGCGGAAACAACCCAACTTTAACAGACTTCCTATTACTTCCTTATTTATAAAATTACATTAACATTTAGGCCTTGAAATTATTTTTATTGAAAAGTACGTTGAAAAACATTCAATAATGGTTTTTAATTCATTAAAGTCCGACTCACGGTTGATTTTCTATGAATTTTTGAAGTTTGACAAAAACTGAAAATGCAGCCCAAGGATTCGTATTTTACGGATCCGCCCTGTGGTTTTTGGGCAGAATGCTTTTTAAGCTATTTTTGACTCATGGATCACTTCTGTTAGGATAATTGTAACTCGATAATTTACCAAACTTTCCAAAACTTACTAACACATCATAAATTTTATAGAAACGTAAAATTTGGACATTAACGACACATAAACACAAAATTTACAAAATCAAAGAAACACTCAGTACAACCCATTTGACTCATATACTCATATATCAACAAATTCCCTTTTTCACACCAAAAAAAAAAACCTCACATAGCATAACATAAATTCTCAACGTAGTAAAACGTGTTCCCACACAACATTAACCCATGATATTGCAAAATGGGTGAAAATGGATATTGTCAAACACCCCTTAATGTTGACCATAACCTTAGACCATGTTTAAACTTGACTTTCCAATATCTACACATACTTATACCATGACTTTGACTTGAACAAAGACCATAAAAGACAAAAAATCATGGAAACGGACCAAAACAAGATAGGACTCTCGGGGCTTCCAACTTCACTTGCTTCGGTCCAAAAGATGAGCTTTTACTCACCTTCTTCAACTACACTATACTTCTTCCCAAGACTACAAGCTAAACCTTGTCCTTAACCGTAAGCGAAAACGCTTAGTAAGTACATATGGCATAATAAACATTAACATTTATACGATTAGTGAATATCACCGATCATAACTTTACTAGGAGCATGACAACAACTTACCACTTACCTTTTCCAAGCAAGTAATAAACATAACATTCACATATCTAGCACTGGATCCAAGCTAATAATCAATAAACAAGCTCCATGAAAAATATACCATTACCATCATTAGCATTAACATTCATAAAATATTAAGCAAGCTATACTAATATACTTACCTCAATCCCACTAACTCACTACATGATTTGCTAACATAATCTTCACTTGCTCCTATATTACAATTAACTCTAATTATAGACTAATCAACTAACAAGATCATCACTAACTACCCTTACCCATCATACCCTTTCTTATAACATTAACCATAATCCATAACTTAAGGAGACACTTACTTGTGGTGTAGATTATCAATTACGGCTTCCAAGGAACTTAAAGACACTTAAAGGTAATCAAAATAAGCTTGGATGACAAGAATGTGTTCCTCCTCTTTCCATCCTATGTAAAAACGCCACTCTCACACGCTCTTCTCACTTCTAAAATTTTCTTCCAAGTTCTAGATTTATCTAGGATAGAGATATTTAAATAAATTAGGTGTAGGTTTGATTGTCAGGCAAGGTTAGTCCTCCATGTCTCATTTTCCTTATTTTAATCCCCATAGCTCCTAAATATTATCTTACTTGTACCAAACATGTATAATTACATTCTCTTAATACTTATATGACTTAGTAACACTACATCTATGTGTTTCAGGTGTAATATGTAGCATATGTAATTCCCCTTTCAAAGTAATAGTCATGGTACGTTTGTTATCAAAGAAGATTTTCTCGATATGATCCCAAGCATCCTTAGCAGTTTTGGGATCCGCCACAACGAATCGTTCTTGGATCGGAGAGAGTGAAAAAGATTCATGATTTCACAATAGATTCAGCTTTCAACCAGTCAGCCATTGGAGGAGCAGCAACAGCCCCATTGGTTGATTCACCTTTTTATATGGTTAAGAACCCAAAAGTGGTTTTTATTTTTTAAACTTAACAAAATGGTTTAGAATCAAATGTCTTTCTCCGATAACTTGACAAAAAGTGAAGTGACAAAAAGTTAATCAATATTGACATATAACCTCAACCGGTAACTTGATCCAGTCTATCATTAACGCATAAAAATGTCAAGTTCTCTTTACTTAGGCTAGACACAGTGGCGAACTAGTTCGTCGGTGCCACATCAGCTTTCTCTTTCCGACGACCTGACGACGACCTAGTTGCCACAGTGGTGACCTGATTTTTTTTTTTTTTTTTTTTCTAATTCAAATATTTTTAGAAACAAAATTAAACTTCATTAATAAAAATACTTAACATTACAACAATAATTAAAAACTTAAACTAATAAAACGTAGACGTTACAATACTTATTAAAAACTGAAAACATCACAAAATGTGTAGACGAAGAATTAAAAAATAACTCGTAAGACATAATTATCAAAATGTGTTTGAAAGTGTTTATGAGAAGTTGTTTGAAATTGTGTGTTTAAAAATGTGTTTGAGGTTGGTATTTATAATGTTGTAAAAGTGGTAAAGTTTTGGAAAAATGATAAAGTTTAGGATTGTGTAACTCGGTTGTGTGCTCAACCGAATACCCTCTTCTTCTCTCCTCAACCTTGCTCAACCTTCTTACCCACAGTGAGTCGACCTTGCTCGACCTAGCCCCTCAACCGAAGACAACCCAAACCGTTGTCGCCAGCCTTAATAGAATGTAAATATAGAAAAGTTGGCCATGTGTTAATCTATTTCAATTCCCACGTTTACTCTTTATGGGGGGACGAGGTGGACCCACTTGCCTTAAAAAAGATGAATTACATGTGAATGAAGAAGACACGTACAGTTAAAAAAAAAAATGAAGAAGACACGTGTGGATATGGACTGGTGAACTTAAGGGGTGGCTTTTGTCAACTAATGAAACTGAAAGGATAATTAAGTGGAGTAGTTGAATTATGTCATTTTTGGCTAAACATAATCAAACTTTGCTTGATTTCGTAATTATCATTTCTTCTGCAATATCTTAGAGCATCACACTTTGTCTCCACTTTCTCTTTTGTGCCTATTATCATCATCATCATACTTGAACGCTTATTTCCCCTCCCAATGGGTCAACTGTAATACTAACAAGAATCGTTTTTTTTTTTTTTGTACTCAACTCTTGTTAAAATAAACCGCCACTTCTAGGCTTTTTCTAAGTCAAATGTTTTAAAATGTATCATATTTGTCATTATTTGTTTTTTAGTAGCAAATAAAATTTTTTGCTTTTGCTGGTATTTTTTTTTTAGTATTTTGCGAAATATTTGAAATTTTTTTGATGTTTTTATCCCTCTTAGTTAATAGAAAATTTTTTTCCCGAAAAGAAAAAATGTCATATAGTACCTTAAAAAAGATGAATTTAAAAAAAAATATTCACAAAAGCAAAAAAAATTGTTCGCTACCTACAAAAATAAATTATGACAAATATAAAAACTTTTAAACACATATGTCGTTTTTTTTAACATATGTATGATATGATTGATTATTTTACTAAATGTTACCACTATTCTAAGAACAATATTGTTTTGTCATTTTTTAAAATTTTAAATTTGATGAATAGTGTCACTTTTGTCATATCTGAAATGTTTTAGATATGCATCTTAAAAGCCAAAAATATTAGTAACAAATTGCTTATTTGCCTTGGTGGTCATTATTGGTGTGTTTAGTTGCTAACACGGGCTTACCACTTATGAATAATTTTTTACCAGGATGTACAGTCTTTGGTTTTAATGCTTCTATGCAAAGAAAAAGGAAAGGAAAATCAGAAACTTAATGTGGTGGTAGCCTAGCTATCGTAACGAGAATGATTATTTTTCCTTGTTAGTAAACAACATTGTGACACAAATATTGTACACTAGTTGCACAAACATGTAGTAACTACTAACCGCTTAGTTGTTAATTTTTCTAAATATTATTGTAGCTAGTGGTGGATTAGAAAAGCTACGTTAATAATGATGTTCGGGATATTAATCTATGGTAGTGACCAAACACAAATGATTACAATCATAATTTATTACAAAAAAATTGTTTATGGTGGCTAGGGGTGGTTCATTCGACCCCTCTAAAGTTTAAACTTAAAAATTGCATTATTTAATTTATTTAGAAATCATTAAGCTTGAACAATTTTTTATCAATAATATATGTTACTCGATACTATAAAATCAAATATATATATGGCAACATGCAAAATTCATAACTATGATTAAAATACATGTAACAACGACTAGTCGTTTGTTTCATATAAATTATAACGATTTAGCTTATAAAATCCCACTTGTAGAATAACGTAATAAGAACAAGCAAGCGTGTGATTTGAAACGATATACTCGTTAAAAGTTAAACATAAATTAAGTAAAGACAATTAAAAAAGTGAAAGAATAAAGTTTATCTACTATCGCTATCTTCTTTTATTTAGTTGAAATACTTTTATACTTTTTGGTGCATGTATGTATAGACACATACTCGACATACCTACACGCACACACATGTACATGTGTAAGCATAGCTTAAATATAGTTCATCAAAATTAGTGCCTAACCAAATTAGTGTCGGGACTAAAATTTCAACCTGATTAACAGAATTTATAAATTGACTATGACTATAAGAAAGTCTTTTTCCCACGCTATACACATAAATCTATATAGTTACTTATTTTATGTAAATAATATTTTTCTTTAGACCATCAAGAAAAAAGAAATAAACTATAAAAAAAAAATGGTAATATATAAGCCTAAAAATATATTTAATTTTTTTGACAAGTGTGATATACTTTTTCTTTTTTATCATTTTTCATCAAAATTTTGTTCAAATACACCAATCACATCTTTAAGTTTAATCTAGATAAAGATTTTAGGCATTAAGTCATTTTTCTAAAAAGATTTTTCTAAGTTATGCCTTAGGGGCACAGATTAAAAAGTCATGGACTAAATTATTTATTTATTTATTTTTTTAATTTATTTTTGAACGACAAATTTTATTAAAACTAGCAAGGAGCTAGAAAAATATAACAAAAGAAAAGAATTGCAAAGCAAAATCTAACAAAGGATTTTGCATCCAATTGTTCCAACACTTTGATACTTTCCTGTTTCTATTTGAATACCACAAAAACAAGTAATGAACTACTTTATCGACTAACTCACTACTACGAGGATATCTCTTTCCAAATATGACTTCGTTCGGTAATGGCCAGATCACCCAAATAATCGTGCCAAAGAAGAATCCAGGATCGTTTTGCGAGAGGATTTAATTTACGTCGATTCATCCAACCAATTGAAGAGATCAATGAGATCAATAATATTAGAAGGGTGAATATCAATCCTTTTGCAGGTGAAGGGGTAGAGCGTTCCCCGATCTCTCTTGCCAATAGTTTTACCTTTCTAATGTTCTGCCTTGATGAATTGGAGATGTATCCAAATTAGGATATCACTACTGGCACGGACTGCGCAGGAAGTTGCGATCCTAAAATAAACTAGAAAAATGAACCGCCCATAAGCAAATTAGACTCCTAGTTTAATTAACGTCGAATTATCTGTCAGTCGTGTTGGGTCTGCCCGCCGCGCTATTCACCTAATTAGATGGGCCTAGGCACTGATCGTCCTATATATCTTTTGATTCTCATTCTTAGCCGACTCCCCATTTGTTCTCACTGCTCTTCTATAACCCAGTTTGACTTGATAATATCATGCCTTTCTTTATTTTCAGAGATCAAAAGATGGAAGAAGACAAAATTCCATATTGTCGAGGCTACATTACAATCCCATAATAGATGAAAGTTAGTTTCAGAAAATGAAGAACAAATCGGGCATAACAGAGAGGGAATATTGATTCCTTTCCTACTGAGATTCCATTGATTCGGAAGACGATCACGTAAAGCTCTCCAAGATAGAATGTTAACCTTCTTTGGAATGAATCTACTCCAACGAGTTTCTGGTAAATGATCAGGAAGAAAAGCATCATCGATGTATAACCGGGTCCCTTTGACTGTAAATATTTTCGAGCTGGCAATATCCCAATGCCATGCGTCTGGATAATCTGAAAGGTGAACACTCTCCAATAAATGCAAGAGCTCGTTGAATTGATCGAGAATAATCCCTCTGATAATGTTTCGAGACCAGTTCCATACCCAACTATTATTCCATTTATCGCAAACTACGAAATTTTTGTGTAGATCGGATTGACAAAAACGAGGAAATTTGACTTTTAACGAAAAATTGCCTAACCAAAAGTTATACAAAAAAGCAGTAGACTTGCCATCACTGACTTTCCTTGTAAGCGTATGGTGAGGAATGACTCCATTAGACTGCAACAAATTGATTGAAGAAACAACCATAAACCAAGTGCCTTTACGTATTAAATGGGAGAAGAAACCCGAACCTCCATTGTAAGCACCATGAATAACATTAATGAGCTTTACCCACAAAGCATTCCGATTATGAACATAACGCCACCTCCATTTTTTAAGGAGAGATTGATTAAGAGCCTTCAAGCTACCAATGACGATCCCACCTTTTTGTTTAGAAGCAAGAACAGATTTCCATGCTATCCATTTGCGCTTTACCGTATCGTCCTGAGAACCCCATAAAAAATTGGACCGAAGCGATTCAAGTTGCTTGTATATTTGATTTGGCATTTGAAACATTGACAAGTAATATGTGCCAAGCGAACCGAGAACCGATGTAATAAGAGTGAATCTCCCTCCAATAGATAGCATATTAGACTTCCACTTCGAGAGACCCAAAAAAAAAGTACTCATGGACTCACAAAAGGAACTCAAATCATTCAGGGTACAAATAAAAAAATATATATATTTTTTTTGTTTTTTTTGTAAATCCTTTAATATTTTTTTTGTGAGTCCGTTACTTCTTAACCTTGTGCCCCTAAAACAGAAGTTAGAAAAACTCTTCAAAAAAGATATACCATTAGTACTAATGGACTATAATACAATAGAAACTAATATTATAGATGGGACAAAAGTCAAAACCTACTTGATTAGTATTAGAATTTTTTATCATTTCATACATAGGTATCATATAATAAAGTAGGGGTGAGCACAAAACAGAGAAAACCGAGCCGAACTGAAAAACCAAACCGAATCAGACTGACCATATTCGATTTGGTTTCGATTATATATATTAATAGTTTTCGGTTTTGGTTTGATCCAAAACTGACAAAAATACACCTGAATCATATAAATCAAACTGAACCGACACAAAACCGAACTGAACATATTCTGTTCGGTTTCGATTCTATATATTAGTGGTTTTTGGTTTTGGGTCGGTTTGGTTCGGTTTAGGACCGATGCTCAACCTTACTTTATAGAGTATAATTGTGCTACATAAATTGAGAAAAAATTGTTTTATACTGTTAACATAAATACTAAAGGCGAGCAAAAAGGGATAAAAAGTGAAACAAAAATATGTATAACAACGCCCTTCATAGGTTTGAGTAGCCGGAGTTTTACAGTAAAACAAACTGCTTTGAAAGCCACCTCGTAAAAAGTGGCTAAACACGAAAAGCGTGCATTGAAAATCAACATGTTTTTATTATTTTCTCTCATTTGATACCTTTGATTTTCTTGCACATGAGGCTATAGAGCTCCTGAACATAGTTCAACGAGTTATGCATAGTAATGTTATGACATCTAGATCTACAAACATAGTTTAAAAAAAAAATTGGTTTTGCAATTAAAAAAAGTTTAACGACGCAACTTGTCGCTCGTTTAATTTGCACCTTTATGCAAATAAAAAAAAAAGTAAAAAGAAAAAATCTAATAAGTATATTCTTGTAGAAAATTGGACTTAAAAGTCACACACAGACACAACACAAAAACAAAAATTTCTTTAGAAAGAAAAAGTGTTTTGCTAAACATAACAACACGTTTAAGACTAAAAATACGCATAATTTGTGTTACATAAAAGCGGTTTTAAGAGTTTAAATTCAGGAGTGATCGATTATTATCGAAGGTACAATAAGTTAATACGTGTCTGAATATCTTAGGATGCGTTTGGTATATTTTCATAAATCACAATCGATATGAGTTTGGGTATAAAATGGACCTTCAGGTATGATAGTTTTCAAAGAAGACAAGTGGGTAGAGTAAGCAATATACTTGAGTATCATACAATATTCAGATTCAAAATAGTAATACAAACTTCTTATTTCGGAATGAAACTATTCATTCATTACCAAACGCACCCTTAGGCTGGAAGCAGTGGGGCTTTTAACATCGGTTGGTCAAAAAAAAATCCCACAACGACCGATATTAACATCGGTCGAGTGGACTGTGGAACATGGGTCTTCAAATCGGTCGAGGCCACAAATTTTGAGTATCGGTCATTTTTTCCATCGATAGTATACATACTAAAAATATGTCGCATTTGATATTTAATAAAAAAAAATGGTCATCGACTGTGATAACTTAGTCGTGTCTGATCGCCAGAAAAAGAAAGATTATGTGACAGGGGTGACCTGGGTCGCGAGTGTGACCAGCCTTAGAAATAGCACTTAGGCCAATATTTGTTAGTATTATTTAGCAATTTTAAAAGAAAAACAAAAAAACTTTTTTCCAAAACATTTACAAAAAAAACCCGGAGTTTTATTAAGAGAATTGATACTCACACCACATTTTTTGATTAATGCACCATAATCTGTGCATTACAGTTTGTATCGTACAATACTGTAATGCATAATTTGTGGTGCATACCTCAGGGGGCGTTTGGTTCGCTGTAATTCGTCGTAATTCGTTGTAATTGTAATCTGAATTACATTCCAATCATGTTTGGTTGGCATGGTGAAAGGAATTGTAATTCAGATTACAATTACAGTGACTGTTTGGTTTGCATTGTAATTGTAATTCAGTCATTACAATTACATCAAGTAAGGGAATCTAGATTACAGAGGAAGTTGGATGGAAAGTTTTGAATTACATCGTAATTCAGAATTTGTTTACCTTAATAATAATAATAAAACTAATAAATAATAATAATAATTATAATAAAATAATAATAATAATAATAATATAATAAAATAATAATAATAATAATAATAAAATAATAATAATAATAATAAAATAAAATAATAAAATAATAAAAATAATAATAAATAATCATTCTCCTCTTTTGGAGAACTTGAGAAGGATGCTGTGACTTTACTGAAACGGATCCGGAAGATCTCTGTGACTCAAGACATTAGGGCACATGCTGCTGCTCATATTTTTAGTAGGATTAGTTTTGCAATAGCTAGAGGAGTGGAGGCTCAAATTGTATCTCGGCTCCCTACTAATTTCTTGTAATCCCTATGATTTTCTAATGAAGTGTTTTTTATAAAAAAAATATAATAAAAAATAAATAAATAAATAAATAAAATAATAAATAATAATAATAATAATAAAATTATAAAAATATAATATTAATAATAATAATAAAATAATAATAATATAATAATATAATAATAACAATAATAAAAAAAATAATAATAAATAAAATAATAATAATATTAATATAATAGATAGTAATAATAATAATTATAAATGATAATTAATAATTAATAATAATAATATTAAAAATAAATAATAAAATAATAATAATAATAATAATGTATTATTATTATTTATTATTATTATTATTATTTAATAATAATAATAATAATAACAATAATATTTAATATAATAATAATAATAATAAATAATAAATAAATTATAAATAAAAATAATAATAATAACAGTAATGTATTATTATTATTTATTATTATTATATTATTATTTATTTTTAATATTATTATTATTAATTATTATTATTTATTTTTTTAATTATTATTACTATTTATTATATTATTATTAATTATTATTATTAATTTATTATTATGAAAATAATTATTATTATATTATTATAATTTTATTATTCTTATTAATATTATATTTTTATTATTTTATTGTTATTTTTATTATTATTATTTTATTTTTATATTTTTATTATTAATATTTTTTTTAATGTTATTATTATTATTATTTATTATTATTATTAATATTATTTGATTACTATTGTTTTATTGTTTTATTGTTTTATTATTATTTTATTATTATTATTATTATTAATTTATTATTATTATTCTTATTATAATAATTGTTGTTATTATATTAACTTTTTAAGTTTTATAAAAAAAATTGAATTACATTACGTTGCGAGTCAACCAAACACATTGACAGATTTCATCAATTACAATTACAACACATTACAATTCAACACATTCCAATTCTTTAAACAAGTGTAATACCCGTGCGTTGCCCGGGTACACAAGTTTTGAAACACGAATCACACAGTAAAGATTTTTAAAAGTGAGAAAGGATTGTTGGTAGTAAAACCTAGAACAACAAACAAATGAATGTCTTGACCTGAAATCATTGAGCCTATTTTATAAGTCCACAACCTAAGCTACCCTCTTATCCGCTTATTTACACCTCAAAAAAAGTTAATACATAACTACCATGATTTGCACTTAATTAACCTCCTATGTCACAAGTTTCACCACCAAAGATCGGCCATTCTATCACTCCTTGCACATCAACACCTTGGTATACTTGACAATAATGAGATTATATGCTTTAACCATGTTCGTTTCTTGTAAGAAAATATATGTTTCTATCATGATTGATAGAGGCTACATATATGTATGTTTCATTGGGAATGTGTCATCCTTACCTTATAAATTCCATAGAGGCTACATATATGTATGTTTCATTGTGAATGTGTCATCCTTACCTTATAAATTCCTTGTCGTTTCCACTATATACCATATGCGACCCCAATGGGTCATAATTAGGAGGTTGGCTTTATAATTAAAAAAATTCTTCTTTGACAGTGATTACATATACGCATATCTAATCATATTGATAAGAAAATTTTGTGACATTTAAATGTTTATGTTGTATTTATACAAAAATGTTTATTAGAGATAAATGAAAGAGTAGGCAATCAATCATATATAACAATAGCTAGACAACTTACTACTCCACTCTATCAGACGTCTTACACTAATGCATCGTAAAACATAAAGAAGCTACCAATCTAAAAAGATCATGAACCATCTATGTCTCAACCGTGAATACATAATCAATTCATGAACTATATGAGTGAAATCACCGAACGCATTTTTTTATCCCTGAAATCACCCAAGCTTAACTTCCTAATCCAGATTCTCACAATCAATATACTGTTTTTATTTACGATGAAATTGAGGCCAAAAGTGTCATTGGTATAAGAATTCATTACCCATAGCCATCTTCATGTAAAGAAAAACCAAAAGTAAATGCAAGTGCAACAACAAAAGACATAATATCAAATTTCACTAATAAAAAATCATATCAAATGTGCTTATAGTGAATTTACCATTTCGTGGAAGAGTTTGTTATTTTAGCAATGAACGTCAGGTATTCCTTTATATAATGATTTATTGGCGGTAAAATAACACATTAAAATTAAACATGTGCTTATCCACAATGATTGCAATTGTGAACCTTATTGATGCGCTCCAGAACAGTCAAGCTTTATCACACAAGCCTGCCACTTGTGAATGGCAGACCGTAACAAGCTTAAAACGGCTCAGGAACGAACTCAATGAAGATCTGGGGAGTATAGTGTTTCCCCGGGTCGTTATGTCCCAGCGAGCTATGCAATGGATTATCAAATGTATAGTGATCGCGAGATTTGAACGGAAAAAGGAGATTTGTGAATTATTATAACTACAGAAGAAGGACATAAACTACAAGGGCTGAAATGCAAATTAAAGGAGATTAAAAAGATAAAATCTATTAAATAAACGCTATCACTATTTGCAAAATGATGAACGTTTAAAACTTAAAACTAAAAACTTACGTTTAAATAAAATTACGTAAACGTACAAAATAAAAAGTGAAACTTATACAATATTAACCCTAAAAATATGAAAATGATATTTTTACAAACCTAATGATAAAAGAAACTTTTTAGAAAAAGAAAATTATTTTTATAACTAATTAATTAATTATTATTAATTAAAAACTATTTTTAACTATTTAAAAATAACCTAAAATGCAAGATATTAGGAAATAAGGCTAGAAAAATAAAATTATGAAATGGAAAAGTCTAAAATATCAAAATAGAATTTTCAAAACTATTTTTGTATTTTTCTGATTACTTTTCTATTTTCTAGGAATTTTAAACTATTAAAAACTAATTAAATTATCTAAAAATACAATTTTAACTAAGAAAAATATGGAAAAATACTTTTTTGACTTTTTATATTTATCTAAACTTAAGAAAGTTGAAAAATTATTTTTTTGAACCTTTTCTTAATTTTTTGTATTAAATCCTAATTAAAAATGCTTAAAAACTATTTTAAATTAAGAAAAATAGCAAATCAACTTAGAAAAATCTGAAAATTTCAGGAAAACTCTAAAATTATATTGGGAATCTGAGAAAAATGGAAAAACAGGCACTTATGTGTGGAATTATGGAACTGAAGACCAAGGGCTTATTGAAATAAGCACTTTGATAAGCAAATGAAATCCAAAGGCTACCAAACTGATAAAGAAGCTATAATAAGCTAAATGTACCCTAATGCAACTAAAAACAACAAGTTCTAACCACTGGATTACAAGTCTAACAGATTTGATATAATTGAACTTATAAGCCAAAACAGATTCTGAGCTAGCTACTTTAAGCACAAAAATAAGCAACACAATAAGCTATAAGTGAAAACTACCAATTGTAAACTAAAGTAGACCTGGGTGAGAGTGCCTAAACCAAAATTCAGATCATGAGAAGCTCTTATGAGCCCTGTGCATAAGCTGCACAATCTGAGAAAAAGCTCAGTGTACTGAGCTCAGTGGAGCAGGGGACTTAGGTCCAAGTTCACAAGCTTGTTTGAAGCTTATAGAAAAATGACAAAAATCCACAAAAATGCAGATAAGTAAGGATACCAGTTGAACTTTTAAGAATGCCAAGTCTCACTTGTTAAGACCCAAAGATGAGATCATAAAAAATCCTTCCAACTGAGCCCAAAACAGGTTTTGCTATTTTTTGACTTTTGAAGAAATTGAGAAACTTTGACTTAGATGAACTTTGATTCCATTTTTTTCACTGAGATTGATGTTAAATGATGAAATAAGATTGAATCAAGCTAGGTTTAAGACTTCTAAACACAAATAAAGATTTTACAAACCCCAATCCACATCAGTTAAGAGTTTAAGCAGATTTCATACCAAATTGACTTTTAGTGTTTTGCAGGCAAAAACTTAGACAGATATGAGCTAATTGGAGTCACACAAACATAAACCAACAATAATCATACAATGAACAAGCTTTTTAAACAGGTTATGCTACAAACCAAACACCCCTTTTAACTTCTAATTTGTAATTAAAACTAATCTAATCTCTAATCCAGCTAATTTTATCGATCAAACTAAGTTATGCTAACTTAATGAACACATATTGAACAAGTTTTAACATATTATAACCACAAACACAGTGTATGCAAGAACTTGAGAATCACTTACAATGGGTCCAAAGCCATTATGGCCTGTCACATTGAAACCAAGAACCACTAACCTAATCCAACCCCTAACCTAACTTTGATTCAACCCAAATTCATGCCTGCAGCACCCATTGCCACTTCTGCTTCATTTTCACCCATGTTTGACTTTTATTGACCAAACTCCAAAGTTGTTTAAAACTGCAATGTAAGCTTAGAGAAAGCTTTATCAAACTTGATTGAGCATGTATGAGCTTAAACACAAGTGAATAAGAGTGTTGACATAGGATTTTGGGAATGGAAATTTCAACAGTGGATATATAATATGGAAACTGAATACGAACTAAAATTGATGCTTAAGTAAAGTTGAGATACACTGAAATGGTTAACTTGAGTACAATGAAACTTGAAAATACAAGTACAAAGCTAATCTAGACTAAGAAGCTGAATTTCGACATACATATTTTTAAAACTAACTAACTACTCTCCCATTTGCTTCCTCTTGGCCTCTTTTATGCACCAATCAGCTTCTCTCTCATCTCTGAAGATTTCCCAGCACTAATTTTAGCCATTGGATGCTTTAAAATCAATCTTGGCCGTTGAGTGGATTTTGGCGCCAAAATTGGTACAAGAAAGTTGGGACAGGGACAAGGTGCATTTAATGTGATGGGAAGTTAGGTGAGGTGGGGGGAGACAAAGGGTGGTGTAGGGTGGCAAAGAGGTGGCTGGAGGGGGGTTGCAGACAATCCTGTCGGGGAAGACAGGATCATAGGGGGGCGGGTTTGTTTATTTTAAAACGTGGGTTTGGGTTGTCGGGTTGGGTATTTGGACCGGGTTGGTGGTTTGGGCCAAGGGGGTTTGTTTTGGGCTTGGGTAATTAAATAGGGTCCGGTTTGGTTTATAGACATAATAACATAGGGACCAAAAATGTAAAGCTCTAATTCCCAGGGACCAAACATGTAAATTATGAAGATTGAGTCAAAGGGTTGGTCTTGCCAAACTTTAATAGACCAAGGGCTAATTTGACATTTTTGAAATTCCAAGGATTAATTTTGACCATTTCTAAAATCCAGGGACCAAAACTGTAATTTCTCAAGACTTTTAGATTTTTCACCAAAGGACTAAATATGATAATTTATGTTTCCAAAAGGACCTTTGGTGACTTTTCTTTTAAAATAAATGCCTAGGGACTGATTTTGCCATTTTCTGAAAGCCGGGGGACTGAAACTGCCAATTATGCAAACTTTGCTCATTTTTCATCTGATTTTGAACATTTTGCATCTGAAACATATAAAATGCATTTTTAAGATATTTTCAGTATTTTGATGCATTTCTGAGCATTTTAACCGTTTTGCAGTTCCGATTTGACTAAAAATGATGAGTATTTACACACTCATCAATCCCCCACACTAAACTATTGCTAGTCCCTAGCAATCTTTTGAGAAAAACTAATGGATTTGAATCTCTTTACCAAAAGCCATTACTTCTCGAGTAGCCAAATGTTTCAGTTCAAGTAAGAACCATGGTACACCGATAACCATGTGATTTTGAGCAAACCACCAGCTTCCAACGGATTTGATTTGTCTTTACCTGAAGCCGTACCCTTCGGACTAGCCAACTCTTAGATAAATTATGAGAATTATCTTTGGTGAGTCGATTACCAATTATGGTTTTTCCACTGCCTTTACCACAAGCCATAATCTTGCGGGCTAGCCAACTCTTCACTTTTAAGGATATGGTGAGTTGAATACCATACAATTTTGGGCAAATTGCAAGCCGTCAACGGATTTGAGATATCTTTACCAAGAGCCGTTTGCTCCTGGATTAGCCAATCCTTTTGTCTTTCAGACATGGCGGACTGATAACCAATTGAGTAAGTGTAGAACACTTACTCCAAAAAACAATTTTGGCCAAAAACGGGGGAATTAGGCGGATAATTACATGATAAAATTCGTGAGAATCCCCCCCACACTTAGAAATGAATATTGCCCTCAATATTCAAAGTACCGGCGGTTATGCCGAAACAAAGAACGTAAAAAGGAAATACTACGGCCATTATTTAGCAAGATTTTTTTTTTGAAAACATGTGGGGCAACCCCCCCACACTAGGGTGGTAGAAAATAGAAAGAAGTCAGAAATATGGGTGAAAACCCATATAGTGTGCTACTGTTTTTGATTACCGAGTCGCTAGCTTGACTCGACCCCGAATTAATTTGTTCATGGGGAAGCAAAGTGGAAGAAACAATCCCCATCGGACTTTCATTCAAGATGTTTGGACAAACATTTGAAGCACGCGAAAGTTCCACACCGACGAGATATACAGAGAAAGACCCGGCTCACAGATGATAAATGAAAATGCCGGGGTCAAAGATAGTGTCCTCACTCCCGAAGGAGTGAAGAAGAGAGGAAGTCACATCATAAGTGAGGAATGGAAGGAAGATGTTTATAACAATTAGGATCCATTCGTCATCCTCAAATGTAGACATATCGGGAGGAAGGATGAGGGTAGTATCATCAATAAGCAAACTCTTATGATAGAGTACACCTTCCTCCGAGCCAATATCATCCTCAAGATCAAAATAGAAATGATCATATTCCGGAGGAGATATGTCACGAGAGAGTTCACCGGAGAACTCTTCATGAAGAGAATCATTGGAAAAAGCCTCAAGTTCAGGAGATGTTTCGGGCTCGTCCAATGTAGAGTCACTATCCACAACGGGGATAGGAGATGAAGCTGACTTAGCACAGAATGATTCGATCTTAGAAACGAGGAGATTTATATTGAACAATTTTTCACGAAGTATCTCGTCCTCAATTTCCGATCATCGAATCTCTCACTTCTTCTAAGCTAACTAGCTCAGAAGGTAGCTCCTCGACATAATCGATGTCTCCATAGGATAAAGAATCGTCAAACGAAGTACAATCGTTGTCAGAATCGGAGAACATATCAACATGATCATTTGGAATGTCAAGAGGAGGGTAAGAATCATCATCATGAGGCTTATCACACATATTACCGGAGATAACCTCGGACTCACTTGGGATTGGGACAAGGCTCTCAACACTAGACGATTCCATTTCTGGAATAGTGCTACGAGGCTCGTCCCCCATTATGAGAGAGTCAATGGGAGCTTCGGGTGTGATTTCAGTTGTTTGAGATGCAATCTCAACTGCTGGGATATCAACTGACTGAGGAGGTTGAGAAATATTATTTCTAAAAGGATAAAAACCCTCCTCGTCATCATCATATAGAGCTGCCTTAAAAAATTGGGAACGCCTTGCATGCTCTAGGGCTAATAATTCTTCCCTTGATTGGCGGGCCTCTCGCTCTTCGGCTAGCAATTCTCCAATGGTTTTCTCACCACTCACTTGATTCTTAAGGTTTTGAATTATATCATCAAGTTTTTTCATTGTGGTTTCCAAATCTTGGGAATTTTCTTTAGGCAACGGTTCAGGTGGAGTTTGAACCGTATGGTGTTGTGGAGGTTGGAAATTGTCAAAACCGGAAGTATAGTAATTTTGATTCCATGGTGACATTGAAAATTATCGTGAGGACCTCCACAATTCTCACAACAGTAAAACCGATGTGGCCGTGAGTCGTATGTGCTGGAGTCATAATTGTTATCGGAACCCGCCCATAGACAAGCGTGTTTCCCGATTGACAATCGAATCAGTAGTGTGAACCACCACAGTACTCACAACAATAAAACTGTTGAGTCCGGACGGTGAATCATATGGATTTTGGTCATAACCAAAGTTCTGAGCATCACCGGAAAACTGCTCATAGACAAACGTGTTTCCGGATTGACACTCAAATCCTTGGTGAGGACCTCCACAATTTTCACAACAAGTAATGTTGATTATATGAAGATAAGTCGGGCTGTGGTGGGTAATTGGAAAAGTTTGAGGGGTCGTTAAATGAGTTCCGATTAGGATCATAATCAAATGAATTCCTCGAACCACAAAACAAACAACTCCCGTTATGAATATCATTACCACATTGCACACAAGTACACCAACGCAGTGGTGAACCAAAAGAGGCTCACCACAACCGACACAAGGAATAAACGATTGCATTTGAGAGTTATGAAGAGGAATCAGTTTATTCAAAGAATCAACAAAACCAACATGGTGATCCGAATGACTATCAAGTCTCAAGAACATTCGAAAAATCGGAGGTGGGACAAGTGGTGTGCTCTGAGAGCTAGCAATTTCCACCACTTCCGTTATGGTCTCCGGTTTTGGTTCTTGAGAAACGTGAAGATTAGGCAAGTCATTCTTGCTAGTCACCGGTGTTTGAACGGGTTCATCGTAATCAATTCTAATTCTCGACCTTTTTTCATCGGCTTGAATTTGTTCGATTAGATTACGGGCTCTATTTTCAAAGAAAGTGTCCTCGTAATCCTCGGTGGGTGCTTGGGGTAGCTCCGACGTTTGAACTGGTTTGTGAAGATTAGAATGTATTTCAGGTTGTGGCGGGTGGTCGAAATAACTTTGAAAAGAATTTTTGATGGATAATTCGCACGAATTGCAAAATTCGCTTGAACTAGGCCCTCCACACCGCTCACACACATTTGTGACGATGATGTTGACGGTTGTCGACATAAGAATTAAACATATAGAGGATTAAAGAGATAGAATCAAACGGTTTTGAGGTTAAAGAAGAGTAGAATCAAACGGTACGAGGGGGTAAGAGAAATAGAATCATACGGATAAGAGGAATGAGAAGAGTATTTTTGTATTTTTGGGTAAGAAAATATAAACATATACAGATGGATGGTATGAACAAAGAGTGAATATCCAAATCACTAATCTGCTCAACGTGAGATAATCAAAGACAGCGCGGCGCCAAAATTTGATGCGCTCCAGAACAGTCAAGCTTTATCACACAAGCCTGCCACTTGTGAATGGCAGATCGTAACAAGCTTAAAACGGCTCAGGAACGAACTCAATGAAGATCTGGGGAGTATAGTGTTTCCCCGGGTCGTTATGTCCCAGCGAGCTATGCAATGGATTATCAAACGTATAGTGATCGCGAGATTTGAACGGAAAAAGGAGATTTGTGAATTATTATAACTACAGAAGAAGGACATAAACTACAAGGGCTGAAATGCAAATTAAAGGAGATTAAAAAGATAAAATCTATTAAATAAACGCTATCACTATTTTCAAAATGATGAACGTTTAAAACTTAAAACTAAAAACTTACGTTTAAATAAAATTACGTAAACGTACAAAATAAAAAGTGAAACTTATACAATATTAACCCTAAAAATATGAAAATGATATTTTTACAAACCTAATGATAAAAGAAACTTTTTAGAAAAAGAAAATTATTTTTATAACTAATTAATTAATTATTATTAATTAAAAACTATTTTTAACTATTTAAAAATAACCTAAAATGCAAGATATTAGGAAATAAGGCTAGAAAAATAAAATTATGAAATAGAAAAGTCTAAAATATCAAAATAGAATTTTCAAAACTATTTTTGTATTTTTCTGATTACTTTTCTATTTTCTAGGAATTTTAAACTATTAAAAACTAATTAAATTATCTAAAAATACAATTTTAACTAGGAAAAATATGGAAAAATACTTTTTTGACTTTTTATATTTATCTAAACTTAAGAAAGTTGAAAAATTATTTTTTTGAACCTTTTCTTAATTTTTTGTATTAAATCCTAATTAAAAATGCTTAAAAACTATTTTAAATTGAGAAAAATAGCAAATCAACTTAGAAAAATCTGAAAATTTCAGGAAAAGTCTAAAATTATATTGGGAATCTGAGAAAAATGGAAAAACAGGCACTTATGTGTGGAATTATGGAACTGAAGACCAAGGGCTTATTGAAATAAGCACTTTGATAAGCAAATGGACTCCAAAGGCTGCCAAACTGATAATGAAGCTTAAATAAGCTAAATGTACCCCAATGCAACTAAAAACAACAAGTTCTAACCCCTGGATTACAAGTCTAACAGATTTGATATAATTGAACTTATAAGCCAAACAGATTTCGAGCTAGCTACTTTAAGCACAAAAATAAGCAACACAATAAGCTATAAGTGAAAACTACCAATTGTAAACTAAAGTAGACCTGGGTGAAAGTGCCTAAACCAAAATTCAGATCATGAGAAGCTCTTATGAGCCCTGTGCATAAGCTGCACAATCTGAGAAAAAGCTCAGTGTAACTGAGCTCAGTGGAGCAGGGGACTTAGGTCCAAGTTCACAAGCTTGTTTGAAGCTTATAGAAAAATGACAAAAATCCACAAAAATGCAGATAAGTAAGGATACCAGTTGAACTTTTAAGAATGCCAAGTCTCACTTGTTAAGACCCAAAGATGAGATCATAAAAAAATCCTTCCAACCGAGCCCAAAACAGTTTTGCTATTTTTGACTTTTGAAGAAATTGAGAAACTTTGACTTAGATGAACTTTGATTCCATTTTTTTCACTGAGATTGATGTTAAATGATGAAATAAGATTGAATCAAGCTAGGTTTAAGACTTCTAAACACAAATAAAGATTTTACAAACCCCAATCCACATCAGTTAAGAGTTTAAGCAGATTTCATACCAAATTGACTTTTAGTGTTTTGCAGGCAAAAACTTAGACAGATATGAGCTAATTGGAGTCACACAAACATAAACCAACAATAATCATACAATGAACAAGCTTTTTAAACAGGTTATGCTACAAACCAAACACCCCTTTTAACTTCTAATTTGTAATTAAAACTAATCTAATCTCTAATCCAGCTAATTTTACTGATCAAACTAAGTTATGCTAACTTAATGAACACAGATTGAACAAGTTTTAACACATTATAACCACAAACACAGTGTATGCAAGAACTTGAGAATCACTTACAATGGGTCCAAAGCCATTATGGCCTGTCACATTGAAACCAAGAACCACTAACCTAATCCAACCCCTAACCTAACTTTGATTCAACCCAAATTCATGCCTGCAGCACCCATTGCCACTTCTGCTTCATTTTCACCCATGTTTGACTTTTATTGACCAAACTCCAAAGTTGTTTAAAACTGCAATGTAAGCTTAGAGAAAGCTTTATCAAACTTGATTGAGCATGTATGAGCTTAAACACAAGTGAATAAGAGTGTTGACATAGGATTTTGGGAATGGAAATTTCAACAGTGGATATATAATATGGAAACTGAATACGAACTAAAATTGATGCTTAAGTAAAGTTGAGATACACTGAAATGGTTAACTTGAGTACAATGGAACTTGAAAATACAAGTACAAAGCTAATCTAGACTAAGAAGCTGAATTTCGACATACATATTTTTAAAACTAACTAACTACTCTCCCATTTGCTTCCTCTTGGCCTCTTTTATGCACCAATCAGCTTCTCTCTCATCTTTGAAGATTTCCCAAAGACTAATTTTAGCCATTGGATGCTTTAAAATCAATCTTGGCCGTTGAGTGGATTTTGGCGCCAAAATTGGTACAAGACAGTTGGGACAGGGACAAGGTGCATTTAATGTGATGGGAAGTTAGGTGAGGTGGGGGGAGACAAAGGGTGGTGTAGGGTGGCAAAGAGGTGGCTGGAGGGGGGTTGCAGACAATCCTGTCGGGGAAGACAGGATCATAGGGGGGCGGGTTTGTTTATTTTAAAACGTGGGTTTGGGTTGTCGGGTTGGGTATTTGGACCGGGTTGGTGGTTTGGGCCAAGGGGGTTTGTTTTGGGCTTGGGTAATTAAATAGGGTCCGGTTTGGTTTATAGACATAATAACATAGGGACCAAAAATGTAAAGCTCTAATTCCCAGGGACCAAACATGTAAATTATGAAGATTGAGTCAAAGGGTTGGTCTTGCCAAACTTTAATAGACCAAGGGCTAATTTGACATTTTTGAAATTCCAAGGATTAATTTTGACCATTTCTAAAATCCAGGGACCAAAACTGTAATTTCTCAAGACTTTTAGATTTTTCACCAAAGGACTAAATATGATAATTTATGTTTCCAAAAGGACCTTTGGTGACTTTTCTTTTAAAATAAATGCCTAGGGACTGATTTTGCCATTTTCTGAAAGCCGGGGGACTGAAACTGCCAATTATGCAAACTTTGCTCGTTTTTCATCCGATTTTGAACATTTTGCATCTGAAACATATAAAATGCATTTTTAAGATATTTTCAGTATTTTGATGCATTTCTGAGCATTTTTAACCGTTTTGCAGTTCTGATTTGACTAAAAATGATGAGTATTTACACACTCATCACTTATCTATTAAATAAAATCTAAATGTTTGTTACAATTGACTTAATCAACCTACTACTAATTTACTCTTCTGTTAGCTAATGAATCGCTTCTAACTTTTGAAAGTAGATTTGTGCTCATCCACATCGAAATAAATAAAAAACATGCAAACTTCCGTAATTATATATATATGGTTGACCAATTTGATGAACTATGACTTGTATTTTAAATGGCTATGATTTACTTTGAAGTTGATCCGATTGATAAAAGGACATGCTATGTCATAATTGTTTTTCACTGCTTCGGCAGCAATATATAGTATAACTAGCTTAGAGACCCGTTGACAACGGGTTGGTTTTTAAAGAAATAGATAAATGAGATGATAATAAAAGTAATAACGTAAATTTGTTAAATTTAAAATATGTTTGAGTGACAATCGATTTACAACCATCGCGTTGCCAAAATAAGAATAGATTGACTCGAACATAAAATGATGTGTGATTTCAATGAAAATTTAAGTTGCTAACAAACCTTGTAACATTAAAAATAATGAACCATAGTATAATATAACGTGATTACACCAATGATACATACATGATATAACATGAACCTTGTTCAAAGACCTTCAAGTACTTCGTTATACACGACATTTGTTGTGGTTTTGGAGAGATTACCATCCTCATCACAAACGACAACCTTCAAACCCCGCTTGCTCTTTACTCTTGATACGGCAACGTACAGTTGTCCATGTGTGAACACAGGACGGGGCAAGTACAAACCAACTTTAGAAAGCGATTTCCCTTGGCTTTTGTTGATTGTCATGGCAAAAGATACTGATATCGGATATTGTTTCCTGACAATCTTAAGAGGCAAACGCTTATCTTACGGAGTAATCATCAACCTGGGAATAATCACCTTTTTTCCGAAGTTGGTTCCGTTAATGATCTGCGCCTGAATAGAGGTTCTTGTTAATTTAAGTATTTGAAGTCTTGTACCATTACATAAACCATTTGATTGGTCTATGTTTCTTAACAACATAATCGGCACTCCGAATTTTAAAGCAAGCCGGTGGTTTGGAACACCTGAGAACTTCAATCCATTAATGAATTCAGGCGAGAAAATAGATTGATCTATGACAACACCGCGTTCACTTTTATCTACGTTGTCACAACTTAAGAAGACCATTTCTTCTCCTGGAAATTTGGCCAGCAAATGTTCATTTATAGTGTCGACTAACTCATTTGTGGGTGCCAAAATCGCCTTTTCTTGGAAGTAGGCCGGATCATGTATGTTATCCAACATGTTTGGATAAGTAAAGTCAATAATAGATGCTATGGGGTTTTTAAAGAAATATTAAAATGAGATAATAAGTAAACAACGAAAGTAAACATGTTCCATTAATATATGAAAGAAACTATGAGATGATAGATGAATTATTGTACAATCAATTGAATTTGTTACAATAAACTAATAAACGTCCAAGCGTTGGGGTCTCTAAAATTGATTGTCTGGAACATAAAATGATGTGTGTGAGCGCTTATTTATTTAATACCAAATGTCCATGTCGTGCACACCTAATAGTCCATATATGATGTAAGTAAAAGCATGTTGTGACTGATAATATTTTATAATTGAGAATATGAGAAAGAAAAAGTGACGTGCTAATTACGCTTCTATATTAGCTTTAAAGATGAGACACTGCAAGTAAACATACTGAAACATTTGGTTTCAATTTTCTCTTATCTGGTGCTTGTTCATGGCTTATTTAATTATATTTAATAGGTAATCCCAAAAAAATCTAAAAGTAGTTATTTCAGTACATAATCCCAAACAGGCCCATGTAATCAGTTTCTAAAAGAAACCCCAAACAACCCTTCAAAGTAGTTATTCTAAAAGCAATCCCAAACAGTCCCTGAAAGTAGTTTTTCTATCGAGAAATCTGAAACATCCCCTTATAAGCAATCTTCGTAGGTTTGACGACAGTGGGAGAGCTTTCTCTTTTGATGACTGGAAAAAAATGCATCCCTTTAAGTAACAAACATGACAACTTCATTAGCTTGTAAAAAATTGACAACTTCATTAGCTTGTAAAAAATGGACAACTTCCTAACTCACTTTACCGGGTCGACATGTTTCCCTTTTTGTAAAAGTGGTACTATGTCCCGTATACTATGTAATATGGTACTATGACCCGTTTCCTTTTTTTTTCAACTTGTGTCAAACTAAATTAGAAACTTTAAATCACACATTCAGGATGGATATCTATAGTTAAATCAAAGTGGGTTAAAAAATATATTAACATACGAATAAAAACACAGATAGGGCAAATTAATTTTGCTTAATTAGGCATCAATGTAATTGTATCTTTCTCTTCACTGCATTCTGCCTAAAGTTTCAACACATATAGGTCAAAATGTCAAATTAATTTAAGCTTCGCGGAAATTAAAATTGGGTCAAAATAATCCACCCAGTTACTTATACATGGGTACACTCGGGCATGTTATATCTCTAACGGGTCAAATAAGTATTAGACAAAAGGGTCGACGGATCAATCAATCTAAATGGGTTGAAAAAAAGAAAGTTACTAAAGATATAAAAGTTATTATTGATATACCTGTTTATAAGACATCAAAGTATTAAATACATGTTTACCAAATTATTGTGCACCCATATACTGGTACACTATTATCAAACATTGTTCTTGGTTGCTCTATTATTCTAAAAATATGAATAAAAAAAGTAATGGGCCCTTATGAGTTCTTAGCCTCATATAGCACCTGAATGAGCTGATAGAAGACCCGTGTGACTCAATATTTTTCAAATTTATAGCTTTATTATCCTTGATTCCTCTTTGAGCATTCCTGTTTGTAATAAGACAATGAAGAACATGTTAACTTAAAACCATAAATTGAACCTACTTACTCTTGATCTATCTTTTAGACTAAAGATCAAATATTCTTCAATGCACAATCTATTAAAAAAATTATTGTTCATGCAGAAGGTTTGATAAAAGTGGAGTATCAACAAAAAAAGGATAAACTATAATCATTAATAATGCATTTAAAATAAAGAATCATACACATTCTATTTACTCCGTACCTCCAGGTTTGCATCAACACCTTAGTATCATCAGCCAATATGACATCATAAAGAGAAAAAAAAAGTCTCCCATATATATGGTTCATCATGTTTTATGTCCCTCATGTTGATCCATATTTAAAGAAATAGTCACGACTCAACACTAAAACAAGTAGGGTTGGATCAGTTGGAAAACCCCTTGCCTCTCAACTGAGAGGTCAGGGGTTCGATCCTCACTCCCTACAAAAAGGCCGGAGGTCCTTTCTACTTTTGGTAGAACTGAAGCGTTCTCTACCTTAGGTAGGGGTAAGGCTGTCTACATCTTAACCTCCCCCAAACACCGGAAACGGTATTGGGTACCCATAACCCGTGGAAGACGGCATTGGGAGTTACTTTTTTCTTAGTCACGACTCAACACTCTTGGTGCAACCTTATGATATCCTTCTGCTATCACATCCTTTTATGGACGTTTCCATTTTTGTGAAAAATGCGTTTTATAGTATTATTTATGTCTTAATTCTTAAACTTGCTCCCTTCCAAATCTGTATGTAAACTTTGCTTATTCTCCAACTTCATGTTATTGCTCATAAAATTTCCAGATTATGAATATCTTGTTTACTCTTATATATAGAGTGGTATACTATTGAAATGCACACTAATTGATTATGAGAGTTTTTTACTTCAGTATTAATAGATATCATATTTTTTACGCAGGTATAAGAAGCTCTTATCCAGCGTGGACTTGACAAAAATGTTTTATCTACTGGCAATGAAGGGATGCCATATGATGACATATTCGTGTGGAATGATTTTCTAACACAACCAATTCGATCAAGATGCCGCAACAAACCGATAGCCCGAATCAAACCGTAAGTACAATACAAATGGGTCGAAAAAAAATGCTCATAGACTTCTGGTATTGATCATAATAATAGGAAAAGGAACTAACGAAACCTTAAAGACTTGCAAACATACCTTGTTGATATTTTACATTGACAAAGCCACCCCTCCAACACCAACGATGTTGTAAACCTCCAAATCGATGGTTTCACCTGCTCCTTCGGGAACTGAAAGATACATGGTCGTTATATAATAAGTGTACAAAATGATCAGTACTAAAATAAGCATCAAATAAGTTCATAATCATACCAAATACCATCTTCAGTTTTCCAGTTCCTCTTTAATCATGGCATCCGTTATTTTGAACTGATCACCAAAAGCATGTCTTCCAATGCATATTGGCTTTTCTCCAACCTACATGAAAAGGCAATATTTAAAGTATAGCTTTTCTCGCTTTAATTCGGCAATTACCTGGTACCACTAATTCATGAATATGCATATGTCAAAAAGAGCACCTTTTCCATAAATTCAGCTTTGGCCGTTTGTTATGGAAGATCGATGTCAATACTTCATTCCAAACTCGGCACATGCTTTTTCTTTCATATTAACATAACTTTCAGAATCTCTTCTGCGTCCAACAATCACCACAACAATTCTTGGTGCCTAAAACATAAAAAGCGAAACTACAGAGTTACAGACTATGTACGACAGTTGTATTTTATATATTACTGAACATATAAATAAAATCTCTTTGGAATGCTAATCACTAATTGTGCGTAAACCGACACAACCGGTTCAACTTGTACTATGAAATTACCCGTTCTGACCCATTCCCCAACCCACACATATTACAAAGTGCCAATATAACATATTTTGCTGCAAGAACACCTTACCAGTCTATGTCGGTTATGGATGCATAATGAAATCCAGCTGAAACTGCAATTTAATCAAAGTTAGACATGAAATGGAGTAAAAGTACCTTTTTGGTACCAAATTGAATTAGTGCAATGTCTGTTGTGCATCGCCGGACCAGACATCCGCGGATAACTGAAAAGTAGTTTAATGTACAGTTTCTTCATGGTTCCATTTACAAAATTTGATATGACTTGACTTAGACCACATAGTAAGGCAAATGGGCCAAATCAAAGAAATTATGTATCCTGAGAAATAAGAGGTTGGTATTTTAGTTATGTTTATGCTCTTAGTTTTAGTAAAAGTTCTTGATTTTTCATGGTTTTTAAGGTCAGTTACAACCCAAACTTGTTTGACCCTGTTACCCATCACGCTAAACCAAACCATCTTACGACCTCAAATACGCGACAGACGATAGGGAGTGACAAACTCAAATTGAAATAAATACAAATATATTACCTGCTTGTATCACAATTGTTGCATCATAGAGTATTGTAGTCTTTTTCCTGGCTATCCTTTTGTTAACCCACTTTGTATCACAACTGTTGCATCATAGATTACCTCAACTAAAAGTTGCGACATTGTTAAAATCGCCAGTAACTCTTTGGCGAACACTGTGTGTAGGTCTTACTTTCCACAACCACAATCATTTTCAAAAATATGCAGTTTCTTGTAATATTTTTATGTAATTGCATTATTGCACTTACAATATTCCATGAAAATGGCGTTAGATGAATAGATCAATATCTGTTAGAGATGATTCCAATTTTCAAGTAAGAGAAAGGAACACAAATTACCTCGACAACGTCGAATTTCCATTTACCCATTGAAATAGCCACTGTGCAATTATCATTGCTAACTCGGATGCCTAGGTATCTGAAGATTAAACCAACAGGCATATGATATTACAATAACAGGAAAACATAATCAAAAACGTAATACAATACGGATATGGAGGAAACTCGAATAATATAAGTGGCAATTTAACATACTTCTAAAATCACCCAAAACACATAATACTTCCTACTGTGGTGGAGTAAGCCAGATTCAAGCACAAAGTATAATAGGCAAATAGATTCAAGCACAAAGTATAATAGTTCCTACGGTATATGCTCCCAACTATCACCAGAGTTCGATGTATGCAACATAATTGTTGGTTTCCCAAAAATCCACCCTTATTTTTCTTAAAAGTGATGGCATTAAACCTGTAATTAAAATCTTCATCTTCAACTGAACATATTAATCAGAAAACCCACCTGCTGCCACTGTCTTCAGTCTCTAAAAGTGTTTGTCTTGTCCCCAACAGAAAACCTACCAGAAACCACCATCCAAATGTTCCTCAAAATCAATTAGATATATTCCAAGAAAAATTATCAAAGTAACTATATATGTTGTTTGGGATTACTTAAGATTAGTTTTCTGCTTAGGAGGACATAGACTCATGCTTATTATACGTTCTTATGCTTATTATATGTGATTCGGTTCATTTATCTTTCCAACAGAAATGATTCGCTAATGAACTTGCTGTCTTTTCAACTTCAATTAAAACCATTGCAGAATATATCAATACTTGAGGTTGAGATAAAGCCTAAAAAATCTGCATAACCTGTTGTGATCTCGCATGTTCATTCCCAAAATTCTCTATGGCTCCTAATTACTACAAAGAAAATCAAAATGCAAGTACACTGACAAAGGTGAGTTACAAAGAATATCAAGGCCATTACATTCCTATTATCAGTTGAGCCGGACCCAGCCTATTGACCGACCTTCCAGTGTAGTTTTTTTGGAAAAGAATGGTGCGTGGACAATGTAAAAGCAATTCCACCTAACCATTTATTATCTTTTCATGATTGGTTTACCCATTTATTTTCATGATTGGTTTACCCATTAGTAGTATTGTACATTCTTCAAGAGTGATAGTTCCAAAGAACACCAAGCAAATTGATATGTACTCCACCAGGTGCAGATGCATTTCCATAATCTGATATGTACTCTTAGCACTTGTGCACCAATGAAATTTACCTGAAAACAATATGTTAAAATAGTAAAATACTCACTCCGTGACCAGAAAAACAAAATCTTCCAAGAAACATAATATTAATAATTTTCTAAATTTGCTTTCATTGTGAAAATTTGTTTACCTTTTTAAGAGTGAAAATCACTCTCACCTGTCTAAACCTCAAGTAATTTTGAATCAATAAAATCCCCTGTTGCAATAGCATGTTGACGCGTAGTCATACCATGTCACTAACTTGGTGCAGGGTATGATACCAGTTTAGTGTGCATCATATAATGTGTATATAACAAAATAAACAATTAGCATTTAATTAGTAAAACAGAAAAATATATTTTCAACTTGTACTCCTCAAACATGATGCAATAGAGTTATCTTTTTTGTGCATTTCATCAAACATTTTTTGTGCATTTCATGAAACACCCATTTTGAATTAAAACTTTAATTGATGAAACCAAATTTGAATCACAACTAATGACAAAAAAGCCATACCAGTGTGTAAGCCAAAAGGATCATGAACCTGCAAAAATTAAATAAAAAGCTTATTAACTTGAAATAATAATTTCAAACATATAAAAGAGAAACACATTTTTTTGCAACATATGACGAATAGTTCATTTTGAAACAATATATGATACTTTATCCATCTTTGATAATAACCTTTTTGCTTCTCCCCACAATAACCGCAACACTACATAACATGAATTATGTTAAGAGTAAAATTAAAAGAAAACAATATCTTCTACATGTTGCAATAAAATAAAATAAAAAGAGAAAAGAAAAGTATTGTTTCGAATCATTCATACAATGCAAATTAGTAAAACCACTTTTAAAAAAATCAATAAACGTACCTTTTCATCAGGATCGGTTGATTTACGATATTCTTAAACCACATGCACAAACTAATCCTATATAAGAATAGATTAAAACAAACAAAACAAAGGAATTATAATTGAATGAAAAAAGCAAATTATTTACCAATTAGTAAAATCCCCAATTCTTTTTCTAGGGTTCATATAAAACACAATTAGATTGCAATATGGAACTAATAATTCGAAACAATAAATATTATAATTAAATCGGTACTTACATAATCTACCATGAATCACTGGCACACTGATGTAACAAAAACAATGATTTTGAATTCGTGTGTTTTGAATTGGTGTTTTAATAATGGTGATTTTGAATTCGTTGTGCTATTGATTTGAAACTGATTTATGGAACAAATTGTTTTGATATATAGAGCGTGTTTTGATTTATGGAAGTGATTGTTATGAAAAGGAGGAACCGTGTTTTGATAATATGGAGGTGTATATGGAGGAGCGTGTAGAGAAAGTAGTGTTAATAATAATCCTGCATAAAATAATTGTACTTAGAAGCTAAATAAGGTAGTGCATTAAACCAATTTTTAATGCAAGGTGCTTAATAGGCTTATACAAAAACTTATTTTATTATATATAATATAATAATAGATTACAATTACATCAAATTACAATTTCTTTCAAAGATTACAATTTCTTCAAAAATATTCTGTGAACCAAACGCCCGTCAGTGTACTTGAAATCCGAATATCACGCACACACAGCACACAAGACAAGTTTTGTTGTTTGGTTTGGTTTGGTTGCTTTTAATGGAGGGACCTTAATTTAATCCTCTCACTACTTTCTTTCTTTCTCTCTCTCTAAAAAAAAAAAACACACTTTCTCTCTCCTCCTCATCTTCTTTTCTTTCTTTTATTTCCTTCGATTCTCAATCAACTCTTCTTTCTTTCATTCATCACCTCATTTTTAAGGTAACAATTAATTTAGAATTTGACAATTTGTTTTCTTCACAAATTATAAGCTGAGATCTGTTTCATATCATGTTTTTATGTCTGTTTTTTTTAGTGTCTTTTATGCTGTTGTGTACTATTTGCTACTATTTTTTATTTTTTTTATTTTGTTTTGTAGGAATGATAATTTTTGTTTTATTTTGGGTTAACTATGGATTAATTGTTTGAATATTTTTTATGTGTTGAATATGGTCAACTGACAGCTGTAATTTTTTGGGATATGTAAATGCATCTTTTTTGCTTATTGTATTTTTGAGGGTTTTTTTTTATTGAATGTTTTGCTTTTATCTAAAGGTCTGATGCAGGTTTATTGTTGTAAGGATAATAACTTTTGGCTAATTTTTATATAAATTTAATTTAAGTTTGACCATGATTTGAATGTGTTATTAACCCCTGGTTATTTATAGTATTTATTTATGTTGTATTTAATTTTGAATTTGATTTTTATGTAATTTAGCATAACTTTATTATGTTGTTGATTTTAGTCAACTAACTGCTAGTTATTTTTAGTAATTAGTAATAAATGTTATAATATGTTTTTTGAGGTGATTTATAGTTTATATATATATTTAATGTTTATTAATTGCTGGACCAGATTATTAACAAGTGTAGAAGCATTGGATCCAATGTCGCCACCGCTGTTAGGCGTTGAAGGGGACGGACAGGGACAGGGACAGGGCAATGGGAACGGCGCGCTGTTGACGGAACGAAACTATCTCGGATTATCGGATTGTTCGTCTGCTGACAGCACAGCTGTTTCTGGAATTAATTTAAACCTTAAGGCTACTGAACTAAGGCTTGGTTTACCGGGATCTCAATCGCCTGAGCGCGACGCGGACTCTGATAATCTCGATGAGAAACAGTTATTTCCGTTGCTTCCGTCAAAAGATGGGATTTGCCATGGTTCACAGAAGAATGTTGTTTCTGGGAGTAAACGAGGGTTTGCCGATACTATTGAGGGGAATTGGATGTTTGGTTCGTCTGGGACCGATTCTGATGTACAAGGGAAGTTTACTAGTAATGTGAATGTAAATGTTAAGGTGTCGTCAGGAGCACAGCCTGCCGCGACTAAAGATGCGGCGTCAAAGGCGCCACAGAGCCTCAATAAAGTTAATGGTTCTGGTTCTAATCCTCCCGCTGCTAAGTAAGTGTACTAAAATAGCTTATTGAAACCAGTAGATAGCGGTGAGAGACAACATGATTGATTCTGTTCTTTTTTGCAGGGCGCAAGTAGTTGGTTGGCCTCCTGTTAGATCTTACCGCAAGAACATTTTAGCTACAAATGCAAAGAACAATGATGAAGTGGATGGAAAACCTGGTCTTAGTGCTTTGTTTGTTAAGGTTAGCATGGATGGGGCTCCGTATCTGAGGAAGGTTGATCTAAGGAGTTACAAAACTTACCAAGAACTTTCATCGGCCCTAGAGAAAATGTTTAGTTGTTTCACTCTCGGTGAGTTGTTTTTTAGTGTAGTTATAAACCTGTTCTGCATTGGTCCTGTGATGTCGATTGGAATAGTTACTTTGTTCTGTTTGCAATATAGGTCAGTGCGGATCACAGGGTGGTTCAGGAAGGGAGAGTCTTAGTGAGAGCAAGTTGAGGGATCTTTTGCATGGATCAGAGTATGTTCTTACATACGAGGATAAGGACGGTGACTGGATGCTTGTGGGAGATGTTCCGTGGGAGTAAGTATTAAACAATCCTATTTGTTCACATCCATTATGTTATTTTCTTATGCACGCCGCAATAGGTTGATCTACTAACTGAACTAATTATTAAATGCCCTTAAAAAGGAGAAAATGCTAGTAATTCTAGTAGTGGCGTGTGTATTAAGGCAACCAACCGTATTAAACGCCCTAAAAAAAAAGGTGAAATGTTTGTGAATGTCTCTGTTCTGCCTTTTTACATAAAACAATGTGGCAAGTGCACTACCAAACATGATGATAGCATTTTGGCCTATCCACGAATAGGATGAGTGTTGATGGAAATGACAATATTTAATAACATTTTGGCCGTGAATTCAAATAGCCTACAACGTTTGTGTTCTAAAAGTTTTAAAAATTGGCTATTGTCCAGTATTCAAAGAATGTGAAATAAAAATTGCTAATATATAGACGCAACAAAACATTTGATAAATTAGTTCAGAAAATAGGAACTTGAGTATCAATAAGTATATTATTCCTCGCTTCTAGCATGAAAAGTCGGTCCACATTATTTGTATGTCCGTGTGTCTATTACCATTGATTACGTAGTTAAACCTACCTTACAAATTCATACCCAACTTTGCTCATTTTTCTTGCATAATCGCCTGCCAATACTAGAAACATATGTGATCAGCTCTATACTTATTTTATATGTTGTGAACGTTCTGGGCGACATAGGAAGGCATAGATGAGCCGACTCCAAAGAAACGAAACAGATTAAAACCGTATAAACTATAAAACACATGACCTCAGATAGTCAGATGGTAATCAACCTTTTGAGTGAGTTTTTGGGGGATATGTCATATGTGTAATTGTGATTGTGTCATGTTGAAATGATGTAGAAAGATGGGTTTTGCTCAAGTATTTAGAGGTTAGCAGACTACGAAATCCATTGTTTGAAATTTGGGTCTAGCCGTCTAGATGAATTCAGTACTTAAAGTTAACGAATTTGTGTGTTCTTACAAATTAAAATATTTTAAGTTCAAATACATATCACGCGTATTGGATTAAGATGACCTTTGATACCACAGTATAAATGTTAAATCAGATGATAAGTAACCTAATCTTCCTCCCCAACCCTTATGTGAATCCCTTTGTGAGCCATTGGTTAACTTGTAGTATTAATCCTGACTGTGGATGTACATTTTTGCTTTTGATCCCGACTATATGTATACTTATAGAGATGGTATCTGAAATGGAAAACTAGACCCATTAAACAACCATGATGCTTTTATTAAAACCATTCTGAACTGCAAAACTTGCTTCAGTATTTCAGTCTTTAAAATAAACTCGAAGTCATGCCATCTTTTGTTAAGTAATTTCTTCTTTGCTGCAGTATGTTTATCGGTTCTTGCAAGAAGCTGAAGATCATGAAGGGCTGTGATGCAATTGGTTTAGGTATGCATTTATTTGCAGTTTTTTCAAGCCTGTTAATAAGTAACCTAATGTGTACAAATTTTTAAATTTTTAATAATCTCAAAATTTGCAACTTTTAACTATGCCCGCAATTGGATCTCCAATATCCTGAAAAAAATGTTGCAATTTCTGGCTTTTTACGCTGTTTGACCATATAGCTAGTGTTGTCTTGGTAGTAATATGTACTCTGCTTATTTGAATCACAGCTCCAAGGGCCATGGAAAAATCAAAAAACAAAAATTAGCTACAAGGAAAAAATAACTGCGGCTGATGGTCAAGAAATGAAGAGTTGGAACTTAACTAGGGCTGTGGAGTGCAGTTATCCTAAGCTTTCTTATGTTTTGATCGTGTTTCGTGCTATTTTATGAATAGTAAGCGTAAAAAGGCATGCAAGTTTTTAATATATGTTGGTTATATTATTATAGGAAACCTTTGTTTTTCGACAATATTGTCTTTTGTATTTGATGAATGTGCGTGTGATTGTTAAAAGACCAATGCTTATTGGACTTCTTGTAGTCAACTGTATCAAGTGATGTTATTGTATGAGGCTTCTTTTATGTTGTCTGCAACTAGAGGGTCTGTACGGGGCAGGTGGGTGCTCCGCCACCCCCAACCGGCCCAATTACCCCACCTCTTAGGTTGTGTTTATGGTTGAGAACACACATTTTATAAGGTAATGAGCATAGTATTAAAGGCTAAGAAAAACAGTGTTGTTTTTTGATGGAAAATGACCAAATGCGCTTAGACCAATTTAGAGTTGCCCCCCAACCAACCGTATAGGAGACTGCATCTCCTCATTAGCTCAACCGACTGAACCGTGTCCAATCATAACTTCCTTCAATCTTTCGGTTGGCTACTCAACTGAAACTTTCATTTTGTGTGTGTAGCGTGTAGTTATTTTTATTTGTTTTTGTCGCGTTTGTTTTTGGTTGTGGTTCCTTATTAACAAATTGTGGTTGGGGTATAGTCTTTTTGAAAGAAAGCTGAATTAGCGCCGATATGGCGGGTGTGACCATAAAAAATTGTGATCATCGTTAGCATTAGCTTTATGGTGTTTATTTGTGGGACCAAGGAAAAGCTTATTCTTTTGTGACTTTATTTAAAGAGCTTTGCTACATCCATAAAACATTAAAAAAAATGTGTTATCATATTTTGATCAGTGTATTTTGATACATTTTGTTTCTATTGTCTTTGATTAAATCAATCATACATAAACAATACATTTACGTGGATTTTTATTTTATGAATGTAGCAAACTCTTATTTAAACGTGAAGTTTAGTGTAGCCGTTTCAATATTTAATACTTGACGAAGTTGACCGGATTTAAGATCATTTGAGAACAAAAGATTCTTTACATACCAAAGGATCAATTTTCACCATTCATTTTTATTAAATCTAATGGATAAGATTAATCCCAACAATTAAAAAAACCCACTTTCATCTTTTTTTTTCAAATGTAAATATTTTTCAAACCGTTAATCGTCAAGCGAAAAAAATATACCATTACGACGAGTATTCAATTATCTTTCTATAGATAGGCACTTTGATATACTTTCGAGAATTTTTTTTTTCGTATTTTTCACATTTTTTTAATAAGTTTTTTTGGTTTTTTTACGAACTGAAATTTGCATGAAAAAATCATATATGATTTAACACTAATTTGAATACCACATGTGATGTTAGTGTTAAATCATATATGATATGTATATCATATGTGATTTATCATATATGATTTAACACTAGTATCACATATAATATTACATATCATATATGATTTAACACTAATATCACATGTGGTATTTAAATTAATGTTAAATCATATATGATATTTCATGCAAATTTCAGTTTCGAAGAAAAACGAAAAAAAAAAAAACGAAAAAGCGTTAAAAAAAACGATTTTTTTTCTTTTTTCGAAAGTATATGAAAGTGTCCGTCTATAAAAAGATAATTAAATGCTCGTCGCGATTGTGTAATTATTTTTACTTAACGATTGACGGTTTAAGAGATATTTAAATTATAAAAAATATGTGAAATAATAAAATGCATTTAATCTCAGCCATTGATTTCTTTTTAGATGGATGGTGGAGATGAGTCCCTTGGTACGTAAGAAAAATTTAATATGTAAAATAACTCTCCTCTAATTTTAAAGATGTTGTTCAAAATATTTGGTTTAAAAAATTATATACAATTTCTTGAAGTTCCATTATTTTTATCTATTACTTTTTATTAAAAAAATTGTACTAAATAAAAGTCAATGTATATCAAATGAAACTCAACCTTTTTATGAATTAAGTTACATTGATCTTTTAATTGTGTGATACTACTTGTATTATATACTCCGTAATATATATACGACCCGGTATAACTCAAATTCTTGACTCCATCTCTATCTGCAACTTCTTGATCTATAGAACTTCATCACAGGATCACAGGAGGAGTCTTTTGACTATCATCACTAAAATGTGAAGGGTCTCAAGTTTCATTAAACAACAACAATACCGATTCTTGTCGGAGTTAGGTCTCAAGTTCCATTAAGCCAGGTGTAAACAATCCATCAAGTGGCCACGACAATCTCCTGAAAAGGAAGAGATTTACCCGGTTTAAGTTTGCGTGATGGTAATTTAAATCCCGTTATTTAGTTGGTCAAAACTCAAAAGATCCGAAACCACCATTGTTATAAAAAAGAGTTTGAGGACTGAACATGGAAACAGTGAAAAGAAACAAGGACCATTAATGGTAATAGTAAAATATTGAATGATGTTGAAAATTCCTGATGAAAATGCAGAGGTGCAGGTGTTTGTGCAGGGAGTGACAGCAGGGACATAAAATAATACTGTAATACTACAAATTCATTTAATTTGGAGACAGGTTTTGGCTGGGACTAGAGGTAGCAAAGGGTATATTTTGCATTTGTTTAGTCAAATTTAAAGTACAAACTTGTATAGCATATGGTACATGTAAATTTGACTTGGAATCTGATTCTTGATTTTCTGTAAACCGTGGACCACTGATATTTATGGTCCTGGCTAGGTAAAAAGGCAATCACAACAATTTGTGCTAGGGGCTTCAATTCTTGGTAGGGCATGAAGTTGACCTAAAATTTGAACATGTTTACTTTATACAAATCAAATGGGTTATGGTTAAAACGTATTGGGGCTGTTAATGTGGGTCGACTGACTAGTTCGATGTATGGGTCGAATCTTGGCTGACCTTCCCATTATAAGTTATAAATCCAACATCCAGTTTCTTAGAAAAATCAGTTATTTTTATACAATGTAGTTTCTTATGTTTTTACTTAGAGCAAAAGGTATGGTAGTCATTTAACATGTCATTCGTCGTGCCATTCGTGAGCCATCATACCGGCCAACATGTCAAAGTTGAGCCAAATGAAATTGTGTTAGTGAAATGGCTCAAGTCATTGGTAACTTTTGTGTTTTTTCTTATTTTTTATTTTGTGTATTGTGAGTGAGTGAGTATTTTTAGTAGGGTATTTTGTGGGACCCAATAACATGTTAGTGGTGTGTTATGAGGGAGGACTGTTTTAGTTATTGGTGTGTTATTGGATGGAGATGAGGTGGCGCTGATGTAGCATACCAATAATGTGTTATCGGATAACACCATACCTAGTGCTCTTAGCTATTTATCGTGTGCTATATAAATATTTGATAGTTGATTTAGCGTACGTCTAAGACCGAGTGTAGTGGAGCCTAAGCTCACGCGTGACCATCTTCCGTCGCACGCCACCACAACTACAAGCCTCCTTCACGCGTGATGGATGAACCAGAAAAGAGAGCGTGTTGTGAGTGATATGTGTGTTTTTATGTTCACCTGCGCAGACTACGGGCTATTCAAAAAGATAGTCGCCTCGGGATTAATTAGCTCGCAATGTCGAGTCGGAAACCCAGGTATACAAAAAAAAAATTATATAAATATTTGGTATAAGTAATTGTCACACCCCCAAATTACCTTTTTTGCAGCGGAATGGAATTCCTGGGGATTGACTGTCATAGCATCACAATCACAGTTATATTGAACGACCTAAAGTGTCATTTGGAAAATACATCGTTTGATTTAATAAAACAATCAGAGTTTACAAAGTAGGTCCCAAATGAAAATCAACTTGTGCGGAAATAAGTTTGTTACAATTCAACGATGTTTTAAAGTATGTAAAACCCAAGTGAGACGCGTCGTCACCACGACTCCATGATGTGTCCAAATGCATGCCATGAAGTGTATGCCTTAGATACCTGAGATAAAACATGCTAAAAGTGTCAACACAAAGGTTGAGTGAGGTCATAGAGTTTGTGTTGAAATGTAAAGCCTTTCAAAATCGTTTATGCAAAGAACGCATTGTAAATCTTGGAAATGTAAAGACTTTCAAAATCGTTTATGTAGCAAAGGCATTGTAAATCCACTCGCCCAAGTCCCCCATACAAAACTTGCAACCTGTGTGTTCACAACCCACCGCCGAGAATATGCATAGTTTATATTCAAGCGTAAATCGTCAAAGGAAATCACAAAATAGTGCATGACTCAATGTATCGATCTTATCGCTTATAGTAAAGAAAGGCATTGTGAATCCACTCAGCTCCAAGTTCCGCCCATACAAAACTTGCAACCTGTGTGTTCACAACCCACGCTGCCAGTAATATGTAGAGTTAATGTTCAAGTACACATCGTCAAATGAATTTCACAATAATCGTGAGTGTGAGTTAAATGGTTTCACACTCATCGTTAAAAACAACATCGTATTTATTTCACTAAGTTCATGACACCAAAGCGTAAACATCGCACCAATAGAAATTGGTAATCATCGTTTCATCGCAGCCCTAATAGGTAAACTTGCCAATTTACCTTAATGATTCAAATATCGTGCGTTCGATTTCCTAACTGGTCAATAAGAACGGAGTGTTAATTCCAATAGGCCTATTCACTATACTCGCGATCACCCGCAAGTGACTAATGGTTCATGATGTAGGGACTTCGAACATGGCAAATACTTAGTGACAATAAAACATTCGGATATAGCATACAGTTCAAAGCATTTGTGTTCGATTAAAAATGTAGCATGTATCTCCCTCCAAGAGTTTGTAAACAGCTTAAAAGAGTAAAAGTGGGGCTATGAAACTCACGGTAATTCATATAAGTTAAAGTACTTGTGAAGTAAATGAAAACAGTTTGAGCATGTATCTTCCCCAAAAGTAGTATAAAAACAATTAAAAGTGGGGCTATGAAAACTCACCTATTGCAATGATTACGATGACAAAAGTGGATACACTGAAATATAGCGTGAATCTCTAAAATGACCTATTATGAATGATATGATATGTAATGAGTTGCAATGTAATGTTATGCATGCATTTCGTATGTTATTTATACCATTTACGAGTTTTGAAAAAATATTACTTGTCGTCGAAAAATACTCGTTTGACGTCTTGACCCTTCAAAATGACTTTACAAGTTTTTACGTCAAAATGTCATCCTACAATGGTTTTATAATGATTTATGGTGAAATTTTCACTTTTCGTCGCAAAACAATGTCGTCGGAATTTTTATGAAATTAACAAAATGGCTTTGGAAAACTAGTCGTAAAACAGTGTACGTCGATCGTTAGAGAACTAACTCGACTGTTTTGGAAAGTTTGTATCGATATCTAAAAGTTTCAGTTCAAGAGTTTTCGTCCAAAAGGTCTCGAACATAAAGATAATAAGGGTTAAAGATGGTGGTTTTGGCTAATTGTGTGCAGAAAATTAGTTACTGCAAGTTTATGAAAAAGTGCATATCTTTGTCGTTTCAAACCGCTTTCTACGCTTTATACGTCCTTAGCTTCGTATCAAAGTATACTAATATATTTTTGACAAGTCGAAATAATTTGTGAAGCTTAAGGCTCGTTTTTGTCCCGAACAATGTAAAACAAAGATGCTGAAATTTCAGAAAAACTATAATTTTCGTCGTCAAACTTGTAAAATCCATAACTTTCTCGTTATAACTCCGTTTTATTCCGTTCAAGCGGCCACGGATTCTTTTTAAAGTATATTTTCTAAATATCAAGGCCAAAATGTCGTGCCTACTGTCGGTTTTTCCAGAAAAATGAAACAAGGACAGAACCTTTTATATGCGTATTGAAAATAGTTTTTCGGACAAAACCTATTCTAATCCCTTCAAATCAACTCCAAAGCTAATCTAATCCTACCATACACCTTCTTAGGGTGTCATGGGTTCCTAATCACCATCAAGACCAAAGAATACCAAGGGAATATTTATAGGATGACCATAGTATATAGATAACTCTAAAATCATGAAATAAAATGGTATAAATCACATATCATGCATACTTGCTCCAAAAATGAAAAGAAACATATGAAATGATAAGGAAACATGAAAATGAAAGAAATATGCTTACTAATGAAAATGATGAGGTGTAAGTAACAAGGATTAAACCTAAACACCCTAGGTTTTTATTTCAAAACCTAAACAAGAGTGTATACTAGATTGTGATAAACTTGAACTTGAAAAATTTGATGAATTCTTCTTGGACCTTATGCTTGGCCGGTTATGGTGATAAGAAACAAGAGAGAAGAAAAGTTTTTCTAACTTGTTGAATGTATTGAATGAAATGAATGAGTTGAATCTTTACATGGAGTGTAAATAAATACAATCAAGGAAAAAAAGTCACCAACAATATTAATCACAACCCCATAGGGGCCGGATTTTTGGGGTTATTGTCTTTCAATATATATTTTTTTTTTTTATAACTTGTATATATATTGTAAATAAAATGTAAGTAGATGTTATGTTAAGTAGAATTTGTAGTACTTGTACATAGTTGTGATATTAGAGTAGTATGAATTAACTAAGTTTTAGGGGATCAAAGTAAAGTATAATGATATTATAAAAATTATAAAAATACATTCCTTGTAAAATTTGAGTGATAAGATAATTATCGAGTAGTTTTTAAGAAAAACTTCGTAATAATTTAACTTTAACGATTTATGTACCAAATAAATTTAAAACACTAGGTAAACTCAAAATATAGTTTTTATAAACTAAATGTAAGTTTAAAAATATGTCGGGATCATTTTTGAAAGTAACGGATTAAATGTTCAAAATAATAATTTACGCGATAACGTTTATTTAATATAAAAATTACGCGATAAATGTGAAATGAAATGTTATGAATGAACTATCATGATGCAAATGATGCGAACGAAATGTAGACTAAACTTAGTCCATATGAAATGTACGTGATGTTATGATCATGAATTCGCCGCTAAACCATAAAGGTTACGCGAATTTGGGACACGTAAACCAAGTTTACGACAAATGTTGAAATAGTGAAGCATAAATCGTTTCGAGAAATGACCTGAAAGTACGGGTTGTCACAGTAATGGTAACGGAGGTTACGAGATTTCGAGTGATGAGTGAATGAGAATGAGAGCAAATGAAAATAGTGTGATCCTTAGAGCGTTAGGTATCGTTTGGTGTCGTAGGTGGTGTCATGAAAAAAAGTTGTGTCACATCAACATTTTTTTCTCATGACACCACTTTTAGCGATGACATCAAAACCCCCCTCCCTAGTAAAAAAGTGGTGTCATAATACACAAAAAGACAAAAACAAAAGGAAATGAAATATGCTTGGCATGAGCTGGTGGCCACGGCACGAGAGCCTACTAGCCCACCCACGGTATGGTATCTCGTGCCAACGGTTGGTGCCGAAGCCTATGGCTCAAGCCATGGCACACTGTACCCGGACCTCTTAAGGTGGAGGGTGTCGTTGCCTTTTTTCCTTTGTCACATCAGTAACAACTCAATAATTTCTCTCACCTCAAATATTTCTTTCAACTTTCCTTCAACCCTGCAGCACATTGTCTCTCATTCTATCAAATTTAACTCTTTTTTCTTATTTAAATAAAATATTACAACTTAGTAAAAAAAAAAAAAAAAAAAAAAAAACATAACTAAAAAATTGAAAAAACACAAACATAAATAATAAATTTAGTACTCAAATTGGAAATATGGCCGTAGTGATGGTGCGAAAAATTGAGGTTGTGAAGGTGATGTTCGGATGTATTGAGGTGGATATAGTGGTTGCATGGATTTTGTGTTAAAAATCAATTTTGTGGACGCGTTAAGTATTGATTTGATAAATGCTAATTAAAAATTGCGGCTTGAAAATTGATTGGTGGTGAAATTGTTTAGTAGTTGTTTTGAATGGGTGACGTATCGAGATAAGGACTAGGTGAAGACATTGTACGGTTATTTTTGTGACGGGGTCGTCTCGACGAGATAAAGTGGATGTCGTTAAAACTTGAGATGATTTGTTTTGATCCATTTGAGTCTTTGAGATGAAACTTGAAGTGAAATATGAAAGTGTATATTATTTAGGAGATGTAAAGAAGTAAAAAGTAAGTTGTGAACAAAAGTACTCCGTATAAGATTTGAATGATGTTTATAGGATAAATTTAGGGTTTAAAATTTATAGAAAAGTTAGAAAAAACAATAATAATAATAAAATAAAATAAAAATAGTATATATGTTGGTCAACAGTGATAATTTTTGGATTGTGTGAAAATTCAATCGGGACTTAAGTCTCGTGAAGGAACTTTTCTATATTTTCCCGCTATACATGGTGCTAGAGGTGGCAAATGGGTCGGGTCGGGTCGGTTTGGGTCATGGGTCAAATGGTTTATGGGTCAAATGGGTCATGGGTCAAACGGGTCATACTATAAGAATGGGTTGAATGGGTCATGGGTCAAACGGGTTGGGTCGGGTTGGGTCGGGTCGACTCGTTACATTTTCACCTGTAATCATGCTACTATAGTATGTTTCCATTTTCATCCGCTTTTACGCGTCATCTTTTACGTTTTCGCCGTTTTTTTTTACGCGTCCGCTTTTTTACGCTTTTGCGCCGCTTTCAAATATTTTTACGTTTTTTCGTCCCGTTTTTGCATGTTTTCGCCCTTACGTTTTACGCCGTCCTTTTTCGCGTTTAATTGCTGCGTTTTTATTTTTCGCGTTTTTGCGCGTTTTCGTCCGTTTTTGCGCGTTTTTCGTTTTGCGCGTTTTTTTTTACGTTTTTTATGCGTTTTTTTCGCCCCTGTTTTACGCTTTTTCGTCCATTTAAATCGCCCCGTGCTGGCCGCTTTTTACGCTTTCATCTTCTTGCTTTCATCTTTTACGCTATCCCGTTTTACGCTTTCTCCATTTGTTTACGCCGCCAGTTTTTTGTGCTCGTTCGTTTTCTTACGTTTTCATCCGCTTTTTTTCGTTTTTTTTTGCTTTACGTTTTCATCTGTTTTTGTTTGCGCGCTGTTTTCGGTTTTTTTACGCTCGTCCGTTTTTACGTTTTGTCTGCTTTTTGGCGCATTTTCGCTCAGTTTTTTTACGTTGTGTTTTTTACGCTTTCATCCGCTTTTGCAAAAGAGATGAAAACGAAAACGAAAGAAAACGCCAAAAGCGAAAACTAAGAAAACGTAAAAACGAAAGAAAACGCGAAAAACGGATTAAAACGTAAAAAGCGATGAAACAGATGAAAACGTAAAAAAGGGAACAAAAAGGTAAAAAAGGGACAAAAACACGCAAAAATTGACGAAAACGTAAAAAAACGGACGAAGACGCTAAAAAACAGATGAAAACGCCAAGAAAAACGACGAAAACGTGAAAAAAACGGATCGGAAAACGCGAAAACATATGAAAACTTAAAAAAACGGACGAAAATGTAAAAAAGCGGACGAAAATGCTCAAAAACTGACTTAAAACATAAAAACGTAATTTAAAACTCGCGAAAAAACTGACGAAACGCTAAAAACATGAAAACGCGTAATAACTTACTAAAACGCCCAAAACACGTAAAACGTGAAAAACGGACGAAAACATAAAAAACGGACGAAAACGTAAAAAAATGACGAAAACGCGCAAAAACAGACGAAAATGTAAAAAAACCGAAAACGCGAAAAACGGATGAAAACGAAAAACGGATTTAAAACTTAAAAACGAACGAAAACGCGCAAAAAACGAAAACTTAAAAACGCGAAAACGCAAACGAAAAACGCTTAAAAACGCAAAAAACATGAAAACGCAAAAAAAAGAAAAAACGCGAAAACGTAAAAAAATTGACGAAAACGCCCAAAAATTGATGAAAACGTAAAAAACGGACGAAAACGTAAAAAAATGGACGAAAACACGCAAAAACTGATGAAAACGTAAAAAAACGGATGAAAACGTTAAAAAACGGACGAAAACGCTAAAAACGGACGTAAAACGTAAAAAACTGACGAAAACGCGAAAACGGACGAAAACGTAAAAAAAAAACGCCGCAAAAAACATGAAAACGTAAAAACGGACGAAAACGTAAAAAATGACAAAACGCAAAAAAACGGATGAAAATGTTAAAACTTAAAAAATATAAAAACTATAAAAACATAAAAAACATAAAAAAACACGACATCTAATGATGGTTGAGTTATCATCCGACCCTTAAGTGACCCATTCGACCCATTTGTTGACCCATTCGACCCATTTGTTGATTTACATAAGTCCATTTGTTGACCCATTTGAACTGTTCTTTGCAAAATGGGTAACCCAATCCAACCCATAAGTTGTTATTTTTGACCCATTGCAACCCATTTTTCTATAAATGGGTTGTGATTGCCACCTCTACATGGTGCCATGGTTTTTGGGTTCCCACAATTGAATCATTCTTTGCCGCTCTATTCTCCCACCCACACCTAATACACTAATGGTGCGACATTTGAGCGAATGGGAGGAAAGCCTAATATCTAACATGTATTAGTCCTTCTATCTCATATTGTTGTTCTCGTTAACTTGGTTAGAATAAACTACAAAGTTAATTTATCCAAGCTCCATTACTTAGCAATGTTATTAAAATTTATATGTTAAATTATAAACGTAAAGTAAAAGACACACTTTTTCAACGTTTAATTCTATTTGCAATTAACAAAGAATTATACCCAAGTGTTTGCGGAACAACACTTGGGATTGAATGACAAGTATTGTCAATCTCCCCTCTAAACTTAAGCTAAGCTTAAGTACAACTATGCTAACCAACTGAGATATTCTTAGGGACTTAGTTGTATTTTGAGGAGAGAAAAGTGTTTGTAAATGTCAACGCATTAAGTGCAAAAACTTGTCAACATTTCTACTCCTATTTATGATCCTATTTATATACAATGGTTTATAACCGTTATTGAAAAATAAAAAGATAACCTAAGTTAGTTTGGACAAAATACCTGCGTATATTGTCTATGTTATAATGCCTACTAAGAAATGAGACAATGGTGCTTTCTGAGTAGCAGTGATGACATTGCTCTTGTCTTTAGCCTTTCAGGTAAATTTTGACATTTGCTTGATAAGGACCCCCCCCCCTTTGTCGCTTCAAACTTATCTCGCCTTATCCCGTCTTTACTTCACTCTTTTAGCCTTCAGTATCTTCAGTCTTTAAGTCTTCAGTCTTCATAGTTGTTGAGGAGACTTGGGGTTCAGGGAGTTATTATCATCACTCACTGAACCCATCGTCTTCTTCTTTGTCTCAGCTATCATTTACTGAGTCCCTCCTCACTGAATGGAGAACCTTTCTTCTTATGCTCGTCCTGAGCTTCTTAAAGATGGCTCACTAAACAAATGTTCATTCAGTGACTTGAGTATGTTTAAGGTTATTAAACACTTAGGTTATTTTATCTTCAAATCCTAGTTTAACAGAGTTTGGGGATTCACTGACCCAGCACAATTTAATTGTTTTGTTTGACTTTTTGAAGTCTTATTTTTTTTTCAACTTTAACCTTAACTATATCATTTTGTGTTATATAATACTTGATGTAAAATGTATTAATAGATTGATTTTTAAATGCATTTTTTGATATAATTTTCATTAAGTATTATATAATATAAACAAAAATATTTAAGGTAAAAGTTAAAAAAGAAAGATTGTAAAAATCAAAACAGAACAATTAATATGATACAAAGGAGTATAATTTTACCCAATATGAGTAATCTTTATAAACCAATTACTTAAGTAGTCAAATACCCCAACCAAATTACCTTACTCGAAACAATTTCTTCCGTTTACCGAACACGACATAGCGTATAACGCTTGCATGCGCGCATTCTGTTCACGTGGCCCAATGAGTGAATGGCCGTGTGTTGTTTTAATTAAAAAAAAATTGACGCACACATGTGAAGAGTTTTACTTGTGTGCGCGCATGTAAAGCGAGCATGGCTAGCCGGATTTCATCTGATTCTTGTTGTGTTCCATCTTCATCCTCTCTTCTTTCAGTTAAAAAAACACATGAAACACACTAAGGTTTCGTTTGTTATGAAGGGACGCTTCAAGGATTGAACTTAAAATAAAATAGTACTCCTCCCGGCTTAAAATAATTGTCCACCCGAAAAAAAAAAAAAAAAAAACAATTTAAGAAAAAATCATCATTACAACTTTTTCTTTATTACTTTCTGCAAAATGACAGGTTTACCCCAACTAATTAATCTAAAACTTTTTTAATATTTGTAATAATAACCTCAAATGAGGGTGATATGGTAAACTTGAACTAAATTCTCTGTCTATTTTAAGAAGTGGATAATTAATTTTGTACAACCGAAATAAAATATGGGACGAAGAAAGTAATGTATCTATCTATCGTTAGGCTGAATACAGTGGTGACCTCGGTTACCCTTGCCACATCAGTTGTCTTTCTCTGACGGCCTGACAACAACCTAGTTGCCACAGTGGTGACTAAGTTATTTTTTATTTTATTTTTTTAAATCCCAAACAGTAGAAACTTTGGAGTTTTGTTATGTTGAAATTGGTTGTCACAACGAACCAGGTTGTCAATTTTACCATGCTCGACCAAACCTTTCATTTCTTCCACAGTGGAGTCGACCTAGGTCAACCAACCCCAACCGATCCTCCCAACCTCTCCATTGTGCATAGCTTTAAGATTTGGACTTAAACCACATATATTAAGTGTGTCAAATTGTAGCTTTTCTATTTTTTTTAATCCCATATATAAAATCTTGCTCTCATTCGTTGTTGTAAAAATATATATATTTTTTTAAACTTTTCAATCTACACTATGCTATAAATAACTCATTTAATTTATATTATATCTTCTTTTTACTACTTCAAATACAATTTATCAAGGTTGTCAGGATCAGGATCCTACCTAGGATTGTTTTCGGCTTTGCAAGATCGTAATCGTAGGATCGGATCGGGATCGTAAGATCCTATGAAAATGTATATATTTTTGTATAGGGGTTGTAGTTTTATATTTATATATAATATTTCGTATGATAAACGAATCTAAATGGACGATAAAAGAAAAAGATATATGTTCAAGTACCGTATTAGTAGAATATTAGATATATTGCAATCCATACTTTCACAAATTAGTTACTACATACGTGCACAGTGCACCTACTTCTTGTTTTAATATTTTTTTATTTTATGTTTTTCGTTATAACATTTATGAAAAAAGACAACGTGATTCTGTAATTTTTTTGTTACAATATATATATATATATATATATATATATATATATATATATATATATATATATATATATATATATATATATTAATGCAAAAAGATAAAAGGATTGTATGTGAAAATGAAACGACATAATTTATAATAGAGGGCAACACAAATTTTTTTTTCTTGATGACCAAATAAATTAAATTAGAATATTCTAATAATATTACTGATTTTTTTTCTTGATGACCAAATTAATTAAATTAAAATATTCATGCTTCTATATGTAACATAAAATAAAATATGAACAAAATTGGGTTAAGTAGGTAGATAGTTTACTTCAAAAATAAGCTTCTGACATTTTACATAGCACGAAATCCTTTTTCATAATAAACCCAAAAAGACACATCTAAACTATTTCTAAATGGTCCATAAAAACATAATAATTTTACACTCATTAATCTTGCAGGAGACAATTAATTAATAACAACAAATAATATTTTTTTTTTAAATTTTTAGTCATTGGGCTTTAAGACATGAGCTTATACTTAAAAAAAAAAAAAAAAAAAAAAGCCAACTAATAATAGGGATTCTATACGATCCGATCCTACGCGCGATCCTACGATCCTGCTGCGATCCTACCTGGATTACGATCTTGTTAAGATCCTGATCGTTTTTTGTGTGTAGGATCGTAGGATCGTACGATCCTACGAGCAGAATCGCGATTTTGACAACCTTGCAATTTATAATTCAAATTATAATCCAAAATCATAAACCCGTATACAAATCAAACAGACTATCAAATGATTTGTATCTCAATTATACCTCTTATTGTATGAGAAGCTCTACAATCAAATGATTGCGAGTTCAAGTCATGCTTATGACATGTAAGATAGTTTGTTGTTCTATATTAAAAGATAGTTAGTTGCCGTTCTAAAAAAATAATAAAAAAAGGAAATCAAATAGACTAAAACTCCTCGTTCAAAACCTTCCAATTCACTTATCTAAAAAAAAACATACCCTTTATTATAGCGTGATGCTAAAATGGACACTTGTCGAGTGCGTAAGTGGGTGCGCGAAGGTGGTAGCATGCAGGGGTCCATGCGCGCGCTAATGCGGCTCTCAAACCCAACATGTTGTGGATCTGGGTGACTAAGTAATAGCTTTTGATCTTTTGCCCAATACTTTGAGATGCTCCTCCCCGCTGATCAAGCGGCGACACTGTTGTTAGCTTTAAACTGTCATTGTTAGGTTTGGATAGGTCAAGTCCCTATGGTCAGTTTGGTCAGGTGATCCTCTCTTATCTTCCCTAACGTCCAGAGTTGTTTTGGTTTGAGAAAGGAGCACCGGCCGAGCGCCCTGATTGCAATTCCTTTTTGGCTTGGGCACTCGGTCAATTAACGTAATATACTCCAAAAGTGTCTCTTTTCGTGACACATATTTCAATCTGTCCGAGATGTGAATATTCTCAATATTTTTTCATGTATATTCTGATTCTAGTTGGAGCACGTATACCATAGTATTTTGTATTTATTGCACCAATACTGGCATCTAATTCAGGGTTATTGAAGTATCAATTCAACTATTTAAGCTTGAAGACTAACTTGTCGGGGAACAAAGTCCAAAATTTCAGCTAAAGCACACGCTGAATCGACTGATTTGCAGAGTTTTTTTCTGCTTTTTATTGCTCAAAATCTCTAGAAAAACTGTTGTTGATTTTTTGCAGTTATTTTCTTCTGTTTATGCTCATACAGAACAATCTGCTGAACTTATTGTTTAGGACTGGATCACTAATAGTAACCCTATAACATAACAGGATAAAAGTACACTTTCAACTGTTTAGTTAAATTTTGAATTTCAGTTGAGTTATATACCATTTTAATTTTGTGACATAAGTAAAATAAAATTACAACGTTGGTAAAAAAGTGAAAAATGACTAAGGGTGTGTTTGTTTGATTAAGATGTTTCGCATATGAATCTGACTACCACATCTTACTAGTAAGAGGTGGCTATCATATCTGAATCTGAATGAAAAAGTGTTGTTTGTTTTTTTATAATTGTCTGAACGGTTTAATTTTCCCTTTTTTTTTAAGTATATATTAAACTATTGCAAATACGATTAATAAGTAGATAATGAAACTTGAAACGAAACATTTTTATCATAGATTTAACACAATTATAAATCATTAAATAAATTATCTTAATACATATCCAAAATTTAACTTAATAAAAACTATTACATAAATCGTCTTAAAATAACACATAAGCTTAACGCTATGAAACAACAATTAAGTAACTTAACTAATATCAAATAATTTAAAACCTAGCTTTGCATAATTTGAAGATGAATGGGTTGAAGGGTTTTGAAGATAAATGAGTTGAAAGGGTGTTAATAAGAGGTAGTAAGATCTTTTCGCCACCTCTTACCGAGTTAGACATATTAGCTCTTACCATGTCTGACTGGTGATGAAAAAACAAACAAGTAAAACGTCTGCCCACCTCTTACTGGTAAGAGTAAGAGGGCTAGTAAGACATTTTTTTAAAAAACAAACACACCCTAAGTATTATTATATAATTGCTGAAAGTCGTCAAAAAATGAAGGTGAAGGCTGTCGAAAGTGTGAATAACCTTGGCAACTCATTTGATCTAAAAGGGCTAGAATATCATTAGGAACATGAAGCGTGATCTAAGCCCGAAACCTCCGCGTTATGCAACATGTCGTTCACCATTGGGTTATCATTATGGGAAAAGATGGAACAAGTTACTTAATGGTTAACTAGTTGTAATGTCTAACGTCTTTGCGTGCCATAAAATGTGTGCAAGTTTGGTTATGAAGAGACAAAGTTGAAGTATGTGTCAGTAATGTAATGTGATTATCGAATAGAAAACATCAAAGCAAAGATGGAACAGAAATTCTTGCAAGTAAATAATCACTATTAATAAGGACAATTAGCTCATATTACCTGCGAAGTTCTTTTATGACTATGGGCTATACGACCCCCAAAACTCTATCTTATGTACATTTGAATGTAAAAAAAAACAGGATGTTGAATTTTAAGCATTTCGAAAAACTAATAAACATAAAACATGTACTTAAATATCATTTCTTGCACCATGTCACGTTGTCTTTCAAAATGCCGGTATCTAAAAGCTGAATTTTACCTTTTGCCTTATAATGGTGATCGCAATGACAGCGGTCACAACTAACACCTTAGTCAATTCACTACAACATTTCTTCATTACTAACTTAGTGTAATAAGACGATCGCGGTAGTATCTCAATTAAACACAAATATACTCCACGAAAACAATTAAATAACACACAATTAAAAAAAAAAAAAAAAAGGTGGGGTAGGACTTGGTTGAATATGCGACCAAATTGTGTATTTTTTCAGCATGCCATGATCAACCCATGGACATGTCCTAATAGAGGGTCGACCGAACCATTACCGAAGGTCTTATGAGGTCGATATACTTGGAAACATAAGGGAGTGTTTGTTTAAGCTTATATGTGGCCCGAGCATATTTGATTTCGGCTTATATTTCATAAGTCTTGATTTGCGGCTTATTTTGAGACTTATGAGCTTATATGAGTTTATCATATCATAATAAACTTATATAAACCCACAAGTATTAAAATAAGCCAAAAAATTAAGACTTATCAAATATAAGCTGATAAACAAATAAGCTCATAAGCCACATATAAACTTAAACAAACACCCTCTTAAATATAAGTGACACGTGCATTGTGCTAAATAATTTAATTTATATTCTATATTTGTTTCATAATAAATGTTTATTTTTGTGCTTACTCATAGTTTTATAAAAATACATAAAATTTTTGTTAACCAATCAAATGTCACTTTATTTTTTCCTGTGAATGTTTGATCGGTTATGATTTGAAAATTGACACTTATTTTTAGATATAAAAATAATAATAAAATGGACAATTATTTTGTGACAAATGAGAATATCAATATTATCGTTAATTTTTATCTTTTTAATTTGGTGTTTTTCTGCATTTTAAATTATGCATGTCAGCATTTAGTCGCTTGGAGTCTTGGACAGAAGCCCTTGCACTTTGGGCCTCTAGGGTGCCTTATTGGGCTTGCCATTCTGTTATGGGTTTATGTGCATATTGCATATCATTATCTAAAATAAAGGTTGAATTGAAGTAAAATGTTTTTTTCTAAAAAATAAGCTGAAAATATTTTTGCTTACTCAAAAAACTTGAGAACTTACTAATAACAATCATTTCTCTGAAATTACAGACCTAAATTTAAGATGAGACCTAATTGACAACATCAACACGACATACTATGGGTATCTAGAAAAATGACGTACAAAGGCATCAAAAACCATTTCTGGTAACTAGAGTACGAGTAAGTGAACCCAGGATTAAAACCTGTGGAATTGGTTGGCGAGGCCTAGTATGGTTCTGTTCTTGTTTGATGATGCAATGTTATACCCTTTCGAGGTTGCATGTAACAATTTGAGACCATGTTGAAAGGGTATAACATTACATTACCAACATTTTCCCTTAATGTGCATACTAGACTCTTTGAGATTGAGACTCTCATTATCGAGCGGCATGGCATATAATGAGACTACTAACTATTGAGCAATCTTTCATCTGTCTTAACCACAGTATAACTCAAACCTTCAACCTTCTGATCGGAAGGTTACATTGCCGTTAAACTACAAGCCCTTGGTTATATATTCCCCTTAAACAATTATATGTCTTTTAAAATAGACATCTCAAAAATCAAGTCACATTCTTGACATATCCATCAAGAGGTAATTATTTGACCTTAAAGCGTATAATAATCAGATTATTAAAGATATATTCCTAAACATCATCTAAAACTGATTAGTAGTTTTTATTACTGTTGTGGTAAAAATGTGTCTTGACCTAAACAAGCAAATATCTTTCGGCTAACCTTTCGCTTAGCTCTCCGGATTAGGTCCTTCGGATCTGTTAACACCAAGAAAACACGTGTTAGCCTCGCCTAGGGTTTTATCCCTAGACCAAGCTCCGACGTGAGAATGAGTATAATGATATTGTCATAATTACTATGTGTAAAGTAGGGTAAAGAATGAATTAACCTTTGATGCAGTAACTTCGGTCCTTTTATAGGTGAGAAGTCTTGTCCTTACCCGGAGGTCACGTGGGATGACAGTGACTCTTTCGGGCGGGAGTTGACTTGCTCTTTCTGCTTAGGTCAGGCGGGAGTTTGGCTTACTCTGTTTGGTCCCTGTCTGAATAAGGTCAGGTATTCTGACTAAGATTCCTTTCCTTTTATGTATGGTGACGCCATGTAGCCGTTGCGCCGGGGGGGTTGTGTCCAACCCTTCAGCATGTGTTGACTATATTGGCTCAGCTTACTTGGTCTTAATTGGTTGTATGTTTATCCGGGCGGTTTACGTCCTTCGGCTACGTTAGCCGGATACATACGCCAACATGTCCCCCCCCCCAGTATCATGTTAATGGATACATTACATGATATTGGGTGTACTTGACGATTTCTTTTGGTGAGTACTGCTCCGTTTTTTTTTTTTTGTGCTGAAGGATTTTGACGCGTGGCAGCTGATGTGCGTTGTGTGGTGATCATGATGACACGTCACCGTCTGACACGAAGGGACGTTTCACCTATCCTTTCCTTCGCCTATAAATAGCGCTGTCACTTTCATTTTTACCACCGTAAAATTTTTACACCCACACGTTTTCTGCGTTCTTCAGCAGAACGGTTTTTGTGTTCTTCGTCTACTGTCCATGTACTTTCTAGTTTTCCTTGTGCTTTAAACTTAGGTGCTGTTTGGTTGGGGAAATTTCAAGGAATTTGGTAGGATTTTAAATTAAAATTGCTTGAATTTCTATGTTTGGATCAAAATAAGATGTGGGGACAAGTAATTCAAAATATAAGAATGGAGCATTTTATATTTCTTCCCGTGAGTGGAGAATTTATAATTCTACATGACCCACTAGTTTTATTTGCTACAAAAAGACAAAAATGACCACACTTTATCATCCTATTCCCCATTTTCTTTCTTCACATATGCCTAGACTTTTTCACTTTCTTCAACCTAACCCATCGATCTCTCTTCTTCACTTAGATAGTTAGATCTGCTTCCAACATCTTTTCAATTATTTAATCCGATCTCTTCTCTCATCTAAGCTCCTCTCTGTCCGAATTTTTAAGGGGTTCTTGTGTGATCTCTGGGCAAGTTCTTGTTAATTTTCTTAATCTCTCGTTCGATTTAAGCTTGTTAATATACCATTTTATTAATCTTTGGTTCTTTATCTGTCACTAGTATACTTCTAAAATGTTACTGATTTTATTTCTTGTTTACTTATTCCCCCTTTTTGTTGTTTTTAAAATTTTTACTAGTAGACTAGTGCTTGGAAGATTAAATTAATATTTGATGTAAGCAGGTCAACATTAATAAACATCCAAGGCAATTGCAAAAGGGTGATGAAAGGGTAATTTCGTCATGTTAAGGAATTGGAGCTAATTTCATTTTTCAGTTGTTGCCAACCAAACACATAAAAGTATTCTAAATTCTAGATTTTAAATTTCTTGGGAATTGCAAATTTCTAAAATTTGAAATTCTAGGATTCCAAATTCTTGAACCAAACAGCGCCTTAGGCTATTTCAATTCCCTTCCGGTAACAATGTCAGAACCGTCCGGCTCATCATCCGGTCACGAATCCGGACCTGCTTTTGAGGGTTCGTCGCAACCGAAACCCAAGTTTGATCTTGACAAATATACTTCGAATATGACTAAGAAGGGTTTACAGTGGGCCATATATAATTTTGGGATTCCCCTCGATCTCCATCCGAGGCTCCCACCGACCGATTTTACGATGGGGCAATTAGGAGATGATGCTATAGGTTTATACTTAGAATATTTTATGGAAAGGGGGATTAGCGTCCCGTTTTCCACTTTTCTTTTAGATGTTCTTCACTATTACAAAGTTTATATTTCCCAATTAGTGCCGATAGGTTTACATAGGGTTACACTTTTTGAAGTATATAGCCATAGCCTTCACATCATTCCTACAACCTCTCTTTTCTGTGCCTTCTACAAATTACATAAACAAGGGCACTGGTTCACTTTTGCCAAGCGAGACAGCAGAAACCGCCGGGTTTGCTTTCAGGAAACTTTGTCTGAGTTGAAGGGTTGGAAGCAACAGTTCTTTTTAATTGACCGTCGGGCTACCCCTTTTGAAATGCCGTGGAGGCATCCAGATTCAGATGTTTCCGACCCGTTTCCTACCGGGGAGTTTTTTGTGCCGGATGCGGATTCGTTGTCTGCTAATGTCATTGATTTGATAAAGATTCCGCCGGGTTTTTTGTACGCCGTTGGGTTATCAGCCAACTGGAAATATCCAGGTTACCGGGTGGCTCTGAAGGATGCCAAGGGGAATGGTACTTAGCCTGCGTTCTATCTATTTAGTTAGTGTTAATACAAATAAGCCGTAAAAACGTTTATTTATAGTTTACGATCTTCTAATGTTTTGTCGATAAAAAACGTAAAATCATATTAACGAAACAAATAAAATACGTAAATGGTTTGAACAAATAGTTTCTAACATATTCACATTTTCACATAAAACACTAAAACAAGTATAAGTGATTTTATGATTTAGTATTACATATGTACAACAACTAGTGTTTACATATTTGGGTAAATATACACATAACTAGTATGCAATATATTGGGTAATATAAATGGGTAGAAACTTAAGTATTTGACCCATTGACCAAATACATTGAATGTAGTTGAGTAAAAACAAGTATATATTAAATGGGTAAAAACTAGCAAATGGTATTGACCCATAACCCATGATTTTATATATACCACTTGACCAAGTTCATTGTATACTAGCAAATGGTATTGACCCATAACCCATGGTTTTATATATACCACTTGACCAAGTTCATTGTATCTAGAAAGAAAACCATGGATCAACCCATAACCCATGACCCATAACCAAAAATACCCATGGGCAAAGAGGAGCGGACCACGGATCCCTAGCTTTGTGCTAGCCGGATCCCTTGTGGTAGGGATACGTGGGATCCGGGGAACAGTAGGATTTTTCCTCTATAAATAGAGAGCCATTTCTTCCTTTCTACTCACCCCTTTACACACATACTTCCCCCAAGTATTCTAACCCTCTAACCTCAGATCCAAGAGATCTATGTAGCTTTTCTCTTTTGTTTTTGTGTGATCTTCTAGGTTCCTCTTAAAGGAAAGATCACCACATCTTGAAGACGTGCAAGCTCAAGTTCATGAGTTGCCATGCTTCGTCATCATCAAGACAACGAAGGTTCTCTTGTTGATAGATCTATCTTTCTCCATAGATGTTGGGTTGAAGGCATTAGTGAAGAATGCCGAAAGTGTCAAGATGAAAGCATTAGTGAAAGGTGCTCATCATCCGTGTCAAAGCATTAGTGAAGAATTCTAAAGGTGTCAAGACGAAGGCATTAGTGAAGGGTGCCAAGCGTTGTGTCAAAGGCATTAGTGAAGGATGCCGAAGAATCAAATCAAGTAGCATTTGGGAAGAATGCTTAGGTCGTATAATCGATGAGGTGCATCGTTATACATATAAGTATTTGTTTATTTACAAGGATGGTGATATCCTTGATGGTGTTGTAACAAGGAGTAGATCTCCTTGATAATGGGTGTTGTGTCGTGAAGGGTAGTAGTTCCTCCATAATGGAACTAGGTGCTTAGCCTAGTACCTAGTAAAGGGTAGGCGACGTTGTGGAAGGATTAGTTCTCCTAAGGTGTGAAAGAACTCGGTGGTTAGCCTAGCACCGTATAAAGGGTAGGCGACGTTGTGTTAGGTGTGGTTCGCCTTGGTGTGAAAGAACTCGGTATTTAGCTTTGTACCGGAAAAAGGTTAAGCGACGTTGTGAAGGCTTCTCCGCCATAAGGAGATTGGTGTAGTGCTTACGAACTCTCGAGTAGGTGACTCGGGGAGTGGAGTAGGGCAAGGAAGGTGTCCTTGTAGCCGAACCACTATAAATAACTTGTGTCGTGGTGATGTGCTTCTTACTCTTTATCTTTCCATACACGTTTATATATCTATCTATCAACGTCCAACATAAACAACCAAATAGATTGACATAAGTCGATCTAAATATTTAAAAGGAAGTTTTAAATTGGTAAAACTATTCAACCCCCCTTCTAGTTTTCCACAGTTAGGATTTTGTGTTTCTTATGGTCTTATAGTTTCTTGTTTGTTTTGCAGCTTTAACCATGTCGGATTATTTGATCAAGCCAAGGTACCGTAAGGGGGCGGCCATGACTCAGGGAGATAAATATCAGGATGGGCAGGCTCATCTTATGCATGTCACCCTCCCCAGCGTAGCTGGTACTCCGGTTCCACCCAAGACGGATGCTATGAGGAGGGTTGAGGTGGCCGACCCGAAAGTCTTGGAGGCAAAGGAGAGGAAAAGGAGGGCTGCTGAGGCCAGGGCCGGAGGTTTAAAGTCGCGAAAGCGCCCTGCTGGAGAGGGTGGTTCAGGGTTACCTCTGAAAAGGAGAAAAAGTCAGCCGCCCATCGTCCACGTGGAGTCAACTACAAACACTACGCCGTTAAATGTTATACCCCCAGCCGAATGACCCTCATCCCGTTGAGAAGGAGAATCTGGAGGGTCATTCTAGCAACAATTTGGATGCTGCTAATGTTGATGGGAACGCCAAAGGGAATCCTAAGGATCATGACGGGGATCACGAGGCGTCTCATATTGTTGAGCAACCTGCTCCCCAGGAGAATAGTAAGTTGTCTTTATTTTTCCTCCCCCTTTTTTATACTTGTTTTTCGTTCTTATTGTTCGTCTTTACTTGTATTGTTGTAGGGGTTTCTTCTCCTTAGCACTGTGAAGATAAGGGTGGTGATGGGGGAGAGGGAGCTTCGTCCAGCGCTACTTATGTGCCGGGGTGGTCTATCAAGAAGGATGAGAGGGTCAAAGGTTACGATAAGTATAGGGATCTGCTCGTTCACTTGCCTCCTCCTGCCGAAGAGGCATATTTGCAAAGCTTGACAGATACTGAGGCAGCCCAGAGGTCGTGGGCTATTCTGGCCAGGGGTTCACTTGCCTTTACGGATATGCTCATCCGTTTCGAAAATCTTGATCTTGCACATAAAGATTTGGTTGAGGAGCACAAGGGGTGTGAGACCACTGCGAAAGAGAATTTTGATTATCTGAGTAAGACATTGGAGGAGTTGAAGGTTGTGAAAGGGGAACTTGCTGAGTGTTCCGCCCGGGAGAAGGGTTTGAAAAGACAGGTGCGTACATTAGAGGCCAAAAAGGTTGAATGGTCGAAGTTGTCCTTAGCTCAGGGTGAGAAAATTTCTAGTTTGGAGAAAGAGTTGATGGAGGCTAGGGGAGCCTTGAAAAATGAGGAAGTGGAGAATGACGTTCTCTGTAAGGAGCGTACTGAGATGGCGGTGGCCGCAGGGAATCTGGAGATTGCTCGGTCCAAACTTGTCAGGGAATTCATCCCCACCGTTGTGACTCGCCTCCTGGGCACTCATGAGTACAAGGCTTCCTTGTCCATCCCTTTCAGCTTATGTGGGATGGCCGGGTGGTTGGACGAGGTTGCTATTGACCGTTCAGAGGCAGGGGTAAAAAAGATTCTGGATGAAACTGAGGACCTGGATCTTGAAGCGCCTGTTAAGTACTTAGCTGCATACGACGAGCTCTTTGTGAAAAAGTACCCTTATGTTAACAAAATCCGAAATGCTTGCCACCGCTCTGTTGATGAGATAATGGCCCTTATGCCGGACCCTGCTCCCGCACGTCACGGTGAAGCTTTAGAGAAAGATGCCGCAGAGAATGATGACGGGGGAAACAAGAAAGACGGGGGCACACAACCGGAGTTTGATCTCTGTTTTAAAACCTGTACTGAACATAACTGTGTATTGGGGAACTCATGATGGTGTAATGTTGAGGCAATTTTGTTTTTATGCCTGTGATACTTTAACGGTTAATAGAATCTCTCTTTGGTGCGTTGGAATTTAAGCACTGTGCTTTTACCTGGCTTGTTTATATTTCTTGTATGCAATGTTAGCTTGTTATCTTCTTTGTATTTCTTTGGCGCGGTTGTTCGGCTTTTCTTTTCGACCGTCCTTGGCGGGGTGTGTTTCATTTAATTTTCATGTCTCGGCAACCCTTTTTGTATATGAACCGTCTGGTTTTACACTCCGGCAACCCTTTTTGGGTATGAACCGTCTAGTTTAATACCTCGGCAACCCTTTTTTGGTATGAACCGTTCGGTTTTTCCTTATGGCAACCCTTTTTGGGTATGAACCGTCTAGTTTAATACCTCGGCAACCCTTTTTGGGTATGAACCGTTCGGTTTTTCCTTATGGCAACCCTTTTTGGGTATGAACCGTCTAGTTTAATACCTCGGCAACCCTTTTTGGGTATGAACCGTTCGGTTTTTTCTTAATGGCAACCCTTTTTGGGTATGAACCATCTTTGAACATTGACCATCTTTCCTCGGAGGAGCAATAATTATGTTCAGTAAACAGTAAATAAGGAAAATTGCTCCTCCGTCATCTGGGGGGCTATACTTTCATTAATAAACAAGAATTGCAAATAGTTGCCCCTGAGGTTTAGGGTTACAAAGCTTTTTCTACAAGAAACATTTCCTTAAATTTATTGCGTTCCAAGTGCGGGGTACTTCTTTTTCCTCGGCTGTTTGTAGCTAGTATGAACCGTTTTCATATGCCTCGATGATGCGATAGGTGCCTTCCCAGTTTGGTCCCAATTTCCCTTGGCTCTCTTGTCTGCTTGCTTCGTTCTTTCGGTAGACGAAATCTCCAACTCTGAATTTTTCGCCTCTTACTCTCCGGTTGTAGTACTGATCCACTCTCTTCTTGTACCTTGCTTCTTCCACTGCAGCCGAGTCTCTCCTTTCTTCCAGTAGGTCCAAATTCAAACGGATTTCCTCTTCACTCCCTTCCTCTTTTACCATCATTTTCCGGAAGGTTAGCATCCCAATTTCCGCCGGGATTACTGCTTCACTTCCGTACGTTAGGCTGAACGGGGTTTCACCGTTGCTCGTCTTTAGGGATGTTCGGTGAGCCCATAGTACATTTGGTAGCTCATCAACCCATCCGGACCTGCTTCTTCCTAGCCTCGTCTTGAAATCGTGCATCAGGCTTTTGTTTGCCCTTTCTACCAGACCATTGGCTTGGGGATGTGCTACCGCGGTGTTTATCTGTTTGATGTTTAGTTTTTCACACCAGCTCTTGAAGGGGTCATGGATGAAGTTTCTGCCGTTGTTTTTTACAATTATGTGTGGTAGGCCGAAGCGACATACAACATTTTCCCACACGAACTTTATGACCTCCTTTCCTGTAGTTTTTGCTAACGGCTTGGCCTCCATTCATTTCGTAAAGTAGTCGATAGCTACAATGACATACTTTACTTTTCCAGGTGCTTCGGGGAGAGGGCCCAGTACGTCCATTCCCCATTGAAAGAAAGGCCAGGGTGACATAATGGAAGTCATGAGAGTTTTAGGTAACTTGGGTACTGGAGCGTGTATCTGGCAGGATTCGCATTTTTGAATGACCTCTCTGGTATCCCTATGCATTGTCGGCCAGTAGTAACCTTGCCTAATTAACTTTGCCACTACGGATCTTGGGCCTGAATGCATCCCACATGCTCCTTCATGCACCTCCCTTACCACGTAATTGGCCTGCAGTGGGCCCACACCTCTTAACATTGGGCCCAAATATGACTTTTTGAACAACACCCCGTCTTCCATTGTATAGTGACTGATTTTCATCCGAAGGGTTCTTGCTTCGTTTTCGTCATTCGGCCATTTCCCTTCGGCGATGCACCGGATGATTGGAGACATCCAGTTCTCCTCTTCTTCCTCCACTATTGCCCCGACGACTTTTTCTTCTGTTGAAGGTGTTTCCAATACTTCCACGAGTATTTCTTTGGTTAAATGGTCGAAAGCGACTGATGCTAGTTTGCTTAACACATCGGCCTTCTGGTTCTGTGCCCTGGGGATGTTTTGTATTCTGAACCGCTTGAAACATCCAATGTACTCCTTTGCTTTAGCCAAGTACTTTGCCATGCTTTCTTTGTAAGTGGTGAACTCTCCATTGATTTGGCTTGATACTAGGTTGGAGTCTACCTTAGCGTTCAACACTTGGATTTTCATGTCCTTGGCTATTCTTAGACCGGCCAACAACGTTTCATACTCTGCCTCGTTGTTGGTGCTGGGGAAATTTAGCCGAAGAGCATAAGTGTACTCCGTTTGATCTGGGCTGATCAGCACTAAACTTGCTCCGACACCTTTTTTGTTGGACGCCCCGTCGGTGAACAACGTCCACTCTTCCTCGACCATGGAGATGTTACATATTTCCTTGTTTCTTCCTCGGTATCCACCCTCTTTGCCAACTGGTATTTCGTTTATAAAATCCGCCAAGACTTGGCCCTTGACGACGTGCCTTGGGATGTAGGTAATTTTGTATGCTCCAAATTCTACTGCATACTTCATCAGCTTTCCTGAGGACTCGGGTTTGTTCAACACGTCCCGAATGGGTTGGTCTGTGATTACCTTGATGGGGTGGGCTTCGAAGTATCTTCTGATTCTTGTAGAACAGTGTAATAGAGCCAGAGCCAAATTTTCTAGGGGAGCATAATTCCGTTTGGCCTCATGTAATGTTCTACTGACATAGTGTACTTGCATTTGCTTTCCTTTCCTTTCCACCATTAACACCGCGCTTATGGCTTCTTCGACTGCTGCCAAATACACAAAAAGGTCTTCTTCCGCTACCGGGGCGGTTAAGTTGGGTAACTCCAAAATTATACTCTTCATCTTCTGAAACGCCTCTTCGGCCTGTTCACTCCATCGGTATTCACTTTGGTTCTCTTTTGTTATATTCTTTAAAGTGTTGAAAAATGGCAAGGCTTTCTCCGCGGATCGTGAAAGGAATCTATTCATGGCTGCAAGTTTCCCACTAAGGCTCTGCATTTCCTTGAGTGTTTTGGGCGACTGCATGTCAGCTATTGCCTTTGTTTTCTTAGGATTTGCCCTTATCCCTTCGGACGTCACCACGTACCCGAGAAACTTTCCTTCTTCAACTCCGAATGAACATTTTTTTGGGTTAAGTTTCATGTTGATTCCCCGAAGATTATCAAACGTTTCCGTCATGTCCGCTAACAGCTCCATTTCACTTTTGCTCTTGATTACCATATCGTTAACGTACACCTCCAAATTTCTGCCAATTTGCCTTTTGAAAGTGGAGTCAACTAGCCTTTGATATGTTGCCCCAGCATTTCTCAAACCGAAGGGCATTTTGGTATAACAAAAGGTTCGGTGTTCCGTGTAAAAAGCCGTTTTCTCTTCGTCTTCTTTGGCCATTTGTACTTAATGGTATCCCTTATATGCATCGAGAAAACATTTGTATTTGTATCTCATCACGGACTCTATTTTCCAGTCAATCTCCGGGAGGGGGTAGTAGTCTTTCGGACAAGAAGCATTGATGCTTTTGAAGTTCATGCACATTCTCCATGATCCGTCCGACTTCTTCACCAGCACCGGGTTGGAAATCCATGTGGGGGTATTTTACTGCCCGGACTATCCCCGCTTTCAGCCATTCTTCTACTTCGGTGTTGATTGCTTGGTTTTTCTCAGATGAAAAGGTTCTTTTCTTCTGGGCAATTGTCCTATAGTGCACGTTGACGTTTAACTTGTGTTCTATGACTCGCCGAGGAACTCCTGTCATGTCGGCCGGTTGCCACGCAAAAACATCTTTGTTGTTTTTCAATAGTTCGATTAGCTGCCTTCTGCATTCTTTGGAAAAGCTGCCTCCAATGGTGACCGACTACTGAGGGAATTCGGGGTTTATCATTATCTCCTCCATTTTTCCGCGGGGTTCTTCTTCTTCTACGGTGTGTTCCCCATCCTTGCCCTTCGACCCTTCCAGGAATTGTTTCTCCAACCTTCTACATTCAGAAATTACGACTGACTTGGTGACAAGGGTTGCAATTCCTCTTGGTGTCGGGAACTTTATCATAGAATGAATGGTAGAGGCGATCGCCCTCAGTTCTATGATGCCTGATCGTCCTAGTATGATGTTTTAAGGAGAAGGGGATCTTATCACCGCAAATGTCATCACCGTTCGGCGATACAAACCATCATTTCCAAAACAAACATTCAGATCGATTTTTCTGAGAGGCCTAATTGCTTCGCTTGAGAATCCCACCAGTGGTGTGTTCGTCTCTCTCAATTTTTCTTTGATTATTGGGCATAAATTCTAGAAACAGTGCTCATACATCACCTCTATCGCTGCTCCTTGATCAACGTAAATCCTCGTGACTGTGTATCCTTCGACATCTGCTTCAACTATCAATGGCTCTTCGGATACATCTCCGGGTAGAATGGGAGGGAAAGCTATAGGAACGTTCATCCAACCTTCCTCTTGATTGGCGACCTTTCTCTTTCTGTCTTTTCCCCCGCTGTATACCATATTTATGACTCTTCCTCTTCCGGGCTGATTGTCCCTTGGGGGGTTTCTGCCTCTTTGTCTCACGAGATGGTCTAATTTGCCAGTGTCCAAGGCTATCTTTAATTGCTCCTTGAGGTGATAGCAATCGTTGGTGAGATGACCCTTCTCGCCATGGTTGTCACAGAATTTGTCTAAGTTTTCTCTCCTTGGTGCTCCCCTCAAAGGTGGTGGAGGTGGCAATTTCAACTGAAGTTCTGTCGCTAGGATTTCCTTTGGAGGTTTCGAGAGGAGATTCAAATCTATCGGACGAGTATCATTCCTATAATGGTTTCTCCGGTATTCATTTCTAGGGTTATCTGCTCTGGCCGGATAGTAGGGGGTGTACTGGTTGCGAGGTCTCTGCTCTATCCTACGGTCTCCTCTTCGCCTGTCGGATAAATTTGAAGTTCGGGAAGCTCGGTCTTGGTGCTGAGCAGCAGTGTATGGTTTACGGCTCCACTCTCCTCTTGGAAGCTCCGTGGTGTTGTAAGCCTCTTCGAAGCGTACAAAGTCGTCTACTCTTGTCATCATTTCCTCCTCGGTTTTTGGGATCTTGTCGGAGAAACGCTTTACCAACTCCGGGCATTTGCTCCCTTTTATGAAGGAGGATATTTGCATGATCTCCGGCACTCCTGAAATGTAACTAGCCTCGTCGGTCCACCTTTCCTTGAATTCCGGCAACGTTTCATTAGCTTTCCTTACAATTTTGGTGATTTCCATTGGATCCTTGAGACACTTTCTCCTAGTGCGAATCTTTCAAGGAAACTCTCTCGGAGCTCCTCCCAGCTGTCAATACTGCCGTTGGGCAAGCGATCGAACCATCCACTCGCCGGCCCGTCCAATGTCTGCTGAAACATCCAGCACCACACTGGCATTTGCTACCCTCCATGGTTAGCTTCTCCGGAGAAACGGGTGACATGATCATCTGGGTCCGAGGACCCGTCATAAATCTTGATGTTCTTAGGTAGCTCATGTCTCGGACCTACGAACTCTATGATTCGTCGGGTGAACGGGCATCTGGGGGCATCCTTGTAGGGTTTTTTCAGATCTTCCTCAGTCCTTTTTCCTTTGGGATCTTTTTCTTTTTCCACCTCTCGGGTTGGTTCCTCGGCTTCATCACCAAAGTCGATCCGTATGGCCTTTAGAGGGCTGTTTCCTTTGTTGTGTTCTTTTATCAGGGCTTTTAGTGATGTGATTTGGCTTAGTATTTGTTCTTCTAGGTTAGGAGGGTTGTCTCCGGAGGGTGTTTCGGTAGAGGGGCATGCCATTTACTAGCCTTGGTAGTTTGAATAGCAGTCCCACGGATGGCGCCAATTTGTTGAGGTAAAAATGTGTCTTCACCTAAACAAGAAAATATCCTTCGGCTAACCTTTCGCTTAGCTCTCCGGATTAGGTCCTTCGGATCTGTTAACACCAAGAAAACACGCCTTAGCCTCGCATAGGGTTTTATCCCTAGACCAAGTTCCGGCGTGAGAATAAGTATAATGATATTGTCAGAATTACTATGTGTAAAGTAGGGTAAAGAATGAATTAACCTTTGATGCAGTAACTTCGGTCCTTTTATAGGTGAGAAGTCTTGTCCTTACCCGGAGGTCACGTGGGATGATAGTGACTCTTTCGGGCGGGAGTTGACTTGCTCTTTCTGCTTAGGTCAGGCGGGAGCTTGGCTTACTCTGAGCGGTTTACGCCCTTCGGCTACGTTCGCCGGATACATACGCCAACAATTACAACTACAAGTCTGAAAAAAATATTCAAAGACGACCTTAATAATACGTAATCATAGAATCAAAAGAAATACGAAGAAAACATTTTCGTTTTAACACGTATCCTCTCATTATTATCACAAGACTAATTTAGTAAAACTAAATAACTGATCGCCTTTTTGACGTTCCTTTTTTTGTAAAATAAGGGTGCGTTTGGTATGACCCTATCGGAATGGGTTTATGGATTTCATTTCATTTAAAGGTGTTTGTTTAGTAAGCCTGGGAATGAAATGAGTATATCATAGCCATAGACTCATTATACATCAATTTAGGGTCCGTTTGTTTTGTTTATGGGTTTGAAATGAGATTTGGATTCAGTATTGAATGAAAGAAAAAAAAGGATAGAAATAATAAATAATAATGTAAAATATTATTTGTTTTAAAAACAAATTTGTACTATATTCATTTATACAATTTTAACTCTCCCGAGCAATTAAATAATATAAAACAAAAAAAAATGAACAAAATATGTGGTGCTCAAGTAAAAAGAGATGATATGAGTCTACCATTGTCAGTAAAGTATCACAAAATTCATCAACTCGAAGAGGAATGAATATTTGGGATTTGAATGATTGATTGTAATGAACTGAGTATACCAAACAATTATTTTATGAAATAATTCCATTCCTCTGAATCAAAATGTCCTTGACAAACGGATCTTTAGTGTCTATGAAATCCATTCCTATGGGCCCTTCTTTTTTACATTACAAAACTCAAATATCTATATATTTTTTCGTATCATATTTTGTCATCCAAACATAAACGATCGTAATGATACACTTTTTATATTCATTGTCATTCTACCCCATACTAAATCCGATATCCATTGTGATTTTTAGCAACAAATCAAACAGGCCCTAAAATAGGAACGGTGCTATATGAGTCTTTTTTTTTTTTTTAACTATATTCTGGGTTTTGCTAACAACAACCATTAACTCATATATTATATAGTGTACATACATTACTAAGTGATTTTTTGGTAAGCTGGTAAGTCCACATAGGGCTGATCATTGGGCGAAAACTGGACCGGACCGAGACCGAATCCGGCAAAAAACCTAGACCGAGACCGAATGTGGTCGGTCCGGTCCGGTCTCGGTCCGTCGGTCCGGTCCGGTCCAACAAGGCTAAATTTTCGGTTTGTGGTCCGGACCGGACCGAGACCGAATTTGCCAAAAATGGTAGACCGAGACCGGACCGCCGGTCCTTCGGTCCGGTCGGTTTCGGTTCTGTCCGGTCGGTTTTGTCGATCGGTCCGATCCATCCGGTCCGTTTGCTCACCCCTAAGTCCACATAACCATTAACTCATATATTATATAGTGTACATGCATTATTCAAGGAGAGTTTTTTTTTTTTTTTTTAGCTAAGGAATTGGATTCATTTATCATTTAATATTATTACTTTTTTTAATGAGATCCATTTAAATCCTTTATTTGGTCAATACGCACAAGAAGAAAATTGATATCCTCCCTAATAAGAGGCAACAAGAGATGTGAGACCCATATGAACCCATTTGAAACTTAATCTAAAAAAAAAAAAAAAAAAAAAACTAAGTAATCTTTTGGTAAGCTGGTAAGTCCACATAACCATTAACTCATATATTATATAGTGTATAAGGGTGTGCTTAGTTCAAACTCAAAAAAGGGAAAGGCAATGATAATGGTGAAGAAAGTTAAAGGAAAAGAAAAACATTCCCTCAATTTATTGGGTAATAGGTCATTGCATTATACTCTACCAAAATCATTATTCATTATCTTTCTCATTCCTTACCCCCTATAACCCTTACCAAACATGCCCTAAGTGATTTTTTTATAAGTTGGTAAGTCGACTTAATGACAAAGGGTAAGTCGAAAGTTCAAATCCTACCAGCATATCAATAGTTTCCTTTTTTCTGTTCTTTTATAATCCAAAAAATAGGTTCATATTTGTGTTTCTATCATAGGTTTATTTTAGTTTCTTTATTTCGCAATGAGTAATCAGCTATATTATTTTTTCTTTGATTCCTTTAGTTTTTTAGGCAATTTAATCATTATGGATATCTTGACCTGCAATTATCACCGTTTTTGCACGGGACAAACACTAAATTCTTAATGCCTCCGTTTTCTACTAATTCTTCACTTCATTGGTTGCCAAAATAATTATATCTAACAAACAGTAGCCCAACAGCTGGTAGTGGGCCGTGTGGTTCTTTTTCATTGGTCCAAATGAGTTGCAACTATTCCTGTTCACTCCCGTTTTACCGTAGTGATGCCGTAATACACACAAACCGTCATGAACCATATTTACATAACCTAATACTGTATCTGATAAGTACAAATAAGTTATTTTTTCATAGTATTCCATTTTTGCTAGAACCTTCCACCATCTTCTCAGACACACACACCAACTTATGTAAAACATACTAAACCTCCGATCATCAATTTCAGGTTATGCCCTTTTTATAATAACATCATAATTCCAATCTTATTAATCAAAACTTTTAAAAAAACAAAGCTTTTTGTTCTTCATTGGATATCAAAGTAGCTCAATCATTACAAGTAAGTGATTATTTCGATTGGGTGTTCTTTATTCTTTTATAAAGTTTAGTTATCGGTTCAAAAAAGTGCAAATTTGTGATAAGAAAATGCATGAGCAAATTTGTTACGGTTTTAGGGGGGGCTGTTTCGATTAGCTTTTTTTTTTTTTTTTTTTTTTTATGGGCTAATTCCAGTGGGCTTCTTTATTTTCTCATACGCTTTATTGATTGGTTAAAAACTGCGAATTTATGAGTCAATTTGTTAAGGATTTAGGGGGTGTTTGGTTTAGCTTATTTAGGCTTATGAGTTTGATTCAACTTAAAAAATATATGTAGGATATTGATGAAGATCTACATATTAGGCAAGTTAGGGTGTTGATTTCGGAGATGCAGGGACTCGGGCTGAAGATAGGTATAATTATTGTTATACGTTGCATTCTCTTATTGTAGTTACTCCAAGAGAGGTTGTTTATTTACATCATTATATCCAAATACAATAGCATAAAGCGTACTATTTGAAGCTTAATCGTTGTACATATGCAAACAAATAAGTTAGTAACTTATAATTGTTAGTGGTGTTTTAGTTCACGAGTTGGACTAGGTTACATATCCATACCCAAAGTAAATTGCCAAGACAATTGTCTTTAATAGTAAGCTATTAGCTATCATGAATATACTTTGCATACTTCCTAGCAATCAATTAGTGTTATGGGCGTTAATGGTATTTATGAAGATTTTTTTTTTTTTTTTGCTTACTAAGGATTGCAATATGATAAGTCTTAGCTATCAATTACAACTCATTCACTTAGTAATTGATATATTTTTTGTTTTGTTTCAACTCTAAAGTCAAAACTAATCTTATAACTTGCTGATTTTAGTAATTGTTCTAAATACAGTTTGTTATTATTATTATTTATTTTTTGTTGTTGTTGATATGATTTGATCGCAGGAAGAAGGTGAAGGTGAAAATGAGAGAAAAAACACTATTACACTCACGCTCATTTGTCATTTAAGATTAAAATGTTAAGAGATGGTGTAGCTAATTGAGAATAGGCGAGGTGAGTTTTTAAGTACCTAGAGTGGATTAACAAAATTGAAAGCCAAATATGAGTGTTCACAGTAGTACCACCAAAGGCAAGTGTCGTATGTTTTACAAACATAAAGATAAAGTAAACGACCTTACAAGATTCATATCTATATGATAGGCACACAGTTTGTCAATTTAAAAGAAAACGACAAATGAAGTGGTACCCGTGAAAATACCAGTCAAACATATTCAGCAACTCCTGGTAAGTGAGTTTCATATTTCTTATACAATTGGTTTGTTGCACTTACGTTATAGTTTTACCAAATATTTGAAACCATATGCTACTTTTTTTCATTCTTTTTTAATGTGCAGAACCACCTCTCGGGTTGAGTAATGGGTCAAGATGAGGCTTATCGAGGGGCTTGGGGTTACATAGCAATGTGTATTGGGATGACAACAATAAGTTAAATTTCAATTTCTATCGTATCTGACATTGTCAACATGTAAGTTTTTTTTTTTAAATCAGTCAAAGGATAAACACATTTGCCTTCAGATATTGGTCTAGGACAGTCACCGATTTCGTTAGGTGTAAATGAACCAACGCGGCGTGTGCATGACGGTTTACGTGCAAACAGTGGCCACACACACTTCCTGATTACAGGTTAAACATCTACCTTCTTTTTAAGCATTATATGAATCATGCTCTAATATATTAGCAATTATTATCATTACAGAAACGGCCAGTAGAGTGCTACGACGTTCTGTTTTATCCTTAATTGGCCAGGCAACACAACGTCGTGTTTGCAACCATGGAGGGTTGGATACCCTTTTATCCCGTCCCGTAGTTGCAAATATGAGCCAAACGGGTTCTTGAGGCTTATATACAATCTTATTCAGACTTCTTGCTGCTTCATTTTGTTGGTTCAAATATTTAGTAGATTAAACTATTCATAATTGTAAAGAATGAAGGTTTGTATTTCCATAAGTTCAATAATTTTGCATAACCAACTAAAGTTAGATTTTTATGTTTGCAGGCCCGAAATAAGAAAGAGGGAAGCAGTACAGCTTGGAGTAAGCTCAGGCAGGGAGTGTATAGTAGATTGAGTTGCATGAAGGAGTTGATAGGCAAAGGGTTGCATCTGCATGATGTGTGAAGCTGTTGTGGCATGGGTCCTGTGGAACCTTTCTCTATGCAACAAATCCGCGTTATACCACCTAAAAAAATGGAAGTTCGTATTAAAATTCTTTTCACTTCTATCTATCATACTGATATTAATGCTTGGAAGGGCGAGGTATGTACATGTTTCTTACTGAATTGTATTCTTTTCTGTCTTATTCATTTAACGAATTACTATTATTTATAGAACGAATATCATGACATTACTTCGCAAACAGGTTCTCAACCTTTTTTTTCTCTTTTTTTTTTCTCCTACTCTTTCATTGTTTATATCATTACTGTAGTTGTTTACTATATTCGATATAAGAGTCATTTAGTTAAACATGTTTATTTAGGTTTTGAAGGGAGGTGGTTTCGGTACTCAGTTTATGATGTTTAGAGAATGTAATAAGCTAGATTTTTATAACCTACTTAAGAGGGTGTTTGTTTTAGCTTATTTTTGGGCTTATGAGGTTATTTAGCTTAAACAAACACCCCGTTAAACATGAAAATAAGCTCTTAATCTGCAAAATAAGTGACAAAATGGCCTTATGATAGTGTAACACAAATCAAATAAGCTCATTAGCATATTTAATCGTTTCGGCTTATTTGCTGGTAATTTGCCTAAGCAGAAATCATTTTTAATTTTACAACCCAATGAAAGTGATAATAGTATGTCATGAGTACTAGATTTGTTATTCTTTATATAAGCTTAATTTTGTGCAAAAACAATAATAGGAATGACTTTTATATAACCTTAATTTTGTTACTCTTCACAAATCTAGGCATCACTTTGGCTAGATTTGTTACTCTTTATATACGCTTTTGAGATCAAAGTTATATAAGCTTAATTTGTACTCCAACACTAAGTCACCTTCATGCCAACAAGAAAGAATTGGAACATCTAACTGAGAAGTTTACTTTCGCAGGGTAGATGTTCCAATCTCAGGTAAATTGCACCAGACACTTGACCGAACCTTGGACATTTGTTTATGGATTCAATAATAAATCACACAATCAATATACTTATAACTGAGTCGGATTGGTTCATTTTCTTTTTTGTTTTATCTCAAATAGGTAAATAACATTCCCTTTTGCTACAAGGAGAATGGGTTAAATAAGTTGAAATAAAGACTTGGATTAAATGGGTTATTGCAAGCAGGTGGTCCAACAATTGGTATTTACGGAAACTATGTTTTAGTTCCAGAGTATGCGAACAAGAGTATTAAATGGTATTGGCTGCAGGGACCAAAAATAAGCACAAATGAGGTATTCCTGACCAATTGTGGAAGCACGAGAAATATAAAGAACTGAGAGGCAACATGTGTGTTGAGTGACCAAAGAATGGCTAATGAGTCTACAATAGTTCTGCAAACCTTCACCTCTAATTGATTATTTGATATCATTAGGAGAAAAGTTTATGTAATTAGCTTAGAAGTAATATAATTTTAGCTTCATTTAACTATGTACACAGAATTTTGACTATATAGATTGATATGACTTTTTTTATGTCTACAAAAAACAATAATATAGGTAGCCTTATTTAATGACAAGCACTTTCAACTATTTCGAAGAAGAAAATGCTTATGCTTCAAGAAAACGTTAACAAAATTGTAATAAACACAAACACGGCCGTCCCGCAGTAACGCGCGGGCAAACCAGCTCGTTATAGCTAATTGGCGATTCTTCATTAAAATAAAAAATTAAAAAAATAAATAAATAAAAAAGGATTTAGCAACTCACAAAAATAACTCAAAGACCTAGAAATGAACTCAAAGACCCACAAATTATAGCACAAAATTGTAAGTAGTTGACTATCCAAAATTATAGCTAATATACTAATATAGTATTCAAAAGAGTAAATTGCATTTTTGGTTTTTATGGTTTAGTCAAATTACATTTTGATCCTTATTATCTATTGTATCTATATACTAAAAAGCGTACAAGTTGCTTCACAAACCAAGCATTAAATGCAAACTTTCTCAATTTGGCAAAAATAGTCCCTGAGATTCAAGTGGCGCTGCAAAATAAGTCTTGTATCATTAATTGCAATCTATAGCAATCTGGCAAAAATAGTTCCTAAGGTTTAAGCGACGTTGCAAGGTAAGTCTTGTAGAATTAATTGTATCTATATACTAAAAAGCGTACAAGTTGCTTCACAAACCAAGCATTAAATGCAAACTTTCCCAATTTGGCAAAAATAGTCCCTGAGGTTCAAGTGGCCAGCAAAATAAGTCCTCAGACACATTGCAATCTATAGCAATCTGGCAAAAATAGTCCCTAAGGTTTAAGCGACGTTGCAAGGTAAGTCCTGTAGAATTAAGTGCTAACTATAGCAACCTGGCAAAATTAGTCCCTAAAGTTTAAGTGTCGCTACAAATTTGAAGCCAATACTAAAGATCAATCAAGAAAACAGTAACAAGCCAAGCATTAAATGCAAACTTTCCGGGTTGGCAAAAATGTTCTCGAGGTTCAAGTGGCACTGCAAAGTAAGTCCAAACATTAAATGCAAAGTTTCACAACTTGGCAAAAACAATCCCTGAGGTTTAAGTATCGTTGTAAAGCAAGTCCAAACATTAAATGCAAAGTTTCACAACTTCGCAAAAACAGCCCCTGAGGTTTAAGTGTCTCTACAAAATAAGTTTTTTGAAGCAAATCCCGCTGCATCGCGCGGGTTTCCACACTCGTTTTTTTGAAAGTGTAACAAAGGTTTTTATTTTTAAACTTTGAATTGCAAATACAGTTTTGTTGAAATAATTGAAGAATATTGTTTTATATATTCAAAAGAGTAAATTGCATTTTTGGTCTTTATGGTTTGGTCAAATTGCATGTTTGATCTTTATTTTTTTGAAAGTGTAACAAAGATCCTTATTTTTAAACTTTGAATTGCAAATACAGTCCTTGATCAATGTGAAATGATCAAATTCTATATATATATATATACTAAACATGGGGAGGAAAGTTGCTGCTACAGTAACTTCCTCCCCATTAATTGCTAAGTTTACCAAAATGGCAAAAATGGTTCCTCACCATTAATTGTTATGTTTACCAAAATGGCAAAAATAGTCCCTCAAGTTTAGTTATCATGCAAACTAAGTCCTTTGTAAAATTACGTCACTAAAAAAGAATCCCGCCAGATCGCTACGTTTCCCCACTCTACTACCTATTGAAAGGAAAGAAGACAAATGTAATTTGGTTTCATATCGATCAAGGGACTATATGTTCAATCGAAAGTTCAAAATAGAGATGTTTGTTGCACTTTCAAAAGGATAGGAACCAAACATGCAATTTGTTCAAACTACACAAACCAAAAATGCAACTTACTCTATTCAAAATATCACAATAATAGATCAAAAAAGAAATCCCATTGCATCCACACATGAATTACCAGAACATACAGCTCCAGTCCATAGGGTACACCTAGTGCGCTACCAGCAAGGAAGCAGTTGACTGGTAGTAGGTAGTGACATGAACTCTAGCGCAGAGGGAGCCGTGACTTTGAATTGCCTTTAGAGTGGTGGATGATACTAGGTTTGTTCGTGATAGAGTTAACAAGTTTAATATGACTAATTTATAAGAGCATCATCATCAAAACTTGTTACAGGCAGAACAAAAAGCCTGTCAAATGTTAGACAAACCCAAAGTCACTCTACATTTGCTTTGAATTTCACCTCATCTCTGTAAGATAACTCTACAAAAAACTACAAAGATAGATCGACATCCTTCCAGGTGATCACGCCTCCTCTTTTTTTAGTTTACTCAAGAAGTTGGCAAATGTCTCTTCATCTTCTAATACTATCTCACCAAAACCATCGCTTCCATCTACAGTCTTTCTTTTTCTAATGCTAATCTTAATGTCTGTATTTCGTTTACGACCACGGCTATGGGTTCCATTTGGCAGTTTACTGGACGCTTTACATTTCCTAAGTGTTTTAGCTTGCGGCCCATCCCCGCCCATGCTCTTAAGCATTACCTGAGAGAAGCAACGTTCATCTCTTGAGGGGACATCTTTAATCATGAGGGGAACCATAGATAATCTGCTCACAGAAAATGGACCATGTTTGCTTCTTTCATTGGTCAAGATTGCCTCGTATTCTGCAATATCCCTACATGCCAATCCACAGACTACACTTTCTTTTGTGGACTTTTTCTTTGAGATATGACCAGGTTCACAATTTTCATCCATCTCTTCATGTTCGTCGTTGACTCTGCAATTTGGGGTAAAACAAAGAAAGATAAATTAGAAAAAAAAAATATGATACAATGGTTATGTCGTTTCACCAAAAGAAACCTAAAAGATAAACAGAAAAGCCTAAAAGACAATATCCATTTGAGCCAAAACTGACCATTTTAGAATTACTTTGCACACTTGGTACAAACCATCACTCTCAGAAAACTACCAAAAAGACTAGTGCTTACAGAGAGTAAAGCATTTCAACCTAATTTGCATGTGTAAGCACACTGATGCTTTTTGAAGACAGCGTATAGAAACATTCATAAATTGCATGTACAGGTTTTTGGAGTTTTTTCAAGCAAGCCCCACTAGTAAAATCTTAATGGAATTGTATTATTTTCTAGTGCTTTTGGTAACACCTGAAGTCTAGTTATGTTCCATCATAGCACCTTTACGGATGAATAAGATGAAATGAAAATGGGTCAAATAGGCCGAAAGTCACCCACAGCGCATGCTTGATGCATAAAACCCCCCAAAGCATTTTATTCAAAGAACTATAGTTTTATGAACCAAGTGGAATTCAAAACAAAAGGTATAGACCCAGCCCCTTTTCACCTGTTAGTCAGCCTGCCTTTTTTTTTCATCTATACATGCTATAGCCATTAAACTACAATCATACCTTTGCTTCCGCTTCCGCTTCCGAGTGGGTTTCTTTTTAATCTCACAATTGTCCCCATCAGATGTTCTGATTCCTTCACCACTATCCTGCTCCAACAATCCTGCGTCTTTTAATGAAGTGCTTGCCTTGTTTTTCAGTGATTGTCGTGTCAATCTTCTATTGCTTGTGATATCACCATGGCCATCATTGTCCTCTCCAACATCTTCATCGATTAGTTTTGATACTTTTACCCTACTAGATCTAACTTTAAGAATACTTCTGCAAATTGAAAATAAAGTTCATAAGCAACAATTTGACTGTATGTGACCAATAGACAAATGCTTGTTTACTATAATAATCAGCTTTATTGCAAGCTAATACACATATCTAAATCACTTAATCTACTATTTATAGTTCGGCCCATACATAGTTAGGTTCAGAGGAACAATATGTTTATCTGAAAGACTGAAACTGGTTACTGCGACCCGTGAAATACCCCAGTATTAGAGTTTTACAATCATTCATAACTTGCAAGCACTGGTATCTCGGCTTTTCCAGATATGATAGTCAAAAATAGTTTGCTCTTTAAAACAAGAAAGACACAAATATCCTTATGAGAATATGAGATATTAATTTGTGATTTTTTTTGGCAAGCTAGTACTTAGGGCGTGCTTGGTTAGGGGGTTAAGGGGGGTGGGGAATGGGTAAAGTATTCAAAATGGCCCACCTAACTCATAATATAATGCTTGGTTAGGGAGGGGTAAGGGATTGATTACCCCGTAATGGGTAATGAACCATTATAGAATAAATTGAGGGGTAAGGGATTGATTACCCACCCCACTCATTCATTTGCATTCCCTTTCCCTTTCCTTTTCCCCACTTTAAACCAAGCGGGCCCTTAGAATTTTTATGAAAATGTGCTCTGTTTTCTTTAGCTGCTTGTTTTCTAAGAGGTCTAAAAAGACCCCAAGTTTCAGCATACACTTTAACCCAAATATTGAAATCATAGCATCATACCTTTCTTTCTGCTGAGACTTCCTCTTCCCAGTGGCTTCCTTTCTAACCTCACAATCGTCCCCATCATATGTTTTGTCTCCATCATTGCTTGTGATGTCAGCCTGATCATCTTCATCAACTAATTTCCTTGCTTTCCCAGTATGAGCAACCTTTTTAACCTTCCTTGGTCTACCTACGCTTCTGCAATTTTACAACAAAAAAAAAACATGATCAGCAATAATTTCTACAATGTCGATGCTATTTGGCTTTGGGGAATGAAACGGTCAATGCTATTTTACACATCTCCAGCCCATGAAAAAAACCAAAAATTGCTTTTATATGGGACTATATAAGGCTGCTTGTTTTCTGAGAAGGTCTGATTAAGACCCAAGTTTCAGCATACGCTTTATCCAAAATAATAAAACCATAGTATCATACCTTCCCTTCCCCTTACTCTTCAACTTCCCAGTGGCTTCCTTTTCAACCTCATAATTTTCCCCATCACCATTGCTTGTGATGTCAGCCTGACCATCATTGTTTTCCACATCATCTTCATCAACTAACTTCCTTGCTTTTCCAGTATGAGCAACCTTTTTAGCCCTCCCGGGACCTTTACCTACGGTTCTGCAATTTGACAAATAAGAAACATAATCAACAATAATTTCCACAAGGTCAATGCTATTTTATACATCTCCTGCCCATTAAAAAAATAATAATAATAAAAAAAAAAATAACACTTGCATTTATGTGGGACTCTAGAATCCAAATATGAAAAGCAGTTCAAGGGCATACCTTCGCTTTTTATCCTTTGAGATTATATTATCTTCATTGGCTTTGGGACCTGACTCTAATAGTAGAGGTCTATTAAAATCTTTGTAAGTGAGTTGAGGACGCTCCTCCTCCCGATCTACAAAATTAGATACAAAACAACGCTTTTCAATTTCTTTGGCTGCTTTTAGCATCGGAACTTGATGTGGAAGTAGAACCTTCCATCTCCTGAAAATTAAAAAAAAAAAAAAAAACCATCTTATACCAAACAAGCTAGCATAAATGAGCAAAATAAAACAGCAGAAACTATATAACATAATGACTAGCGGTGGCAGGTTGTTGTGAATGAGTTGAGGATTATGTTTTACCGCTAATGGGTCGAACAAGAAAGACCACTAACTTTAAACAAAATGGGTCAAGCGAGTCGAAGGGGGCCCATAACGTACTTAACAACATAAAACCTCAGCCCAGTCAGGCATCTTTCAACCCATAAAACCTCCTAAAAATATTTATTCAAGTAGACCAGATGTTATTGAAGTACTATAACTTATGTAATCAAATCCAACACACTAATTGTCTATATATATAAACTTGGTAAAAAGCAAAAAGGCATTTCCGCTCAGCCCAGTCAGGCATCTTTCAACCCATAATATTATCCACCCAAAACCCTTTGAACCTATCACCCAGCCCACCCAACTTACCCATGCTATTTACTGCCAATCACAATAAAAACATAAGAAGAAGAAGTCCTCGATCCAAAATAAACATCAGGTATTTGTGAATCAGATGTTACCGTACCTCCTACATTGACTGTCCGTGCGTGGAGCAATACATGCAGCTACCCGAGCCCAGCTATAATTATGTTCTTCAACTGCAGCTTTTAATTTCATATCCTCCTCTTCGGTCCATTTATCCATTTTCAGTGAAGGATCTAAGCAATTAACCCATCTGTCACAGATACAATTCAGAACCCGTTTATTATAGACTTACCAAACATGTAAATAAGTGTATTGAGTACTTGTATGATTGATACCTTTCTCGGCATTGTCCTTGCATCCTGCCAGGCACAAACTTGGTTATCTTATTCCAGTTTTTGGCCCCAAACAGCCTAACAGCTATTTTCAGACGCTTGTCCTCATCTGAGTCCCACCTCCCAACTCTTTTCCTCAATGGATTCAAGGACTTCTTCCATCTGAACAAGATAACACCAAGAAAAAATTTGAGTCATTATTTTGGTCTAACAGCATCAGCACACAAGCTGGAAAGAATATCTTTAGTAAAAGGGATAATGGCATGCATTAGCAATGTATCTTCACAAGTGTTCCGGTATATGCAACATAATTTTGTTTGGTCACCATTTACCCATTTTACTTTTATAATGTGGTCCACTTTTAAAACAAATTCAGTGATTTACGGATTAGTGGATTACCATTTCACCAATGGAGCATATTCACATATTAGATTGCCAGGGTAGAAAACTTTGACAAATATGTTGCATAAAACACAAGACTTGTGATATGTCAAGACCTCGGGTGTACAAAACAGAAGTACATTGCGTAAACCGGTACACCTGTGAAAACAGCCGCTTTTGCATACCATTATTCTTTGTTGATATGATAATTGACTCAGTTGTCCATAAGATCTTCTTAAAAGTGGTAAAGGTCAGTGTGATGGAAACAGGTAGAAAGGGTCATATTTAGTAATCACACATTTTACCAATTCCATGTTTGGTTAGAGCCTTTTGATGACTTTATGTGCAAAGTCGGTAGGACTTTCCACCCATTTCACCAATTCCTTATTTGGCTGGAAAATACAATATGTGATCCATTTGACCCAAAATATATAAAATCGTAACTGACCTATTGGAGCACTGGGTACCAGTCCGTCCTGAGAGTGTAGATGCAATAAGCTGCCAGTTAGTTTCACCATACTCTGCTACAGCCTTACGTAGTTCCTCATCCTCGGTGGGAGTCCATTCATTATTTAATATAGATGGATTAAGACTCCTCTGAAAACGCGACAGGCATTGGTAAGGTGTCCTGTTCGTTTTAAGTTCTCTAGCAATATCAATCCAGTTGCTAAACCCTCTGTTTGAAAAACAATGCAACATCTTCTTTTCTTCATCATTGGTCCATTTGCCACGATTGATTAAAGGATCCTCACAGTTCCTCCATCTGAATTCATTTTCAATAATATGTCAGATAAATTTATAGTTCACTGAATCTGCTTTCACATACAATTTTGTTATAGCATAAAAGAAGAATAATGTATACACGCTCACTCGAGTACTTCAAAGGCTACATTAGGGTGGCCAAATATCTATCAGAATTACAGGACATAAAAACCATTTGTTTTTACAAAGTAAAACCAGACTTTATTTTAATCAGAGTAAGAGGCATTTTTGCCATTTTTGCCAGAATTGACCAACAAAAACAGATTAAGAGCTGAGGCTTGAAATGCTGTTTCAGAGTTTGGGTGGCATTAATCTAACATTCTCAATACTTTGAGTGGCATGTATATGCCATTATGCCTCATCCAAATAATATAATACAACTAAGAGAAACAAATACCTTGATTCGCATTCAGGACCAGACCTGCCTGTGAGGTACATGGACGCCAACTGTTCCCAATTAACCTTGGGGAGAAATGACCTGATTTCCTCATGAGTTATTTCATGTTTTTTGATTCTTGTGATCACTCTATCCAGATTACTAGAATCTGGGTTTTCAGCACTGTCAAACGTACAATATTAGCCATCAGGAACTCAAATATGAAGGCAAAGAAATGTAGTAAGAAACTTTCTTCATAATATCATATAAGCATGAATGGACCCATAAACATAATGATCTTTAAAGTAAGAAGTAATACTACACTGGCATTGGTTTGTGGTGTGCCTAATTTCTGACGGTACATAACTCAGTATTTTAGCTCGATGTGTTGTGCATAAAGAGATGAAACACTTCAATATGATATGCTTGCTTGTTACATCTGTATATATATTTTTCAAACAAAAGTAGTTAAGTAGATACAATCAACATTTTACTACTATTAAAAACGATGGCGATATAGCTAACATTAGAAGATAACTCTCGTTTCACATGCATTATTAGTCGAATTTCAAATTCCAGATAATTAATTTCCTAGCTATTGCACGTTTATAATATTTCGAGTTAAATTGGGGGAACACTAATTTAAGTTAGTTGAAAAAGGGCAAGGCTTGCAAACTTCATGCAAATTTACCAACTCAAGATACGATAGTATCATAATAGATAATAGTGTACCTGAAAAGCTCTTGCATCATCATTTCCTGAATCTGCTGTTTAATTCCCTTCTTGAGGTTCTCCTTATCCTCTTTTGACCAGGGTTCCCTACTCAAAGAAAATGGATATTTCAACAATGCATCTTTATAAATTGCCACTTGGGGATTTTGAGCAGGACCTTGATTAATTGGATGGGTGCTTGTATCCTTTATCTGTAATTCCAAGTGCAAAGATTAAAATAGGCAAAGATCATACAAAGGTCTGTAAGACAGTATATACAACAGTAAACTGAATATCATTTACAATTTTTAATCAAAACAGAATCCTTTAGTACATCACTTGCATAGGTACACGTTATAGAAAAAGTAGGCAACAAAACTTAAGTCACCTCACTACTTTAAACAGATTTACCAAATAACTCAATATAACCACCAGCAACTTCTTTAACATAACCCCCTGTTCTAGACTTGGGGAACAATAGAGCTAAAAAGATATACTACTGTGACCCTTGGTAATTAATAAAATAGACGAACTGTTTCACTGTGTTAATCTCAGTTTAAAATCAGAAACTATAACTCTGAATATCCTAGTACCGTGTAAAATGATGCTTATGCATTTTGTAGTACACATGAAATCTGGTTAGGCTAAACTCTAAATTGACATTTCAAATTCGCATCATCAAATTTGTCAACAAGTCACTACGTGAACTATGGAAAACTTAGCACATCTCCATTTATGTAGTTTTTATAACACATTGTCTAATTTATCCTCTAAACTTATTGCATCCTACAGTGGTTTCTCGTTTTACAAAAACAGTACTTATCAGCAGTGTGGGGACTAACCTTAGAAGCATTGGCTCTCCGCTTTGGAACTGAAATTAGCTGAAAGCGTGGATCCTTATTATGAGACAAAGCTAGACTCGTCCTTTTTCTACAAGCCACCTGAAAGCCTTTAAGGAATTTAACACGCTCCCTCAATTTCTTATTTTCTTCCAACCTGGCTTCAACTTGAATAAGCTTATCACGTAGAAACTTCTGGTATGTCCGGTTCTTCTTGATGGCTTCGACAAATGCTTGAGCAGATGCCGGAAAACCACAATCTCCAACTGGAACAAGTTCAGAACCAGGTTCACGCCCTTCACTGACATTTGCGGCAGAAGTAATATTACTCGAAATATGATTGTTGGCTGCTCTTCCATCTTCAGAATCTGGAAATCCTTGTCGGTTGTTAATTCTGGTTACAAAAAAATTAGGGGAAGATTCCTTTCCCAAGTCTATGATATTAGTTGCACCAACCTGCTTCTCTGATCTCTGTACAGAACTCTCCATGCCATTACTTGTGCTATCTGATTCATAAAACCAATTTGCAAAAAAATTCGTGTCAGTTAAGTAGCAATGATAAAGTCCATACAACTGTAGCATGCATTAATATCAACTGATACACAAAAAGTGAGTTTATTAAACATAAGCCCAAAACCAAATAAGCCATAAGCCAGCTATATAAGCCTAACCCTAAGTGTAAAAACCCGTCCCACATCGGTATGATAAGTAACATTTGAGCCCTTTATACCCGAGTAGTTCATTGCTTTCGGCTTTGGGGGCATTACAATAGGAACCTTACAACCTAGTTTAAAATTTTCAAATAACCCGTCCCACATCGCTGTTGAATAACAAATACAAGCACCTTATATATCTAAGGAAATGACAAAATCTAAAAAAAAAAAAAAAAAATACCATTGTATTGCGAAAACCTGCGCTGAATAGCACGGAGAGTCTCGAAATCGCCCCCGTAATCCTCATCATCAATATTATTATCAACATCCGGTAAAATAGTATTCAAGGGTTTCATAACAACCTCCTCCTCCTCATCCTTCTTCTTATTATTCGGAACCGAAAACCGTTTCTTAAGATCCCTAAGAAACACCATATCCTCCTCATAATCAGACTCATCATCAGCTGTGACAGTTGATGATGATGACTTGGGGATGACGTCATCGGTTTTAATAGAGCATGCTCTTCTCAAGGCCTGTATGTCTTGTTGGAATTCGTTGTCGTCTGAGTCGGTCTCAGTGTCTGACATTTTGATGGTGTGTTGAGGGTTTGGTGTGTTTAGGGTTTGGTTTGGTTTTATGTGAGAGAGGAGAGTTAAGAACAACAAGTCATTTGGGTTCTGTTTCTTTGTTGGTTTGTCTGGCTGGGTTTAAGTAAGACTCTTTCCAAAACCCGACCAACATCAAATATATCATTGGGTTCCTCGGTTTCTTCTATAAGAGCGAAGGGAGCCATAAAGGCCCAACGCAAATCAATCCTACATGGCACACGTTATGTTACGTTACCCACTCCTTCATGACTACGTTATATGAGGCGTTACAACGTACATTGTTATACCAACGTGCGTTACAACGTAAAAGGGAAAAAGAAAAAAAAAATCACTTGTGGCTCAAACGGTAAGGGTCCGTTTAGTTGGAGAAAAATACTCTATTTTTCTGGAAATTTTTCTAAGAAAAAAAAATGAAAACCCGTTTAATCGCAAATTTTTTCAATAATTTTCGAAAAATATGAATTTCTCATTTTCCAATTCTTAATAGAAAAAATGAAAATACCATTACACCCTTCTCACTTTTTTCATTTCTAAAATAATAAACCCCATTTCCTCTCACCCCACTCTTATCCATTTACCAGCCTTCGTCCACCTTCCATCGCCGCCCATCTCTCCGTCCACCGTCTCCGTCAATCTGTGGTATCTTTTTATCCTAATTCCAATCTTTGTCAACTCTTATCTCGTACCAAATCTGCTTTTTATGAATAATACTTTATTGTTCATTAATACATATTATCTAGCTATGAATAGATGTTATAATATATATTTGGGTCTTGGTATTTATTATTCAGATGTTAAGTAGATTTTATTTTTTTTTGTCTAAAACAGTTCATACATTGATTTAAGTAGTTTAGGGGGTGTTTGGCAAAGCTTTTAAAAACAGCTTATTGACTATTCAGAACAATATAGGAGTTAGTGTTTGGATCGGCTTATAAGCTAAGGGGATGTTTGTTTCGGCTTATATAACCGACTTATGGCTTATTTGGTTCTGAGCTTATGTTTCATAAGCTCGCTTTTTGTGGTTTACTTTGAATTTTTTTCGGCTTATATAAGTTTAGTATGTCATAACAAGCTTATATAAGCCGAAAATTTCAAACAAACAGAAAAAGTGAGCTTATGAAACATAAGCCCAAAACAAAATAGCACAGCCACTATATAAGCCGAAACAAACACCTCCTAAGCTATATATTTTTTTTATATGATTAGTTTGATCCAAAACAGCTTATTACCTATACAGAACAATACATGGTACAATGTTTGGACCAACTTGTCACCTAAGTTAAGCTAGAGTTTTTTTTGTTATATATAACTAATTAGTCCAAAACAGCTTATTCAACTAAGGTATTTAATGGGGTATTGGCAAAGCTTATTAGCTAAGCAGAATAATACGAGGTACTGCTCGAATTTGGGTCCTAAGATTAGCGTGTGACAACTCGTAATTTCAGGTCATTTCTCAAATTTACTATTCATCTCGTGAATTTACTATTCACTGGTTACTATTCATCATTTTACTATTCATCGTTTTTTAAGTCGATTTGATATTTTGAAATGTTATTTCAAAATTTTACTATTCACGAAACACTATTCATTCCCAGAGAAAAATCACTATTCATGATTCACTATTCATCATTTTCGTAAACTAGGTTTACGTGTATCAAATACGCGTAACCTGGAGGGTTAAGCTGCGTATTCATGAAACATCATTGAGAACATTTCATATATACTAGAGTTAGTCTACATATCATCAGTAACATCATCTTCATATTAATTTATGCATGGGTTTGCATATTCCATTAGCGCGTATTTATTTATTAAATAAACGCTATCACACGATCATTCATTTTGAATAATTGATCCGACACTTCCAATAATCATCCAAATATATTTTTATACTCATTTTAAGACTATAAAAATTATATAATTAGTTTACCCGATGTTTTGAATTTATTTTGTATATATATTGTTATATATATATTTACGACGGTTTTCGTAAATTCAACTCGATAATTATTTATTCACTCAATACTTGCGAGAAATGCATTTTTATAATTTTTATGACTTCGATATAATTTATTTTGTTCCGTTAAAATCGATTTCTAGCTAACGCTACACTTAATAATTAATTTTATGTACAAACTACACATTATACTAAACTTAAAATACAATTAGTCATCAAAATCAAGTATCAAATCCTTGTTTTTCTTCTTATGGCCGGCCACCCCCCCTAATCATCACTTTGTAGATATTTTTCTTAACTAAAATGTACACCTATTCATATTTACTAGATATTTGCAATATACAAAAGATTTATCAATCCAAAACACATACATAACACACATTGAAAGGTGAAAAATAAAAACAACTCTCTCCCTCCCCTTGTGGTGATCGGCCAAGCCAAAAACAAGAAGAAGAACATCAAGTTTTTCAAGCTCTAGTGTTTAACAAGTTCATGTAGTAATCTAGTTTAGGTTTTGAAATAAAAACCTCAAGATTAATTAGGTATATTTGCAACAAAACTCTTCAATCACTCAAGTAAGCTTCTAATAATTTTTTCCTACTCTTATAAACTCTTACTTGATGTATTTTTATGATTCTATTAGAAAAACATGCAAATACACTATGATCCATACCACTTTTACATGTTTTTACTTCTTAATATGGGTTTAAATTATCCTATTAGTATTCCTTTGAACCCTATCATTTTTGGTGAAGTTTAGGAATCCATGACACCCTAAGAAGGTGTATGGAAGGTTTAGAATAGCTTTGGTGTTGATTTGAAGTGGTTGAAACAAGATTTACGCAAGAAAAATCAAGTTAGACGATAAAAATATAGTTGCTGTCCATTTTATAAAATCTGGAAATTTCGACAGGTCATGGACTATTTTGGTTTATATTTTAAAATAGACTTTTAAACTTAAAGCAGGGTTGCTTGAACGGGTTAAAACGGGTTTATAACGAATACGTTACGCTATTTTCAAGTTTAACGACGTAAACTAATTTTCTGAAAAATTCAAAGCTGTCAAAGAATATTTAAGTGGCAAAAATGAGTTTTAAACCTTATCTAAATGAGTCGACTTATCAAAAATATATTAGTACATACTATCACGATTTCGAGGATATATAGAACGTAGAAAACGGACCTATAACGCTAAAGATATACATATTTGAAAACTGACATTCACAACTTATTTCCTTCAGCTTTAACTAAAATATTTCTAAGTGTTAAAACAGTCTTTTACGGTTCCCATGTTTGGATCCGTTTTCTCAATGATCGAGTTGGTTTTGGTAAAATAGTATCTCTCGAGTAAAGTTAGTTCACTGGCCTTTTTCCAAAATGTCGGCCGTTCGTCAAACGGATTTATAACGAGTAACTTATGACCTCTTAAACTTTCCCGAAATCTACCCATAAACTACAATATTAGCCCAACTACCTCACTTCACCATTATTTTTCTTTATGATCGAAACTCGTATGGATAAAAGTTCAGTGTTACGACTTTTAGATAATGTTACAAGCTTTCTAAAACCATTGAGTTTATTTCTTAACACTCGATATTTACCGATTTACGACTAGGTTTCCGAGGCTACTTAGTCACTTTCACGAATTATCAAAGTACATTATTTTGCGACGAAAAAACTATAATTTCTTGATAAATCACTAAACGACTATCGTAGGATGTCGTTTCAACGTAAGTACTTGTAAAGTATTTTATAACATGACGAGATGTCATAAACATATATTTCGACGATAAACTTCGTTTTCAAAAATACACAAGTGGTATGGATATCATATGAGTTTGCATGCACAACATTATTTCATCACTTATATTAGATCATATCATTCATAATAGGTTGCAGTTAGAGATTGCGCCTCATTTCAGTGTATCCACTTTTGCCATCATTATCATTGTATCAAGTGAGTTTTCATAGTCCCGTCTTTCCAGTTTATACTATATTTCAAACCTACGGGGGAGAATACATTGCACATCATTTTTATTACGAGCCCAAGTATATTCAAATTCATTTACATTGCTTAAGTTACCTCATTGCCAATTGAATGTCCCCATTTCATAATCATGAACCGTTAATTACGGAAGAAGCGAGAGTGAGTGAATAGATCTATTGGGGTGACTCTCCATCCGTTGGTGGTCCCAATGGTCAAAGCGGATGCAATTCATTTAATATCGAATTTGAGTTGTTTTGGCAAACACTGTTGGGGCGAACATCATGATCATTCTAGCTTCTGTCATGCTTATAGCAATTGTATCATTTTCATGTGGCATATTTGTCATACATAACTTATACTTGTGGTGGTCGTATAAAACATTTACATAAACTCTATGAACTCACTCAACCTTTGTGTTGACACTTTTAGCAATATATTTTCAGGTATCTAAGGCATATACTTCATGGCATACATAAGGACTTATCATATAGAGTCGTGGCTAACGCTCTCACATGGATTTTATGCACTTTAAAACATCGTTTGGATAGTGACAAACTTATTTCGGCACATGTTGATTTTCATTTGGGACCTATATTTTGTAAACTCTGAATGTTTTACTAAATCAAACGATGTGCTTTTCAAACGACGCTTTAGGTCGTTCAATATAATCAGCTTGTGATGCTATGGCAGTCATCCCCGGGAATTCCATTCCGCAAAAAGGTAATTTGGGGGTGTGATGATTGGTATCGAAAGAGTTATAGAGAACTAGGTTGTATCATTGACCCTAGACTATAACTACATCATCATAGCATCTCATCATTTCATCATAAGTGCATAGTCACTATACATGCGGTTTTATACGTACATTATGCGGGTTATTCACTTTCATTTCACATCGATTGTCACATAGATATCTTCAGATACCCATCCCATCATACTCACATCAGACTCTGACATGGAGGATACCTTGTCATTCCTTACTATAGTTTTAACATTAGTTGATTCTACACCAGACTTACCACACATATTATCCGATATGAAGACTGAACCTTTTGAGGAGGGCGAAGTTGCACCTACACCACCACGATCACCATTGATTCACCGTAGGATCAGGACAGTTTCTATCATTCTGTCGGGACATATCATACCATTTGGTAGGACTTATAGGCTTAGTCCTAATGGACCTGTTAGGAATTAGAAATTCCAGGTATTAAAGAGTCGGTCACCTCATGTATATGTTATCGTTAGAAAGCTCGTAGTCGTAGTTATTTCTAGCTAAGTAGTATTTAGTTATGTAACACCGTGTAGGACGGACGGGTCTTTACCCAATCTGATGCCTGATCCACGTTCGTTGTGGCGGCGTCACAGACTATAAATACTCTCTACCTCCCAAGGTAGAGTTGGAGCCATAATAATATCTTTCACTTCTCACTAAGTTCCCTAAACTCCTCTAACTTTCTCTAGAACTCACCTTTATACTCCCACTTTGAGTTATGATATGATGTGTATGTGAAATCCAATATCCTACAATTGGTATCAAGAGCCATGGTTAGATCATATCTTGCACATCTTTGAATTTCTAGTGGTTTTTAGGTGGTTTTTGAGTTTGAAAAAGTTTTTGTGGTTTGTGCATCATTTGGTTGATTTCTTGTGTTAAAGCTTGGATTTTGTTTGTACTTTTATGTTTAGAATCATCACAAGTGTTTAGGTTTTCATTTGGTAAGCTTGAATCATCTTGGTTGGGTTGTTTTTGGATTGAAAAGTGATGTTTGTGAAATTTTCTTGCTAGCGACTTGACCCACGGATTTTTTTTTTCTTAGTAGCGACTTGCTTTACAATTTGTAGCGAGTTGCGATTATTGGAGCTAGCGACATAAACAAGTAGTGGACTCTCCACTACGGGTAGCGACAGTGTTAGCGACTTGGTAAGTAGCGAGTTGCTAGTTTACTTGATTCATAGCGACTTGTATCTTAGCGAATTGTTGCCAAAATTTCGCTAGCGACTAGAGGCTTAGCGATTTGCTATTTAGCGACTTGTCTTTTGTTTAGCTTAATTTGGGACTTTTAGCTTAATTTGAAGTAAAGAACAATTTAGAAGATAGCTTACTTTAAAATTTTCTTAGCTTAACTTGAGTGATTTCTTCTTTCACGGTTTTCTTGATTTAGTAAAATCCCGAAAAGAACGCATTTCCGATTAATCATAGGTTATAAAATCCCGTTTAATTTATCATCATGTCTACCAACGCTTCTATAATCATCTCCATCATGTAGGATGTTCAAGCGTACCGTTCGGATACTCGTCCACCCATGCTTGACAGAATCGACTACGATTCTTGGGCTCAACGAATCTGATTGTATTGCCTTGGAAAGGAAAATGGTGTCAACATTCTCAAATCCATTGATGAAGGACCGTGACGAGTTGAGACAACTAGAGATGTACTTGATAATGAAGATGGAACTCGATTTAATGAACAGCACCAAAGATGTATGATGAGCTTGATGATAAGGAGAAAAAGAGATTCGATGCTGATATCGGGGCTTCTAACATTGTTCTTCAAGGTCTTCCTAAAGACATCTACAAGTTGATCAATCACAACACCAAGCAAAGGCGATGGGATAATGTCAAGATGCTTCTCTCGTGTTCAATTAACTATGGAAGACAGAGAATCACAACTCTATGACGAATTTGAACACTTCAAGATGAAACCAGATGAGAGTGTCTATGAGTACTATGTGAGATTTCATAAGTTGGTGAATGATATGAGGAACATCAGAATGACTATGCCTAACATTCAATTGAACTCAAAATTTGTGAACAACATGAATCCCGAATGGCACAAGTTTGTCACCTCCGTGAAGCTCACTAAAGGATTGAAGAATACAAACTATGAGCAACTCTATGCCTTCCTCCTTCTAAGAGAGAGACATGCTATGTTTGAAAAAATGATTCTTAATCAGTTCAAAACCAACCAAGGAGAGACAAGCTCATCTAATGACTCAACTGCCTTCTACTCAAACATCGGAATCTCAACCAAAGCCTCACAAGTCATACCCATGGGCAATGGTAATCACAAACTCATTCCTGATCCTATGTTCAAACAAGCTGATGCCGATGCACACGTGGTAACATCATTAATCAACTAGCTCTTCTGATTAGTCAAAACATGAATTCTCTCCCACATACCAACAACAACCTCGAACAAGATCTAACCCACACAATCAAGCTACTGTAAAGATGGGAGGATCGTGGTGCACCGCCAGAAAGATGATGATCAGAAGAGGTGGAGCGGTAGAGGTTATGTTGGTAATCGAATCGAGGAAGGAATGGTAATCAAGGTCAATCTAAGCCATCAAATGTTATAAGCGGTGGTGAGGGACACATTGCAAGGAACCGCACATCTCCAAACGCCCACGCACGCTGATTACTTCGTGAGATAAGATGCCGCTTGTACAAGCTCGGGATAATGGTGTTGCTTTGGATGAGAGGAATTGTTGTTTCTTCGGGGCAATGCCAAGACCTATGATGCAGATGTGGATGAGCGACCTATTCAGAGATAGGTCACAATCATCGAATGCCTTTCAAGTCACGATTGTGATGCATACGACTCTGATGTGGATGATGGACCTATCGCACACACAATTTTATGGCTAGCATTTCTCCAATGGTTTCTCCCAAGGTCTCTTCTTCACCACAAGTGGCCATCCAAAGACAAACTCATCTGAGGTACTAAAACTATACGATGATGCTGATGTGCAAAAGATGCATGACAAAGTACCATCAATGAAACTATTGAATCAAATATTGAAAATATGGGTAATATCAATGTTGTCCCATATGATCAATATGTGAAACAAAGTGAAAGTGAAGTTGTACCAAGTGATGCATCTTCCGCAGTCAACAATGACTATGTTTTTGATGAATACACCGCATGTACCGATGATTCCGTAAGTTCGAACTAAATGCCTATAAAGAACGTGTTGCTATTTATGAACAACGTGCTAAATTTGAGTTGACCACTCGTGAAGCAGAAATGGATGACCAAGCGCGCATAATCATTTAAAAAGTAATTTTAGAGAAGAAGTATTAAAACAAGAGTTAAATTCCTTGCAAGAAAAGCTTTCTAAAACCGCTAAACAAAAACAAGAACTTCAAGAAAATGTGAAAATGCTTAAGCAAGAATTTAATGCAAAGGAATCAAAACTCTTGAAAGATTTTTCTAATCTGAAAACTTTGAAAACAAACTTGAAAACAAGTTGTACATACAAGGGAACACCATTCAGATCAGCTCACATGATCACTAAGCATAGAGTTCTAAGCGATAAGCATAGTGCTCCCATTATAGATAAACCAACCCCGAGGTATTAAGATAGCAAAATGCTCAAAAGTGATCTATGATGGCAATGAGATTCTTAAACCTAGACAAAACCTAGTTGCTTGAGTGCACTGAGGAAGATAAGAAATTAGATGAATCACTAGGGAAAAATGAACAAGAAACTAAATGATCCTAAATGCAAAGAGAAGAAAGTAATTATCACTCCCCATGACTACAAAAAGGAGAATTGGATTTCCTTGAACATGTTTAAGCCTCAAACATTGTTGACTCCCAACAAGTGTTCGAAAATGGACTTAGATAAGCGAAGCGAAAAATATTGTTGAAACAAACCCTCCCTCTTGAAAATGCCTAAAGCAACCGTGTATCCTCCTAATACACCAATGCATCTTGTTCCTAGAACAATTGCCACTAAAAGCAAGACCTTAATTAGCCAATATGTTATATTTCAACTATTTGTTGATTTTGAGAAAACTTGCAATAAAAGGATCACACCCATCGGTATAAGGAAGGAGAAAGAGGTTTTGAGCAAATGAAAGAATGTTATTTAACTGAGGTCATGCCTTTCTTTAAACTTCTAAAAGATCACTTTGAGAGTCTTAAAAAGAGAATGGAAAAAGAATTTGATGCAATGATAGTTGAAGTTAGTGACTATGAGCGAGCACTAAAATATAATGAGATTGAGAGGAAGAACTTGCATACACTAAATGAGAATATGATACTGAATGTGTTGCTCAAGATGTGTTTTTCATCTGCTACAAATTGTTCTATTAATGCTTCCAATTTCATGAATTATCTCAGGTTCCGAAAGTCTCCCATGATCGTGTCATTGAGCTTGAAAAACTAATTCCAAACTATCGAGAAAATTGAACTGATGATCATGACAATTTGGTTAAACATTTTTCTAAACTAGAAGTTGAGCATTTTAATTTACAACTAAAATATCAACATCTTAAAGAAAATGTCAAAACTTCAAATATCAAGACATCCTCGGATGCTCCAGAGTTTGATGTAGTTTTTCAAATTAACAAACGTGATGAACAGATTCAAGCTCATTGCAACACGATCATAAAGTTGAAAGCCCAAATCTCTCAATTAAAGGGTCAAAAGAACAATATGAAAGGCTCCCAAATGCCTCCTCCTTTAGATTCTCCGAATTCTCAAACTTTTCATCTTCAAAACTTAGTTAATGCCTTACAAAAGGAAAACGAGAGTTTTCTAGAAGAAAATGAAAAAGTTAAAAGACATTTTAAAGAGTTATATGATTCAACAAAAGTCACCCGTGACCAAAACAACGAAAAATAAACGTCTTTACAAAAGGAAATTGAGAATCCGAGAAGTCGTGGAAATGGGAAACTACCACTTGTTTTCAATAAGAATGTTGTCTCAAAGTCACCTTTAGATTGCAAATACATCTGGATGCTTAAATATATTCCTCCTCATCTTAGGAATAATGAACATGCTTTTCATGACTACTGTGCTCACCTTAAGGATAGTCTAGAATGTCTCCGTTAGATTGTCGAAGAGGATTTCATTAACAAACCTCTTGATAGTGAAATTAGGTTTGCTTGCCTCCGGGCCAAACGATCTCAAGAGTTGCTGAATGTAATTGCAACATGTCCAAAACCCTTAGGTGAAAAAGGCAAAGCTGAGAAGCCTTGTTCTATGCCTGTGCTGCAGAAATCCGTTCTATGCCCGCCTTAAGAAAGTAAACACTAATGTGCCTTCAAGTAGTTCAGATTCCAGATATGTTAGTGCTAAGAAAGTGAACTTTAGTGTGCCTGCAAAAAGCTCAAATCACATCTTAAGAAAGTAAAATAATGTGCCTTCTAGTAGGTCGATCCGCACATCAAGTTCGGGAATGCAAAATTAGATCAACCAACTAATGTTCCCATTCCTCTACAGAGTAATCAGGACATTAAAGCGAAGGGTCAAAGTCTCAAGACAATACAAGGAATGATAGGACCTTGCAAGCTAAAAATGTGCATTGGAAGAGAGTAGAAGACCAATCTAGGAACTTTAAGCTTGAGTTGAATAAAGCGAATCGTGTTGATTCTAGTATTAGCCTTAGGCGCATCAATTAATTCAATTCGATACTATTTGCAAACCTTGTAATGATGTCTGCTTGAATTCTGCTGCTAATCATGAATGTGGTGTGAATGCTTTGTCTAATGCTGTCAAATGCCCGTTAAAATTGTTAATGCTAATAATCGTGCAAAGAAGGCAAAAGGCAAAACAAAGATTGTTAGAAAACAAAGGAAACCCAGGGAAGAACATTTATAAAGATAGGTTATTATTGGATACCTTTTGGCCATAAGAATAATCAGTTTTGCTCTCAAACTGCTAAGATTATGCCCACTAGAAAATGGATGCCTACTTGTAGAACTATTCCCTTAAGAAGTGAACATATTTTGAATAGGTCAAATCTGACACCAAAGATTGCATCTATTCCCAATGATTCCATTGCTTCTACTGATATGGATGTTTCTATTTCGATGTGGGTGTTCCACCATCTGTTACTAACCAAGTGGAACCCATTCTTGCATGGGGATCCCAATTATCCGGTTATCCATTCTTGTCCGTGTTCAAGCAGCAGATCGTCAAATCGCTACGTGGTACCGGACTCAGTCGTTCCAAGCATATGACCGAGACCGTCACGCTCATGAACTTCGTGAGCAAATTCATCTGACGCTTAGATTCGTAATGATCATTTCGTGCAATTATGGGTTATGGTGATTATGTTGTTGGTGATAGTGTTATCTCTAGAGTATACTATGTGGAAGGTATTGGTCATAATCTATTCTCTCTCGGTCACCTTGATTCTCATCTAGAAGTAGCCTTCAGAAAACATACTTGTTTTGTTAGAGAACTTGATGGTAAGGAACTTTAAGAGGAACTCGTGGTTCAAATCTTTACACCATCTCTATCGATGATATGATGAAGTCTTCTCCAATTTGCTTGTTGTCAAAGGCTTCGAAGACAAAGTCATGGTTATGGCATCATCGTCTCAATCACTTGAACCGGCACCATCAATGATCTTTCCGTAAAGGACTTAGTTGTAGGTTTACCTAAAGTAATGAAAAGGATCATCTTTGTTCAGGATGTCAATTGGGAAAAAGCAAGAAGTATGCCCATAAACCCAAACCTACTAACTCTGTCACAGAAGTTCTTCACATGATTCATATGGATTTATGTGGACCAATGAGGGTGCGAATATCTTTGGGAAGAAATATGTGTTAGTTGTGGTTGATGATTACTCTAGATTTACTTGGGTCAAGTTCTTAAGGACAAAGGATGAAACTCCCGATATCATCATCAAACTCATCAAACAAACTGCAGTTCGACTTAACAAAACGCCGTAATTATCCGAACAGACAATGGAACTGAGTTTGTCAACAAACAACTTAGTGAATTTTATGAAAGCGTTGGAATCAGCCATCAAAGAAGTGTTCCACGAACTCCTCAACCGAACGGTGTAGTTGAAAGACGAAATCGAACTCTTGTAGAAGCCGCTAGAACAATGCCGATTTACTCAAAGGTTCCAATGTTTCTCTCGGTAAGCTATTGCCACTGCATGCTACACACAAAATCGTTCCTCGATTCACACTGCTCATGGAAAAACTCCATATGAACTTGTCCACAACAGAAAACCTAATCTCTCTTTCCTTCGGGTGTTTGGTGCATTGTGTTATCCAACTAATGAGGGTCAAGACTTAGGCAAACTTAGAGCTAAAGCAGACATTGGAGTATTTGTAGGGTATGCACCAAACAAAAGGGATACCGAATCTACAACAAAAGAACCCGAAATATCATGGAAACAATTCCTGTTACGTTTGATGAGTGACGGTCAAATGGCTCTGGACAATCCAGCCTCGGACCCGCACTTCAAAAGTCCCCATTGGTTCATCCCTTGTTCCAAACTCTTCTCAAGAAACTCCATATGTACCTCCATCTCAAGATGATTTAAAGAAATTGTTTGATCCTATGTTTGATGAACTTTATGATCCGAGTTCTAATGAGGTGTTGATCCTACAAAGAGTGCTCATATTTCGTGAATGAAGTCAATCCTCAGCCTCAATATCTTTAAGTCAGAAGCGCCGCCACTGATCCTTCCGCCTCATCAACAAATCATCATTCTTCAAATGTACATCATGGAAATGTTTCTGGCATCAATGATGAAGTTAATCCCTTTGCAACTCTCGAAGATGCTCCTTTTGAAAACATATTTGCTCAATCTTCATCGAACCATCTTCTTCAGAGACATCGACTCGCTACTCCCTCAACAACTACCACATGAACACCTCATAAAATGGACTCACGATCATCCATTAGACAACATCGTTGGAAATCCTTCTCGTCCGTATCCACTGGAAACAACTTGCAACCGATGCCTTATGGTGCTTTAACTCAGACTCTCTAAGATCGAACCAAAAGATGTTAAAACCGCCATGAATGAAGACAACTGGTTCAATGCCATGCAAGAAGAAATTCATGAGTTTGATCGATTAGATATATGGGAATTAGTACCGCCCAGATTGTGCTATGATTATTGCTCTTAAATGGATCTTCAAAGTGAAACTTGATGAGCATGGTGATGTGTTGAAAAACAAGGCTCGTTTAGTTGCTAAAGGATATCGCCAAGAAGAAGGTATAGACTTTGAAGAATCTTTTGCTCAGCTTGCTCGAATCGAGGCTAATGAATCTTTTGGCTAATGCTGCTAGTAAGAACATGGTAGTTATCGATGGATGTGAAACGCATTTCTTAACGGAGATCTTAAAGAAGTGGTCACGCCGACCAACCGAAGGATTTGTGAATCAAGAGCATCCTACTCATGTTTATCGCTTGAAAAAGGCCCTATATGGTTTAAAGCAAGCTCCAGGGCATGGTATGATACATTGTCAAAGTTTCTTCTATCACCGGATTCAAAGAAAGGAGCTTGATCCTACATTGTTCACCGTGAAGTCGTGCAAACATTTAATTCATGTTCAAATTTATGTTGATGATATTATTTTTGCCTCGACCGACCCAATGGAATGTGATCGCTTTTCAAATGAAATGAGTTCAAAATTTCAAATGTCAATGATGGGACAAATGTCATTTTTCTTGGGATTACAAATTTCACAAAGTCCCGGAGGCATTTTCATAAATCAATCTAAATATGCAATTGAGATCTTAAAGAAATTTGGATTTGATTCAAGTGACCCCGTTGACACTCCCATGATTGATCGAACCAAACTAGATGAGGACCACTCAGTGATCATGATTGACCAA
>OU343220.1:213348850-213450756 GCA_910596185.1 Chrysanthemum makinoi
ATGAGCTTGAGCTACTAAGCTAGCTTATAAAATAAGTTTTGTTTGTCACACATGCTTATGAAACCTTTATAAGCCATAAGTATTCATAAGCCCAAGCCAATTAAAACGGGCTTATAAAGCATATAGTTAGTTAATTTACTTAAATACCCTTTAAAATATAATTGATTATTAAACAAAAGCTGTAAATATATCTAAATTCAATTTGATATATTTGTATGCAATTTTACATTAATAATTTTTAGCTTCAACTAATTCGCCAAACAGTTTTATAAAAATATAAGCTCAAGTTTCCAATTTATAATGTAAGCTCCAGCTCCAGTCCCAACTTCAACCCATTTCGTTAAATATATCCGTAGGCAATGTTTGGCGGGAGGCTTTTAAAGGCTTATAGCATCTTGAGCTTTTAAAATAAGTTAGCTTATAAAATAAGTTTTGTTTGTCACATAAGTTTATGAAAGCTCTTATAAACCATAAGGCTCCATAAGACAAAGCCATTAAAATAGGCTTATGAAGGCTTATACTTAATTAAATTACTTAAATATCCTTCAAATTATAGTGCATTATCACGTAAATGTTAGAAATTTATTTGAATCAAATTTGATGTATTTTTATGTGATTTTACATTAATAATCTTTAACGCTAACTAATTTAACAAAGTACTTTATAAAACTATAAGCTCTGACCTCAACTCCGCTCAAGCCCATTTTCACCAAATAATCTAAGGTTATGGTACAAAAAAGGGTAAAAGCCATAAAATAACAACGTACTTTCTAAAATGTACCGACTTGAAACACTTATTTTTTTATTAACATATACACCCACGTACTTTCAAATTTTGTTCCGATTTCACCCATATAACCGATTTATATTAATATAATATCATATTAAATAATATTATTTTATTACAATACGGGTAAAGTCGGAACAAAATTTAATCGTGTATATGTTAATAAAAAAGTAAGTGTTTCAAGTCGGTAAATTTTAGAAAGTATGTTGTTATTTTATTGCTTTTACCCTACAAAAAAGTTACTAAAGTTTACAAAAAATTTGTCCTAAGTTAATATAGTTTCATTTTGTTCACCCAGGTTACTGAAGTTTGAAACTTTGTTCACTCAGGTTACTGAAATTATCAAAAAATATATGTTCGAATTACTCGGAATGACACTGAATTTATCGAAGTGCATGTTTCCCAAAGTTCAGTAACCCGAGTGAACAAAATGAAACTAAAGTAACTTAGGACAAATTTTAAAGAAACTTTATTAATTTTTTTGTACCATAACCCAATAATCTAATAAGCCCCTCAAATATTCTTTCACTGATTTTCATAATCCGCAAGTTTTTTTTTTTTTTTTTTTTTTTTTACCAAAATCTTGTTCATCTGTATCTATCATTATATCATTGAAACAGAATCTATTACCTCAACTACATCAATGCACCTTTAGTAAATCTCTGCTTTAATCCTACTATCAGATATCAACATCATCTAAATAAAAAATATATAAGTAATGGTGGTTATAGTCGCCGGAATAATGACGGCGGCGGTTGTTTACCTGATCTCGGGTTATATCAAGGCTCCGGGTCGGGTTTTAAAGGAAGTTCAAATGCAGTTATAAAGGGTTCTTTTGGTCCACCAGATGGGTTCAAAACAAACTAGAGGATCCTATGTAACATTGAAGGGTTCATATGTATGGTCTTTTAATCGACAGGAGTCAGAACAAAGGTTCTTTGCTGATCCAGGTCCTTTTAAAAGTTCAAAAAGCACTCTTGGACCTTCTTCTAATGGGGTTAAATAGTTTCAGGCCTAGACAATTTCATAGTTGGACTCCTAGCTCACATTATGGTCTTATGCTTATTTTCACGTACATCTAATGTTTTAAATTAATTGGCTTGTTTGAGCTTCCAAGTTCATGGTAACCGATTTAACTAATTGGGTCGACCCGAGTTTTAAACGTTGGCACTTCGCATGGGCGGAGATAGGGAGGGGTCCCGGGGGTCACGTGCTCCCTAGCAAAAAAAGTTGTAGTATCAATTTTCTAAAATATCTTGATTTTTTTTTAATTCCCCCTTTAATAACCATTTTGTGATGTAATGTTTAAAAATTATCAAAATGTGCCGCTCGAGCAAAAATTTCTGGCTCCGCCAGTCCAGGCATCCACCATATACATACATCTCATACAGTATCACGAAAATACTTAACTATTTAAATAGTTTTACTTATTTATCTAACTGCAGGTTAATTTATTTGGATTAATGTTAGGCAAACCGCTATGATACTTTTTTCATAGAACAATATATGCAACACAAAATAATTGTACATGTAAGTTACAAAAATTCATCTGGCTATATAGAACTAGTTAATTCAACCCCAAATTGTGAAGTTGGCATAGGACACAATGAATTAAACTGTGGTGTAGTGTATGGCCCTTGAAATATATCCTTGAAAACCAATTTGTATGTTGCTTCAGTTAAGTGTAATCCATCCCAGCTAACATATGTATCGGGTTGATCACACATGGTGGCTGATGGAGAGCCACATTCTGCAGATGAGTTTCCACAACACGCTTTTAAGGCCCCGCTTGTGAATCCTGCAAAATGTAAAATTTAAGCTTACAAGACAGTTTACTGAAAGAGTGAAAGAGTGAAATCAGGTTATTTTCTATACTTCTATATCTATCATGTCAAACAGGTAAAATAGCAACGATAAAAAAAAAATACGGGTTAGAAATTGCTAGAAATGTATTTCAATGTATAGAAATTTCTTAATTAATCTTTAGATCGATAACTAAACTATTACCAAATGGATGGACTTTTTTTAGTTTTATGACACAATGATTATCTGTCAAATAAAATTCTTATCCACACATCCAACCCGTTTTAACTTCAACAGAATTACCCGTTTGACTTATTATTCAGCTTGTTCCCCCACCTGTACATATTATGACGTACCAAATTTATCTGGAGAGCGGTAGATTTGCATGGAAGCATTGTAGTAGTCTGCATATATGACGTTGACATCAGGATGAAACTCCCGAATCTGGTCAAGTTTCGTTTGCAAGAGGTCATTGTGATATTCGATAAACTCATTGAACTCGATGATGCAACCAGTTGTGGGATCATACTCTTTCTTCTGTGAACCACTTGACGTTAAAAGCAATGAAGAGCATCCAATTGGAAAGTTTCCTGGAACGACTAGTGTTCGAGCCCCCATCTCAATTAACTCCTATAATTACAAAAAATGAAATTGATCAAGACAGCAAAATTTCAGACACTACATTGCTTAAGACATATTGCCTATGGTTAGGATATATACATTAATTGCTGACACGATGGTATCAATAACAAGAGGAACCAGTGGTTTGACATCATCAATGTGTTTTCCTGCTACTAGTCCATAGATGTAATCGTTTCCTCCGATCTCTCCCATAAGGATTAAAGAACTTCCAATCAAGTTTCTACAATCTGCCAACAATTAAAAGTTTTACACCATTTAAACTTTTCGATGAATATATCGACCGATCAAAGAGACTTTATGACTTTTGTTTTAGACATGCAAGCAAGGCCAAGGGAATGTATACATTTAGAAGAAAACACACAAACACATTGGTTACCTGAAACATTTCCGCAAATAGAAGGCAGTGCTTGTTTAAACCATGCCAACTGAACTCCTAGAGATGCGTCTATAAAAGAATTTGGAATTCCTATAGCTTCAAGAAACGATGAATTCAATGCTGTAGCACCCCCCACCGCAAAGTTCGCTCCTTGTTCCATAGTCATCCCAATTTCACTCCCCTTGTCATACATAATTGGTTGTATAAAAGGCAATCCAAGACTCTCAGCTGCATAAATCCAAAAAATACTAGTCATTAACGAATAATATCTACTTGAAGATGTTCACAGTTTTCCAAAACCAGAATTATAAAAATTAAAAACAGGTCAAACCAAAGCAATTTGCAGTGTACAGTTTAAAATATCTTTTTTTTTTGGTGTGTGCACGCCGGTTTTGGTTTCTTCTCACTCTTCTCATTTTAATTTAATTTCTCATTTAATTTGATCCACACTCATAGTTATTGATCCAGATTTGAAGTTAGAATTACAAAATAGATTGAAGTTGACTTAATCGCTAGACATATACATTTTGCTGATCTAGACATTTAGTCATGTCATTTAAATTTAGCACAGTTTAAGAAAATCAAAGTCGAGGAGTTAACAATAGCCATACAGTCGTTAGTATCTCAACACGCAACACTCAACAGAGAGCGAAAAAAAGAAGTTACCTAGGAAATCAATGATAAGACGACCATCAGAGCAACGGCCAGTTGGTTCGTGGAAGAAGGTATCGCCATACGGAGGGTTACTACATGAATATTGTTGGTGAGTTATGGATGCTACTTGTTTTGCATTTCCGGTGTCGGTCAGAGAATCACCAAAGCTGATGATCGACGTATAACATTCATTAGAATACACGCTACCACTCCATAACACAATCAAAATCACCAAGAATCCTACATAAGAACTATAGCTTAAAAAACACACCATTATTAAAATAGCTAAAGTTAGGTAGTTTGGCAATGGTTTTATTTATATTTCCTTCCAAATTTCTAGTAGGCTACTATACCATTGTATATTTGACCTTAAGTGCTTGTATAAAAAGAGCTGGCCATGATCATTTTTAATAATATAATCATATTAGGTAAATATTACTTTATATAGGATAGACAAAATTACACGGTTGGTCTCTGTGGTTTGCTCGTATTGCAAGTTTGGTCCCTAAGTCATTTTAATTACCTCACAGATACCTATTTTTGAAACGTTGCACTCTTTTAGTCCCTAATTTGGATGGCGTTAGTGCAGTCCGTTAAGTATTTTGCGTTGTTAGTCCTTCGTTAATAAATTTTGCACCGTCAGTCCTTAAAGTTATTTTCATAAATCGTCCTTGTGGTTAGCCCGGTCAACGGGTCGGTTCAACGCACGTGTCACCACTGAGTGGTGCCAGCATCGGTCAGTCGATCAACGGGTCAAGTCGGGTCGGTCAACGGGTCAAAGTCGGGTGCGTGGACCAATGAGGTGGCGCCACGTGGCGATGGAAAATAAAACCAAAATTTACCTCCCCTAGGATCGAACCCTGGTGAGTTGTGTGGGAGGCCAGGTGATACCATCGAGATGGGCATACCTTCAAGTAATATTGTCTTTTGGTTATTTAAGCTTAAAAGCGAGTTGGTTTTATAAATAAAAGGGTCAAATGGAAATTTGACCTGTCATTTTAAAGGGGTTCTGGGCCGGTTCAAAAATTGAGAAAAATACCGTCGGACTCGTTTTTTCATGCTCTTTCCAATGGTATGCTCGGGGAATTTTTTCGACTTCGTTGGAACCTCGAAAAATGCGAAAATCACCATTTTTTCTTTGTTTTTGCATTTTTCGAGGTCCAAAACAAGTCGAAAAAATTCCCGAACTCGTCGGACTTCGTTTTTGTACTCTTTCCAATGGTATGCGGGGAATTTTTGATTTCAACGAACCTCGTAAAATGCGAAAACAAAGAAAAACGATGATTTTCGCATTTTCGAGGTTCCAACGAAGTCAAAAAAATTCCCGAGCATACCATTGGAAAGAGCACGAAAAAAAGAGTCCGACGGTATGCTCGGATAATTTTTTCGACTTGGTTTGGACCTCGAAAAATGCGAAAACAAAGAAAAAACGATTATTTTCGCATTTTTCGAGGTTCGTTGAAATCGAAAAATTCCCGAGCATACCATTGGAAAGAGTACAAAAAGCGGTCCGACGGTATGCTTTCGGGAATTTTGACTTGGTTTGGACCTCGAAAAATGCAAAAACAAAGAAAAAATGGTGATTTTCGCATTTTTCGAGGTTCCAACGAAGTCGAAAAACTTCCCCGAGCATACCATTGGAAAGAGCATGAAAAAACGAGTCCGACGGTATTCTCCTCAAATTTTGAACCGGCCCAGAACCCCTTTAAAATGACATGTCAAATTTCCGATTTGACCCTTTTATTATAAAAAAACTGGGCTTTTTAAGGGTTAAATAGAACCAAAAGCACAATATTACTTGAAGGTATGCCCATCTCAGATGGGTATCACCTTGGCCTCACACAACCACCGGGGTTCGATCCTAGGGAGGTAAATTTTGGTTTATTTTCCATCGCCACGCCGTGGCGCTCATTGGTCCACGTGGCGACCGACTTGACGTTGACCGACCGACTTGACCCGTTGATCGACCCGCGATGCCGGGCACCACTCGAGGTGGTGACACGTGCGTTGACTCCGTTGAGGGACTAACCACAAGACGATTTATGAAAATAAAGGCTGACCGTTGCAAAATTTATTAACGAAGGACTAACAACGAAATACTTAACGGACTGCCATCCAAAATAGAGACTAAAAGAGTGCAACGTTTCAAAAATAGGTATCTGTGGGGTAATTAAAATGACTTAGGGACTAAACTTGTAATACGAGCAAACCACAGGGACCAACCGTGTAATTTTGTCTATAGGATAAGGCTAAGAAGAATATGTTAATGGACCAATAATAATTGATCTACACTATTAGTTGGTTTGACTTTGACCTCCTAAGGGCAGTTTGGTAATATTAGTAGTAAGGGCATTTTGGTCATTTTTAGTAGTATCTTAAGAAGTAAGAATTAGTATGTCGGTTGTTTTTTGTATGTCAGTTATTTACTATATAACCAAAAGCAGAACACATAACTTGTAACTTTTGTATCTTCATAATAAAAATACCAGTTTTTGCTCCAAAACCTTTGATGTTCTGATGTTTGCACGTGTATATCCCTTTGCATTTGTTTTCTGCTGATGCTACTGTTATTTTGACTCTGATTATCCCTACCTGATCCTAACAAATTAGTATCAAGAGCCACTTAATTGATTTGAAGCAAGCAACAATTTGATTTGGTTTTTTTTTTTTTTTTTTTTTTCGACTTTGTTTCTGGTTAATTTCAAGATTCAGCATCTTGATATCCTTTGGATTTGTTTCTGCTTGGTGGTTTTGTTGATTCGTTCCATTTGAAGAGATCAGGTCAGAACTTGTTTTGTGTTTGGTGGTTCCTATCGATCAATCTTGGTGATATCAGGTTTGTGGTTCGGGATTTTCTTTTGTTCAATAGTTTGTTGCTTATGCTTGTTTGATAGATTGAAGGTGTTAGTTGATTGGGATTAGGGATAATTAGAACTTGTGTTGAATCGATCGGTTTGTGTAGAGATTATCTAAATCTCTGTTTTTTTTTGATCGATTAGTTATTGGATTTGCATCTAGGTTTTGTCTTTTGTGGGTTTCTTTGATAATCATCAGCAACAGTTATTTTGTTATTTTTAGTAAAACCCGTTTGAATAGTTATCTCTTCTCAAACACCATCGTCATTAGTTAGCATTGAGAAGTTTAATGGGAAAAGTAATTTTAGTTTGTGGCGAATTAAAATTCGAGCCTTATTGAAACAACAAGGCATTTGGGCACCTCTAGCCGGTCCCAAACCGGCTGATATGACGGATGCAAAATATGCCTCACAAGATGAAAAGGCCCATTCCACTATTTTGCTATCTTTATCGGATGAGGTTCTTTACGAGGTTGCGGATGAAGAAACGGCTAGTGGTGTGTGGAAGAAGTTAGAAAAGCTTTATATGACAAAGTAGTTGACGAATAAGTTGTTATTGAAGCAAAGTTTTTTTTCGCTTCGAATGAGAGAAGGTTCATCATTAAAAGATCATCTTGATGCATTGAACTCGATCTTGATGGACTTGAAAAATATTGAAGTCAAGATTGATGATGAAGATGCTACTCTTATTCTCCTAGTATTGTTACCTCCCTCGTTTGAAAACTTTGTGAACTACTTCGTTGTTGGTAAAGACACTATCACATTAGAAGATGTACGATCCAGTTTGCATTCCCGAGAGCTTCGTCATCAAGCATCGGGAACTTTGGAATCTCAACCTGTCGGCTTATCAACCACAAGTCGTGATAGGGGTCAATATCGATTTGAAAAGGGTAAAGATAAAGGTGGAGCATCATCAAGTTCTCGAGGTCCCAATCCTCGAGATATTTGTAATTATTGCAAAGAGGAAGGCCATTGGAAACACAATTGCCCTAAACTTAAGGAAAAAGGTCAAGTAGTGGTTGTTGCTAAAGATGAGTCGGGTTCAGATTGTCAGGTGCTTTGAATGTTTTGACCGTAATCTTTATTATATAAGTGGGTCATTATAATTTGAATTTGGTATTCGCATTTGAAGATCGATTTGGTGTTTGAAGACTTATAATCAAGTCATTCGAATTTTTTGCTCGATCGTTGAGAATTTTGTCAGTTTGGAAATTTGGATCTTCGTTTGTCAAGCTTTTGAAGTTTATTACCCGAATTTGATTGTCACTGGTGAAGATCGTTTGAGCCGATTTGTTTGTTCGGTTGGCCGTTTTGAATTTGTCGGCTAACATTTGATTGTTCGTTTTTTGAAGTTATCGGCATTTTCTTTGGATCGTTTTTGGTTTCGGATTGCTTTTGAAAATCGATCGTTTGATTTGAATTAGGCTAGCATCTCTAGCCCTTTGGAACTTTGAATTTGATTTGAAATAGGTGGAGGAGTTTAACTTAGGACCTCTGATGTGGGCCTTATTTATGGTGGTGAACGTGAATATTTGGTTGCCGGCCATTAAGATTTGGATTATGTTACGGATCTTGATGCTAGAAGATCCTTGACAGGTTATGGCTTCACCATTGGAAATTCGGTTGTAAGTTGGAAAGCTACCATTACAACTATTAGTTGCTTTGAGCAAGTTTGGTCACTGTTTGAATTTGCTCAATATCGATAATTGGTGATATGGTGTTACTTAGGAGTTGAAGTCAAGGTGGAGATTATTAGTTGGTTTGACTTTGACCTCCTAAGGGCAGTTTGGTAATATTAGTAGTAAGGGCATTTTGGTCATTTTTGGTAGTATCTTAAGAAGTAAGAATTAGTATGTCGGTTGTTTTTTGTATGTCAGTTATTTACTATATAACCAAAAGCAGAACACATAACTTGTAACTTTTGTATCTTCATAATAAAAATACCAGTTTTTGCTCCAAAACCTTTGATGTTCTGATGTTTGCACGTGTATATCCCTTTGCATTTGTTTTCTGCTGATGCTACTGTTATTTTGACTCTGATTATCCCTACCTGATCCTAACAGACACCATTCACTTGAGATCATTAGTTAATGGATTTTCATACAACTTAACTGACGAAGAATTGGATAATATGAAAACGAATAATATTAAGGGGGAATTCCATATATATCCTTCCTAAAACATAAACTACATATATATTTACATGTGTTATTAAAAAATAGCCGCAAGGATTATATTATTTGATGCTATTAACCGTATATAAAGAATCTCAGAAGGTAACATGTTAAGAAGGCTTACCATTGACTTGAGATCATGTGTTGTACATGTCATTTTTTAATGCATTTCATTAATCCTAATATATATGAACATTGAACAACGAGCAAGAAGTCCATGAAAATGACTAAATTTGAATAAAGGACAAAACGGTCATCGACCTATTGAGAGTACGGCAACTCTGTCCACAAGAATAAAGACCATATAAGAGCAACACTTGACTGTAGGCTCAAAAAATGCCTCATTGATCCATGTGGACTGAGTCATAATTTGATGTAATGGGTAATATTGTATCGTCTAAATAGAGCTTGATAACCCAAATCTCACTTGTGATGTTAATGCAATGCACTAGGAATTTAAATGAGGTGTTGTGTGTGGCCCTTGAAATAAACTCTTGAAAATCTGTTTGTATGCCGCTCCGTTAAGTGCACTCCATCCCAATTAACATAAGTGTTGGTTGATCACACATAGCCGTGCCTTCATATACACATCTCGCGGATGAATTGTTATAAAACGGCCCTCCACCTCCACAACACGGTTTCAAGGCCCCACTTGTGATTTCTGCAAAATGTGAGTCCCAAACAAGCACATGTTGATCTATTAACATTGAAGCTATAACTTTGAGCTTAACTAGTAAAATACCTAGCTGATTAGTAACCATAATAACAAGGCAAATTCATATTTTTATTTATTTATTTAACTGCAGGTTAATTTATATGATTAATGTTAGGCAAAACATTATAATACTTGACGAATAAATAATTACGACATAGCAAATGCAGCGTGTTTTTTTTTCAGGCGACAATATATGCAACTACAAAATAGTTGTACATGTAAGTTACAGACTTTCATCTGGTTACATACAATGACCAAGTGTATACATCCCAGCATGCATTTGCTTACATAGAACTTGTTAATTCAACATCAAATTGCGATGTTGATATAGGACACAATGAATTAAATTGGGGTGTAGTGTATGGCCCTTGAAATAAGTTCTTGAAAACCAATCTGTATGTGGCTTCCGTCAAGTGTAATCCATCCCAGCTAACATATGTATCGGGTTGATCACACATGGTGGCTGATGCAGACCCACATTCTGCCGATGAGTTGAAGTTAAATGGACCTCCACCTCCACAACATGCCCTTAGAGCCCCATTTGTGAATCCTGCAAAACATAAAATTGAGCTTAAAATATGTTACTATAGGTGATAATATAGACCCATGTACTTATAAATAAGTCCAATCAAACTTGTAATAAAAGCTAAAATCCCGGTTGCTTGGATTGGCTATTACTCAAAGTATATACTCTCAACGCATAAAATTTTCTATTTCATTTTACTAAAAAAATAAATAAGTTACTGAAATCATATGCTTCTGAACTTTGTTAAGGCAGAGTGATCATTTGGACCCAACCAACCTGTTTGACTTATATGTAGTTAATAATTACCCGTTTTGACTTATTATCCAACCTGTTTGACCCACCTATTTATCCACCTCTAAATACTATGACGTACCAAATTTATCTGGAGAACGGTAGATTTGCATGGAAGCATTGTAGTAGTCTGCATATATGACGTTGACATCAGGATGAAACTCCCGAATCTGGTTAAGTTTCATTTGCAAGAGGTCATCGTGATATTCGATAAACTCATTGAGCTCGATGATGCAACCAGTTGTGGGATCATACTCTGTCTTCGGTGAACCACTTAGTGTTAATAGAAATGAAGAGCATCCAATTGGAAAATTTCCTGGAACGACTAGTGTTCGAGCCCCCATCTTAATTAACTCCTATAATAACAAATATGAATTTGATCAAGATACCGAAATTTCATACACTACATTGCTTAAAACATATTGTCTATGGTTAGGATATATACATTAATTGCTGATACGACGGTATCAATAACAAGAGGAACGAGTGGTTTGACATCATCAATGTGTTTTCCTGCTACTAGTCCATACATGTAATCGTTTCCTCCAATCTCTCCCATAAGGATTAAAGAACTTCCAATCAAGTTTCTACAATCTGCCAACAGTTACAAGTTTACACCATTTAAACTTTTTGATGTATATATTGACCGAAGAGTCTTTATGATATTTGTTTTAGATATGCAAAACCGTACAACTTAAACATGTTGAAACCTTTGAAAACCAATCATAATCAAGTTAGTAGCAAGGGAATGTATACATTTAGAAGAAAACACACACACTTTGGTTACCTGAAACATTTCCGCAAATTGAAGGCAGTGCTTGTTTAAACCATGCCAACTGAACTCCTAGAGATGTGTCTATAAAAGTATTTGGAATTCCTATAGCTTCAAGAAACGATGAATTTAATGCTGTAGCACCCCCCACCGCAAAATTCGCTCCTTGTTCCAAAGTCATCCCAATTACACTCCCCTTGTCATACATAATTGGTTGCATAAAAGGCAATCCAAGACTCTCCGCTACATAAATCCAAAAAATACTAGTCATTAACTAATTATAGTTATCGATCCAAAATTGAAGTTAGAAATACATAATAGTTTGGACTTGACTTAATCGCTAGAATTTTGCTGATTTAGACATTTAGTCATGTCATTTAAATTTAAGACGTGCAGTTTATGAAAATAAAAGTCGGAGTTAACAATAGCCATACAGTCACTTTAGTAAATCATAGATCCAAAACCAAAAAATGTTAATGAGAACTCTCAACACTCAACAGAGAGAGCTGAAAAAAGATACAAGCAAATATGTTTCTGCTTTGTGACAGTTTTGACCTGATCGAGCATATTGAAAGAAGTTACCTAGGAAATCAATGATTAGACGACCATCAGAGCAACGGCCAGTTGGTTCGTGGAAGAAGCTATCACCATACGGAGAATTACTACATGAATATTGTTGGTGAGTTATGGATGCTACTTGTTTTGCATTTCCGGTGTCGGTCAGAGAATCACCAAAACTGATGATAGACGTATAACACCCATTAGCATACAAGCTACCACTCCATAACACAATCAAAATCACCAAGAATCGTACAAAAGAACTAGAGCTTAAAAAAGACACCATTATTGAATTAGCTAAAGTTAGTTAGTTGGCAAAGTAGCTACCATATGTATATTTGACATTTAGTATGTTAACTTTAGCTGGATAGAGAAGTAGTGCTGCATTATTAAATCGCAAGTGCTTGTATAAAAAGAGCAGCACATGATCATTTTAATGATATAATCATATAAAGTAAGTAGTACGTATTACTTTATATAGGATAAGGGCATAAGGGTAATGGACCAATGACATTGACACCCTTGACTTGAGATCATTAGTTAATGGATTTTCATATAACTTGACGAAAAATTGGATAAATGAAAATATGAAAACGAATAATATATAAAGTAACTGGCAAAATATGTCGACGCCTGATATTTTGTTTACTGTTGAGGTAAAAATGTGTCTTCTTCACCTAAACAAGCAAATATCCTTCGGCTAACCTTTCGCTTAGCTCTCCGGATTAGGTTCTTCGGATCTGTTAACACCAAGAAAACACGCGTTAGCCTCGCCTAGGGTTTTATCCCTAGACCAAGCTCCGGCGTGAGAATGAGTATAATGATATTGTCAGAATTACTATGTGTAAAGTAGGGTAAAGAATGAGTTAACCTTTGATGCAGTAACTTCGGTCCTTTTATAGGTGAGAAGTCTTGTCCTACCAGGAGGTCACGTGGGATGATAGTGACTCTTTCGGTGAGGAGTTGACTTGCTCTTTCTGCAGGTCAGGCGGGAGCTTGGCTTACTGTTTGGTCCCTGTCGAATAAGGTTAATTATTACGACTAAGATTCCTTTCCCTTTATGTATGGTGACGCCATGTAGCTGTTGCGCCGGGGGGTTGTGTCCAACCCTTCGGCACGTGTTGACTATATTGGCTCAGCTTACTTCGTATTAATTGGTTGTATGTTTATCCGGGCGGTTTACGCCCTTCGGCTACGTTCGCCGGATACATACGCCAACATGTCCCCCCCTATCATGTTAATGGATACATTACATGATATTGGGAGTACTTGATGATTTCTTTTGGCGAGTATTGCTCCGTCTTTTCTTCTTCTTCTTCTTCTTCTTTTTTTTTTTTTTTTTTTATTTATAATTTTTTTTTACTGTGCTGAAGGATTTTGACGCGTGGCAGCTGATTTGTGTTGTGTGGTGATCATGATGACACGTCACCGTCTGACACGAAGGGACGTTTCACCTGTCATTTCCTTCGCCTATAAATAGCGCTGTCACTTTCATTTTTACCACCGTAAAATTTTTACACCCACACGTTTTCTGCGTTTTTCAGCCGAATGGTTTTTGTGTTCTTCGTCTACTGTCCAGGTACTTTCTAGTTTTCCTTGCGCTTTAAACTGAGGCTATTTCAATTCCCTTCCGGTAACAATGTCAGAACCGTCCGGCTCATCATCCGGTCACGAATCCGGACCTACTTCTGAGGGTCCGTCGCGACCGAAACCCAAGTTTGATATTGACAAATATACTTCGAATATTACTGGGAAGGGTTTACAGTGGGCCATAGATAATTTTGGGATTCCCCTCGATCTCCATCCGAGGCTCCCACCGACCGATTTTACGATGGGGCAATTAGGAGATGATGCTATAAGTTTATACTTAGAATATTTTATGGAAGGGGGGATTAGCGTCCCGTTTTCCACTTTTCTTTTAGATGTTCTTCACTATTACAAAGTTCATATTTCCCAATTAGTGCCGATAGGTTTACATAGGGTTACACTTTTTGAAATATATAGCTGATAAAATCAAATAGTCCTAAATAGTAAGTGTCAATTTCCCCCAATAACTCTTCTCTCACATTACGCCGTAACTAAAGCGTGACTCAGAAAACCAACTCATCAGAAGATTACGGCGTAACTCTCATTAAAGACTACGATGTAACTTTATTAGGTCAAATGAGGTTCCACGCCGCTGATAACTACGCCGTAACTCTTGTTTAAACTACGGCGTAACCAAGAAATATTGAAGATACGGCGTAACCACTTATAAGGTTACGCTGTAACCAGCAGATCTAGTGCAAATTACGAAGAAATAGAAGATTACGGCGTAACTATTCTTTTAGTTACGCCGTAACCCAGATCTGGCCTATAAATACCCCACGATTTCCAACATTTCAAATCATCTCATTCCACACACCACAACCAAAGAACGTGGGAAGAAGCCAAAGGCAGGTCTAGAGGAACATACGGAGCTGTCTCCAAGGGAGAAATCACTCCCCTACGATAAGCATTAGCATTTTATCTTTTCTTTACTTTCGATTCATGTATTTCATAACATTAAATATTAAATTGATTTGTATGGTTAATATGAGCGGCTAAGCACCTCTTGGTGCTGGCCTAGTTATGATTCCTTAATTGTTTTGTTTGCGTTTACATTACTTCCGTATAATTATTTCTAAGTGTATGCATGCATAGTTTATTGGTAGCTACCCTTGTTTCGGTAGTTTTGAAGGGCGGTAGAGGCTAGTTGCTTAGGAGATATGACCAACTGACCCTAAGTGAGTAAACTGAGACGGGAAGGGTAAGATATGACCAACTGACGACCCTTTCTACTTGTGCGATTTGACCAACTGATCACCTACCGTTTGGATGAACTTAAGAATTAGGGGTGAGTGTTTAAGTTGCTAACGGCCGGGCACTCACTATTATAAGTCTAGCATGTAGCGGTACTTAATGACTCGGCTTAGGGGACCAGGAACAGCTGGACTTATGAGGGACACTGACTTCTCGATAGTGTCATCTTTGCTGATAGGTTAGGGCGAATTGACCAAATGTTGTCCTCTCGACTTTGACCCTACCTGAAGTAATTGGAAGTAATTAGACGTAGACATTACTAGCTAGGATGATTAACTAGGTTAGCACCACTCTCATCTATTGATTGAACCTTTGCCTTTATTTACTTTTATCTGCTTTAGTAGTTAATTAATTAATTCCTTATCGAAATCATATTAAAAACTGTGACACCTAGACTTAGTAATAATCCAGCACACATGGCTCTTGGGACGACCTCGGTTTTATCAAATACTACACTACACACGACCGGGTACACTGCCCGTTAGTGCATTACGGTAGACCATAGGTATAACGAGACTATATAAATATTAAAACCTGGTCAGTAAAACCTGCATCAAGTTTTTGGCGTTGCGAGTTATATTAGGATTGCTATTAAGTCTTTCATTTTGGTTTTGTTTTAAAATTTCTAAAATTCTCACAATCACTATTCAAGTTTTCAGGTACCACGGAAGTTGTTAACATTGATGACCTCACTCTTGAGGAATATTTAGCGTTGACAAGAGCAGAACAAGGGCCGGGTCTCGTAAGACCGGCAATCGGAGCTGATGTTCGTTTCGAAATTAAAGACCAGTTTATGAGGGAGCTTCGTGCTAACCCTTTTTCTGGAAACAGGGACGAGGATGCATATGAGCATGTTGAAAATGTCCTATACATCGCAAGCCTTTCAATATTCCGGGCGTGTCTCATGATGCTGTTATGCTAAGGGTATTCCCCATGACTCTTACTGGCTGCCAGAAGATGGATTGAAAGATTGCCCGCTGGGGCAGTTAATACCTGGGCTCTACTCAAGAAGCACTTCATTCAGAGGTATTGTCCGCCATCGAAGATTTCTAACCAGCTCTTGGAAATCAATAATTTCAAACAAGAAGACGATGAAACGTTGTATCAAGCCTGGGATAGATACAACGATCTACTTTAGAAATGTCCTACACATGATCTGAACAACCAGCAAAAGGTCAACATCTTCTACAAAGGAATCAACGTAACTACAAGACAGATGCTGGACTATCAAGGACCTATCCCAAACATGACTCCTACTCTAGCAATTGAAGCCATTAAAAAAATGGCTGATCATTCTCAAAAATGGCACGACGGAGGAAGCAAAAGAAACCAAGGCGGAAATTTTGACGGAATTGCAGCAATCGCTAGTAAAATTGAAAATCTAAGTCGAGATATGCTGAAAGTCAGAGAAACGGTTCATGCCATCCAAGTGGGTTATGAAAGCTGTGGGGGAGGACATCTCACAAAGAATTGTCCTCACATTGACGAAAAAAATATAATTGAAGAAGCCAAATATGGAGAAAATCGACCGTTTTACAGAGATAATCGAAATAGTAATGGGTACCGTGAAAATTACAATCGTGGGCCTTATGGAGAAAGAAAGCCCAACCTTGAAGAAACAATAAACAAATTCCTGGAAACTTCGGCCCAGAAACAAAAAGAACAAGATAAATGGCTAAGAAACTTCCAGGAGAAAACAAATAAAAATCTTTTCAGGCACAACGAAACCCTAAAAAACCTTGAAGCTATGGTAGAAAAACTCAGTGCAGAGATTGAGATAAGTAACATTGAACCTAATGAAACCAAACCTATGGTGGAGTGCAATGCTGTTTTCGCTGATAATTCTCAGGAGGTGATTGAGGAATACAAATCCACAACCGAAGATTTGGAGGAGACAATTGTCGACAAACAGGTGAAGTTACGCCGTAACCATTTCCCTGAGTTACGCCGTAAACAAGATTTAGAAGGCATAACCAGGTCAGAAACTGGTTTATTTTCAGTTAAGGATATTAGCACAGACGGGTTAGTCGTCCGTGTTCAGTTGGGAGTTATGATATCTTGGGGGTAGTAGATTTTGGATCTAGTATAAACATTATGCCACTTTCCATATTCTTAAAACTCAAGATAATCCATCTTTGGGAAATGGATATCTTGATTAAATCAGCAAATGACACCATGGTTACCCCGTTAGGAATTACAGGTGGTACTTGTGTCAAGGTCGAGATTTGTTTCATCCCCCGAATTTGTGGTCGTCGACATGGAGAAAAACAAAAAGGAACATTTGATTCTTGGTAAACCATTCCTTGACTCATTAATATATTACGGTGGATACTATGGCGATATAGTAGAGTTTAAATTGGACAAAACCTTTTGCCTTGAACCGGATAAAATTGTTACAACTGAAAATTCACCGAGGATTAAATTAGATGATTCCGATAGGTTTCCTCCTTCATATTTTGGCCGTTTACAGGGGACCGAATCAAGTGACGATGATAGCAATGAAGAAGAGATCCCACCTTCTGTGCCTAGTTATGTTGTTACGGGAAAACTTCACTGTTGTACTCCGGATATTTTTTTGATTGATGGGACCAAAGTGATATTACCTACGTACTCTCCTTTTCAAAAGCGATGCAATGGAGGAGGACAGCATCTTATTCGAATAATAAAAGAGGCTGCAGAAGTTTGGTGGTGCTGGGAAGACGAAAAGCTTATCAAGAAAAAGTGGTTGCAAGGGCATAATATTCTAAACGAATGGTTCACTGAGATTAATTGGACCATTCATTTTTGTGAACCAGCTATGATGTCTGATGACTTCACTATGGCATGGCCTACATGCGACCCAAACCGTAAGATCTGCGATGGAGGAGAATGCCCCGATCCTAACTGGCTCAAACGAAAAGAATGGGCATGTTTTGACGAAGAAAAAAGAAGTAAAATAGGATACAGGGGAATTTCATTTGAAAATTGGTTACGAGTAAAGTTTGGGGCTATTAAAATAAAATGGGAAGAAGAGGCTAAATTTCGTCATGAGTGGGCACATGCTAATTTTTTACAGAAAAGATACTCCATGACTCGGTATGTTTCTCCACATGTTTGGGACCAGCCTTCTTCAAATAAAAATGCAATGGAGGAAGTTGGCCAAGTCCAAAGGCCCCCATAAAGCCCCGCGGCTCTGAGTCTAACTTAAAGACTCGTTAATAAAGAAAAGTTCTCTTCGGGAGACAACCCGAATTATCCCTTTCTTTTGTTTTATTTCCATTTCTGTAGGGTTTTGTGTTTTTAACCATTTTTGCAGAAAACTTGGAGTGATTGCGCCGCAGCTTCTTTGATCGACCATAGTTACGGCTAACCCATCTCATTGGTTACGCATCGTAACCTACCCCTTTTGCAGTAATTTCGGATGCATTACGACACGGCGTAATACCATCTCCGTGGTTACGTCGTAGCTACACTCTTTCGGTATGCCGGTTTTGCCGTTAGCATAACTCTCCGTCGGAGTTAATGTAACTTTCCTCTGCTTTACTTCTTTCATTTTAAAACACAATAACCTTGTATTAGTATTTTAAATGAACTTTGTGGGTGTGTTCCCTGTAAACCCTCACGAGACTTCACTCGTCCACTTGGGACACCAAGTGGTTTAAAAGGCTTGTTGCATATGCTAAATGCAACCGTGATTCCTACGAAAGTGAGTTAGGTTTGTTTTTTATTTTTCATATTTTTTTTTCTTTTTAGAATTATGCTTGTCGGTAGTGTGATTTCAGGGATTGAAGTTTGTTACTAGATGCTTATACGAAGGCACGTCTCTTTTTCGTGGGCCTTCTTTCTTTTTGGAGCAAATTTCAGGTAAGTTCTCGCTCTAATTCTACTTTTCTCTTCACCTTTATTTAACGCTTAGTACAAAAAGGACTTTGTACAATTCAAGTGGGGGGACGGGAGTAGAATTATCTATTGAACTTTATTTTGCCCTCGTTTTTCTAGTTTATTTTGAAAATTATGCCATTTTTAAAATTTTGACATGTTTTTCTTAACCTAACTAGATTAGACCTTAACCGAGCACATACAACCCTTGATATTATTATATGGTGAGATTAGCCTTATCCGTTTCCAATATTTTACCCCAAATCCACCAAATTATGAGTGTGCTGGTAGCTTGTAAACTTTAGAACTTGGCCTTTGCATCATTTCGAGACCATAGACGAGGTATGTTGAGTTAGCTCGATGTATTTGGACTTTTCGTTTTAAGAAGGCAATATTATAGGATTATCACCCAAATAGCCTACCATTGTGTGTCTATCGATTAGTCACCTCGACTTCTCGACCCCCATGTGAAACCCTTTTGTTGCACTCACCTTTAGTGCAAGATACCCCTAGATACACCCATCCGAGCCATTTCTTTCATTTTTTTAACCCAATATATTGTTTCGATACACCTTTACACCTTAGCCTACCCTGTAGTCTTTATTTATGATTGGGAAGTCATCATTTGCCTAAGTTCAAGGTTCAAGTGGAAAGGTTCGGAAATCACGCTTTCGTCGATGACATATTCTTGAAGATCATTGAAGACCCCCCGAATTCTCGTTGTTCATCTCAAGTGGGGGGATATTATATTTAGTTATTATTGTTATTATAAAAAAAAAAAAAAAAAAAAAATGTTATGTTATTCAGTTATTGTAAAGTGTATTGTTATAAGCACTATGTTATGAGCTTATATAGGTTTAGTATCGAGGAGGCCACCTCGGTCACATTCGAAGATTGGAGTTGGTAATTATGTCAACTTGATTGGAGAAAAGGTAGTGTGCCCATCATGACGTCCTCTAATGACAAATCTACCTAGTATTTCATGATCCGGTTTCTTAACTTCAAAGCTTGAACTTTGGGCGGACGGTAAGTGGTGATGACTTGGTTATAGATTTAGACTACCTGCTTGATTTTTTATTTTACACCATTTATACTTCCCATGTCTTATCCTACCCTTTAGTCATGAAGTGTGTCTAGGTGATGCAGTGAGCAATCTTTGGTTTCTTGGCCATGGATTTGGTCATGTATCATTGATTTTGTCCACTTCGCCGTGACATGTTAGTAATGACGAGTCACCCCCTTAACCTTTGTCGTGTCTACCCATATTGCCTTCGAAATTTTTTTAGCCCTTAACTCTAGTGGTGGAGATTTGTGTAACCGCCAAACTTATGATAGAATACATGCTATGACTGTGCGATTGAGTGATCACCCCGAAATTGACACTTAGAATAAGTTGAGAGATTTGAGTGTTTCGTTCCCATTTCGAGAGGTGTTCGGATTTGTTTTATTCTAGCATAAGGGATTTGTAAACTTATATTTTCTAGGTTATGGGAGATATCTTTTTAGGAATCTTTCTAATATGGGAGATATCTTTTTAGGAATCAAGTGGGGGGATATTTGATAACATCAAATACTCTTGAATATTAAGTGTCAATTTCCCCCAATAATGCTTGTAATTTATATCATTTATATGGATTTACGCTTGTTTTCCATTGTTTTCCACTTTCAGGTAAATTATGAGCATTGGAGCGAAAGAGACGCGGAATTGGAGAATTATCAAAGATTTATCTGAGTATGCTCACTTGGAAGAAGTTACGGCGTAACTCTTCTCTCACATTACGCCGTAACTAAAGCGTGACTCAGAAAACCAACTCATCAGAAGATTACGGTGTAACTCTCATTAAAGACTACGACGTAACTTTATTAGGTCAAATGAGCTTCCACGCCGCTGATAACTACGCCGTAACTCTTGTTTAAACTATGGCGTAACCAAGAAATATTGAAGATACGGCGTAACCACTTATAAGGTTACGCCGTAACCAGCAGATCTAATGCAAATTACGAAGAAATAGAAGATTACGGCGTAACTATTCTATTAGTTACGCCGTAACCCAGATCTGCCTATAAATACCCCACGATTTCCAGCATTTCAAAGCATCCCATTACACACACCACAACCAAAGAACGTGGGAAGAAGCCAAAGGCAGGTCTAGAGGAGCATACGGAGCTGTCTCCAAAGGAGAAATCACTCTCCTACGATAAGCATTAGCATTTTATCTTTTCTTTACTTTCGATTCATGTATTTCGTAACATTGAATATTGAATTGATTTGTATGGTTAATATGAGCGGCTAAGCACCTCTTGGTGCTGGCCTAGTTATGATTCCTTAATTGTTTTGTTTGCGTTTACATTACTTTCGTATAATTATTTTTAAGTGTATGCATGCATAGTTTATTGGTAGCTAACCTTGTTTCGGTAGTTTTGAATGGCGGTAGAGGCTAGTTACTTAGGAGATATGACAAACTGACCCTAAGTGAGAGAGGCGAAAGGTAAGATATGACCAAATGACGACCCTTTCTACTTGTGCGATTTGACCAACTGATCACCTACCGTTTGGATGAACTTAAGAATTAGGGGGTGAGTGTTTAAGTTGCTAACGCCCGGGCACTCACTATTATAAGTCTAGCATGTAGCGGTACTTAATGACTCGGCTTAGGGGACTAGGAACAACTGGACTTATGAGGGGACACCTGACTTTTCCAGTAGTGGCATCTTTGCTGATAGGTTAGGGCGAATTGACCAAATGTTGTCCTCTCGACTTTGACCCCACCTGATGTAATTGGAAGTAATTAGACGTAGACATTACTAGCTAGGATGATTAACTAGGTTTGCACCACTCTCCTCTATTGATTGAACCTTTGCCTTTATTTGCTTTTATCTACTTTATTAGTTAATTAATTAATTCCTTATCGAAATCATATTAAAAACTATGACACCTAGACTTAGTAATAATCCAGCACACATAGCTCTTGGGGACGACCTCGATTTTACCGAATACTACACTACACACGACCGGGTACACTGCCCGTTAGTGCATTACGGTAGACCATAGGTATAACGAGACTTTATAAATATTAAAACCTGGTCAGTAAAACCTGCATCAATAGCCGTAGCCTTCACATCATTCCTACAACCTCCCTTTTCCGTGCCTTCTACAAATTACATAAACAAGGGCACTGGTTCACTTTTGCCAAGCGAGACGGCCAAAACCGCCGGGTTTGCTTTCAGGAAATTTTGTCTAGGTTGAAGGGTTGGAAGCGACAGTTCTTTTTAATTGACCGTCGGGCTATCCCTTTTGCAATGCCATGGAGGCATCCAGATTCAGATGTTTCCAATCCCCTTCCTACCGGGGAGATTTCTGTGCCGGATGCGGATTCGTTGTCTGCTAATGTCATTGATTTGATAAAGATTCCGCCGGGTTTTTTGTACGCCGTTGGGTTATCAGCCAACTGGAAATATCCAGGTTACCGGGCGGCTCTGAAGGATGCCGAGGGGAATGGTACTTAGCCTGCGTTCTATCTATTTAGTTAGGATTTTGTGTTTCTTATGGCCTTATAGTTTCTTATTTGTTTTGCAGCTTTAACCATGTCGAATTATTTGATCAAGCCAAGGTACCGTAAGGGGGCGGCCATGACTCAGGGAGATAAATTTCAGGATGGGCAGGCTCATCTTATGCATGTCACCCTCCCCAGCGTAGTTGGTACTCCGGTTCCACCCAAGACGGATGCTATGAGGAGGGTTGAGGTGGCCGACCCGAAAGTCTTGGAGGCATAGGAGAGGAAAAGGAGGGCTGCTGAGGCCAGGGCCGAAGGTTTAAAGTCGCGAAAGCGCCCTGCTGGAGAAGGTGGTTCAGGGTTACCTCAGAAAAGGAGAAAAAGTCCGTCGCCCGTCGTCCACGTGGAGTCAACTACAAACCCTATGCCGTTAAATGTTATACCCCCTAAGGGTTCTCAGCCGAATGACCCTCATACCGTTGAGAAGGAGAATCTGGAGGGTCATTCTAGCAACAATTTGGATGATGCTAATGCTGATGGGAACGCCGAAGGGAATCCTAAGGATCATGACGGGGATCACGAGGTGTCTCGTATTGTTGAGCAACCTGCTCCCCAGGAGAATAGTAAGTTGTCTTTATTTTTCCTCCCCCTTTTTTATACTTGTTTTTTGTTCTTATTGTTCGTCTTTACTTGTATTGTTGTAGGGGTTCCTTCTCCTCAGCACTGTGAAGATAAGGGTGGCGATGGGGGAGAGGGAGCTTAGTCGGCTACTTATGTGCCGGGGTGGTCTATCAAGAAGGATGAGAGGGTCAAAGGTTACGATAAGTATAGGGATCTGCTCGTTCACTTGCCTCCTCCTGCCGAAGAGGCATATTTGTTAATACAAATAAGCCGTAAAAACGTTTATTTATATTTTACGATCTTCTAATGTTTTGTCGATAACAAACGTAAAATAATTTTAACGAAACAAATAAAATACGTAAATAGTTGGAGTCAATAGTTTTTCGACACACTTACGTTTTCACATAAAACACTAAAACAAGTATAAGTGATTTTATGATTTTGTTATATATATATATATATATATATATATATATATATATATATATATATATATATATATATATATATATATATATATATATATATATATATATATATATATCTGTGTGTGTGTGTGTACAACAACTAGTGTTTACATATTGGGTAAAATATATACATAACTAGTATGTATTATAAATGGGTAAAAACTACAACCCATGGAACATATCCATAACCCATGTGACCCATACCCATTTGACTAGGTGCATTGCACTCATTAGATACATTGTATCTAATAAAAGACCCATGGATCAACCCATAACCCATGACCCATGACCCATAACCAAAATACCCATGGGCAAAGAGGAGCGTCCCACGGATCCCTAGCTTTACGCTAGACGGATCCCTTGAGGGAGGGATCCATGGGATCCGGGGAACAGTAAGCATTTCTCCTCTATAAATAGTGAGCCATTTCTTCCTTTTGTGAAACCACTCTTACACATACTTTCCCCAAGTATTGTAACTCTCTAACCACTGATCCTAAGGGATCTTTCTATGTAGTTTGTCTTTTGTTTTCGTGTGCTTCTCTAGGTTTCTCTTAAAGGCGAGATCACCACTTCTTGAAGTCGAGCAAGCTCAAGTCCACGAGTTGCCATACTTCGTCATCATCAAGACTACTGAGGTTCTCTTGTTGATAGTTCTTTCTTCCTCCATAGGTGTGTGGTGTTGAAGGCATTAGTGAAGGATGCCAAAAGAGTCAAGACGAAAGCATTAGTGAAAGGTTCTTAAACGTCCGTGTCAAAAGAATTAGTGAAGAATGCTAAAGGTGTCAAGACGAAGGCATTAGTGAAAGGTGCCAAGCGTTGTGTCAAAGGCATTAGTGAAGGATACCTATGAATCAAATCAAGTGGCATTTATTGAAGAACGCCTAGGTCGTATAATCGATGAGGTGCATCGTTATACACATAGAGATAGTTTGTTTCCAAGGATATTGATATCCTTGATGGTGTTATAATAAAGAGTTGGTCTCCTTTGGGATTAGGTTTTGTGTAGTGTTGGGTAGTAGTTCCTCCATTGTAATGGAACTCGGTACTTAGCCTAGTACCGGATAAAGGGTAGGCAACATTGTGGTAGGTGTGGTTCACCTTGGTGTGAAAGAACCCGGTGGTTAGCCTAGTACCAGAAAAAGAGTAGGCGACGTTGTGAAGGCTTCTCCGCCATAAGAAGTTGGTGTCGTGTAGTGATTACGAACTCTCGAGTAGGTAACTCGGGGAGTGGAGTAGGGCAAGGAAGGTATCCTTGTAGCCGAACCACTATAAATGCTCGTGTCGTGGTTATGTGCTTCTTACTCTTTATCTTTCATTACACTTTTATATATCTATCTATCAAACGTCCAACATACACATCTAAGTAGATTGACATAAGTTGATCTAAATATTTTAAAAGGAAGTTTTAAATTGGTAAAACTATTCAACCCCCCCCCCTTCTAGTTTTCCACAACTTTTGCAAAGCTTGACAGATACTGAGGCAGCCCAGAGGTCGTGGCTATTCTGGCCAGGGGTTCTGTTGCCTTTACGGATATGCTCGTCCGTTTCAAAAATCTTGATCTTGCACATAAAGATTTGGTTGAGGAGCACAAGGGGTGTGAGACCGCTGCGAAAGAGAATTTTGATTATCTGAGTAAGACGTTGGAGGGGTTGAAGGTTTTGAAAGGGGAGCTTGCTGAGTGTTCCGCCCAGGAGGAGGGTTTGAAAAGACAGTTGCGTACATTAGAGGCCGAAAAGGTTGAATGGTCGAAGCTGTCCTTAGCTCAGGGTGAGAAAATTTCTAGTTTGGAGAAAGAGTCGATGGAGGCTAGGGGAGCCTTGAAAAATGAGGAAGAGGAGAATGACATTCTCCGTAAGGAGCGTACTGAGATGGCGGTGGCCGCAGGGAATATGGAGATTGCTCGGTCCAAACTTGTTAGGGAATTCATCCCCACCGTTGTGACTCGCCTCCTGGGAAGTCATGAGTACAAGGCTTCCTTGTCCGTCCCTTTCAGCTTATGTGGGATGGCCGGGTGGTTGGACGGGGTGGCTATTGACCGTTCAGAGGCAGAGGTAAAAAAGATTCTGGATGAAACTTAGGACTTGGATCTTGAAGCGCGTGTTAAGTACTTAGCTGCATACGACGAGCTCTTTGTGACAAAGTACCCTTATGTTAACAAAATCCGAAATGCTTGCCACCGCTCTGTTGATGAGATAATGGCCCTTATGCCGGACCCTGCTCCCGTACGTCACGGTAAAGCTTTAGAGAAAGATGCCGCAGAGAATGATGACGGGGGAAACAAGAAAGAGGGTGGGGGACACAACCGGAGTTTGATCTCTATTTTAAAACTTGTACTGAACATAACTGTGTATTGGGGAACTTATGATGGTGTAATGTTGAGGCAATTTTGTTTTTATGCCTGTGATACTTTAACGGTTAATAGAATCTCTATTTGGTGCGTTGGAATTTAAGCACTATGCTTTTACCTGGCTTGTTTATATTTCTTGTATGCAATGTTAGCTTGTTATCTTCTTTGTACTTCTTTGGCGCCGGTTGTTCGGCTTTTCTTTTCGACCGTCCTTGGCGGGGTGTGTTTCATTTAATTTTCGTGTCTCGGCAACCCTTTTTGTATATGAACCGTTTGGTTTTACACTCCGGCAACCCTTTTTGGGTATGAACCGTCTAGTTTAATACCTCGGCAACCCTTTTTGGGTATGAACCGTTCGGTTTTTCCTTATGGCAACCCTTTTTGGGTATGAACCGTCTAGTTTAATACCTCGGCAACCCTTTTTAGGTATCAACCATTCGGTTTTTCCTTAATGGCAACCCTTTTTGGGTATGAACCATCTTTGAACATTGACCATCTTTCCCCGGAGGTCGCGAGCCTACCCGGGGGGGGGGGGTCATTCAATAATTATGTTCAGTAAACAAGAATAGGGAAAATTGCTCCTCCGTCATCCGGGGGGCTATACTTTCATTAATAAACAAGAATTGCAAATAGTTGCCCTTGAGGTTTAGGGTTACAAAGCTTTTTCTACAAGAAACATTTCTTTAAATTTATTGCGTTCCAAGTGCGGGGTACTTCTCTTTCCTCGGCTGTTTGTAGCTTGTATGAACCGTTTTCATATGCCTCGATGATACGATAGGGGCCTTCCCAGTTTGGTCTCAATTTCCCTTGGCTCTCTTGTCTGCTTTCTTCGTTCTTTCGGTAGACGAAATCTCCAACTCTGAATTTTTCGCCTCTTACTCTCCGGTTGTAGTACTGCTCCACTCTCTTCTTGTACCTTGCTTCTTCCACTGCAGCCGAGTATCTCCTTTCTTCCAGTAGGTCCAAATTCATAAGGATTTCCTCTTCACTCCCTTCCTCTGTTACCATCATTGTCCGGAAGGTTGGCATCCCAATTTCTGCCGGGATTACTGCTTCACTTCCGTACGTTAGGCTGAACGGGGTTTCACCGTTGCTCGTCTTTAGGGATGTTCGGTGAGCCCATAGTACATTTGGTAGCTCATCAACCTATCCGGACCTGCTTCTTCCTAGCCTCGTCTTGAAACCATGCATCAGGCTTTTATTTGCCCTTTCTACCAGACCATTGGCTTGGGGACGTGCTACCGCGGTGTTTATCTATTTGATGTTTAGTTTTTCACACCAGCTCTTGAAGGGGTCATGGTTGAAGTTGCTGTCGTTGTCTGTTACAATTATGTGTGGTAGGCCGAAGCGACATACAACATTTTCCCACACTAACTTTATGACCTCCTTTTCTGTAGTTTTTGCTAACGGCTTGGCCTCCATCCATTTCGTAAAGTAGTCGATAGCTACAATGACATACTTTACTTTTCCAGGTGCTTCGGGGAGAGGGCCCAATACGTCCATTCCCCATTGAAAGAAAGGCCAGGGCGACATAATGGAATTCATGAGAGTTTTAGGTAACTTGGGTACTGGAGCGTGTATCTGGCAGGATTCGCATTTTTGAATGACCTCTCTGGTATCCCTATGCATTGTCGGCCAGTAGTAACCTTGCCTAATTAACTTTGCCACTACGGATCTTGGGCCTGAATGCATCCCACATGCTCCTTCATGCACCTCCCTTACCACGTAATTGGCCTGCAGTGGGTCCCACACATCTTAACATTGGGCCCAAATATGACTTTTTGAATAGCACCCCATCATCCATTGTATAGTGACTGATTTTCATCCGAAGGGTTCTTGCTCCATTTTCGTCATTCGGCCATTTCCCTTCGGTGATGCACCGAATGATTGGAGACATCCAGTTCTCCTCTTCTTCCTCCACTATTGCCCCGACGACTTTTTCTTCTGTTGAAGGTGTTTCCAATACTTCCACGAGTATTTCTTTGGTTAAATTGTCGAAAGTGACTGATGCTAGTTTGCTTAACACATCGGCCTTCGGTTCGTGCCCAGGGATGTTTTGTATTCTGAACCGCTTGAAACATCCAATGTACTCCTTTGCTTTAGCCAAGTACTTTGCCATGCTTTCTTTGTAAGTGGTGAACTCTCCATTGATTTGGCTTGATACTAGGTTGGAGTCTACCTTAGTGTTCAACACTTGGATTTTCATGTCCTTGGCTATTCTTAGACCGGCCAACAACGCTTCATACTCCGCCTCGTTGTTGGTGATGGGGAAATTTAGCCGAAGAGCATAAGTGTACTCCGTTTGATCCGGGCTGATAAGCACTAAACCTGCTCCGACGCCTTTTTTGTTGGACGCCCCGTCGGTGAACAACGTCCACTCTTCCTCAACCATAGAGATGTTACATATTTCCTTGTTTCTTCCTTGGTATCCACCCTCTTCGCCAACTGGTATTTCGTTTATAAAATCCGCCAAGACTTGGCCCTTAACGGCGTGCCTTGGGATGTAGGTAATTTTGTATGCTCCCAATTCTACTGCATACTTCATCAGCTTTCCTGAGGATTCAGGTTTGTTCAACACGTCCCTAATGGGTTGGTCTGTGATTACCTTGATCGGGTGGGCTTCGAAGTATCTTTTGAGTCTTCTAGAACAGTGTAATAGAGCCAGAGCCAACTTTTTTAGGGGAGCATAATTCCGTTCGGCCTCATGTAATGTTCTACTGACATAGTGTACTGGCATTTGCTTTCCTTTCCTTTCCACCATTAACATCGCGCTTATGGCTTCTTCGGCTGCTGCCAAATACACAAAAAGGTCTTCTTCCACTACCGGGGCGGTTAAGTTGGGTAACTCCAAAATTATACTCTTCATCTTCTGAAACGCTTCTTCGGCCTGTTCGCTCCATCGGTATTCACTTTGGTTCTCTTTTGTTATGTTTTTTAAAGTGTTGAAAAATGGCAAGGCTTTCTCTGCGGATCGTGAAAGGAATCTATTCATGGCTGCAAGTTTCTCACTAAGGCTTTGCATTTCCTTGAGTGTTTTGCATCGCATGTCGACTATTGCCTTTGTTTTCTTAGGATTTTCCCTTATCCTTCTGACGCCACCACGCACCGAGAAACTTTCCTTCTTCAACTCCGAATGAACACTTTTTTGGGTTAAGTTTCATGTTGATTCCCCGGATATTATCAAACGTTTCCGTCATGTCCGCTAACAACTCCATTTCACTTTTGCTCTTGATTACCATATCGTCTACGTACACCTCCAAATTTCTTCCAATTTGCCTTTTGAAAGTGGAGTCAACTAGCCTTTGATATGTTGCCCCAGTATTTCTCAAACCGAAGGGCATTTTGTTATAACAAAAGGTTCAGTGTTCCGTGTAAAAAGTCGTTTTCTCTTCGTCTTCTTTGGCCATTTGTACTTGATGGTATCCCTTATATGCATCGAGAAAACATTTGTATTTGTATCTCATCACGGACTCTATTTTCCAGTCAATCTCCGGGAGGGGGTAGTATTCTTTCGGACAAGAAGTATTGATGCTTTTGAAGTCCATGCACATTCTCCATGATCCGTCCGGCTTCTTTACCAGCACCGGGTTGGAAATCCATGTGGGGTATTTTACTGCCCGGACTATCCTCGCTTTCAGCCATTCTTCTACTTCGGTGTTGATTGCTTGGTTTTTCTCAAAAAAGGTTCTTTTCTTAGGCGATTGGCCTATCGTGCACGCTGGACGTTTAACTTGTGTTCTATGACTCGCCGAGGAACTCTGTCATGTCGGCGGCCATTGCCATGCAAAAACATCTTTGTTGTTTTTCAATAGTTCGATTAGCTGCCTTCTGCATTCTTTGTAAAAGCTGCCTCCAATGGCGACCGGCTGCTGAGGGAATTCGGGGTTTATCATTATCACCTCCGTTTTTCCGCGGGGTTCTTCTTCTTCTACGGCGTGTTCCCCATCCTTGCCCTTTGACTCTTCTAGGAATTGTTTCTCCAACCTTCTACATTCAGAAATTACGACTGACTTGGTGACAAGGGTTGCAATTCCTCTTGGTGTCGGGAACTTTATCATAGAATGAATGGTAGAGGGGATCGCCCTCAGTTCTCTGATGCCTGATCATCCTAGTATGATGTTGTAAGGAGAATGAGATCTTATCACCGCAAATGTCATCACCGTTCGGCGATACAAACCATCATTTCCAAAACAAACATTCAGATTGATTTTTTCGAGAGGCCTAATTGCTTCGCCTGAGAATCCCACCAGTGATGTGTTCGTCTCTCTCAATTTTGCTTTGATTGTTGGGCATAAATTCTGGAAACAGTGCTCATACATCACCTCTATCGCTGCTCCTTGATCAACGTAAATCCTCCTGACTGTGTATCCTTCGACATCTGCTTCAACTATCAATGGCTCTTCGGATACATCTCCGGGTAGAATGGGAGGAAAGCTATAGGAACATTCATCCAACCTTCCTCTTGATCGGCGACCTTTCTTTTTCTGTCTTTTCCCCCGCTGTATACCATATTTATGACTCTTCCTCTTCCGGGCTGATTGTCCCTTAGGGGGTTTCTACCTCTTTGTCTCACGTCTTTTAAAAGATGGTCTAATTTGCTAGTGTCCAAGGATATCTTTAATTGCTCCTTGAGGTGATAGCAATCGTTGGTGAGATGACCCTTCTCGCCATGGAAGTCACATAATTTGTCTAAGTTTTCTCTCCTTGGTGCTCCCCTCAAAGGTGGTGGAGGTGGCAATTTCAACTGAAGTTCTGTCGCTAGGATTTCCTTTGGAGGTTTCGAGAGGAGATTCAAATCTATCGGACGAGTATCATTCCTGTAATGGTTTCTCCGGTATTCATTTATGGGGTTATCTGCTCTGGCCGGATAGTAGGAGGTGTACTGGTTGCGAGATCTCTGCTCTATCCTCCGGTCTCCTCTTCGCCTGTCGAAGAAATTTGAAGTTCGGGAAGCTCGGTCTTGGTGCCGGCAGCTGTATGGTTTACGGCTCCTACTCCTTTTGGAAGCTCCGTGGTGTTGTAAGCCTCTTCGGAGCGTACAAAGTCGTCTACTCTTGTCATCATTTCCGTCACGGTTTTTGGGATCTTGTCGGAGAAACGCTTTACCAACTCCGGGCATTTGCTCCCGTTTATGAAGGAGGATATCTGCATGATCTCCGGCACTCCCGGAATGTAACTTGCCTCGTCGTTCCACCTTTCCTTGAATTCCGGCAATGTTTCATTAGCTTTCCTTACAATTTTGGTGATTTCCGTTGGATCCTTGAGACACTTTCTCCTAAGCGCGAATCTTTCAAGGAAGCTTTCTCGGAGCTCCTCCCAGCTGTCAATATTGTCGTTGGGCAAGTGATCGAACCATCCACTCGCCGGCCCGTCCAATGTCTGCTAAAACATCCAGCACCACACCGGCATTTGCCACCCTCCATGGTTAGCTGCTCCGGAGAAACGGGTGACATGATCATCTCGGTCCGAGGACCCGTCATAAAGCTTGATGTTCTTAGGTAGCTCATGTCTCGGACCTGCGAACTCTATGATTCGTCGGGTGAACGGGTATCTGGAGGCATCCTTGTAGGGTTTTTGCAGATCTTCCTCCACCCCTTTTCCTTTGGGATCTTTTTCTTTTTCCGCCTCTCGGGTTGGTTCCTCGGCTTCATCACCAAAGTCAATCCGTATGGGCTTTAGAGGGCTGTTTCCTTTGTTGTGTTCTTTTATCAGGGCTTTTAGTGATGTGATTTGGCTTAGTATTTGTTCTTCTAGGTTAGGAGGGTTGTCTCCGGAGGGTGTTTCGGTAGAGGGGCCCGCCATTTACTAGCCTTGGTAGTTTGAATAGCGGTCCCACGGATGGCGCCAATTTGTTGAGGTAAAAATGTGTCTTCACCCTAACAAGCAAATATCCTTCGGCTAACCTTTCGCTCAGCTCTCCGGATTAGGTCCTTCGGATCTGTTAACACCAAGAAAACACGCGTTAGCCTCGCCTAGGGTTTTGTCCCTATACCAAGCTCCGGCGTGAGAATGAGTATAATGATATTGTCAGAATTACTATGTGTAAAGTAGGGTAAAGAATGAGTTAACCTTTGATGCAGTAACTTCGGTCCTTTTATAGGTGAGAAGTCTTGTCCTTACCCGGAGGTCACGTGGGATGATAGTGACTCTTTCGGGCGGGAGTTGACTTGCTCTTTCCTTAGGTCAGCGGGGAGCTTGGCTTACTCGTTTGGTCCTCGTCAATAAGGTCGTATTCGACTAAGATTCCTTTCCCTTTATGTATGGTGACGCCTATATAGCGTTGCGCCGGGGTTGTATCCAACCCTTCGGCATGTGTTGACTATATTGGCTCAGCTTACTTGGTCTTAATTGGTTGTATGTTTATCCGGGCGGTTTACGCCATTCGGCTACGTTCGCCGGATACATACGCCAACATTTACTTGACACGAAATTTATATTGATTATTGTGAGGGAAAAGATATTTAAACTGTTACTGAATAAACTTACAAAGCTTGCGTAGTTGAACTTATTAACTCCAAATAAAATATATATTACACTCTAATCGTGAGTTGGTTTTTGGAAAAAAGAGAAGATATTTGAGAAGAAAAAAAAGATAATAATAATAATAATAAAAAAATAAGTGTTATTATTCGAATTTGGTTAAATTGTTAAGACCAAGCTAAGCTCGACGGATACCAATCCTCCAATCAACGAGGGAAACTAAGGAATTTAGAATAGTTTCCAATGATGACCGGTACAATTACTATGAAACAGTGAACTTAGAGATTTAGGGAAGAAATGAGTATTTTTTTTCATTCATCTATACTACTTATAATGAATGAATGCATTTTACTCTTAATTTTAAGACGTAAAAGAAATTAAGCATGGTTTACAATACTTTAATGCATCTAATTTTCAGAATTACAACAAAGTAAGCATATTGTACAACAAAATAAAGCGTGATGTCATTTTAAGACCAAAATTCTATCAAACAACATTAATGCTATTAAAAACACCCATTCACCAAAAATTACAACCATTTAAGCACAAGGTGCAATAGCTGCAACCAATTTTCAGATTTACAACAAAATAAGCATAGTGTACAACAAAATAAGCATGATGTAATTTTCAGACTTATTTTCAGACTTACAACATTAATGCTATTAAAGTGGTCAATGTTATTAATGACTATAATGACTACTACTTACAAGAAAAGAAACATAGTGTACAACATTTAATGCATATAATTTTTAGACGTACAAGACAAAAAGCATAGTGTACAACAAAACACTACATTAATGCTATTTAATGTAGTTAATTATTTAACTGGTCAATAAATATAATTAATACAATTATTAAAACACCCATTTTACAAGAAATACAAATTATCAAGCATATTGTACAACCAAATTAAACACAATTCCTGCATTAAATTTCACTACTACAAATAATAAAACACATTACACAAATATTTAAGCCCGAACGGGCAACGGGCCAAATGGGCTTGAGCCCGAACGGACCAACGGGCTCGAGCCCGAAAGCGGATCGTTAACGGTTCGAGCCCGTAAGGGCACGGGCTATACGAAATTCTTTGATATCGTAAATTTATTGTTAAAAAGAACATAATAAACTAAAATACATTATCCATCGAAATTTTTTGTTAATACAAATAAACCGTAAAAACGTTTATTAATATTTTGCGATCTCTTTGTGTTTTGTTGATAACAAATATAATGTTACCTTAAGTATAATTATAAGGATACATGTTATTTTTGTAAAACATTTACATATAGCCATTTAAATACAAAAATGTAGTAATTAAGCATTTGTTGTAATAGTTTATTAGGATGGGTAAAAACCACAACCCATGGACCATAACCCATGGATCATAACCCATACCAAAGTTGGCTAGATACAATGTATATTTAGATACATTGAATCTAAATAAAACCCATGGACCAACCCATAACCCATGACCCAAAACCAAAAAACCCATGGGCAAAGAGGAGCGTCCCACAGATCCCTAGGATTACAATAGACGGATCCCAAGTGGGAGGGATCCGGGGAACAGTGGAAGATTTTGCCTATAAATAGAGAGCCATTTCTTCATTCTAACTCACCCTTATTCTTACTAAATATCTCAAACACTCTCATTCTCTTCTAACATATAGATCACTTGATCTAGAGAGTTGTTCTTCTTTCTTTCTATTGTGATCCTCGTATAGGTCCTTCTCTAAGGAGAGATCACGAGCATTCTACAAGTCATCCAAGCAAGGGGTCCTTGATTGATTTGTTACCCCGCAAGATTTTTGTAGCAAAGATCTTGTATTTGATATTTCACATACTTGTTGTGTAATAGTCGTGTTGGTTTGGTCCACCGTGTTACGGACTCAGTATTTAGCTTTGTACCGGAAAAAGTGTAAGCAACGCTGTGAAGGCTTCTCCGCCAAGTGAAGGAGTTTGTTGACATAGTGCTTGAACTCTCAAGTAGGTGACTCGGGAGTGGAGTAGCAAGGAAGGTGTCCTTGTAGCCGAACCACTATACATCGGTTGTGTCTTTTCTATCCCTTTGCTTTACTTTATTTACTTGCTTTATCATTAGATCTATACTTTCTCTTCATCCATAAGATCTCACATATTAACGAATTTAAAGTTTTTGAAACTAACTTAAAATCGGCAAAACTATTCAACCCCCTTCTAGTTTTCCACAATTGGCATCAAGAGCTAAGTTTATAAAAGTTTTAAAGTAAAATTGTATTTTAAAAACTTTTCGATCACTATAGGTTCTGAAAATTATAAGGAAGGGCAATCTATACAACGACCACCACTACTTGAAACTAATGGTTTTATATATTGGAAAAATAGATTCGAAACGTATGTGAAGTCTAAAGATATTGATCTTTGGTACATTATTGTTGAAGGCGATTTTGAGGCTATCTCAAAAGATGATAAAAGGAATTTAGTTAACATACCTCATGATAAACTAAGTGATGAAATGAAGAAAAAGCTTTCTAAAAACAGTGAAGCAAAAATGGTTTTATATAACGCTTTACCGAAAAAGGAATTTGAAAGAATTTCTATGCTTAAAACCTCTAAAGAAATTTGGAATTCTTTAGTTGTAACTCATCAAGGCAACCAACAAGTTAAAAATAATAAAATTGATTTATTTGTTCAACAATATGAACAATTTTCAATATCGGATGAGGAAACTATAGATCATTCATTTGCTAACTTCAATACTATTATTACATCTTTACAAGCACTTGATGAATCTTTTCTAGCCGTAACCATGTTAGGAGATATCTAAGGGCACTTCCATCGAAGTGGAGATCCAAGGTGACGGCGATCGAAGAGTCAAAAGATTTGACAATCCTCACCCTTGATGAACTCATAGGCAACTTAAAAGTCTATGAGCTTGTTCTTGCTAAAGATTCCGAAGCCTCAAAGGTGAAAGAGAAACACAAATCTCTTGCCCTTAAAGCCAAAAAGGCTTCAAGCGATGAAGAGAACTCCTCTTCGAGTAGTGACGGCGAGGAGTACGCTATGGCGGTAAGGGACTTTAAAAAGTTCTTTAGAAGGAAGAGAAGATACGTCAAACAACCGTATGACGATAAGAAAGACTTTCGGAAAATCAAAGAGGAGGAGAAGCCAAAAGATGATCGTACTTGCTTTAAATATGGGGACCCAAACCACTTTATTAGTAAGTGTCCCAAACGGGATGATCAAAAGGCGTTCGTGAGCGGCACGTGGGGAATGAGCGACGGGGAGGACGAAGAAATTTGTCTCATGGCAAATGACGAGGTATGTCACGAATACTATAGTAGCTCATCACTTGATGACGACTCATTGCATAATGAATATGACAAACTATGCAATATTAGCTTAAAATTAATTAACAAAAACAAGTTTTTAAAGAGTCAAAAGAAACGTTTAGATAAAGAAGTCATAGAATTAAAAGCAAAAATAAAACGTTTAGAAAAGGGCAAAATAGCAAGTGGTGAATGTGAACTTTGCGTTCAACTTCAAACACTAGTTGATCATCTAGATTCTAAAATTGCTAGAATGAGTACGAACACTTTAGATACGATATTAGATAGTGTTAAAACCGGTAACAACCAAAAGGTTTAGGTATTCAACAACTTGATCCATCAACTAGTGAAAATAAAGATACAAAATTTGTTAAGGCACTAGAAAAACCGACCATTGTTGTGGCGGATCCCACGGACCCCAAGATGGGAACCGGCTAGTGTACGTGCCAGGATCCGTGGATCTCACAGAAAGCAAAGTAAATGGTAATAACGTAGCCTCTTCATCTAGAACTGAGTTTGTTATCGTTAATAGGAAGAAACCAACTCATGTCACCACTAGACAACCACCTCCAAAATATAATCCTACTTTTGAAAGAAACAAAGCTCCATCTTTTTCAAAACATAATCCATCTAGGAGACCTAATAACGTTTATCCAAGAAGTAACCATCAAATGGGATGGAACCCAAATATGCAAAATGGTTTTCCCTTTCAAAACTTTGCTCCATGGAATGCATACTCATCTCATCCATACATGTCTAACATGAATGGCATGTTTAACACTAATGGACCCATGAACAAATGGGGACCAAACTTTTGAGTTTATTATTGTCTTAGGTATGCTTAAAGGTCGACCTAGACCCGGATGAATGGGTCAAGGATAGCGGGTGCACGAGGCACATGACCGGCAATAGAGATTTATTCTCCACATATGAATCCTTCAATGGAGGTAATGGGGTGTTTGGAAATAGCAAAAGTAGAATCATCGGTAAAGGTACGATTTCTAACAAATCTCTAACCATTAACGATGTGTGTCACGGAGAAAACCTAAACTTTAACCTCTTAAGTATAGGACAAATATGTGATAAAAAGTGCAATGTACTTTTACCAAAACCTTAGTAAGATATTAAAATGGCATAACCATAGGAAAAGGAATTAGGAAACATGGAGTCTATGTCATTAAAATCGGTAATGAACCTAAAGACAAACTATGTCTTACCTCTATGGATGATACATCGACCTTATGGCATCAAGATTGGGTCAGCCAACATGCGACTTCTTCAATCGCTATCATCCAAAGATCTAGTAAGAGATCTACCTAAGTTAAAATATGAACATCACTTTTGTGATGCTTGTAATGTAGGAAAACAAGCTCATTCTAGTCATAAAGCTAAAAACTTGGTGTCTACAACTAGGTGTCTAGAATTACTACATATGGATTTATTTGGTCCATCCGCTATCCAAAGTTATGGTGGCAACTACTACACTTTGGTCATAGTGGATGATTACTCTAGATATACATGGACAAATTTTTAAAGAACAAAGCTAAAACCTTTAATTATTTTGAAATATTAAGCAAAAAGATCCAAAGACAACTAGAAGTCCTATAGTCCATTAGGACGGATCATAATTCGATAATGAAGTGCAATTTGTGGCGCTAATGGTATACTCACAACTTCTCGGCTCCACGCACTCCACAATCGAATGGGATAGTAGAAAGAAAGAATAGAACCCTACAAGAAATGAGTCAAACCATGCTTAATGAACAATCCATACCTCAAAAGTTTTGGTGTAATGCCGTTGATACTTCAAATTACGATGACTAAATACTCATCATTTTTGTGTAATCTAAACTGCAAAATCATCTGAAAACACTCAAAAACACATCAAAATGATCAAAATATTACAAATCAGTGTTTTATGTGTTTTAAATGCAAAAATATCAAAATCAGATGAAAAATGTAAAAAAGTTTGCAAAATTATGTTTTAGTCCCCAGTTTTAAAAGTTGTCAAATCTAGTCCACGAATTCAAAAATGTAAATTTATCATTCAAGGTTCCTGAAGTATTCTAAGTTGTTTAAAATGATCCTTGAATGATTCTTTGGTCAATTGGCAAGAAAGGTCCCTAAACTTTGGAAATTTACAAAATTAATCCTTGGACCTTTAAAATGGATTTTTATGCAAATAGGCCCTTGTTCTATTAAAAGTTGTCAAGTTTGGTCCTTATGAGAGCATTGGAAAAATATCACTTTCAGTCCTTGAAGTTTGGTCGAATTACAATTTTAGTCCTTGTTGTTACTTCCTGGACACTTATATAAATCAATCCAATGCATATCAAGCCCAACCCTTAGCCCAAACCCACTTGACCCCTTTTGCCTTTGAGCCCCCCACAACCAATTTACCCAGGTGTTATTAATAGCTCGGACAAAGTCAAACCAAGGCCTTATACAAACAAACACTTGAAATTCAAAAGCAGTGGTTTTCACCACATTTTCAACCCCCCCATTCCATGTCCCTCCACCTCCTCTACACTCCAAATATCATAATTGCTCAAACCAAATCCCTTAAATGATTAAACACGCTTTGAAGAAATATTTGGCCAAAATGCAAGGTGGACGGTTCGATTATTTTAGTGATCCAGGGCTCAAATTTGGTGGGATAGATTGAGTACCTGAGATGATGAAAAGTCTATAAAGAGAGAGAGATGCATTGGAAAAAAGAGTTATCTAGTGTAATATTTATTTTTCATGTCGATTTAGTTTAATTTTCAATTTAATTTATGTTTTAAGCTTAAAACTTTGTATTTCAAGTTATTATGTTATAATAAAGCTTTTGTGAACCTTTAATTCAAGTGTCAAGTTAAATTTCAGTTTATGTAAATTTTCATGTTTAAGCAAAATCTCATGTTGGATCAAATGATGTTTTCAGTTGTTTGTATGGACTAGAATAGGTCATTTAAGCTCCTGAAAGAAGCAAGCTTTTAGAAACTCTAAAATTGCTTTAGAAGAAAAACGAAAATTCACCAAAAATCAAATAATTAGTGAAAAATAAAAAGGGTTCCATGGAAGTGTTCACACGAGCAGGTATATAGTGGATGGCCTTGGGTTAGTAGCTTATTGGTAAGCTTATAGGGGTGCTCATTGATCTTGGTTCTCAGTTTTAAGCATTGGAAGCTTTTGTACTCTTTTTGATCATTTTGGCATCTTACTGTTATACTTGTTCATAAGCTTTAAATTCTGTTTCTTTATGTTATTTAATCTTGGTTAAGTGTTATTAATCATTAAAATCAGTCTTTTGTTCTTTTAAATTAGTAACTAGCAAAACTCTAGTTTTAACAGTATAAAACGCATCTTGGTAAATTCTTAGTTTGAAGTTGTAATGGGTGTTGTTTAAGGAATCATTAGTCCTATAAAGAGATTATACAAGGTTGTAAATCAGTTTCATGGTTTAAAATTGTGTTTTGATTTGAAAAACTTCATACCAACATCAAGGGTGTTTGGATCTTTGAGTTTGAAAGTACTTTGGACTTTGGTTTTGTTGGAAATCTGTCTAAATAGGTCTAAGTAACTAAGTTCAGTCATAAAATCAAGTCCTTATTAGCAAAAAGTCAAAATTTCAAGTTATCATGTCTAGGTACTTACTGTTGGATTTTTTGGATAACAGATCTTGATTTTGTGTTAGCAAGTGGTTAATCTTGCTCAAGTTAGTCTCATTACATCTTAAAACAACATATTAAGTGCTTAAGATCACATACTCAATCGAGTCTTAATTAGACCAATCTTAGGTAAAACTCCATATGAGTTACACCGAGGCAAAAAGCCTACGTTAAATCACTTTAAAGTCTTTGGAAGCAAATGTTTTATTCTTAACACTAAAGATTACCTTAAAAAATTTGATCCTAAATCAACCGAAGGTATCTTTCTAGGTTACTCTCCAAATAGCAAAGCTTACGTCATATTAAACAAAGAAACAATGAAGGTAGAAGAGTCATTAAATATAAAATTTGATGAAAATTCACCCAAACCCTCTCCACCTCTTGTCGATGACGAGATTATAGAAAGTGAAGCTAAAGTAATAAAGAAAAAGATAAATAAAGAAGAAGAACCTTTAAATGATGAAGTCATAAACATTAAAGAGTCCAAAGATCACCCCGTAGATAAAGTCATAGGAAAGCTAAACGAACGAACATTAAGGTCTCAAGTTCAAAACCAAAGTAGCTTGTTTTGTTTCGCTTACACAAGAACCATAGAACCTAAATCAATTTGTTTCTAATGATGTTTGGACACTTGTCCCTCCACCTAGTAATCAAACCATAATAGGAACCAAATGGGTTTATAAAACAAATTAGATGCAAACGGAGTAGTGTCTAGGAACAAGGCTAGACTCGTTGCCCAAGGGTATAACCAACAAGAAGGAATAGACTTTGATGAGACCTATGCCCCGTGGCTAGATTAGAGTCTATAAGAATACTTCTTGCGTATGCTTGTGCTAATGATCTAAAGCTTTATCAAATGGATGTCAAAAGCGCTTTTCTAAATGGTTTCATTAATGAAGAAGTATATGTAGCTCAACCTCCGGCTTCATCGATTTTGAAAAACCCAAACATGTGTATAAATTAAAGAAAGCCCTTTACGGTCTTTAACAAGCTCCAAAAGCTTGGTATGATAGACTCAAGTCATTTTAATTAAACACAACTATACCATGGGGTTAGTTGACAACACACTTTTTACTAAGAAAAGAGAGTCACATATAATCATAGTACAAATATATGTAGATGATATTATATTCGGATCCACTTGTCAAGACATGTGTGATGATTTCTATAAAATCATGCATGACGAGTTCGAGATGAGTATGATGGGAGAGCTTAGTTTCTTTCTTGGTCTACAAATCAAACAAGTAGAAGATGGTATCTTCTTTAATCAATCTAAATACATAAAGGAGATGTTAAAGAAATTCGGTCTAGAAGAGTCGAAACCAATTAGGACACCAATGTTATCCGACACAAAACTCACAAAAGATGAAGATGGCGAATCCGTCGATAATACTAAATATCGTGGCATGATAGGTAGTCTTCTCTACCTCACGGAAAGTAGGCCGGATATCATGTTTAGTGTTTGCTTATGTGCTAGGTTTCAAGAAGACCCTAAAACATCACACCTAGAAGCCGTAAAAGGATATTTAGATACATTAAGGGTACAACACAATTAGGATTATGGTATCCAAAGGGCACGGGAGTAGAAACAATTGTATATGCAGATTCGACCATGCGGTGATTACGTTGATAGAAAAAGTACAAGAGGGGTATGTACTTTCATGGGATGTTGTTTAACATCTTGGTTTTCTAAGAAACAAACGGCACTAGCAATATCAACAACCGAAGCCGAGTACGTCTCCTCCGGCAAAGCATGCCAACAAGCACTATGGATGAAACAAGCGTTAGTCGACTACGACATTCATCTAAGCGACATAGCCATCCTATGTGACAACAAAGGTGCCATCGACCTAAGCAAGAATCCGGTATTGCATTCTCGCACAAAGCATATAGAGATTCGTCATCACTTCTTAAGAGACAATGTTCAAAAGGGGAACATCTCTATTGAGAAGGTAGCATCCAAAGACAACATAGCCGACATCCTCACCAAACTGTTGAAGCGGGAACAATTCAACCTACTTCGTCTTGGCCTTGGTCTAATGGAACAAACGTCGTAACTTATTTGACTCTACAAGGTATGTAAACACTAGCCTTCCTCTTTCTGAGTCTAGGATCTCTATTTCACGCACAACTTACAAACAATACGGGAATTTTCAAAACCCAAGATAAGTTTTCCACTTATAGCTTTCTTATATTTTTTTTTAAGTTGCAAACACATAACTACATACACATTTTAAAAAGAAAACCTCTTTTCAAAATGTTTTCTAAAAGGATGATACCTTCCCCAGATCAATTTCACAAAAGCAATTTCTCACGTCTAGGACAAATCGCTTTTTCATTGTTAATACAAAGTAAAACCCGCTTTCATTGCATCTCATGTCTTGTGAATGCTAAAGGAGATACATAACTAATATGTATTTTCCGGTACATTCATTTAAGCAACAATGAATTAGGAGCATTGATAACACTAAATTACGTACTCAAGTACTAAATATGTGTTTTTGGGTTATCTCAATAGGATGTTTTTCTACTTCTAGTTTATTTTTTTTCTTTTTAGGGTCGAGATAACCGCAACTCCAAATAGTTTGCATATAGGCACACACTAGGCAAAAATATTTTTAAAAGGAAAATTTTGTCTTGAATCACTGCACCCACGGATCCCAAATTTTCATGCCGGACGGATCCCTCAAGGGAAGGATCCGTGGGATCCGTGAGACATAAGCTATTTTACCTTCTATTTTTCTCACTTTGGATGAAAAATCCACATTTATTTTATTTTTGGGAGTATGCTCTTTAATGCTTGTGTTCTCATGATCACATGTCTTAAATTCATATCTAATCATTAGATTTTAATCCACATTTTGGGTCAAGCATTCATTACAATGCTTTGTTTTTCTATATATAGAACTCCCAAAATGCTTGCATAATCCATCTCATCCTCACAAACAAAATACACCATGTCATCCACATACCCTTTAGATGAATCACCTAGTACAAACAATCATCTCCATGAAACCCAAACCTTTGTACTTCCACCTTCCAAAATACCAAAATCAAACTTTAGGATATCCGCACGGATTAACATCCGATCTTGTTGCTTAGGAAAACAATCATATGGCTCATCACCATCAACTAACTCACCACAAGATGCTTCCATTATTGCACCTCTTTCATCATCAACGAGTACACCAACTTCATCACCAAATCATTCACCACCTAAAATCACTCTTTTGGAACTCCTTAAGACTCCAACAAGATCTCAACAACCAAAGCAAAAAGAATTAGCCTTTTTGACACCTCCAACTTCTCCAAACACAATATTCAATGATCTTGAAACATCACCACCTTTAGCTCTCATTAAACTACAAGAACATCTAGGTTCTTTTCCACCACCACTTCCAATCATTCCGGACTTTGATCCGTATTTTCCTATTTTTCCACCACAACTTCCGCAAATCACAAATCAAAACAAACCCGAAGATTTTCGTACTCATTACCCACATCACCTACATTGTGAACATTGTCAATCCACTAGGGAAATTGCAATAGAAGTTAGGGAAGAAATGCGATTCATACTCAACCTCATCCTTGATCGCATCAATACCATTACTCATCCAAACCTCCATCCATAACCTTATGCAAGCATGGAAGGATTCATTACTACTATTTTCTATTTTTAGTACTTTTTCTTTTGAAGTCATTTTCAAGAACACGTCTTGTTCTTATTTTTACATGCTTGTAGATGGCATAAATACCACTACAATTTGTTGTTTTATTACAAGGCTTTGTTTACATACCTTGGCTCCCAATCTTGATTCTCGGCAATCACAAGATTATTTAAGCATGTTACTAACCTTTCTCTTTGTAGGATTTTTTTATTTTTCTTCACTTGACGCCCCAAACTAGGGGGAGCTACTGTCAAGGGGGAGTTAGCGATACGTGGACTTATTTTTCCACTTTTTTTTTCTTCCAATGGTTAACTTTTTGTTTCGACAAAAAGGGGGAGAAGAAGTAAAACTTAGGGGCTTTCAAAACTTACATTTATTCTTATGTTTTACTCATCATAACATTATGTTTTGTCATCAACAAAAAGGGGGAGATTGTTAATACAAATAAACCGTAAAAACGTTTATTAATATTTTGCGATCTCTCTGTGTTTTGTTGATAACAAATATAATGTTACCTTAAGTATAATTATAAGGATACATGTTATTTTTGTAAAGCATTTACATATAGCAATTTAAATACAAAAATGTAGTAATTAAGCATTTGTTGTAATAGTTTATTAGGATGGGTAAAAACCACAACCCATGGACCATAACCCATGGATCATAACCCATACCCAAGTTAGCTAGATACAATGTATACTTAGATACATTGAATCTAAAGAAAACCCATGGACCAACCCATAACCCATAACCAAAAAACCCATGGGCAAAGAGGAGCGTCCCACGGATCCCTAGGATTACACTAGACGGATCCCAAGTGGGAGGGATCCGTGGGATCCGGGGAACAGTGGAATATTTTGCCTATAAATAGAGAGTCATTTCTTCATTCTAACTCACCCCTCTTCTTACTAAATCTCTCAAACACTCTCATTCTCTTCTAACATATAGATCACTTGATCTAGAGAGTTGTTCTTCTTTCTTTCTATTGTGATCCTCATATAGGTCCTTCTCTAAGGCGAGATCACGAGCATTCTACAAGTCATCTAAGCAAGGGGTCCTTGATTGATTTGTTACTCCGCAAGATTTCTGTAGCAAAGATCTTGTATTTGATATTTCACATACTTGTTGTGTAATAGTCGTGTTGGTTTGGTCCACCGTGTTACGGACTCGGTATCTAGCTTTGTACCGGAAAAAGTGTAAGCAACGTTGTGAAGGCTTCCCCGCCAAGTGAAGGAGTTTGTTGACATAGTGCTTGAACTCTCGAGTAGGTGACTCGGGGAGTGGAGTAGGGCAAGGAAGGTGTCCTTGTAGCCGAACCACTATACATCGGTTGTGTCTTTTCTATCCCTTTGCTTTACTTTATTTACTTGCTTTATCATTAGATCTATACTTTCTCTTCATCCATAAGATCTCACATATTAACGAATCTAAAGTTTTTGAAACTAACTTAAAATCGGCAAAACTATTCAATCCCCCCCTTCTAGTTTTCCACATTTTTTATTTCAGGGTACCCGCCGCTGCAACGCGCGGGTACCCTGCTAGTATGTTTATTATCAGAAAAATCATAAAACTAACCATTTTTGCATTATACATTTATAAAAGAGACACTTTCATATCTTCCGTTCTAAAAATAAGAAACTTCATATTTATTCAAAATATGCTTTAAAAGCATTGTATATTGTGCACTCAAAGATTGTAATTTGATTATATATGAATTAATCACGAAAAAAATAGGATATATGAAATTCATCTTTCATAAAATACCCAAAAATCTAAGGGGTCGTTTATTGTTTTTCTGTTTCTAAATTCCTAGAGAAGGGATTGGTTTTTCTTCTCTAGAGAAGAGTTGAGAATTTTGAAAGCGGACAAAAACGTAAGAAAACGGACGACAACATAAGTCAACGTATAAAAAAGTAAAAAAAACGGATGAAAATATATTAAAACAGACGCATAAAAAGTGAGAAGAGTAGAATGAGCTTTTCAAATTTGTAGTTAAAATTTAAAGAATGAAAATTTCATATTTTTTGAAAATTATTGGAAAAAAGTGTAACTAAACGGATTTTCAATTTTCCCATTTCATATAAAAAATTTCGTAGAAAAATGAGAAATTTTTCACCAAGTAAACGACCCCTAAGCTTTTACCAACCTGTCGCAAATGTTGCGAAGTTTACCATGATTTGCCCCTAATATAATTTTTTGAACCTTTTTAAAGATTAATGAACCCCTACCCCTTTTTCTTCCGACTACCTCCTTTTTCTTCTTCACATTTTCAACCATCAAATATTTCATTTTTAAATTCGAGCTTGTAATTTGATAGATGTTTTTTTGTTTAAAGCTCTTGGGTTCAAGTTATTTATTTCACGAATACCTTCGGTTATAAATGTTAAAATTTTGAATTCGCGCTTGGTTTAGCTTGAGTCATTGTGTTAATTATATGCACATATACACAACTTTACTACTTATAAAAAGTTTATGTCTTTTCTTGAATATTAAACTTAAATTAACGTAGTTTGTTTAAATTATCTTTGAATACCCCATAAACTTGACAATTTTTTTTCAAAAACTTAAATTATTTCTATCTTTTGTTAATCAATTTTAAACTTTGCAACTTTTTAAAAACACAAACAATATTAATTAAAAAAACACGCTTTATATTTCAGAAAACACACGCTTTGTATCAAGGGTTTAACCATAATCATGATTTTACAAGTTTAATTATTTGTCGCTATATATAGTCATTTTGCGCATGTATTCATTTAGTATCAAATAAGTAGCTTGATCATAATAGAAATTTACGTAAAAGACCTTGTACAAGTAGAAATTGATAGTGTAGCGGAAAGATCAAACCCTAACGTCAATTACCAACGTTAGAATTAAACCTGGATAAACCTTAATCGCCAATTACCAACGATTAAGAAAGATCAAACACCAATTACCAATGTCTGATTGAAACCCTAGAGCCAATTACCAACCCTAGAAACTTGGAATAACCTCCAAATAATAATCTTTATTAAAACTTTCTCCAAAACTTAAACAAGCAAATAAGTCTTTATATAGTAAATAACAGGAAACAAAAGACATCAAATAAAACCCTAAAGGGGCCAGTTCCAAGGGAGGATTCACTGGTCCGGCCTCCGGGTTAAAAGCCCACGTCTCGTTTAGCCACTTTTGTTTGAATCGAGCCCAAAGACTCGAAACCCAACTCTTGTCCCTCGCCATCATCCTCCCCGACTTGAAAAGGACTCGTCCCCGAGTCATCATCATTGAAATCGCCCTCGTACGGAGAAAGATCAGCAACATTAAAAGTGGCAGGTACCTTGTAGTGTCCCGGTAAGTCTATTTTGTAAGCATTATCACCAATGCGTTGCAGAACACGAAACGGACCATCAGCGCGAGGATGAAATTTACCAAACCGTCCATGAGGAAAACGCGCTCGACACAAGTGCACCCAAACCAAATCTCCGGCTTCAAAAACTACTTGCGTGCGATGTTTATTAGCACGTTCCTGATACTGTAGATTATGTTTATCAATTTGAGCACGAACTTGTTGGTGTAATTCTTATATTTGAACAGCACGAACATCACCATCAGTACTAATATTATTCACGTCAAGTGGAGCCGCTAAATCAAGAGGAGGGAATAGGTTACGACCATAAACAACAAAAAACGGACTCTTACCAGTCGACTTATGGGAGGACTTGTTATAGGCGAACTCGGCTTGAGGCAAGACCAAATCCCACTGCTTGGGTTTCTCGCCAACCAAACTTCGAAGCAGATTAACCAAACTCCGATTAGTGACTTCAGTTTGACCATCGGTTTGTGGATGATGGGAACTGGAAAATTGCAATTTAGACCCCGACCGTTTCCATAGAGTACGCCAAAAATGGCCGACAAACTTAACGTCACGATCTGAGGTAATAATTTTAGGTATACCATGAAGACGAACAATCTCAGAAAAATATAAACGGGCTACCTGAGAAGCGTCAAAAGTCTTTGCACAAGGAACAAAATGCGCCATTTTGGAAAAGCGATCAACAACCACCATGATTGAATCTTTCTGTCGTTGTGTACGTGGTAACCCCAAAACGAAGTCAAGACTGACATCCTCCCATGGTCCCTGCGGCACTGGCAAAGGAGAATAGAGTCCCTGATTAGTATGTGTTGTTTTAGCAATATGACATACCCGACATCGCTTCAACAAACTAGTAACATCAGCGGCAAGTCTTGGCCAATAATAACGTTCACGAACTAAATCAACAGTCTTATCCCGACCGAAGTGGCCGGATAACCCACCGGTATGGCTTTCAAGTACGATTGCAGCATGAAAAGACGATACACAAACTTGCGTCCCTTTAAACAATAGCTCAGCACGACGTGTAAACAGCCCCCAAACGGACGTACTTGTATGACTCCAAGCAACCCGGAAATATGGATCATCAACATATAAATGCCTCCATGAATCAAGCCCAGGAACATGGATAGTAACACTAGAAAGAAGCGAGGGACGACGACTAAGAGCATCAGCCACAAAATTCGCGGTACTGGCTGTATGCCGTATCGTGAAAGAATAAGCCTGTAAAAGTTCAACCCACTTTGCATGTCGAGGATTCAACTTGGCTTGTCCTTGTATATACTTCAACGCTTGATGATCAGAAAACAAAACAAAGTCATTGGGTAACAAGTAATGGCGCTAGTATTCAAGACTTCAAACGATAGCATAAAACTCTTTATCATAAGTACTATAACGTTGTCGGACGTCATTCAATTTTTAACTAAAATAAGCTATCGGACGCCCACCCTGACTTAAAATGCCACCAATACCAATCCCGGAAGCATCACATTCAACTTGAAAAACATTATCAAAATTTGGAAGTGCAAGGATCGGCGCCTGCGTAACTAACTGTTTAAGCTCATCAGAGGCGCGTTGAGCTTCAGTCGTCCACGAAAACTTCGATCGCTTGAGCAATTCAGTAACCGGCGCGACAATGGAACTAAAATTGAGAATAAAACGCCGATAAAAGGAAGCAAGTCCATGAAAACTTTGAATATCATGTAATGTAGTGGGAGTCGGCCAAGTAGTGATAGTAGAAATCTTGTTTTATCCATTCGGACACCGCACCAGAAATAAGATAACCCAAAAAAACAACTTCACGTGCAAGAAAATGGCATTTTTTTGAGTTTGCAAACAATTGTTAGGTTCGTAAGATCGAAAAGACCAGACGAAGATGCACCTGATGTTGTTCCAAATTCTGACTAAATACGAGTATATCGTCGAAATAAACGACAACACAAGAACTTATCAAGTCACGAAAAACATGGTTCATGAGGTGCATAAACGTACTCGGAGCATTAGACAAACCGAAGGGCATAACCATCCACTCATACAACCCATCGCGAGTTTTAAAAGCTGCTTTCCATTCGTCCCCCGGTCGCATACGAATCTGGTGATACCCACTTCGAAGATCAATTTTTGAAAAGATTTGGGAACCATGTAACTGATCAGTCAGGTCCTCAAAACGTAGAATAGGAAAACGATACTTCACAGTGATTTTATTAACAACACGACTATCAATACACATACGAAACTTACCTCCAGGTTTAGGCACCAAGATAGCTGGAACGGCACAAGGACTTTTGCTTTCACGTATAAAACCTTTGTCGAGTAACTCGGAAACGTGTTTATGGAGTTCCTGATATTCTTTCGGGTTCATTTTGTAAGCTGGTTTGTTTGGAATGCTCGCCCCTGGCTGAAAATCAATAAAATGCTGAATGTCATGTTCCTTTGGTAAACCAGATGGGATATCGTGTGGGAAAAGGTCGCTGAACTCGGTCAAAAGAGGCTGAATAACCAGCGGTGGGCCCGGCGCGGCTGGGGTTTCTTCTAGAACCACCAAACTTAAAATCAAAGGTGGTTTAGGATACATAGCACAACTCAAAAACTCCGATTTTGATGGGATCAACGCCTCTATTTGTGTTTCCTTTGGATTAAAGGGTGCCAACGTAATATTCAATCCATCCTTTCGAAAACTATATGTGTTTCGAAAACCATCATGTTTTACCCGTCGATCATACAACCAAGGTCATCCCAAAAGAATATGACAGGCATCCATCGGGATAACCTCATACCAAAGTTCATCAGTATATTTATTCCCGATAAAAAATGAAACTAAACAACGATGTGTAACTTTCGACAAATTACCTTTCTTTAACCATGTTAACTGGTACGGATCGGGGTGGGTCTGCAAGGGCAACCCCAACTTTTCAACTGCAGACACCGCGATCATATTATTACAGCTACCCCCATCAATAACAACATCACATACTTTACCTTTCATTGTACACTTGGTGCGAAAAATATTGTGACGTAACCACGTAGTATCGTCCTCGTCGATGGCCATAGAAGCACTAAGAACCCGCTGTGAAATCAAAGCTTCTCCACGGTCTGGGTAAAGAACTTCACCCTCAGCTTCGGAACCCTCATCGTTACGAACATCATAAGTGACCTCGTTATCGTTCGCAAAAACAACCATTTATGTATTTGGACAATCTTTCTTTAGGTGACCCAACCCATGGCATTTATAACATCGTATCGCCCCCGGATTTGGGTTTGACGCCGGTGTTGTGATAATTGGTTCGGCCACCTTTAGTTGCGTTGAAGAACTTGTGGCCCCAGTTGGCAACCCCAGGCTTTGATTCGGCCGTGAAGCTGTGAACCTACCACGAACCTTGAGTTGTTTTTCAACGCGAGTCGCCAATCTGCAAACATCATCAAACGAATAATATTGGGTTAACTGTACCGCGTCTGCTATATCCGATCGTAGACCACCCAAAAACCGTGCAATAACTTGTTCTTCCTCCTCGTCGGTACCACACCGCATACGTAGTCTTTCAAACTCTAGGATATATTCTGCAACCGTTAACGTCCCTTGCTTCAAAGCGTGATACTCCAAAAACGAATCTTGTCTATGATTAACTGGTAAATTTTTTTTTTGCAATAACCTTTTCATCTTATCCCATGAGTCAATTTTGTGTTTACGTTCTTGTGCTCATTTACGTTTTAAATTTCCCCACCAAAGTGATGCATGTTTTTTTAACTTGACTACCACTAACTTAACTTTTAAAGAATCTGGTACCTCTCTCAAATCAAAGACACGTTCCACCATATGGAGCCAATCAATAAACTCATCCGGTTGTACTCTTCCAGTAAATTCTGGTATCTCCATGCGAAACCCTAACGACCGAAGTGGATCGACACCCTGTGTTTGTTGTGGTGTACGATGACGACGCTGTGGTGGCGTACGGTTGTGGCTGTGGGGATGAAAAAATTGATTATACTCGTCGTCTTCTTCATGAACTTCGGACTCACTCTGTGTATTCGTATATTGCCTTTCGTACCTGTGAAACGGATTTAGCTGAAGTTCTCGAAGTTGTTCACGAAGCCGTGCAATCTCGACATCGCGAGGATCAACTGCGGCCCCCGTTCGACGGTCTGGTTGCGGTTGATCATCGTGTTCCGACATCTTAAGATTTCCTGATCTCTGATATCACTTGATAGCGTAGCAGAAAGATCAAACCCTAACGTCAATTACCAACGTTAGAATTAAACCTGGATAAACCTTAATCGCCAATTACCAACGATTAAGAAAGATCAAACACCAATTACCAATGTCTGATTGAAACCCTAGAACCAATTACCAACCGTGGAAACTTGGAATAACCTCCAAATAATAATCTTTATTAAAACTTTCTCCAAAACTTAAACAAGCAAATAAGTCTTTATATAGTAAATAACATGAAATAAAAGACATCAAATAAAACCTTAAAGGGGCCGGTTCCAAGGGAGGATTCACTGGGCCGGTCTCCGAGTTAAAAGCCCACGTCTCGTTTAGCCACTTTTGTTTTGAATCGAGCCCAAAGACTCGAAACCCAACTCTTGTCCCTCGCCATCAAAAATGACATATAAAACCCCGTACTTGAGTTGGACACATACATAACAATAGGTTGTGTTCTCGAGGTTTTTTTTTTTTTATTTTTTCTGCAAATAATTTAAGAAAAGTGGAGAAAAATTAAAATCAAATAACTTATAAAATGGTTGGGTAGTGTTTTTTTATCCTATATAAGTAAATACTAGAGTGGCTGGGCAGTGTTTTAAGTTGTTATTACTCGTGTTATTGTTAAATCATACAAGTTTTTACCAAATATGTCCAAAATAGTTAAGACAGGAGTAACAAGCCAATTTAACTCTTTGTTAAACTTGAAAAAAAAAAGAAAAGGGTTCAGAAAAACCACAATGTGTAAAAAATTTATATCTTGTTAGATAGGTTAGTAGGCCTAAACTCAATAGTAGTTTAGGTCCAGTAGGCTTAGGGTTTGGTGGCTTATTATCATATAGCTAGTTTTTTGCACACTCATCCATTTTATTTGCACACTCCATATTGTGCAATAGAGAATTGTACATTGGCTATATACTGCTTTTCCAGTTTGTACACTGGAGTGTGCGACTCAAAAAATGAGTATGACAATCAACACTCTTATCAAATGTATGTATTTAGTATAAATACATATGCTATTTCATATGTAATTGATTCAATCAATAAAATTATATTGTGATGTTACATGATATACGAGCTTTAGGTATTAAAAAAATACAATCAAATATTGTCTAACTAAGTTTCAACTCAATAGTTCTTAAATATTAAAAAAAAATATCATTAAGCGACGTCTAACAAGGGCGATAGTTTTATCCAATTCAAAGAAGATTGTTACTGAAAACGTTGTGACAAATAGTATGCGAAGGTGTTTGACAAATTTTGAAGAATCAATTCCATTATTTCACCGTAAACAATAAGATAACCAAAATTTTAAGTATTAGAAACCAATTACCTGCCACTTGAAAATGCAATCAGACAATTAGATTCAGAGCTTATTGGATCAACAACTTGTTGCGTTATCAAAACACAATCAGTTGTTTTGAGTAACCAAACAGCTTATGACATTTTGCATCTTATTTGGCACAATTGGATGTTGTTTACAAAACCATTGTGGACTAGCTTATCTAAAAGACCTTATTGAGTATGAGTTCTTTTAGAGAAGCTAACCCAAATTTTATTGCACCTGCTCCTAAAATGTTCATCAACAACTGATTATATGACACAAAAGTTCACTACGTCTTTGCAATATGAAAAACATCGATACAGCTCTAAAACACAATGAGTCAGATAATATTGCTTTTAATAATAAAAATAACTAGCTATATATGATTCACTCTATAATACTAACAAGAAAACGAATAAGCAATGTTATAACATTGCAAACGCAAGTTTTTTGTTTTTCAGGGGAGAATATATGAAACCACAAAAGGATGTACGTGTAAATTACCAAATTCATTAAGTACGATGCCTCAAATATATATCATAGCGTGCATTTGCTTACATAGAACTTTTTAATCCGACCCTGATTATAAAATTGATGTAGGACACAATGAATAGAATTGGGGTGTACTGTATGGCCCTTGATATACACTCTTGAAAAATACTCTGTATGTTGCTTCCGTAAAATGTAATCCATCCCAGCCAACATAAGTATCTGGTTGATCACACACAGTGGCTAATGCAGATCCACATGTCGCTGATATGTTGTAGTTAAATGGCCCTCCACCTCCACAACATGCCTTTAGAGTCCCGCCTGTGAATCCTGCAAAATTGAAGTTGAGCTTAAAAGATGTTACTAGAGGCGACAGTTTTTTTAAAGAATCTAATCGGGTTATTATCTATATCTACCATGTCAAACGGGTAAAATAGCTAACAGGTCGAGAATTACTAAAAAGGTATTTTCAATGCATACAATTTCTAAGTCATCTATAACAAAACATAAGTTATTACCAAAATGATATGCTTTTGTGATCTTATATGACCCAGTGATTATTGACAAAATGTAATTCCTTTCCACCCATCCAACCCGTTTTGACTTGTAAAAAATTGTAGTTACGCGTTTGACTTATTACTCAACTCGTTGCTCCACTTCTACATATCATAACTTACCAAACATATCTGGAGAGCGGTAAACTTGCATGAGAGCATTGTAGTAGTCTGCATAGATGATATTGACATCAGGATTTTCCACCCGAATCTGATTAAGTTTCGCTTGCAAGACTTCGTTGTGAAATTTGACAAACTCATTTAACTCGATGAGGCAACCAGTTGTTGGATCATACTTTTTATTCTGTGAACCACTTATTGTCAAGAATATGGAAGAGCATCCAATAGGAAAGTATCCTGGAACAACTAGTGTTCGAGCCCCCATCTCAATAAGTTCCTGTACTTACCAACATAAAATTGATCAAGCCAATGAAAATCCATACACTACATTGTCTAAGACATAATTATATACTAATTTCTTACATTGACTGTTGAAACGATGGTATCAGTAACAATAGGAACTAATGGTTTGATTTCATCGATTTGTTTTCCTGTGAATATCGCATAATTGTAATCGTTTCCTCCAATCTCTCCCACAAGGAATAAAGAGCGTCCTATTAATTTTCGACAATCTGCCAACAATATAACAAATCAATAAAGCTGGCCTCTTCTGTCAACTCCTGTACTACTTTTTTTAATTTGATTTTGTTTTAGAAGTTGCACTATTGTAGCAATAAAAATAGTTGCCTAAACAAATAAACACGTAAACTTATAGTTACCTGAAGTGTTTGCGCAAAAAGCAGGTAATGCTTGTTTAAACCATGCCAACTGAACTCTTAGAGATGTATCTGGCTTTAAAGCACGGATCCCTGTTGTTTCAAGAAATGATGAATTTAACGTTGTAGCGCCCGACACCGCAAAATTCATTCCTTGTTCCAAAGCATCTCCAATTTTTGTTCCGTTGTCGTACATAACTGGTGGTATGAAAGGCAACCCAAGACTCTCCGCTATAGAAACCAAGAAAAAGCCTAGTCATATACAAAGTATATGTACCCGAGGGTGTTTATAGTCTTGCGGAAACTATATATATAATCAGTTATAATTAAACAAAAAAAAAAGGTCACACCAAAGCAATTGGAGTGTACAAATGTTTAAAGGTAAAAAATAATGTTAAGAGACTAGAGTTGAACCAATTTTGAAGCAATTTGAACATGTTTTATTTAACGTTAGTTGGAATGCTAAGAGTACTTGGGCTAGAGTCTATAGACTCAAGTTCGAGTCTTGCCCTTGGCCTAACTCACTTGGTACTATTCCCCCACCGCAAATGCCCAGTTGTCCAGTCATGGGGGGTTATTTGGAAATCAACCCAGGTTCTACCCAAACTTTAGCTGGGAACTTAGGACAGGTGCCGATGCCTAGGGCTAGGTCCTTGGGGAAGGGTCTGGTTGGCATCAAAAGATGCATGGGGTTAGGGTGTCCCCACCGTTCCACACCTTTTGGATGGTTAGTTGGAACTTGGAGTTAACTTCTTACAACACATGTTACATATGCATCAGGTCATCAACTTATTAAATTTTGAGGATCTATTTGTTCGAATTAAGAATTAACCTTAATATGATTTTTCGTGTGAATATTTATCAAACGTGGTGGAAACGAAAAGTTACCTAGGAAATCAATGATGAGTCGACCATCAGAGCAACGGCCAGTTGGTTTATGGAAGTACGTATCGCCATAAGGAGGAGCAAGACTTGGAAATTGTTGGTGAGTAATGGACGGCAAGTGTTTTGCATTACCGGTGTCAGTCATGGAGTCACCAAAGCTGATGATCGACGTATAACATCCATTAGCATACAAGCTACTACTCGATAACACCGTCAAAGTCACCAAGAATCCTACAAAAGAAGCAAAGCTTAAAGAAGACGCCATTGGAATGGTTAAAGTTAGATGCTTTCAAATGATTTATATACTGTTTGCTTCCAATTTTTTAGTATTTCTGTATGTTTTTTCTATTGGTGGGTACACTAACTTACCCATGATGATTTTGATGAATATTTTATTAGTAAAGTATATAGTAACATAATGGGAACCCATGACTTAAGATCATGGAATATAGAATAAATAATAGAATGAACAAAAAAATATGATAAGGTTCATTGACTAATAAGTAACAGGCGAAAATTGATAACCAAAGTTCTAGAAACCGTTTACCTGCCACTTGAAATCACAAAAAAGTTGTTATAAGTAACTACTACTGTCCAAATAGCTTATGACTAAGCATCTTATTTGGCACAAATGGATGTTGTTTAACAAGCCATTGTGGACTAGCTTGTCTAAAAGAGCTTATGGATCTGCTAAGTTTAATTTTTAAAAGGTAAATTGCAAATTTCGTTTTTGAATATTGCAATAAACACACCGAAAATAATTGCAAATTTGCCATTGCAGCTGACGTGACGTGCAAACTAGCCATAGAAAGCTAACGATTCGTTAGTTCTCCTGTTAGTCAAAGTCAAAATGCATGTGAAATGACTAATACACCCTCATCTTCTTCCTCACTTTCATTTTCTTTTGAATTTGAAGCTTTATTGTTGTCCCACCACATCACAAACACAACCACCACCACCCTCCTCTACCACCACACAACCACCATTATCAAATCCTTTTTTTTCAAAATTCAACGCACCCTCATGAACTTAGTATTAGCCGATTATATTTAGTAGTATATCATTATTAGTATTAGTCCAATTATTAGCCCAACCCAATTCAAGGACTTGTGCAATACGTTTTGTATATATATATATTTTCGGCTAGTATGCTAATTGAAGGCAAGGGGAATAAACCTAATCTACTATGGTATCAGAGCCAAACCCTAAACACTTCATCAAAAATATACGCTTAGCCTAAACAACACTAAATCTGCTAAACCCTAGTCGTTTTTTTGGTATGGCCCATATATGTTTTACCAACCTATTGGATCGGTTCAGCCCAACATGGGGTTGCCTGTTTACCAGCGATACACCTTGGCCAGCAACCACCACAACTTATATGTCTGGTACTGTTACTTTGGCCCAACAAGCACCACAGGCCCAATTCCCTGTTCGGCCCAGTTTTGGTAGGACTTTTGCACCACATGGAACTAATATTTTGGGAAATCAGGCTATACCACATGACTGTAATATTTTTTATCCGAATAACTATGCTTACATAGTCCTAGTTCTCTTCAGTCTCAGGCTACTATGCTTCCTCAAGCTTTTCAGACGATGACGCTTCAGGATCCCGCTTGGAACATGGATAATGGTGCTTCCTCTCACTTGGCTGGCAACACAGGTATTCTCACTTCTCTTAGTAATTCATTCATTTATCCATCTGTGTATGTTGCCAACGGCGAATCTATACATGTCACACACACTGGACATAGCTTATTGTACACTTCTCATAAACCATTGCAACTTAATCATATACTTGTCACACATCATAATAATTAAAAATTCGATTTCTATTCGCAAGTTCACACGTGATAATGACGTGTTTGTTGAGTTTGAAGCTTATGGTTTTTCTGTAAAGGATTACCAGACGGGCAGACTTATTCTCCGTTATGATAGCACGGGCGACCTTTAACCGGTAGTGAACAGTCATCCACACATCATCCTTTTGCTTTGCTTTCATTTAGTCATACTACATGGCACAGACGCATCAGGCATCCCAGTGAAGATGTGCTTCGTTTTTTGGAGTCTAGTAATTTCATTTCTTGTCATAAGTCCAAGTCGTTCGCGATGTATCATTCGTGTCACTTAGGTAAACAAATTAAACTTCCATTTTATACTTCAGAGTCGAATGTTATATCTATTTTTTATATTATCCACTCGGATTTATGGACATCACCCATTCCGAGTGAGAGTGGTATTAAATATTATGCTATCCTTTTGGATCATTTTTCTTTTGGGTTTATCCTTTGCATAAGAAATCTAATTTGTATGACAATTTTGCTACCTTTTGCGCTTATGTTAATCAACAATTTGGTGTAGATATAAAGGCTTTACAATGTGATCATGAGGGTAAATATGACAATGCCCTCTTCCATGACCTTTTTTGCAAAAACGACATTCAATTTCGCTTTTCTTGCCCGAAAACCTCATAGCAAAATGGCAAATTTGAACATATGTTGCGTCCATGGCTGCTTATATTTTGAACATTCTTCCATCCACTACCATTCAAATGAAGTATCTTTTACTAAACTTTATAACAAACCACCCTCTTACGAAAACTTGCGTGTATTCTGGTGCTTATGTTATCCCTACCTAAATTTTGACCATAAACTTCTACCACGATCCACTCCCTGCGTGTTTCTTGGTTACCCTGCCAACCACCATGGATATAGGTGTCTTGATTTATCCTCGAACAAAATAATCCTCTCACAGCACATTAGATTTGATGAGGACACCTTTCCTTTCGCGAAACTACACGAGTACACGCCTCCAACTTATGACTTTTTGTCTATAATACCATTACCTGTTTCTCCACTAGGCCCCGTTCCAACACGTCACACCTGAGCCTATTTCCCATCAGTCATCTCAGCTCGATATCACCACTGTTATACAACCTACCACTCCTATCCACACTACCACTAATATACACCCCGATACCACCATTCCTATACATTCCACCACCACTCAACCCAATCACTCTACTACAGCCCCTACGCAACAACGTAATATACCCATTACCGCCCCTACACAACAACCCAATATACCCACTCCCAACGTCAACACCCATCCATGACGTATCATGCTCGCCATGAGTGCAACAAGAGCTAGTGGCCTGGCGACGGTTGCTCCAGAACTTTCTCCAACTTCAAACACACTAGGAGGTGGTACCTTAGAATCAGAAGATGGTGGTGGTGATGCGGAAAGACAGATCCTCTTACCATTAGATATTTTCGAACTGGGGAGTGGATCTCATTGGTGTTCTGGTGGAGGTGCAGGAATAGCAGGATTGGCAGGTATAGTAGTGATGGTAGCGGTGATCTGAAAGTGAGTGGGTGGAGTGTAAGCGGTACCCTCCTGGTGAACCTGACACACAAGCATGTACGGGTTTCCAGTTGTAACACCCCCAAAAATGACTCAGCGGAAGCATACAAGTATTTGGGGTGCTACTAAATTGATACCACAACATAAGCATAGAACAACGGATTTTTATAAATAACTTTTATTCATTTCTTAAAAACAATGTTTACATTTTTGATTTAATGCGGAAAATGGCCCATTATAAAAAGGTGGTCCCAATACATAAATCAGAGTCGTCTATGACCATGCCATGCCTTTGCCTTGCGCCTCCAAAGATAAGCTATCACCTCGAAACCTGAAAATACATGCTAAAAGGGGTCACTACCGCGGTGAGTTCATAGATTTATTTAAAAGGGATTTCAGTACACTGTTTCAAAATTTGATTTTTGATGATCATTACGTCTTGCATAATGTCATAAAGTTTATGATTTCGATTCATAAAAGGTTTTCATTAGTGGACCATGAAAAGGGTATATGTACACTATAATGAATATAATGCCATATATTTTTAAGTCTATTACGCTAGCACTAAGTTCATGCAACCGAAGCGACGACAGTTTATGTATGCACAAGGAAGTCATACAAATAAGGAGCCCATGGCGAGTGTTTATCCCAATACACTCGGTCCCGACATGCTATATGTTCGCCTTGACCCATGCGGGGCCAACCGAACAGGGGAGTCACCCCCAATAGATCTATTTATAACATTCGCGCTTCCTAGCAGGAATTGACGGTTCATGAAAAGGGCAATTTGGGATCTAAATTCTTAGGCTAAGCTGCGTAATATTCTAGGTCAAAGGTTTTGGTATGGTCCATAAAACATCTATGTATGATGAAAATTTTAAACATGTAAAAGCATAGTATGCATGGAATGCACAGTTTGAGTAATTAAATGATTTAAGTAAAATGAGCATGTATCTTCCCCCAAAACAGTTATAAAACAAGTAAAAGTAGGGGGTATGAAACTCACCTTGGCAATGTGCAATATGAAGTCTAAAGATAATTAAATCAAGGAGTGATAGTGCACGGCTTCCGACACGCAACCTAATTAATACGGCAATTTAGTCTTTATGTTTAAGACTCGATAAAGTAAAACTAACTTTATAAATTTTTAAATGTTTGTTGTTGTTGTTGTTGTTTAAGTGGCATTATTTATCTTAAAACAATTTACAAGGAATTGGGTGGATTTCGGCTTAGGAAGGATGACATGGAAGGAATCTCGGAGAAAGAATTACGACTTTGGTTAATGGTAACCAAATGAGAGTACTTGGAAGAGTACACGCAGAAAGAGATATCAAGGATGAACAAGACTTCGGTTTGATGAAAACCGAGGGATGATGTACACAAGATTGTACATACATAAAGTAAGACGCATGTGAGAGAGATATGTATACATATATATTGAGTATATACACTTATGTATTTACAGAAAATTAAGTCTTAAATTAATTTATACGAAAGTTGTATTTTTAAACACAATGTAAGTTTTATCAAATATATATCAAAATGATAATTATGTTTTGAAAGGTTGTAAATATAGCTCGTCTTATATGATTTCAAAAATGTATTTCATTTGGAAGTCGTAAGATAGTAAACATGTTTATAGAAAATTCGTCATGAGCCGAGTGTATATTCTATTTATTCTAGTTGTTATTATGATATGTTACAAAAGTATATTTGCCAAAAATCGGGTATGACCCGGGTATATACCTTATTCACCCGAGGTGACTAATGTCAAAGTTTATATTAGGTTTTATCAAGTGTTTATATCCAAATTAATATCTATATAGCATTGTCTACAAGTTTGATACCTTAGTAACAAGAAATATAAAGGTTTTCTAGTCTTGTTGCACAAAATAACTCATTTTATTTCCATAACACGTCTTTCAAATCTCTATTTATTGTATACATGTTTACTACGTAGTATTTATTTTGTGCCTTGCGTTTTTAATAATTCTAGGGATATATTGTACGTCGCGAAGACATGTTTAGAAGATATGTTTATTAATTTGTTTAAAAGGTGGTCTATTATTTTATACCTTGATTTATCAGTTTGATGGCTGAAATGGAAGTGCAATATTTGACATGTTTGTCGTGTGAAAACTGAACTCGGGTGTGCTAAATGACATTGGATGTTGGGTTCAGTGTGGCTCAACTCAACAAACCCTTATGACTCGGATGGGCTTGCAGCCCAGTGGAGTAACATGTTTACTTATATATTGGGCTTTGAGGCCCATGTTCACTACAAATGAACTGTATTTTGCTTGAACCATGTTTGTCGTGAGAATGTTTCATCTAACATAACAACGTTATATTATCGACTTCCTTACGGTTTTTAGGGAACTAATACGTGAACTTTTCCCCGACCATCTCGTGGTCTTGAGGCAGTCTCGACAGCAAGCACCCTTCGGGGTGATTTTGAGACAAAGGTTGACACCTTTTGAGTTTAATTACACATTGAAACAACTATGACTTTTAAAGTAATAGGGTATAATCCGGGGAGCGTAGAGACTTGATTACATACACCCACTTATACTTCTTTGGGTCTGTTGGTACAGGATCTACACCTAAAACGACGAAACCCATACTTGACTAGTGATTTTGAGGTCGGGTACAACCCGTGGCCTTTTTACTCTTGTGGTTACGGGGTCTCATAAGTCCACACAAAGTGATCAAAACGACCCTTTTGAGTGTCCTTATACTGCTACAACGCAAGACCCTTGTGAATTTATGCGGACACTAGATTAAAGCAACGTAATTATAATAAGTCCCATTCAACTCATAACTGGTGAAGTCGGGTACTACTCGACTCAAGTGAGGGTCTCGACTCAACCACACCCTTATGAGCCTTGATGGCTATTCGGGACAACGCATAAAACCAGTACCTCGATTGAGGTTTTAATTTCAGCGAGACTAACACCGATTAGCCAAGAAAATAACTAAAACATCAAGCCAAATAAGGTGTCGAAAGAAACTAGAAGGTAAGCCGAAACCACTAATGAGACGTTTGCCAACCTAAACCAATACACGATATTTTCAAGTACTCTTCTCGAATTTTTACCACACGATTCAACAACAACAACTTTGACAATTAATCATTCGAGTATATATAAAAAATACATATATTCGAATTTAGACAAGTATTACAAATACAATAGCTTCAAAAGATGACAAGAAGTGTATTCTTACATTGAACCCAAAGGTGGGTCGAATGGGTAAGAAAAGTCGAATCGAATGAGCTCCATTGGAGGTGACTCGAGGTGAATTGGAGCAATTAGCTTATGGGGTAGCTTCCTTATGCCCTCAACTACAAAACCCCTCTATCAATTTTCAAAATCCCCTTGATTCTTGAAACCCTAATTTTCGAATGAACCCTAATTTCTGTGTTTTTGTGAGGAGGTGAGGGAAACTTGTACTATATCAACCCTGATTATATATGAACAAAAGAGTATGCTTGGACTTTGTTTTCCTTGGCCTTAGAACGTGTTTAACCTTTCCCAGCTGCTGTCGCTTTCTCCTAGCCGCGCCTCAAGGTGACAGTGAGGGCTATGGTGTTAGCCTGAGTATTTAGAGAAGGGTGATAGGGATGGTTATGGAAGTTGACTCTTAAAGAGAAGAGGAAAGCTCCTATATTTGTGTTTGTCCCTGGTTTGTGTCGACAGTAGGAAGAGAGAAGGGAAACAGATAAACAAAACGTGGGAGAGAGAGTGGGTGGAGTATATTATCTCTTTTGTTTTATTATAATATACTGTATAATTTGTACTCCGTGTTTTGTCGAATCCTCGACTAAACGTACCTTCCTGGTACCCGAAAAATATAAAGATTATGTTTTCGGAGACGATTTCTTAAATGTAATAATAGGACATTATTATTTCATTGAAATTTGATTATAATTGTTTGCCATTATTAATTTGGTGTCGGTATGCGTGCGGTGCCGTGACTTTCTGAATTCACGAGATAACATCTCGTTTTCTTTAGTTAATTATCAGTGATTGATAAAAAGTGTAATTTTCTCTTATCTAAGTATTTATTTTTAGTTTTGTATGCTACTGCGCTGCAGTGTGCGGAATACCTAATGAATTAAGCTTATGTATGCTTAAATTTTGACTGGGATAATAATAAATTTCACGTTTATTATACGGATGCTTAGCGGACAAGAGAGGTCTTATTTCTTAAGGAAACGAGATGACCTCTCGGTTTTAAATTTTAGATATGGGTATTTTGTCAGAAAATGATTGATTTGAATTTTCTGACATGATAAATATTATTATAATAATCCGAAATTTTACAGGTTGTTATACCAGTTCCAGGTGTGAGCTGAGAAGAGGCTGGGATGCATTTAGTGGGCGACAAACTCTCTGTTGTGTCACTGCATCTAGCTCTAGAGTGAGGGGAAGGCATGGTCTGTGACAAAAGACGGTATACGTATGTAAGTACATAGAAAATACTTATAGTATTATATCTTAACTAGATAATAATACAATATATTATATAGATACATCAAGTATAAACTAAGATAATAATAGCATAACAGTCAGTTAGATGAATGCTAAGCAAGGCTGGCAGGCAAGTGGCGGTCATAAAGGTTTCTCATAAATAAGTTCCCAGTTTTGAAAATTTACGGTTATAGTTTAGGGTTTATATGTACCTAGTTCTTTATAACCTTGGCTCTGATGCCAATATGTAACACCCCTAAAACCGGTACAGTGAAAGCAACATGGGGTGCTACTTAATTGGAATACATAAGACAAGGTAATGAATAACGAAATACATACTCCGTTTAAATTTTGTTCATAAAATAAATGAGTTTTACAAAAATGTTTAAGTGTGGAAATGTGCCCCATATGTTTAAGATGTTTCATAATAATAAGTTATAGTTTGTGTAAAAAAACTTCAATGGATAGTCTATGACCTTTGCCTTGCCATTTTCTTGCCTGCAGATTAAATACCTAAGAAAAACATGCTAAAAGTAAGCAAAACGCTGGTGAGTTCATAGGTTTAAGTATTAAACAAGGATGGACCATAATCATAATCATTTCAAAATAGTTGTGAAACATGTTACGCTAGCGCTAAGTTCATGCAACCGAAGCTTAACCATAGTGTGCATGCTCTAGAAGCATGTAAGATAAAGGCCTTGCAAGTGTTGAAATCCCAAAACACTTGAATCTCGACATGATATACGTCCGGTTGCCTATCCGGTCAACCCTAACGGGGGGAGTCACCCTCAATAGATCTATTTATAGCATTCGCGCTTCCCAGTAGGGATTAACGGTTCATGAGTTTGGCCAAAAAAGGGATTTAAGTGCTTGGGCTACTCTACGTAACAATTTAAATACAACATAGTTACATTCGGTCCATAAAAAGGTTTTGCAAGTTTCTCACCCCAAAGTTTATAAAACAGTTTTAACAGATAAAAGTGGGGCTATAAATTCACCTCAGCAGTAAGCAGTCTGAAGTGACACTCAATTAGTGATAATGGGCGGCTCCAAAACGCAACCTAAATTAGTACGGAAAGTTTTGTCTTTATTCCATGTTTTCTCATATTTAGAATCTTTTTGCGGTGTGCTATGTTTACTATTCTTTCATACTTTCTTCTCTTTACCATGCGATAGGTCAGCGAAGCGTGAGCGGGCGCGGAGAAGAAATTGACATCTGAAATCGCCAACAAACAAAATCTTTAATTTCATTAGAAAGAAAACGAATCACTTCCATTCTTGGAGCCCACGGAGGGTGGAGTTGCAAAAGGCAAGAAAGAAGGATCAAAGTGCTCTTACACTCATCTATCAATGTCTTGATGATGCGATGTTTGAGAAAATTGCAAATGCAACTAATTTAAAAGAAGCGTGGGAGATCCTTCAAAATGCTTTCAAAGGAATTGACAAGGTGAAAAATGACGTCTTCAAACTCTTAGAGGAGAGTTCGAAAAACTCCAAATAGAGGAATCCAAAACCATTTCGGATAATTTCACTCGTGTCTTGACCATTTCAAATGAAATGAAGAGAAATGGTGAAAGCTTGAGTGACACAAAGGTGATAGAAAAGATTCTTCGCTCTTTGCCACCAAGCTTTGATTACATTGTTGTGGCCATAGAGGAGTCAAAAGACATAAACTCTATGACCATTGATCAACTCATGGGATCTTTACAAGCCCATGATAAGAAGTTGAAGAAAAAAATGGGGAAAGAACCCTTGGAGCAAGCTTTATACTTAAAGGTCTCTTTCAAAGAAAGAGAAAAAAGCTTTCTACATGGAAAGGAGTAAGGAAGAGGATGCGGTGTTTTTCGAGGTCGTGGTGGTTTCCAAGGTCGAGGAAGAGAAGATGTCAACAAAGAAGATGAAAACCAATGGTCTTCAAATCGAAGAGATCGCGGGAGAGGCTTTCAATCTCAAAGAGGAGGTAAGCCCCATATACAATGTTACAATCATCGCAAATATGGTCATTATGCCAATGAGTGTAGTAGCTCAAGAAAAATGGAAGAAAAAGCTAATATTGTGTAGGTAGAAGATAAAGATGAGCTTACTTATGGCAAGACATGGCAAACAAGAAGAGATGATAGAGCCATGGCATATAGATTTCGATGCGAGCAACCATATGACGGGTGAAGAAGACTTGTTCGTAGATATGGAGAACAGTAAAGGTAACGTCACCTTTGGAGATGAATCAAAGGCACCGGTGAAAGGAAAAGGTAAGATACTTATCTGAGCTAAAGGCGGAAGTCACCAATATATTTCGGACGTATACAATGTGTGAAAATGTAGAGGGGGGGGGGTGAATACGTTTCCGTTTAAAACATAAAACTTTTGTATCAAATATAGTATAAACCATTGCATTTGCTAATCTTGACGCGAGGATGCATTTAACGCATTACGGCATGTAAGGCCAACCCCTTAATATCTGTAAGATATAACTTTTCACATACACATCAAACCATAACACAAAGTAGCATATAGATGGAATTCTAGAGAGAGAAAGTTAGAGGTTTAGGGAACTTAGTGAGAGAAAGTGAAAGATATTATTATGAGCTCCAACTCTCTACCTTGGGAGGTAGAGAGTATTTATAGTCTTACATAAATTACCACACAACGGGCTGTGGATCAGGCATACAGTGGGTAAAGACCCGTCCGTCCTCCACGGTGTTACTTAACTAAATTCTACTTAACTAAATATTACTATGACTACGAGCCTTCTAACGATTACATATACTTGAGGTGACCGACTCTTTAATATCGGGAATTTCTAATTCCTAACAATCTCCCCCTAAGGGAGGTCACCTCAAACATACACTAAAATGACATTGAATACAATCAGATATTACATTAACAATTGATCTTGCATTCTTGATGTAGTACTTTGCTCCGAAGCTCGTAGTCATTGATTCCACTCATTGCATGTTTGGTTAATCCAAGTGGAGGTCTGTTACTGATCCACGTGATAATAATGTTGAGTGATCCGTGCAAAACCGTCAAGTTTTCTCACGCGAGCTGACCACTTGTGAATGGCCAACTGTAAGAAACTTAAAACAGCTTAAGCACAAATGCAATGAAGATCAGGAGAGTATAGTGTTTCCCCAGGTCGTTAAGTCCCAGTACGAAATGTGCGAGAATAGTCAAACGTAAAAGTGATCGGAGGATTTGAAGCGGGAAAGGATAGTGATTGATCTATACCTAAAGAAAGCCCATAAACTACAGGGCTTAAATGCAAATTAAAAAAAAATAAAAGATAAAAAATATTAAATAAACGCTATCACTATTTTTTAAAATGATGAACGTTTAAAACCTAAAACGTACGTTTAAATAAAACTTACGTAAACGTACAAAATAAAAAGTGAGATCTAAGAAATAAAAGACCTAAAAATATGAAAATGACATTTTTACAAACCTAATGATAAAAGAAAATTTATAGAAAAAGAAAATTATTTTTATAACTATTTAATTAATTATTATTAATTAAAAACTAATTTTAACTATTAAATATTAACCTAAAATACAAGAAAATATGAAACAAAGCTAAAAAAATAAACTTTTGACTTAGAAAAATCTAAAATAACAAAATAGAATTTTCAAAACTATTTTTATATTTTTCTGATTATTTTTCTATTTTCTATGAATTTTAAACTATTTAAAACTAATTAAATTACTAAAAATTACAAAATAAACTATGAAAAATCTGGAAAATTACTTTTTTTACTTTTTATATTTATCTTAACTTAAGAAAAATGAAAAATTATTTTTTTGAACCTTTTCTTAATTAATTGTATTAAATCCTAATTAAAAATGCTTAAAAACTAATTTAAATTAAGAAAATTAGCAAACAGGACAGGAAAAATATGAAAAATTCAAGAAAAGCTTAAAATAATACAAGGAATTTAGGAAAAATATAAAAAACAGGGGTTGTGTGGAGGAATTTTCAACTGTAGTGAACCTGCTCAAGTAATAAGCTAGCTAATTAAGCTTATAAGCTACTGTGATGAACCAGACCTTACCACTACTAGGAATAAGCTAAATCTAAGAGGAAACAACTAAGTACCACTAGCCTACACCTCAGTATACCATGCTACAAGCTTATTAGTTCAAAATCAAATAAGGTAATTTACCCCTGAGATGCCAATTTCAAGCTTAAAATAAGCATCTACTCTAATGGGAACCCAAAACCGGATATACAGTGTCAAGTAGACCTGGCAAGGAGTCCACAAAACAATAATCAGCCCAAGACAAGCTCCTATGAGCTTGTTGTGAGCTCTGCAAAAGCCTGTGCTTACACTTTTATTGCACTGTAGGGCATTTATCTAAGACAAGGACTAACTTCTAGCTAATAAATAAGCATTTAATAAGCTGAGAAATGGTAAACTATTATTTTTATAATTTATTTAAGCAGTTAAAGTTTACTATCCCAAAAGCATTAAAGCTAAATCCTACTATTGAATCCTACACAAAATTATACATTTTATTCAAAAACTGCATATAAGAAATTTTGACTTTTTAGACAGATTGAAGAAATTGACTTATATGAGATTTGAACTCAATTTAAGGACTAATGTGGATGTATTAAGGTGAATTAAACCTACTGCAACCTATGTCTATGATATCTAAGCACTAAACAAGATTTTGCCTTTGCAAATTCCAAACAGATAAGCATATGAAGAAAGTTGAGTTGGATTTTGACTTTTGGTGTTTTGCAGGCAAAGAAGTGAGACAGTTATGAGTGTGCTAGAACTAGACAAGCCACAAACAACAAATATTACCCACTGCACAAAACTGTAACACAGATTTCATGCCAAATCCAAACACCCTTTTTGAAACTGTTTTGCAAGGTGAAACTACACTAACCACTGATTTAACTCATTCCATTAATTAAACTAACTTTCATATCCTAATTACTACTAATAGAACTGGTTTAACTTACTTAGTGACCATAAATAACACAAACACAGATTGCAAATTGACTAAGAAATGAAAATGAGACATAAACTTACAAATGCCCAAGCTTATTTGTGCAGCTTATACCAACCAAAATACTACTATTCTATTCCATTTCCAACCCATTTCATCTCTGCAAGAACCCATTCCATTTTCAACCTGCTTGAACCCATTTTTGCTTCCCTGTTGACTTTTGTTGACTATGAACCTAATTTGCTTGAAACTGATCTCCAAGCTTACCAATAGCTATATGGAGCTTAAGTAACCCTGATTGAACTTAAAAATAAGCTAATAGCAGCTTTAAAACAAGAGTTTGAAAATCAAATCTTCAACAGTGAACCTCAAATTATGAAATATAATTGGAACCTTGAATTGATACTCAAAAGTGAATTATAATGATAAAGTGATTAAAGTTTAATACATTAAAGCTTAGAATTACATTTTTTGAACACTTAATTAAAGAGAACTAAAAAAGCGACATAAAGAAAAATTTAAAACTAACTACCCTTTTTTGCTTCTTCTCTCTTCCTTTTTATAGCTCCAAAAGCTTTGCCACGTGTTTCTGAGCAAATCCCACCACACTTGTGAGCCAATAGATGAGTGTGGAGCATTTTGACCATTTGATGTGTTTTGGCGGGAAAGCCTGAATTTGACCTCTGGGGCTTCTGAGCTAGCAACTAGGGGGGGGGGTGGATTTGTAGGGGTGATGATGGGTAGTGTGAGGTGTTGGGATAAAGCCTGGGTGATGGGAGAGGTGAGTGGGAGAGGTTGCAGGCAAGTTGGAGAGCAAACCCAGTTGGGAGGGAAAGGTAGTGGTTTGACTTGGGGTTCAAAAAGGGAGGTGACAGGGGTCAAAGGTATAAAGGGCAGGGGTCAAAAATGGGAAAGGGTCAAGGTTTGGTTTAATATAACAAGGACTAACTTTGCAATTTTGCCAAACTAGAGGGACCATTACTGTCATTTCTCCAAAGTTGTTACAAGGACCAATTTTGACAAGTTCCAATAGTATAAGGACCAGTTTTGACATTTTCAATTTTGGGGACCAAACTTGACATTTTATGAAAGTTAGGGGACCTTTTCTGCCATATATAACAAAAGATTTATTCAAGGACCATTTTTGACAAGTTAAAATATTTCAGGGACCTTGAATAACATTTTTCTTTATTTAGATTTACCGAGGGACTGCTTTTTGACAACTTTTAAAACTTGGGGACTAAAAGCGCCAATTATGCAAACTTTATCGTTTTTCACCCGGATTTTGATATTTTTGCATTTAAAACACATAAAACACTTATTTGTGATATTTTTATCATTAACAATTGATCTTGCATTCGAGTGTACTTTTTCGTAGTCATTGATTCCACTCATTGCATGTTTGGTTAAAAGTGATGATTTTAGATCACTAATAAGTTGAGCAAGCATTTGAGATCATCAACTAATAGAAAATCTCTGATACATCCATTGTGGTGTTGGTATTATGTGATGTTGTGACATTCGGATCGACATGCTCACATTCTGATCATGATATCTTCTCATCAGAGTAGCGGAAGCATTAGTTGATTCATGATATTGGCGGCGTAGCGAAGCATGGAGTGAAAATATCCGAGTCATTGATGCACTAATCATGATTTCTTTTGAGATGAATGTGTTAGGTGAGCATGCGGGTATGAATTGACCGCTTCATTACGATCGGTACAAAGCGTCGGGGTGTACCGCATAAGGCGATTAGCAATAAAGCGCGCGAAAGTGTCTTTGATCACTTTCGATGAATTGAGGTACACGGCCCACGGTTCCCGTTGATCGATTACAAGTATGCGCACGTGATCGAGGTATAATTCAAGAATTTCCTTGACAGGGTTTCGTTGCTCTAGCGTTCTCAAATCGAACGTCTCAAAGAAGACAACACGGAATGAGTGAACCAGCGAATTTTCGTCCACTGATTGATGAAAAGAGATTTGAAAAACAATCGTGTATTGCTCAATAGAAATTGTTTTTGCAATATAATGAAGGTTTTAATGAAAATCAATTATCAATCATAAAACACCTTTTGATTTGAAAAATTAGTACACGGTCGACGTGCTAATGAAAAGAGTTTTAAAGCACAAAGACCGGTTTTTCAAAGGTATCCGTCAATCCATAACCTGAACCAGGATTGATTCAAAAGATTGAATCGCCCCATTGTTTCCGTTCAGTTGTCACATGGTTGATCTGTATAATAGATCTCACATGCCACCTACCAGGAGCTTGTTAGATGTTGGCTCCTGAAGGCTTTCCATCTTCATTGTGAATATGTTTGCATATCACTTTCGGATGTTCGGCAATACCACAAGGATAATGCGTAGGACTCAAGATATAATCTCTCTCTCCACATTGTGTGAAACGAGAGTCTTCATTGAAAGTGTCCTAATGAGATTTATTGATGATCTCGTGGCTCTAGACTCAATTTGTCAATATTTGGATCCTATTGCCGAGACTAGGGAGAGGGTCTCCTTCTTCAATATCAACAATCTCTAAGAGAAAGTCGATAGATAATGTCGGTTCCCGTGAGAATGAAACAAGTCCTTTTAAGAGGAACTTGAGTGGTTTGGAAAGTTGAAGTGCAGAGCGTCATTGGGTCCATGACGTCTTGTCTTCAATACCGATGTTACCATCAGTAGCATATGAATTGAACCCGGTTTCCGCCCTAAGGTTGAATAAATGGAGGGCTATTTGTTTTCACCCTTTTCTCATTCAATTCTTTTAATTCTTCAACCCCTTCAGTGCTTACCGAGACTTCATAGCTAGAACCTTGTTGGGTTTATTCCATTACTAGCTCAGTCTTAGTCCGCACTCTTCCCATATCTCATTTTTCTCCTTTTATCATCATACCTAAGAACTCTACACTAACTAGTGGATAGTCCCTGGTAGATCCCTCCGGTTCTGGCGGATCATGGGAACACATACCTAACCTTATCATCCTTATATCACCATACATAATGTAAAGTTGGTCGGTCTTTTGGTATTGTTCATCTGCCATAGGAACCAATTGAAAACCATTTGAAAATCAATCCGGATACTTATGATATTTAATCAAAGCATTTTGTACCTAAATTTTGATTTTTTAGAAGAAGAACTCCCCCTCAACATGTGAATCAAGTATTTGAAATAGTTTTCCACACGGAGGCAAGAGAAAGAATTAACTTCTTTGATTACCATTTTCAAAAAATATCAACATCACTTCCCTAATCGAATCAAGTAGATAAAGCATTTTGGGGAAGGATGAGGTTTTCATGATTTTGCTCCCCCTCAATATGTGCCTCGAGATTTGAAAAGAGTTTTGCACATACTAGAGGGAACCTGCACATTGAGATAAGTGATCACGTTTCAAATCATTGTGGTTTAAGATAGATGCTCCCCCTCAACGTGTGCATGGAAAATTTGAAATCGTTTGTCACTTATGGGGAAGGAGAGCTTGTACATCCTTATAAAACCATTTACCGAATTATCAGTTTAAATCCAATTTAAATCACACATTCTCCCCGATCACAATTATCAAATCATTTGAGATTTGTGATCTCTTATAGATTTAAATTGATTTTGAAAGCTTTTAAGGAGAATTGTGACTTGATTATGAAAGCGTTTTAACTGATAAGGATCGGATTTTAAGACTTTAAACTCCATTGATAAAACATGCATGTACATCTTTTGAAAACAATTTAATGCCAAATAACTTTTTAATTTAATTGAAATCATTCTCCCCTCAATCAATGACATAAGTTGTTGATTGAGAGATGAAGATTTTGACAAATAAGTCCCGATGATTATCAAAAATAGAGACCGAGTTATTTTTCAAAGCATTTAGTTTTCAGCAGATAAATGTTTATAGAATCCGAGCATGGAATTTGAAAACATGGTAAAACATGGCTCTGTTCTTTCTTTTAAAAAACGGGTTATTGCACGAAAATGACAATAAACCATTTTTTCTCTTTCTCTCAAACATAATTTTTTGATTTTTTTTTTTTTTTTTTTTGGAATTTGAACAACATCTAAAGTCCCGTGTCATTCTTTGAATGACAGCACAAAAACCGTAGATATTATCGAACCGAGAAAACGCATGACAAAATGACAATATTTTTGAAGATTTTTGAATTTTTGATTTTTATGGATTTTGAAGGTTTTATAATTTTGTATTTTGATTTTTCGAATAGATATATACAAGAGATAGATGAAGATAGACCTTTACTCCTCGTCTTCCTCCCGAAGACGTTTGAGAGTATCTGGTTGAAGGCTTTTCAAGCCAAGACGTGGAAGAATAAACTCAAAAGGTTCTCTTGGAAGAGCTTTGGTGAAGATGTCGCTAACCGATATTCGAGACCTCACAAAATATAGTTCCACCACACCTTTTTCCACTTGTTCCCCGATGAAATGATGTCGAATGTCGATATGCTTTGCTCTTGAGTGTTGAACGTTGTTGCATGAGAGAGTAATATCACTTTTATTATCACGATCAGAGGATTTTGTTGAATACAAAGCCATAGTCGGATAATTGAGATCTCATCCATAAGATTTGAGCACAACAAGATGACATGGCTATGTATTCACCTCTGTAGAGGAAATAGAAGTACTCATTTGCTTCTCTGAATACCATCTCACAAGCTTATCACCCAAAACCGAGCACCTCCGGATGTACTTCGGACGTGTATCTTGACAACCTGCATGATCGGCATCTGCATAGGCCGTTAGTGACATACCGGTGTCCTTCCGGTACCATAGTCCCATATTGATGGTTCCTTGGAGATACCGAAAGACCCGTTTAACCGCTTCAAGGTGCTTTTAGTAGGCTTAGCCTGGTATCTAGCACACATGCATACAGCGAACAAGATGTCGGTCTACTAGCGTGAGGTACATCAAGGATCCAATCATACTACGATATTTCTTTTGGTCAATCATGATCCCTGAGTGGTCCTCATCTAGTTTGGTTCGATCAATCATGGGGTGTCAACAGGGTCACTTGAATCAAATCCAAATTTCTTTAAAATCTCATTTGCATATTTAGATTGATTTATGAAAATGCCTCAGGGACTTTGTGAAATTTGTAATCCCAAGAAAAATGACATTTGTCCCATCATTGACATTTGAAACTTTGAACTCATTTCATTAGAAAAACGATCACATTCCATTGGGTCGGTCGAGGCAAAAATAATATCATCAACATAAATTTGAACATGAGTTAAATGTTTGCCGACTTCTAGTGAACAATGTAGGATCAACTGCTCCTTTGCTAAATCCGGTTGATAGAAGAAACTTTGACAGGGTATCATACCATGCCCTTGGAGCTTGCTTTAAACCGTAAAGAGCCTTCTTCAAACGATAAACGTGAGTAGGATGCTCTTGATTAACAAATCCTTCAGGTTGGTCGACGTGAGCGACTTCTTTAAGATCTCCGTTTAGAAATGCCGTCTTCACATCCATCTGATAGACTACCATGTTCTTACTAGCAGCATTAGCCAAAAGATTCGATTGCCTCGATTCGAGCAACTGGAGCAAAAGATTCTTCAAAGTCTATACCCTCCTCTTGACGATATCCTTTAGCAACTAATCGAGCCTTGTTTTTCAACACATCACCATGCTCATCAAGTTTCACTTTGAAGATCCATTTTAGATCAATAATCATAGCACACTCGGAGCGGTACTAACTCCCATACATCAAGTCGATCAAACTCATGAATTTCATCTTGCATGGCATTGAACCAACTGTCTTCATTCATGGCGGTTTTAACATCTTTTGGTTCGATCTTAGATAGTACGGAGTTGAAGAAACACCATAAGGCATCGGTTGCAAGTTGTTTCCGGGTTGATACCGGACGAGAGGGATTTCCAATGATGTTGTCTAATGGATGATCGTGAGTCCATTTTCTAAGGTGTTCATGTAACAGTTGTTGAGGAACGAGGTAGCGAGTCGATGTCTCGAAGAAGATGGTTCGATGATGATTCAGGAGCAAATATGTTTTCAAATGGAGCATCTTCAGGAGTAGCAAAGGGATTAACTTCATCATTGATGCCCGAAACATTTCCATGATGTACATTTGAAGAATGATGATTTGTTGATGAGACTGAAGGATCAGCAGCAGGTGCTTGTTGACTTAAAGATATTGAGATTGAAGGATTGACTTCATTCACGGAATATGAGCATCTTCTTTGTAGGGATCAACACCTCATTAGTAATTGAATCATACAGTTCATCAAACATAGGATCAAACAATTTCTTTAAATCATCTTCAGATGGAGGTACATATGGAGTTTCTTGAGAAGAGTTTGGAACAAGAGATGAACCAATGGGACTGATTTGAAGTGCGGGTCCGAATGGATTGTCCAGGAGCCATTTGACCGGTCAACTCATCAAACGTAACGTGAATGGTTTCCATGATATTTCGGGTTCTTTTGTTATAGATTCGGTATCCCTTTTTGTTTGGTGCATATCCTACAAATACTCCAATGTCCGCTTTAGCCCTAAGTTTCCCTAAGTCTTGACCCTCATTAGTTGGATAACACAATGCTCCAAACACACGAAAGGAAGAGAGATTAGGTTTTCTGTTGTGGACAAGTTCATATGGTGTCTTTCCATGAGCAATGTGAATCGGGAACGATTTTGTGTGTAGCATGCAGTGGCAATAGCTTCAGCCCAGAGAAACATTGGAACTTTTGAGTAAATCAACATTGTTCTAGCGGCTTCTACAAGAGTTCGATTTAGTCTTTCAACTACACCGTTCTGTTGAGGAGTTCGTGGAACACTTCTTTGATGGGTGATTCCAATGCTTTCATAGAATTCACTAAGTTGTTTGTTAACAAACTCAGTTCCATTGTCTGTCCGGATAATTCGGACGGTTTTGTTAAGTCGAACCTGCAGCTGTTTGATGAGTTTGATGATGATATTCGGAGTTTCATCCTTTGTCCTTAAGAACTTGACCCAGGTGAATCTAGAGTAATCATCAACTATAACTAACACATATTTCTTCCCAAAGATATTCCGCACTCTCATTGGTCCACATAAATCCATATGAATTGTATGAAGAACTTCTGTGACGAGTTAGTAGGTTTGGGTTTATGGGCATACTTCTTGCTTTTTCCCAATTGACATGCTGAACAAAGATGATCCTTTTCATACTTTAGTCGAGGTAAACCTACAACTAAGTCCTTTCTCGAGAGATCATTGATGGTGCCGAAGTTCAAGTGATTGAGACGACGATGCCATAACCATGACTTTGGTTTTGAAGCCTTTGACAACAAGCAAATTGGAGAAGACTTCATCATATCTTCTATAGAGATGGTGTAAAGATTTGAACCACGAGTTCCTTTTAACAGTTCCTTACCATTAAGATCTCTAACAAAGCAAGTATGTTTTCTGAAGGCTACTTCTAGATCAGAATCACAGAATTGACCAACAGAGAACGATTATGACCAAACCTTCCACATAGTATACTCTAGAGATAACACTATCACCAACAACATAATCACCATAACCCATAATTGCACCGAAATGATCATTACCGAATCTAACAGTCCCGATGAATTTGCTCACGAAGTTCATGAGCCGCGACCGGTCTTTAGTCATATGCTTGGAACGACTGAGTCCAGTACCACGAAGCGATTTGAATGATCTGCAGTTGAACACGACAAGAATGGATAAGCTGGATAATTGGGATCCCCATGCAAGAATGGGTTCCACTTGGTTAGTAACATTAATTGGAACACCCACATCAGAAATAGAAACATCCATATCAGAAGTAGAAGCAATGGAATCATTGGGAATAGATGCAATGCTTGGTGTCGTATTTGACCTATTCAAAGTATGTTCACTTCTTAAGGGAATAGTTCTACAAGTAGGCATCCATTTTCTAGTGGGCATAATCTTAGCAGTTTGAGAACAAAACTGATTATTCTTATGGCCAAAAGGTATCCAATAATAACCTATCTTTATAAAAGTTCTTCCTGTGGGTTTCCACTATTTTCTAACAATCTTTCGTTTTTGCCTTTTTGCCTTATTTGCACGATTATTAGCATTAACAATTTTAACGGGCATTTGACAGCATTAGACAAAGCATTCACACCACATTCATGATTAGCAATGAATTCAAGCGCATCATTACAAGGTTTGCAAATAGTATCGAATTGAATTAATTACGATGCGCCTAAGGCTAATACTAGAATCAACACGATTCGTTTTATTCAACTCAAGCTTAAAGTTCCTAGATTGGTCTTCTACTCTCTTCCAATGCACATTCTTAGCTTGCAAGGTCCTATCATTCCTTGTATATTCTTGAGACTTTGACCGCTTTCGCTTTAAAGTCACTGATTACTCTGTAGAGGAATGGGAACATTAGTTGGTTGATCTAATTTTTGCATTCCCGAACTTGATGTGCAAGGATCTGAAGTACTAGAAGGCACATTAGTGTATACTTTAAGACCGTGATTTGAGCTTTTTGCAGGCACACTAAAGTTCACTTTCTTAGCACTAACATATCACGGAATCGAACTACTTGAAGGCACATTAGTGTTTCCTTTCTTAAGACTGGGCATAGAACGGATTTCTGCTTGGCACTAGGCATAGAACAAGGCATCACAGCTTTGCCTTTTGCACCTAAGGTTAAGGATTTGGGACATGTGGCAATTACACATTCTAGCAACTCTTGAGATCGTTTGGCCCGGAGGCAAGCAAACCTAATTTCACTATCAAGAGGTTTGTTAATGAAATCCTCTTCGACAATCTCACGGAGACATTCTAGACTATCCTTAAGGTGAGCACAGGATTCATGAAAAGCATGTTCATTATTCCTAAGATGAGGAGGAATATATTTAACTGTCACAGTGTATTTGCAGTCTAAGGGTGACTTTGAGACAACATTCTTATTGAAAACAAGGGGTAGTTTCCCATTTCACGACTTCTCGATTCTCAATTTCCTTTTGTAAAGACGTTATTTTTTCGTTGTTTTGGTCACGGGTGACTTTTATTGAATCATATAACTCTTTAAAATGTCGTTTAACTTTTTCATTTTCTTCTAGAAAACTCTCGTTTTCCTTTTGTAAGGCATCAACTAAGTTTTGAAGATGAAAAGTTTGAGAATTCTGAGAATCTAAAGGAGGAGGCATTTGGGAGCTGTCATATTGTTCGTTTGACCCTTTAATTGAGAGATTTGGGCTTTCAACTTTCTGATCGTGTTGCACTGAGCTTGAATCTTTCATCACGTTTGTTAATTTGAAAAGCGCATCAAACTCTGGAGCATCCGAGATGTCTTGATATTTGAAGTTTTAACATTTTCTTTAAGATGTTGATATTTTAGTTGTAAATTAAAATGCTCAACTTCCAGTTTAGAAAAATGTTTAACCAAATTGTCGTGATCATCCAGTTCAATTTTCTCGTTTAGTTTAGAATTAGTTTTTCAAGCTCAATGACACGATCATGGGAGACTTTCAGGGCCACAGATAGTTCATGAAATTTGGAAGCATTAATAGAGCAATTTGAAGCGGTGAAAAAGATATCTTGAGCAACACATTCAGGAATAAGAGTCTCATTTAATGTATGCAAGTTCTTCCTCTCAATCTCATTATATTTTAGTGCACGCTCATAATCACTAACTTCAACTACCATTGCATCAAATTCCTTTTCCATTCCCTTGATATCAGTTTCTATCCCCTTTTAAGACTCTCAAAGTGATCTTTTAGAAGTTTAAAGAAAGGCATGACCTCAGTTAAATAACATTCTTTCATTTGCTCAAAACCCCTTTCTCCTTCCGTTATACCGTGGGTGTGATCCTTTTCTTGCAAGTTTTCTCAAAATCAACAAATAGTTGAAATATAACATATTGGCTAATTAAGGTCTTGCTTTTAGTGGCAATTTTTCTAGGAACAAGATGCATTGGTGTATTAGGAGGATACACAGACGCTCTAGGCATTTTCCATAGGGGAGGGTTTGTTTCAACAATATTTTCAGCTTTCGCTTATCTAAATCCTTTTTCCAGAAAACTTGTTCGGGAGTCAACAATGTCCGAGGCTTAAACATGTTCAAGGAAATCCAGTTTTCCTTTTTGTAGTCATGGGGAGTGATAATTATTTTTTTCTCTTTGCATTTAGGATCATCTAATTTTTTGTTCATCCTTTCCCTAGTGACTTCATCTGATTTCTTATCTTCCTCCGTGCACTCAACGCAACTAGGTTTCTGTCTAGGTTTAAGAATCTCATTGCCATCATAGATCACACTTTGAGTTGCTTTTGCTATCTTTTAATTACCTCGGGTTGGGTTTATCTATAATGGGAACACTATGCTTATCGCTTAGAACTCTATGTTTAGTGACCATGTGAGTCTGAATGGTGTTTCCTTGTATGTACAACTTGTTTTCAAGTTTGTTTTTCAAAGTTTTCAGATTAGAAAAATCTCTCAAGAGTTTTGATTCCTTTGCATTAAATTCTTGCTTAAGCATTTTCACATTTTCTTGAAGTTCTTGTTTTTGCTTAGCTGTTTTAGAAAGTTTTCTTGCAAGGAATTTAATTCTTGTTTCAATACTTCTTCTCTAAAATTACTTTTTCTAATGATTGTACGCACTTGGTCATCCATTTCCCGCTCACGAGTGGTCAACTCAAATTTAGCACGTTGTTCATAAATAGCAACACGTTCTTTATAGGCAGTTAGTTCAGAAATTACGAGAATCATCGGGGCACATGCGGTGTATTCATCAAAAACATAGTCATTGTTGACTGCAGAAGATGCATCACTTGGTACACCTTCACTTTCACTTTGTTTCACATATTGATCATATGGGACAATATTGATATTACCCATATTTTCAACATTTGATTCAATAGTTTCAGTTGAATGTACTTTGTCATGCATCTTTTGCACATCAACATCATCGTATAGTTTTAATACCTTTGAGATGAGTTTGTCTGGATGGGCCACTAGTGGTGAAGAAGAGACCTTGGGAGAAACCATTGGAGAAATGCTAGCCATAAAAATTGTGTGTGCCGTAGGTCCATCATCCACATCTGAGTCGTATGCATCACAATCAGCGACTTGAAAGGCATTCTGATGATTGTGACCTATCTCTGAATAGGCGCTCATCCACATCTGCATCATAGGTCTTGGCATTGCCCTCAGCTAGAAACAACAATTCCTCTTCATCCAAAGCAGCACCATTGTCCTGAGCTTGTACCAACAGCATCTTATCTCTCGGTAATCGGCATTCTGTGGGACGCTTTGGAGATGTACAGTTCCTTGCAATGTGTCCCTCACCACCACACTTATAACATTTGATTGGCTTAGCTTGACCTTGGTTACCATTCCTTCCTCGATTCTGGTTGCCAACATAACCTCTACCAGCTCCACCTCTTCCCCGATCATACTGTCTTTCCTGAACTGGTTGCACCACGATCCTTCCATCTTTACTAGTGGCTTGATTGTGTGGGTTAGATGTCGCTCGAGGTTGTTGTTGGTTTGTGGGAGAGAATTCATGTTTTGACTAATCGGAAGAGCTAGTTGATTAATGAAGTTACCCACGTGTGGATCAGCATCAGCTTGTTTGAACATAGGATCGGGAATGAGTTTGTGATTACCATTACCCAAGGGTATGACTTGTGATGCTTTGGTTGTGATTCCGATTTTTGAGTAGAAGGCAGGTTGAGTCATTAGGACGAGCTTGTCTCTCCCTGGTTGGTTTTGAACTGATTGAGAATCAAATTTTCAAACATAGCATGTCTCTCATTCTGAAGAAGGAAGGCATAGAGTTGCTCATAGTTTGTATTCTTCAATCCTTTAGTGAGCTTCACAGAGGTGACAAACTTGTGCCATTCGGGATTCATGTTGTTCACAAATTTTGAGTTCAGCTGAATGTTAGGCATAGTCATTCCGATGTTCCTCATGTCATTCACTAACTTATGAAATCTCACATAGTACTCATAGACACTCTCATCTGGTTTCATCTTGAAGTGTTCAAATTAGTCATAGAGTTGGGATTCTCTGTCTTCCATAGTTAATTCGAACCGAGAGAAGCATCTTAACATTATCCCATCTGCCTTTGCATCGGTGTTATGATTGATCGGCTTGTAGATGTCTTTAGGAAGACCTTGAAGAACAATGTTTGAAGCCCTGATATCTGCATCGAATCTCTTTTTCTCCTTATCATCAAGCTCATCATACATTTTAGGTCTGTCCATTCCGTAAACAAGAGTACCATCTTCATTAGTATCAAGTATGTCTCTAGTCGTCTCAACTCGATATGGTCCTTCATCAATGGATTTGAGAATGTTGACACCAGTTTCCTTCCCAAGGCATACAATCGATTCGTTGAGCCCAAGAATCGTAGTCGATTCTGTCAAGCATGGGTGGACGAGTATCCGAGCCACGGTTGCTTGAACATCCTCGGCAAATGGAGATGATAGTAGGAACGTTGGTAGACATGTTTACAGTTTATACGGGATTTTATAACTCTATGATTAAACCGGGAAATAGATTCTTTCACCGGATTTTACTAAATCAAGAGAAAACCGTAAACAATCACTCAAGTCGCTAGAAGATAATGCACTAAGTCGCTAGAAGATAATGCACTAAGTCGCTAGAAGATAATGCACTAATTCGCTAACGCTAATTCGCTACACCACTAAGTCGCTAGAGTCCCAAGTCGCTAGACAAATGCAAGTCGCTAAGTAGTAACTCGCTAACCTCAAGTCGATAGCGAAATTTTGGCACAATTCGCTACTCAAGTCGCTAGGAATACAAGTCGCTAAAGAGCAACTCGCTACTGACCAAGTCGCTACCACCAAGTCGCTACCCGTAGTGGAGAGTCCACTACTTGTACTGTAAATCGCTAGGTAAGTCGCTAGCTCCAAACCCGTAACTCGCTACAAAAATGTGAAGCAAGTCGCTACGAAGAAACTTTTCCGTGGCTCAAGTCGCTAGCATGAAAACACATAAACACCACTTTTCAATCCAAAAACAACCCAACCACTATGATTCAAACCTTCTAGATCAAAACCTAAACACTTGTGATGATTCTAAACACAAAAGTACAACCAAAATCCAAACTTTAACACTAGAAATCAATCAAATGATGCAAAAACCACTAAACTTTTTCAAACTCAAAACCACCTAAAACCACTAGAAATCCAAAGATGTGCAAGATATGATCTAACCATGGCTCTTGATACCAATTGTAAGATATAACTTTTCATATACACATCAAACCATAACACAAAGTAGCATATAGATGGAATTCTAGAGAGAGAAAGTTAGAGGTTTAGGGAACTTAGTGAGAGAAAGTGAAAGATATTATTATGAGCTCCAACTCTCTACCTTGGGAGGTAGAGAGTATTTATAGTCTTACATAAATCGCCACACAACGGTGTTACTTAACTAAATTCTACTTAACTAAATATTACTATGACTACGAGCCTTCTAACGATTACATATACTTGAGGTGACCGACTCTTTAATACCGGGAATTTCTAATTCCTAACAATATCACATAAGATTCCGCAAGATTAATGGTTCATTATAAATCAAGTTTCACCATTATTAGTCTGGTTGCTTTTTCTTGATCAAGCGTGTCATCATATGTAAAGTGTTCAATATAGTTTATGACTATATGAAAGACCAAGTATGTATCACAAACATAGACATCAACCACTTAGAAAATAAACAATGTAATGCAAGAATAAGAGTAAAGCGATAAGTAAAAGGATAGACAAACCAACACGAGGATTTATAGTGGTTCGGCTATAAGGACACCTTCCTTGCCCTACTCTACTCCCCGAGTCACCTACTCGAGAGTTCGTAAACACTACACGACACCAACTCCTTATGGCGGAGAAGCCTTCACAACGTCGCCTACTCTTTTTCCGGTACTAGGCTAACCACCGGGTTCTTTCACACCAAGGTGAACCACACCTACCACAACGTCGCCTACCCTTTATCCGGTACTAGGCTAAGTACCGAGCTCCATTACAATGGAGGAACTACTACCCAACACTACACAACACCTATACCCCTAAGGAGACCAACTCCTTATTACAACACCATCAAGGATATCAATATCCTTGGATCCAATACTAATCTATCTTGTACATCAAACACACCATATCGAATGTACACCTTAGGCACCTTTCACTAATGCCCTTGGTTAGACTACTCGGCATCCTTCACTAATGCCTTCATCTTGACTTTTTTAGCATTCTTCACTAATGCCTTTGACACATCTATGACACCCGTTTTGTTTTGTGGCCCAACATAACAAACCTTGTGTTTTATGGCACAAACACATAAACCATCTAGTCTAGTCATAGATATATAACACATCTATGATACCCGTTATGTTTTGTGGCCCAACATAACAAACCTTGTGTTTTATGGCACAAACACATAAACCATCTAGTCTAGTCATAGATACAAGAATATGATACTAGACAATATCCAAGACAATGTGTCTAATGGATATGAAATCCTAAACTAAACATCAAGAACACAAAGCATGATGTAGTTAGTCTTCTATGAATGAAGATGACAAGTTTCCAAAGCTTGTTGTAGAAGATCTTCATGTGCTTGTATCTTGTGATGGGTGATCACTTCAGTAGGTAAGGAAGCAAGATCTCTAAGCTTGCTTTGGAGGATCACTTCGGGAGTATGCTTACAACAAATGAGAGTTAGAAGCATTATGATCATATGAGATGAGGGTGGTTTACATGTTTCCTAATGATCTAAATATCCTAGAAATGGTGGAGAGAAACTATGTGTGAAGGTGTGAAGAAATGGTAAGAAGTGGCTTGCTATTTATAGGCAAAAAGACCAAAACCATGTCCTGCCCCAAGGATCCCTTTGGAGGGATCCGCCCTTGTAATTCCAGGGATCCGTGGGCACTTTGAGGGATCCGTAGGGCGCTCCCTTTTGCCCATGGGTTTTGGGTCATGGGTCATGGGTTATGGGTTGGTCCATGGGTATTTCATTAGATACAATGTATCTAATAGATGCAATGCATCTAGTCAAATGGGTATGGGTCTTGGGTCATGGGTTTTAGCCAACACATTTACTTATGTTTACTTAAGTGTTTTATAAACTATTTAACTAAACATTTTTAATGGTTTGTTAGGGGTTTGATCATAACGCAACATAACAAACATGTACGAACCTGTGTTGTAGCATACAAGGACTTGAGTTGTCGAGAGGTGTTGAGAGTATATTGAGACAAAATATAATTACAAGTAACTTATACATTTTATGTTATGTATTACAAGTTACATGTTTGTCATAAACAAAACAAATGAGAATGTATAGATTAAATATCGTAATATTTGCACTAACAATCTCCCCCTTTTTGATGATGACAAAATATATGTAAACGTAATAGATAGGTAAAATGTCAAAGTTACTTGTGTCCGTACTTCCTATACATTACCTTCTTCATTTACACTCTTCTCCCCCTTTTGTCAAAACAAAAAGGGTGTGTCCTTTAAACTTAATTTCTCCCAAGAATGGCGAGTTTGCATCATCCCTAGTGAAGTTAAAATGAAAAACACCTTATTGCTCCAATTGGCACACCACGCCAATACCTTCAACACGAAACACTAATGACGAAGCTTAGCAACTCATGACCTTGAGCTTGCACGTCTTCAAAAGGTGGTGATCTCGCCTTTAAGAGGAACCTAGAGAATCACACACACAAAAAATAGAAAGATCATTTGAATTATAACCATTATTTCCAACGGCTCAATGGATCAAATTTTTGAGACTTAACCTTGTTAAGAAGAAAAGAAAAAGGAAAAATATATGATGAGAAAGAAATCTCCCTGTTGTTGAAACATAAAGGAATTTTAAATAATGAATGTGTACATGCTCCCCCTTGACGGTTGCTCCCCTTTGTTAAAGGCGTCAAGTTTTTTTTAGGAAGGCTAAGACGAAATTATTGCAAAATTTGCAATGTTTTTGCTTTGATGAAAAACTCCCCTTTATTGAGAGCGTCAAGTTCTCCTAGTGTGTTTTGAAAATCTACAAAAAAAAAGTTAGTGCAAAATTATATTCGTCCTTGGACGAGTAAGTCATATGATGCACTTTATAAATGCTCGACGGAAGCTCCCCCATGCTCGAGGGCGTCAAGAAGAACCTACAAAAAAATTAGTGTCAAAAAGAGAATCCCATACACATCAAAGTGTATATATATGAACCTACAAAGAAATGATTAGTGTCAAAAAGAGAATAATCCTACTACTTGCATCATCATGGTTGGTTTAGAGGTTGTAAGGTTTGTTCAAGGTAAGAAAAAAAATATGCTTAGGGATGAGACGCATTTCATTATGAAATTCACTTGGCTTTTGACAACATAGATGTTTGTGAAAGATGGTTGAGCGACCATGAATTGTAGTGGTAGTGAGACACTTGTAGGATGTGGTTGACACAAATAGGATGTGGTAGAACATGAGACATACTTCATCATGTAGTTCATGAACTAAACCTTTGGATACGGTGATAATGATAGAAATCATCATTATGACTTAGAGGTATGGAAGTTGTGGTAGAGGTGATGAAAGGTATCAAGGTGAATCTTTGACTTGGTTGATGACTCAATAGAGGCGGTAGACATGATGACTTAGTAAAATGGTTAGGATGATGCAAGATTAGGAATAAAAAATGTGCGAATGAGCACAACTTGACTTGATGATGAAATCGATCATTGTCATCCTACAAGAATCCAAAAGAGTTAGTAGAAAAGGAAAACATTTATACAAATGATAAATTGTTCACATAAAATCATGAAACGAAAAGAAAGAACACGTAAAGAATCATATAAATGCAACTCATTTATAAACATATAAGAAACTGATAATCCTGAGTGTTGAACAAGTGCTTGTGTGGAAAAAAAGAAATTTAAAATGATTATCTAAAGAGATAATGTACCTACTGTTCCACGGTTCCTCCGGTTCCCTCACTAGAGGGATCCGGCTAGCTTAAGTCTAGGGATCCGGCTAACAGATGAGGTGAAAAAGAGGTGATTGGGTTCTAGCAAGGTCTAGCACCTACATATCCTAAGTTACTCAGTCTATTAAGTGTCTTATATGAAGATGGACTTAAATGATCAAGAGAGAATGATTGATGGTAGCTAATTATTGCCTTTTATGGAAAATGGGGATTTATGAGCACCAGTGGATGATCAAAGATGACACTAAGAAATTTGAGAGTGTCAAGTGGTGTTAAATGATCCTAGAGATCAGATGATGACTTAAGAAATATTTGGAAAATTCCTTAAAAATTATAAGAAATTAAAAACTAGTTTTTGGCCTATTTTGAGGTAAGGATGACTAAAATCAATTTTATAAAATTGAGAGAAATATCAAACTAGGTGTTTTGAGATGAGAGGAACAATGTGTAAACATTGGAGCGGAAAGATGGTGAGTTTTGAAGTAATGATAAATCAAAAATACTTTGAATGTGATCCTAAATCATCCATGAGTGAATGTGAGATCAACTGAGCCTAAGGAAAGTTTAAGTGATCCTAATGTAGCATGTTTAACTAGTCCAATAAGGTCTAGAATGTTGGATTGATGCAAGGAGGCTAAAAAGGAACTTCTGTCCACGCGGATCCCACGGATCCTTCACTTGAGGGATCCGTCTAGTTACATCTAAGGGATCCGGCGTCATAGACAGATTTTCTTAACAGAATAGTTGCAGAATTTTGCTCTATGTTTCGAATTATAAAACTAATGATTTCTACAGCAAGTATACATGTATACACATTAAGCAAAGCAAGGAGAGCATGTAGAGATAACATATAGGCAATTAAATGAGATCGAGCTCACAAATGACACAAAGGTTTAGCAAACTTAACAAGCACTATTTAAGAAGCCCAAAATAGATTTACGGTCTAGATTAGTAAATTATTTACACTAACAATGACATGCAAGGTATGTGTCTAGAAAGAAAAGAGCACATGATGGTGTTCAAGACAAAAGAGTTGTGAGGTGCTAGTTTAGGAAAATCTAGTCATTATGGATCGTGATTAGCATACAATGAGCTTCGTCCATGAAGTCATGTAGCTCTTCTCGATCAAAGCAAGATAATCGCTTGATGAGGCAAGTGGCCGTGATTAACTAAAAGAAAATTTAATTTTACAACTTGTTTGATTAGTAATCCTAAGACAATGCAAAGTATTTCCATTGTAAACTTACTTTAGGAAAACATATGAGTATAAATTTCTCAAGTGAGAGAATGAATATGAGACTATTACTAGTGGTGCTCAATTATGGCTAAACACGACCATTTTTACGGGCGATTCCACATACCCAACTTCTATCAAGGAAGCAATTCAACCGTTAGGTCAAATAGAGTTTCTAGTGCAATAAGTTCTCCAGTATTCATTCTCAAGTTAGGAAAATTTATATTCCTACAATGGCCTATCGAAGAGTAACAATGATGATACTTTGCTTCGTTTTTATTAATATTATACTTGAAGCAACTAAGGTGACGAAGGTGTCATGTAAAAAAAATTGTCCATATGGTGAACAATAAAATGGTTGGATGAGCTAGTTCAACATATGTTGTTGGAAAGCTCGAGTTTGGACTTTCGGATATGAACAATTATATATATTTGCGTTGCAAAATAATGATGAAATAATCAAGTTGTCAATCCTACTATGAAGCTTGGAAAGCGATCATGAAAAGAAAAACGAGAGAGTACATCATCAACACAAGTGTAGGTTATGATCCGATGTACATTCTTGTTGTTCTTAGAAAACGATACAAGAAAACAAGAAAACATATAAGCACATAAAACATTTATGTTGCACATATGAAAAACTCAATCAAAAAGCCATTTAGTGTATTACATGTTTTAAACATTTTTCAACTTATATGACTTATCTAAGTATTTAACCTAACATTTTCGACACAACTAGATGTTATCCCAAACACTCCTTCAAATAGCACATTGATTAGTAGAATATTACTAAATTGACAAACAAGAGAATGAATAGAAAGGTAAGGAAACCACATATGTTATTCAATCAAACAAGCACAAAAGCTATTTGAGATCAGCAAATAATCAAGTAATGCAAGGAAGACAATTTATCATATAGCATAGCATACGAAAGTTCTTTTCATCGCTTTGTGTTAAATATAAACATGTATACCAAGCTTGATTAGTTTCTTTTATATTTATAAATATGATCAAAACCTTAATTTCAAAAGAGGACACATTGTTATTCAAAAATGAAAACATCCGTCTCCAATTAGATCAAAAGTTTGTGCAAAAGTTATGACCGAAAAATGACTTTCTATTATAAATCAATGATTCTGTAAATTTTTTTTTAGAATCAGTTTATGAAATCATTTTTTAAATGAAAGTAGACTCAAATACCTTTAAAATGATAGGTGGCACGACTTCTAATGACTTACGGTTAATTAGTTATGAATTTTTGAAATTTAGACAAAAAATGTCTTTTGTACCAAGGATCCCACGGATCCCTTGCTTGAGGGATCCTTCCAGTGTAACCTGAGGGATCCACGGATCTGACACAGAATTACAAAAATGCACGTTTTGACCCGACGAAAAGGTATAACCTTTGTAGACTTTTTAGTGAAGTTATATTATCCATTTTTACCTTTATTCAAGCTTGATTAACAAGATATCTAACAACAAAATTTCAAAGAAAAAAAATCAACAAAACACTTTTCATATTATGCTTGACTTCACCAAAAATTTGATATAAGGACCGTACTCGTTTTGAAAACCATTTGTTTTAAAACTAGAGCCAACCCGCTTTGATACCAATTGTGAAAAAGTAGAGGGGGGGTGAATAGTATAAACCATTGCATTTGCTAATCTCGACGCGAGGATGCATTTAACGCATTACGGCATGTAAGGCCAACCCCTTAATATCACATAAGATTCCGCAAGATTAATGGTTCATTATAAATCAAGTTTCACCATTATTAGTCCGGTTGCTTTTTCTTGATCAAGTGTGTCATAATATGTAAAGTGTTAAATATAGTTTATGACTATATGAAAGACCAAGTATGTATCACAAACATAGACATCAACCACATAGAAAATAAACAATGTAATGCAAGAATAAGAGTAAAGCGATAAGTAAAAGGATAGACAAACCAACACGAGGATTTATAGTGGTTCGGCTATAAGGACACATTCCTTGCCCTACTCTACTCCCTGAGTCACCTACTCGAGAGTTAGTAAACACTACACGACACCAACTCCTCATGGCGGAGAAGCCTTCACAACGTCGCCTACTCTTTTTCCTGTACTAGGCTAACCACCGGGTTCTTTCACACCAAGGTAAACCACACCTACCACAACGTCGCCTACCCTTTATCCGGTACTAGGCTAAGTACCGAGCTCCATTACAATGGAGGAACTACTACCCAACACTACACAACACTTATACCCCTAAGGAGACCAACTCCTTATTACAACACCATCAAGGATATCAATATCCTTGGATCCAATACTACTCTATCTTGTACATCGAAACACACCATATCGAATGTACACCTTAGGCACCTTTCACTAATGCCCTTGGTTAGACTACTCGGCATCCTTCACTAATGCCTTCATCTTGACTTTTTTAACATTCTTCACTAATGCCTTTGACACATCTATGACACCCGTTATGTTTTGTGGCCCAACATAACAAACCTTGTGTTTTATGGCACAAACACATAAACCATCTAGTCTAGTCATAGATACATAACACATCTATGATTTATGTGGCCCAACATAACAAACCTTGTGTTTTATGGCACAAACACATAAACCATCTAGTCTAGTCATAGATACAAGAATATGATACTAGACAATATCCAAGACAATGTGTCTAATAGATATGAAATCCTAAACTAAACATCAAGAACACAAAGCATGATATAGTTAGTCTTCGATGAATGAAGATGACAAGTTTCCCAAGCTTGTTGTAGAAGATCTTCATGTGCTTGTATCTTGTGATGGGTGATCACTTCAGTAGGTAAGGAAGCAAGATCTCTAAGCTTGCTTTGGAGGATCACTTCGGGAGTATGCTTACAACAAATGAGAGTTAGAAGCATTATGATCATGTGAGATGAGGGTGGTTTACATGTTTCCTAATGATCTAAATATCCTAGAAATGGTGGAGAGAAACTATGTGTGAAGGTGTGAAGAAATGGTAAGAAGTGGTTTGCTATTTATAGGCAAAAAGACCAAAACCATGTTCTGCCCCAAGGATCTCTTCTGGAGGGATCCGGCCCTTGTAATTCCAGGGATCCGAGGTCACTTTGAGGGATCTGTAGGGGACGCTCTTTTGCCCATGGGTTTTGGGTCATGGGTCATGGGTTATGGGTTGGTCCATGGGTATTTCATTAGATACAATGTATCTAATAGATGCAATGCATCTAGTCAAATGGGTATGGGTCTTGGGTCATGAGTTTTGCCAAACACATTTACTTATGTTTACTTAAGTGTTTTATAAACTATTTAACTAAACATGTTTAATGGTTTGTTAGGGGTTTGATCATAACGCAACATAACAAACATGTACGAACCTGTGTTGTAGCATACAAGGACTTGAGTCATCGAGAGGTGTTGAGAGTATGTTGAGAAAAAATATAATTACAAGTAACTTATACATTTTACGTTATGTATTACAAGTTACATGTTTGTCATCAACAAAACAAACGAGAATGTATAGATTAAATATCGTAATATTTGCACTAACACAATGTGCCCAATCTTAAAAGTAACATTTTAAGTGTGGTACAACTTTTAGAGAAAAACTAAGATATTCATTTCAAGGATCGTAGTGCTACAATAAAAAAAAAAACCCGAAGGAAAGCTTATAGCGAAAGTGCCCATGACTAAAAACTGAATGTTCCTTCTAAACATTCAACATGATGAAGCTAAATGCTTAAAAATTTGTTTGAATGATCATTCGTGGCTTTGGCACATGAGGTACGGGCACTTAAACTTTGGTGACTTAAAGTTATTATCCTCAAACTGTATGGTGAAAGGGTTAGATCAAATTGATCATCCCAATCAAGTGTGTGAAGGATGCCTTTTTGGGAAGCATGCTAGGAGCTCATTCTCGAAAGAAGCGACATCAAGAGCTAAGGAGCCTTTACAACTAATTCACACTGATTTGTGCAGTCCCATTACTCCACCCTCTCATGGTAAAATCTTTACTTCATGCTTTTTATTGACGACTTTTCAAGAAAGACTTGGGTATATTTTCTAAAAGAAAAATCCCAAGCTTTTGAAGATTTTAATACATTTAAAGCTATGGTAGAAAAGGAGAAGGGTTTAAAAATTGAATCCATGAGATCTGATAGAGGTGGAGAATTTTTATCAAAAGAATATAATAAATTTTGTGAGGATAATGGGATCCGAGGATTTCTAATGGCTCCTTACTCCCTACAACAAAATAGAGTGGTGGAGAGAAAGAATAGAACCATTCTCAATAAGGTCTGAAGCAAGTTGAAAAGTAAGAAAATTCCAAAGGAATTTTGGGCCGAAGCGGTTGCTTGTGCGGTACATCTATTGAACCGATGTCTGTCAAAGAGTTTAGACAACAAGACTTCGCGAGAAGCATGGAATGGGATGAAGCCTACCGTCTCTTACCTAAAGGTATTTAGAAGCATAGCATATGTCCACATTTCGAGCCAAAGGCGACTAAAGCTTGATGATAGAAGTGAGAAGCATGTGTTCGTTGCCTACGAAAAGCAGTCAAAAGGTTATAAGCTCTATAATCCAATCACGGGGAAGGTGGTAGTGAGTAGAGACGTAGATTTCGACGACGAAGAAGCATAGGATTGGAGCATCAAGGAAAATGAAAGGTATGACTTTCTTCTTATGATTGATGAAGAAGAGACAGGTGAATCAAGTGAAGAAGTCCAACAACCTCAAAGTCCAACACCAACCTGCAAAACCCCCAAATCTTGGTACAGCGGAAGACTTAATCAAGTTTTTGGGGCGTTAGATGGATTGGCACAGCACACAACTATAACAAACAAGATATTCATATTATCATTCAAAAACCAATCCCAAATTTAATAATCCAAAACAATAATCCAAAAATGTAAATAAAAGGCCTAACATGATTTATAAAATAGGTCCCCATAATATTATCAGAGTTTGATTATGACCCTTAAACCATGCCTCCTTGCCAAGCTTCCACAGAAAACGCACTCCAAGCATCACTTAAATACCTGAGAAAGACATGCTAAAAGGTCAGCTAACGCTGGTGAGTTCATAGGTTTAAATTCAAGTTTAAAATAGTGGACCTGTAGGAGTTTATTTGCTATGCGAGACCTAAGATAGATACACATCATCATACCAATCGCATACCAATATCACAATAAACAATATCATCAATATCATATCCGACGTCATAGTAGGGCCCTAAGCGACACTAGCCAGCACAGTCGTAGCAAAGTCTAGAACGATTGCTACCCTGGACTAGGTCAAGGTAGAAGTCTATACTTAGCTAGGCAAGTGTTATAGCAATTAGGATTGCTACCCTAGACTAAGGCAACAACTACTACATATCTATCTTAACAGTCAAGCAGATAAGCAAATCAATATGGTTTAAAAGGTCAAAAAAGAGTAGCATGATTTCTCACCCCAAATTAGTTAAAAACATAGATAAAAGTAGGGCTATGAAACTCACCTCAAGAAAGCAACGCACAAACAAACACTAGCAAGAAGATAACAGCTAACACGGCTCAAAGAACTACCGGCTCGGCACAACCTATTAATGTAAACCAATTTTAATATATATTTCCCAAAATCAACGTTATCTACCCCAATGTATTCCTTTTCTTTATCTCCAAAAATATCTTGTTTCACCGTTTAGTCCTAGCGTTTGGTATCGTCGTGTGTGTGTATCGACTCAACATAATATCATGAATGCACTCAAATAACCACATTAATAACGTTATCCTACGTACCTAGTGGGCTCTTATTAGATTCGTCAACCTAATAAGTCCACTATCCACGTGGATCGACGATATTAATGTTAGGTCATCCGTAACTCATGCACACAGCGTAAATAGAATTAAATACTTGAAAATGGTATTAAATGCTCATAAATGGCACATTCAATAAACGTGCACTCGAAACATTAAATACTCTGTTAGGAATTAGAAATTCCCGGTATTAAAGAGTCGGTCACCTCAAGTATATGTAATCGTTAGAAAGCTCGTAGTCATAGTAATATTTAGTTAAGTAGTATTTAGTTAAGTAACACCGTGGAGGACGGACGGGTCTTTACCCACTGTATGCCTGATCCACAGCCCGTTGTGTGGCGATTTATGTAAGACTATAAATACTCTCTACCTCCCAAGGTAGAGAGTTGGAGCTCATAATAATATCTTTCACTTTCTCTCACTAAGTTCCCTAAACCTCTAACTTTCTCTCTCTAGAATTCCATCTATATGCTACTTTGTGTTATGGTTTGATGTGTATGTGAAAACTTATATCCAACAATTGGTATCAAGAGCCATGGTTAGATCATATCTTGCACATCTTTGGATTTATAGTGGTTTTTAGGTGGTTTTTGAGTTTGAAAAAGTTTAGTGGTTTTTGCATCATTTGGTTGATTTCTCGGGTTAAAGTTCGGATTTTGTTAGTACTTTTATGGTTAGAATCATCACAAGTGTGTAGGTTATCAGTTGGTAAGCTTAAATCATCGTGGTTGGGTTGTTTTTGGATTGAAAAGTGGTGTTTTTGAGATTTTCTTGCTAGCGACTTGAGCCACGGATTGTTTTTCTTCGTAGCGACTTGCTTCACAATTTTGTAGCGAGTTACAGTTTTGGAGCTAGCGACTTAGACCTAGCGATTAACAGTACAAGTAGTGGACTCTCCACTACGGGTAGCGACTTGGTGGTAGCGACTTGGTCTGTAGCGAGTTGCTCTTTAGCGACTTGAAGTTATAGCGACTTGAGTAGCTTAATTGCGCCAAAATTGTTAGCGATTTGGTGTTAGCGAGTTGGTACCTAGCGAGTTGCTATTTAGCGACTTGACAAATTAGCGACTTAGTTCTTAGCGACTTGCTGTCAAAATTTTTCTAGCGACTTGGAGCTTAGCGAGTTGTTACTTAGCGACTTGGGTCCTAGCGACTTGGTCTTAGCGACTTGGTTCAAGAATTCTTAGCGACTTGTTGACTTTTCCGACAAAACTTCAAATGGCTATAACTTTTGATCCGTAACTCCGTTTTCAGCGTTCTACCCATCAAAACGACCGTGAGTACGAGGAGAATGTCACTAATGAACAACCTTCGAGGGCTAAATCCCTCGAACGAAGTTATCGAGGTTTTTATGTTTTAGACCTAAATTTCTCGGGAAAATCGTGCATAAACCAATCCAAATCTCAACCAAACAACATCTCTGCTTATCCCACAAACAATCATAAGTCCTAACACACAATTGTCTATCATTGTGTCGATCCATCAATCATCTTAACACATTCCATTGGTCATTGCTTAACGGTTTGGTCTTGATTTTAGTAAAATCCCTCGAAAGATTCTATTTCTCGGTTTAAATCATAGACTTGTAAAATCCCGTTCATTCTACCACATCATGTCTTACTTTACTGACCCAGTGATTTCGAAGTGCTTAAATTGTATGATGCTGTGGACAACAATGATAAAGTATGCTACCCTGAACGGTTAAAGATGTTTGAATTGAACAATGAGGATGTGAGATCTTCATGTTCTGAGTACAATGAGAATGCCACGCAAATGGAATGCAGCATTGAGCCATATCAGCTACTTCATCTGCACCTCATACAACTGTTATCCATAGCTGGGGATCGAACATGTAGTGCTCTTTTCCGCCAGGACTTACCTAAATTGACAAGAAGCTTCATGAACTTAGAACACTTAAAGCTGCAACTTACCAATAAAGAGGTTCAAAAGGATGGTTCCAAAGGCAGCTCTTCAAGTAATCTACAAACAATTTCACCATTCATCAGTGGGGAATATTCAAGACACGATCAACACTTGACTGGAATTTCCTTCAAAAACATACTTTGGAATGGAAATTCAGGAATTCATTGAGACATTTATCCAACTCATGGATAATGTGAAAAAGTACATTGAAGAATCTGCTCAAAAGAATGAAGACGTGAATGAGTGTCAGGTGCGGTTGAAAGATTGTTGTGATAAGTTGGGTAATGTATATGTTGAAGAATCGGGTGTTGCTGAATGCAGAATGTCAGTGACAACAAAAAATGATGAGTCGGATAATGGAAAAATGGAATCTTCGTGCTCAAATTCACAAGAGAGAGAGGTGCACCAAACACAACCTGTGCAAGTTAATGCAAAGGAACGCTCCATGGAAGCTTCGGATGTACCCAAGATTTAGATGCACCCGTCACACGGCTCAGTGCATGTCAATGCTCAGGTAAGTTGCATGGATGTTTCTGCTGTACCTAGTTGTGCATCTTCTACTCAAAATGATGATTATGAACTGCATGAGTACGCTGCATTTGTGCTGATGATTCCCTTACCACTGAGCTTAACATATATAAGGATCAGGTTGCTATTTATGAACGCGTGCTAAGTTTGAGTTGACCACCCGTGAGCAGGAAATGGATGTCCAAATACGTACAACTATTAGAAAAGTAGGTTTAGAGAAGAAGTATTAAAACAAGAGTTAAACTCCTTACAAGAAAAGCTTTCTAAAAACGCTAAGCAAAAACACGAACTTCAAGAAAATGTTAAAATGCTTAAGCAAGAATTCAAGGCTAAGGAATCAAAACTTTTGAATGATTTTTCCAATCTAAAAACTTTGAAAAACAAGCTTGAAAATAAGTTGTACGTACAAGGGAATACCATTCAGACTGCTCACATGATCACTAAGCATAGAGTCTTAAGCGATAAGCATAGCATTCCCCTTGTTGAGGAACCTAATCCAGAGGTAATTAAAAAGGCTAGAAATGCTCATAAGGTACTGTATGATGGTAATGAGATCCTTAAGCCTAGACAAACCTAGTTATACTGAGTGCACTGAGGAAGATAAGAAATCCGATGAAGTCACTAGGGAGAAAATGAATAAGAAGCTAGAAGATCCTGAGTGTAAAAAGAACAAGATAACGATAAAACCCCATGATTACACTAAGGAAAATTGGATATCCTTAAACATGTTTAAGCCTCAGACTCTATTGACCCCTGAACAAGTGTTCTGGAAAAAGGATATGGACTTGCAAAAAGCCGAAAATCTTGTTGAAAAGAATCCCCCTTGTAGGAAATTCCCTAAAGCGACTGTGTATCCTCCAAATACACCACTGCATTTAGTTCCTAGAACTATTGCCACTAAGAGCAAGACCTTAATCAACCAATATGTTATTCTTCAACTATTTACCGATTTTGAGAAAACTTGTAAGAAAAGGATCACACCCACTCGGATAACTGAAGGGGAAAGGGGTTTTGAGCAAATGAAAGAATGTTATTTAACTGAGGTCATGCCTTTCTTTAAACAACTAAAAGATCATTTTGAGAGTCTTAAAAAGGGGATAAAATCAGATATTAAAGAAATGGAAAAGGAATTTGATGCAATGGTAGTTGAAGTTAGTGATTATGAGCGTGCACTAAAATATAATGAGATTGAGAGGAAGAACTTGCATACCTTAAATGAGACTCTTATTATTGAATGTGTTGCTCAAGATATTTTTTTTCACTGCTTCAAATTGCTCTATTAATGCTTCCAAATTTCATGAACTATCTGTGGCCCTGAAAGTCTCCCATGATCGTGTCATTGAGCTTGAAAAACTAATTCTAAACTAAACGAGAAAATTGAACTGGATGATCACGACAATTTGGTTAAACATTTTTCTAAACTAGAAGTTGAGCATTTTAATTTACAACTCAAATATCAACATCTCAAAGAAAATGTCAAAACTTCAAATATCAAGAAATCTTCAGATGCTCCGAGTTTGATGCGTTTTCAAATTAACAAACGTGATGAACAGATTCAAGCTCAGTGCAACACGATCAGAAAGTTGAAAGCCCAAATCTCTCAATTAAAGGGTCAAACGAACAATATGACAGGCTCCCAAATGCCTCCTCCTTTAGATTCTCAGAATTCTCAAACGTTTCATCTTCAAAACCTAGTAAATGCTTTACAAAAGGAAAACGAAAGTTTTCTAGAAGAAAATGAAAAGGTTAAACGACATTTTAAAGAGTTATATGATTCAATAAACGTCACCCGTGACCAAAACAACAAAAATATAACGTCTTTACAAAAGGAAATTGAGAATCGAGAAGTCGTGGAAATGGGAAACTGCCACTTGTTTTCAATAAGAATGTTGTCTCAAAATCACCCTTAGATTGCAAATACACTGTGACTGTTAAATATATTCCTCCTCATCTTAGGAATAATGAACATGCTTTTCATGACTACTGTGCTCACCTTAAGGATAGTCTAGAATGTCTCCGTGAGATTGTCGAAGAGGATTTCATTAACAAACCTCTTGATAGTGAAATTATGTTTGCTTGCCTCCAGTGCCAAACGATCTCAAGAGCTGCTTGAATGTGTAATTGCAACATGTCCAAAACCCTTAGGTGAAAAAGGCAAAGTTGTGAAGCCTTGTTCTATGCCTAGTGCCAAACAGAAAATCCGTTCTATGCCTAAAGCCAAGCATGTGACCCTTGATATGTCTTGTTCCATATCTAAATTCAAGCAAGCAACCTGTGATGTGCCTCCTAGAATTTCAGATCCTAGCACTTCTAGACCAGGAATGCAGAAAGTAGTGAAGCCATGTAATGTTCCCATCGTTACTTTCTACAGATGTTAAGATTGACACTAAAGTTAGCGGGTCAAAACCTAGAAGCTATGCAAAGAAGGATAGGATTACGCAAACTAAAAGTGTTCATGATAAGGAAGTGAAAGAACACCATAGGGACAAGAAGTTTGATTTGAACAAAAAGAATCGTGTTAGTTCTAGTATTAGCTCTAAGCTTACTAAAATTAATTCGAGGCCTTATGCTGTCTGCAAAACATGCAAAAATGTTTAATTTCTGGTAATCATGATAAATGTGATGTGTTATTTCTGAGGTCTAAGATTCATAACCCAGTTAAGAAAGTTTGGAGAGCGAAACAGATTAAGCAATCCTGGAAACCTACAGGGAAGGTTTTTACCAATGTAGGATTTTAGTGGAAGCCAACAGGTCGAATATTCACGAATGGCAAACCTTGCCCCTTAACTAGATCCACTATGCCTAGAGTAGTGCCTGTTAAGGTTTGGAAGCCAACCGGTAGAACAATCCCATTAAGCACAAAATGTCCCTCGACTAAGTCTGATGCTTCTACTAGTTTAGCTCCTAGTGACAATGACATTGCACCTAGGGTTTCTGCTGATTCAAAGATTGTTTGTGCTAACCAAAAGGACCCCATAAGCACGTGGGGATCTAATGTTTCCAATTCTCGTCTTCGTTGTTGTCCAAAGCAGGTCGTACAAATCGTCCCTTGGTATTTGGATTCGGGCGGCTCTAAACATATGACTGTGCTCTAAACAATGACGTCTGCTTCTACATCGATTCGCCAGGCCTCGTTCTTCATCATTATGGTGTCTGCAGATAACACTTCAGGCCCCGTTCTTCAAAGAAAAGAAAAGTGTATGCTCTTCTGTGCGCTTTATCTTCATCTAAAGAGAAATTCTCTCATGAATGGCCATACTCATGTACATTCTTCATCAACAAGCTTCATGTTTTTCCACGCTCATTCAATCATCAAGTGGATCTACGTTCATTGGTGTATTCTCTTATTCTCTTGTTAAATCAAAAATGGCAACTTCGGATGCAATTTTTGAGAGGGAGAAGAGTGAATATACTACATGATGATGGATGTTTGAATAATGGTTATACGACTTAATTTTTGATGATAATGAGTGTATATTCTTTTTTATGTAGAGTGAATATACTAAGGATAACTGTGATTCATTGTTTTGATTTTTGATGACTCTCCTCCAACGCCTAATGCTTCACTTACTATGGATAATTGGGAATCAATATTTGGGATTCATTGTCTTTCAAAGATATGTTTGATGAGTACTTTTAACCTCCGATGAATGTTGATCATCCAGATTTCTACGAAGCTCATGCTTGGTTTCTATTGACTCAACTGGTTCACCATCTAAGAAGTACTTCTTGGAATTCTCAAGAAACCTTATCTCCAGTTATTTCACAAGGCGTTTATAATGACTATCATGATATTGTAAGTTGCATTATTGAATAATGATCCGCTCTTTGGTATTCCTTTGCCAAATCTTTACGGAGTATTGTTCCTCTCATTGTTACTTACGCTATAAATCAACCACATGAACATTAAGGAAAATGACTACCTCATTCGCCAAGACATTTGTGGTGAATCTTCCGTCATCGGTCTCTACATGTATACCTTTAGGAAGAATGCAATAATGTCGAGAAATCATTTGTTCCGGTTCATTCAAGGATCGACGTACATCCGTTGTATCGCCTATTCACGTGTTGGGCATTTGACACAAGTTGATTACTTCAGAGTTAATCAATTATCACTTATTTGAGATTGAAGTTAAAATTCACAAAGGCGAGCTTAAGATGCAAATGCATGGAATTCTTCTTCAGTTTCGAGTTTGGTATATCAGTTTTCTTTATCGTGGTCACTTCAAATTGTCTACATATGGGTTGATAAAGATAGTCGAGAGAGTTTCTATCGAGTTGGTCCTATGGCTCTGGACACTCCATTCGGACCGCACTTCAAACAGTCCCATTGGTTCATCTCTTGTTCCAAACTCTTCAAGAAACTCCATATGTACCTCCATCTGAAGATGATTTAAAGAAATTGTTTGATCCTATGTTTGATGAACTGTATGATTCAATTACTAATGAGGTGTTGATCCCTACACCAGAAGATGCTCATATTCCCGCTGAATGAAGTCAATCCTTCGATCTCAATATCTTTAAGTCAAGAAGCACCCGCTGCCGATCCTTGATCATCAACAAATCATCATTCTTCAAATGTACATCATGGAAATGTTTCTGGCATCAATGATGAAGTTAATCCCTTTGCTACACCTGAAGATGCTCCATTTGAAAACATATTTGCTACCTCACGAATCATCATCGAACCATCTTCTTGAGAGACATCGACTCAGCTACCTCAGTTCCTCAACAACCGCCACATGAACACCTTAGAAAATGGACTCACGATCATCCATTAGACAACATCATTGGAAATCCCTCATCCCGTATCAACCCGAAACAACTTGCAACCGATGCCTTATGGTGTTTCTTCAACTCCGTACTATCTAAGATCGAACCAAAAGATGTTAAAACTGCCATGAATGAAGACAAATGGTTCAATGCCATGCAAGATGAAATTCATGAGTTTGATCGACTTGATGTATGGGAGTTAGTACCTCTCCAGGCGTGCTATGATTATTGCTCTTAAATGGATCTTCAAAGTGAAACTTGATGAGCATGGTGATGTGTTGAAAAACAAGGCTCGTTTAGTTGCTAAAGGATATCGCCAAGAGGAGGGTATAGACTTTGAAGAATCTTTTGCTCCTGTTGCTCGAATCGAGGCAATCAGAATCTTTCTGGCTAATGCCGCTAGTAAGAACATGGTAGTTTATCGATGGATGTGAAGACGGCATTTCTGAACGGAGATCTTAAAGAAGTCGTCTACGTACCAACCCAAGGATTTGTGAATCAAAAGCATCCTACTCACGCTTATCGTTTGAAGAAGGCTCTTACGGTTTAAAGCAAGCTCCAAGGGCATGGTATGATACACTGTCAAAGTTTCTTCTATCAAGGATTCAAAGAAAGGAGCAGTTGATCCTACATTGTTCACCGGTCAAACATTTAACTCATGTTCAAATTTATGTTGATGATATTATTTTTGCCTCGACCGACCCAATGGAATGTGATCATTTTTCAAATGAAATGAGTTCAAAGTTTCAAATGTCAATGATGGGACAAATGTTGTTTTTCTTGGGATTACAAATTTCACAAAGTCCCGGAGGCATTTTCATAAATCAATCTAAATATGCAACAGAGATTTTAAAGAAATTTGGATTTGATTCAAGTGACCTGTTGACACTCCCATGATTGATCGAACCAAACTAGATGAGGACCACTCAGGATCATGATTGACCAAACAAAATATCGTAGTATGATTGGATCCCCGATGTACCTAAGCTAGTAGACCGCACATCTTGTTCGCCGTTTGCATGTGTGCTAGATACCGTACGGGCTAAGCCTACTAAAAAGCACCTTGAAGCAATTAAACGGTGCGGTCTTCTGGTATCTCCAAGGAACCATCAATATGGGACTATGGTACCGAAGGACAACCGGTATGTCACTAACGGACCTATGCGAATGCGATCATGCAGTTGTCAAGATACACGCCGGTACATCACGGAGGTGCTCAGTTTTTGGGTGATAAGCTTGTGAGTCGGTCTTCAAAGAAGCAAATGAGTACTTCTATTTCCTCTACAGAGGTCGAATACATAGCCATGTCATCTTGTTGTGCTCAAATCTTATGGATGAGATCTCAATTATCCGACTATGGCTTCGTATTCAACAAAATCCCTCTCAGACTCTTTGTGATAATAAGTGCTATTGCTCTCTCATGCAACAACGTTCAACACTCAAGAGCAAAGCATATCGACATTCGACATCATTTCATCGGGGAACAAGTGGAAAAAGGTGTGGTGGAACTATATTTTGTGAGGTCAATATCGCTAGCAGACATCTTCACCAAAGCTCTTCCAAGAGAACGCTTTGAGTTTATTCTTCCACGTCTTGGTTTGAAAAGCCTTCAACCGATACACTCAAACGCCTTCGTGAGGAAGCAGGAGTAAAGGTCTATCTTCATCTATCTCTTGTAAATATTTACTCAAAAATCAAATAGAAAATTATAAAAACCTTCAAAAATCCATAAAAATCTAAATTCAAAAATCTTCAAAAAAATTATTGTTAATTTGTCATGTTTTTTTCAGTTCGATAATATCTACGGTCTTTGTGCTGTCATTCAAAGAATGACACGGGACTTTAGATGTTGTTCGAATTCTTAAAAAAAAAAATTGAGAGAAGAGAAACAATGGTTTATTGTCATTTTCGTGCAATAACCCTTGTTTAAAAGAAAGAACAGAGCCATGTTTTACCATGTTTTCAAATTCCATGCTCTGATTCTATAAACATTTATCTACTGAAAACTAAATGCTTTGAAAAATAACTCGGTCTCTATTTTTGATAATCATCATGACTTATTTGTCAAAATCTCTATCTCTCAATCAACAACCTATGTCATTGATTGAGGGGAGAATGATTTCAATTAAATTAAAAAAGTTATTTGGCATTAAATTGTTTTCAAAAGATGTACATGCATGTTTTATCAATGGAGTTTAAAGTCTTAACATCCGATCCTTATCGCTAAAAACGCTTTCATAATCAAGTCACAATTCTCCTTAAAAGCTTTCAAAATCAATTTAAATCTATAAGAGATCACAAATCTCAAATGATTTGATAATTGTGATTGGGGTAGAATTTGTGATTTAAATTGATTTAAACCGATAATTGTAAATGGTTTTATAAGGATGTACAAGCTCTCCTTCCCCGTAAGTGACAAACGATTTCAAATTTTCCATGCACACGTTGAGGGGAGCATCTATCTTAAACCACAATGATTTGAAACGCGGATCACTTATCTCATGTGCGTTCCCTAGTATGTGCAAAACTCTTTTCAAATCTCGAGGCACATATTGAGGGGAGCAAAATCATGAAAACCTCATCCTTCCCAAAATGCTTTATCTACTTGATTCGATTAGGGAAGTGATGTTGATATTTTTAGAAAATGGTAATCAAAGAAGTTAATTCTTTCTCTTGCCTCCGTGTGGAAAACTATTTCAAATACTTGATTCACATGTTGAGGGGAGTTCTTCTTCTAAAAATATCAAAAACAATTCAGGTACAAAATGCTTTGATAAAATATCATAAGTATCCGGATTGATTTTCAAATGGTTTTCAATTGGTTCCTATGGCAGATGAACAATACCAAAAAGACCCACCAACTTTACATTATGTATGGTGATATAAGGACGATAAGGTTAGGTATATATTCCCATGATCCGCCTGTAACCGAGAGGGATCTACCTGTGGACTATCCACTAGTTAGTGTAGAGTTCTTAGGTATGATGATAAAAGGAGAAAATGAGATATGGGAAGAGTGCGGACTGACCGAAGCTAGTAATCGAATAAACCCAACAAGGTTCTAGCTATGAAGTCTCTGTAAGCAATCAAGGGGTTGAAGAATTAAAAGAATTGAATGAGAAAAGGGTGAAAACAAATAGCCCTCCATTTATTCAACCTTAGGCGTAAAACCGGGTTCAATTCATATGCTAACATGGTAAATATCGGTATTGAAGACAAGACGTCATGGACCCAAAGGACGACCGCACTTCAACTTCCCAAACCACTCAAGTTCCTCTTAAAAGGACTTGTTTCATTCTCACGGGAACCTACATTATCTATCGACTTTCTCTTAGAGTTTGTTGATATTGAAGAAGGAGATCCTCTCCCTAGTCTCCCATTGGATCCAAATATGCACAAATTGAGTCTAGAGCCACGAGATCATCAATAAATCTCATTAGACAC
>OU343220.1:213450856-213503668 GCA_910596185.1 Chrysanthemum makinoi
GATCCGGGGAACAGTAGGCATTTTCTCTCTATAAATAGTGAGCCATTTCTTCATTGTTTCTTACCCCTTTCTCACATACTTTCTCCTTGAGTTAAAAACTCTCTAACCCCAGATCCAAGTGATTTATGTTTGTAGTTTTGTTTTTGTGTGATCCTCTAGCTTCCTCTTAAATGCGAGATCACTATCTTTGAAGTCAAGCAAGCTCAAGTCCATGAGTTGCCATACTTCCTCATCATCAAGACTACTGAAGTCCTCTTGTTGATGGTTCTTTTCTTTCTTCTAAGAAGTGTAGTGTTGAAGACATTAGTGAAAGATGTCTCAAGTGTCAAGACGGAGACATTAGTGAAAGGTGTCGATCGTCCGTATTGTAGGTGTAAGATATAGGATTTCACAAACACATTAAACCAAATCAATATGGGGCATTCACAATTGTTTAGAGAGAGAGAGTTCTAGAGAGAGAAAGGGAAGAGAGTTGAGAACTATGTGAAACAAAGAAAAATGGTATTGAAGCTCCAACCCTCTACCTTGGGAGGTAGAGGGTATTTATAGTGTCTTACAAATAACGCCACCTACGGGCTGTGGATCAGGCATATAGTGGGTAAAGACCCGTCCGTCCTCCACGGTGTTACTTAACTAACTACTAATTAACGTAACATGACTACGACTACGAGCTTTCTAACGAATACATATACTTAAGGTGACCGACACTTTGACGACTGGATTTTCTAATTCCTAACAATCTCCCCCTAAGGGAGGTCACCTCAATTTACAATGAATACAAACAGATATTACATTAGATTTGTTAGGAATTAGAAATTCCAGGTATTAAAGAGTCGGTCACCTCAAGTATATGTAATTGTTAGAAAGCTCGTAGTCATAGTACTTTTATGTTAAGTAGTATTTAGTTGTAACACCATGGAGGACGGACGGGTCTTTACCCACTGTATGCCTGATCCACAGCCGTTGTGTATGCGTTTATTGTAAGACTATAAATACTCTCTACCTTCCAAGGTAGAGAGTTGGAGCTCATAATAATATTTTCTTTCTCTCACTATAGTTCCCAACTCTCTTCCTTTCTCTCACTAGAACTCTCTCTCTCTAACGCCTACTTTGATCATGGTTTAGAGTGTTTGTGAAATCCAATATCCAACAATTGGTATCAGAGCCAGGTTTGATCACTCATCTTTCATGCTCTTTGTTTTGGTGGATTTCATAAGGTTTTTGGAGTATTAAGGGTTTAGGAGAGTTTGATTCATTTGGACAAATTCTAGTGTTAAAGTTTGAATTTTGCTTGTACTTTTATGTTTAGGATCATCATATGTGTTTATGTTTTGAATTAGAAGGCTTAAATCATTGTGGTTTGGTTGTTTTGGATTGATAAAGTGGTTATTTGTGAAAGAAGGACGAAGCGAGTTGAGTCTCGGATTTTTTTTCTTCAAAGCGAGTTGCTTTGTTATTTGATGCGAGTTGGTACATGCGACTTAGCGGTTTAGCGAGTTGATCTTTATGCGACTTGGGTTCTAAGCGAGTTGTTTCTTTAAGCGACTTGAGATCTAAAGCGACTTGCTACTTAGCGAGTTGTAACGTTAGCGAGTTAACTTAAGCGACTTAGTGTTCAAGCGAGTTGATTGTGTTGCAAGTTGAGACTAAAGCGAGTTGGCTATTTAGCGACTTGATTAATTAAGCGCGTTGAGTGTGTTGCGAGTTGACTGCTTATGCGAGTTGTGTGTTTAGCGACTTGTTCATTTAGACCTTTTTCTTCTTGTTACGTTCTTACGGTTGTTCTTTTGGTTTAGTAAAATCCCGTGAAAGAATCAATTTCGTGGTTTAATCAAAGAATTTCAAAATACCGTAGAGCTTGAAACATGTCTACAAACGTTCCTACTATCATCTCCATCTGTCCGAGGATGTTCAAGCATTTGGTTGGATACTGCGTCCACCCATGCTTGATAGAACCGACTACGATTCTTGGGCTCAACGAATCGATTGTACTTGCCTTGGAAAGGAAAATGGTGTCAACATTCTCAAATCCATTGATGAAGGACCGTGTATCGAGTTGAGACGACTAGAGATGTACTTGATACTGCTGAAGATGGAACTCTCATTTACGGAATGGACAGACCAAAGATGTATGATGAGCTTGATGATAAGGAGAAAAAGAGATTCGATGCCGATATCAGGGCTTCTAACATTGTTCTTCAAGGTCTTCCTAAAGACATCTACAAGCTGATCAATCACAACAAAGCAAAGGCGTGTGGGATAATGTCAAGATGCTTCTCTCAGGTTCAGAATTAACTATGGAAGACAGAGAATCACAACTCTATGATGAATTTGAACACTTCAAGATGAAACCAGGTGAGAGTGTTTATGAGTACTATGTGAGATTCCACAATCTGTTAATGATATGAGGAACATCGAATGACTATGCCTATCATTCATTTGAACTCAAAATTTGTGAACAACATGAATCCCGAATGGCACAAGTTTGTCACTTCTGTGAAGCTCACTAAAGGATTGAAGAATACAAACTATGAGCAACTCTATGCCTTCCTTCTTCGGAATGAGAGACATGCCATGTTTGAAAAGAGGATTCTTGAACAATTCAAAACAAATCCGGGAGAGACAAGCTCATCAAATGATTCAACTGCCTTCTACTCAAACATTGGAATCACCACCAAAGCATCTCAAGTTATACCCATGAGTGATGGTAATCACAAACTCATTCCTGATCCAAGTTCAAACAAGCCGATCTGATGCACCGTGGGACACTTCATTAATCAACTAGCTCATGGTTAAACAAAACTTGACACTTCTCCACATACCAACCGTCTTCACACCAACAATGAAATCGAGAGCTTCCAATCTCCACAATCATGCTCTAGTCAGAGATGGGAAAGTCATGGTGCAACCAGTTCAAGAAAGACAGTACGAACAAGGAAGAGGTGGAGTCGGTAGAGAATATGTGGCAAATCAGAATCGGGGAAGGAATGGAAATCAAGGTCAAGCTAAGCCGATCAAATGTTATAACTGTGGTGGTGAGGGACACATTGCAAGGAACTGCACATCTCCAAAGCGTCCACAGAATCGCCGAGTACTTCGAGATAAGATCTTTGCTTGTACAAGCTCAAGATAATGGTGCTGCTTTGGATGAAGAGGAGTTGTTGTTTCTTGCTGAGGGCAATGCCAAGACCTATGATGCAGATATGGATGAGCAATTCGGAGATAGGTCACAATCATCAGAATGCCTTTCAAGTCGCTGATTGTGATGCATACGACTCTGATGTGGATGATGGACCTACTGTACACACAATTTTTATGGCTAGCATTTCTCCAATGGTTTCTCCCAAGGTCTCATCTTCACCACAAGCTGGCCCATCCAAAGACAAACTCATCTCAAAGGTATTAAAACTATACGATGATGCTGATGTGCAAAAGATGCATGACAAAGTACTATCAACTGAAACTTTTGTATCAAATATTGAAAATATGGGTAATATCAATGTTGTCCCATATGATCAATATGTGAAACAAAGTGAAAGTGAAGTTGTACCAAGTGATGCATCTCCTGCATTCAACAATGACTATATTTTTGATGAATACACTTGCTGTCCCTGATGAGTCCGTAATGTCTAGAACTTAATGCCTATAATGAACGTGTTGCTATTTATGAACAACGTGCTAAATTTGAGTTGACCACTCGTGAGCAGGAAATGGATGACCAAATGCGTGTACAACTATTAGAAATAATAGGTTTAGAGAAGAAGTATTAAAACAAGAGTTAAACTCCTTGCAAGAAAAGCTTTCTAAAACGGCTAAGCAAAAACAAGAACTTCAAGAAAATGTTAAAATGCTTAAGCAAGAATTTAGTGCTAAGGAATCAAAACTTTTGAATGATTTTTCTAATCTAAAACCTTGAAAAACAAGCTTGAAAATAAGTTGTACGTACAAGGAAACACCATTCAGACGGCTCACATGATCACTAAGCATAGAGTCCTAAGCGATAAGCATAGCATTCCCTTTATTGAGGAACCAAATCCAGAGGTCATTAAAAAGGCTAGAAATGCTCATAAGGTTCTTTATGATGGCAATGAAATCCTTAAACCTAGACGAAACCTAGTTGCTACTGAGTGCACGAGGAAGATAAGAAATCAGATGAAATCACTAGGGAAAAGTTAAACAAGAAACTAGATGATCCAAAATGTAAAGAAAAGAAAGTAATCATCACACCCCATGATTACAAAAAGGAGAATTGGATTGCCTTAAACAAGTTTAAGCCTCGGACATTGTTAACTCCCGAACAAGTGTTCTGGAAAATGGATTTAGATAAGCGGTGAAAATATTGTTGAAACAAACCCTCCTCTTTGGAAAATGCCTAGAGCGACTGTGTATCCTCCTAATACACCAATGCATCTTGTTCCTAGAACAATTTCCACTAAAAGCAAGACCTTAATTAGCCAATATGTTATACTTCAACTATTTGTTGATTTTGAGAAAACTTGCAAGAAAAGGATCACACCCACTGGTATTACGGAAGGAGAAAGGGGTTTTGAACAAATGAAAGAATGTTGTTTAACTGAGGTCATGCCTTTCTTTAAACATCTAAAAGATCACTTTGAGAGTCTTAAAAAGGGGATTGAAACTGGTATTAAGGGAATGGAAAAGGAATTTGATGCAATGATAGTTGAAGTTAGTGACTATGAGCGAGCACTAAAATATAATGAGATTGAGAGGAAGAACTTGCATACACTAAATGAGAACTCGATTTGAATGTATTACTCAAGATGTGTTTTTCACTGCTACAAATTGTTCCATTAATGCTTCAAAATTTCATGAATTATCGGTTGCACTGAAAGTCTCCCATGATCGTGTCATTGAGCTTGAAAAACTAATTCTGAACTAAACGAGAAAATTGAACTGGATGATCACGACAATTTGGTTAAACATTTTTCTAAACTAGAAGTTGAGCATTTTAATTTACAACTAAAATATCAACATCTTAAAGAAAATGTCAAAACTTCAAATATCAAGACATCCTCAGATGCTCCAGAGTTTGATGCAGATTTTCAAATTAACAAACGTGATGAACAGATTCAAGCTCATTGCAACACGATCGGAAAGTTGAAAGCCCAAATCTCTCAATTAAAGGGTCAAACGAACAATATGACAGGCTCCCAAATGCCTCCTCCTTTAGATTCTCGAAATTCTCAAACTTTTCATCTTCAAAACTTAGTTGATGCCTTACAAAAGGAAAACGAGAGTTTTCTAGAAGAAAATGAAAAAGTTAAACGACATTTTAAAGAGTTATATGATTCAATAAAAGTCACCCGTGACCAAAACAACGAAAAAATAACGTCTTTACAAAAGGAAATTGAGAATCGAGAAGTCGGGGAAATGGGAAACTACCACTTGTTTTCAATAAGAATGTTGTCTCAAAGTCACCCTTAGATTGCAAATACACTGTGATGGTTAAATATATTCCTCCTCATCTTAGGAATAATGAACATGCTTTTCATGACTACTGTGCTCACCTTAAGGATAGTCTAGAATGTGTAATTGCAACATGTCCAAAATCCTTAGGTGAAAAAGGCAAAGCTGTGAAGCCTTGTTCTATGCCTTGTGCCAAGCAGGAAATTCGTTCTATGCCCAGTCTTAAGAAAGTAAACACTAATGTGCCTTCAAGTAGTTCAGTTTCCAGACATGTTAGTGCTAAGAAAGTAAACAGTAATGTGCCTTCTAGTAGGTCAGATCCTTGCACATCAAGTTCAGGAATGCAAAAATTAGATCAACCAACTAATGTTCCCATTCCCTCTACAGAGTAATCAGTGACATTAAAGCGAGAGGTCAAAGTCTCAAGACAATACAAGGAATGATAGGACCTTGCAAGCTAAAATGTGCATTGGAAGAGAGTAGAAGACCAATCTAGGAACTTTAAGCTTGAGTTGAATAAAACGAATCGTGTTGATTCTAGTATTAGCCTTAGGCATCTTGTAATTAATTCAATTCGATACTATTTGCAAACCTTGTAATGATGTCGCTTGAATTCTCGTTGCTAATCATGAATGTGGTGTGAATGCTTTGTCTAATGCTGTCAAATGCCCATTTAAATTGTTAATGCTAATAATCGTGCAAAGAAGGCTAAAAGGCAAAAACGAAAGATTGTTAGAAAATAGTGGAAACCCACAGGAAGAACATTTATAAAGATAGGTTATTATTGGATACCTTTTGGCCATAAGAATAATCGGTTTTGCTCTCAAACTGCTAAGATTATGCCCACTAGAAAATGGATGCCTCCTGGTAGAACTATTCCCTTAAGAAGTGAACATACTTTGAATAGGTCAAATACTGAACACCCGATTGCATCTATTCCCAATGATTCCATTGCTTCTACCGATATGGATGTTTCTATTTCGATGTGGGTGTTCCAATTACTAACCAAGTGGAACCCATTCTTGCATGGGGATCCCAATTATCCAGTTATCCATTCTTGTCTCTGTTCAACTGCAGATCGTTCAAATCGCTTACGTGGTACCGGACTCAGGTTGTTCCAAGCATATGACTGGAGACCGGTCACGGCTCATGAACTTCGTGAGCAAATTCATCTGGACAGTTAGATTCGGTAATGATCATTTCGGTGCAATTATGGGTTATGGTGATTATGTTGTTGGTGATAATGTTATCTCTAGAGTATACTATGTGGAAGGTCTTGGTCATAATCTGTTCTCTGTCGGTCAATTCACGTCGATTCTGATCTAGAAGTAGCCTTCAGAAAACATACTTGTTTTGTTAGAGAACTTGATGGTAAGGAACTTTAAGAGGAACTCGTGGTTCAAATCTTTACACCATCTCTATCGATGATATGATGAAGTCTTCTTCAATTTGCTTGTTGTCAAAGGCTTCTAAAACAAAGTCATGGTTATGGCATCGTCGTCTCAATCACTTGAACTTCGGCACCATCAATGATCTCTCCGGAAAGGACTTAGTTGTAGGTTTACCTCGACTAAAGTATGAAAAGGATCATCTTTGTTCAGCATGTCAATTGGGAAAAAGCAAGAAGTATGCCCATAAACCCAAACCTACTAACTCTGTCACATAAGTTCTTCATATGATTCATATGGATTTATGTGGACCAATGAGGGTGCAGAATATCTTTGGGAAGAAATATGTGTTAGTTGTGGTTGATGATTACTCTAGATTCACCTAGGTCAAGTTCTTAAGGACAAAGGATGAAACTCCAGATATCATCATCAAACTCATCAAACAGCTGCAGTTCGACTTAACAAAACGGTCGAATAATCCGAACAGGACAATGGAACGGAGTTTGTTAACAAACAACTTAGTGAATTTTATGAAAGCATTGGAATCAACCATCAAAGAAGTGTTCCACGAACTCCTCAACAGAACGGTGTAGTTGAAAGACAAAATCGAACTCTTGTAGAAGCCGCTAGAACAATGCTTATTTACTCAAAAGTTCCAATGTTTCTCTAGGCTGAAGCTATTGCCACTGCATGCTACACACAAAATCGTTCCATGATTCACACTGTTCATGGAAAAACTCCATATGAACTTGTCCACAACAGAAAACCTAATCTCTCTTTCCTTCGTGTGTTTGGAGCATTGTGCTATCCAACTAATGAGGGTCAAGACTTAGGCAAACTTAGAGCTAAAGCGGACATTGGAGTATTTGTAGGGTATGCACCAAACAAAAAGGGATACCGAATCTACAACAAAAGAACCGGAAACATCATGGAAACAATTCACGTTACGTTTGATGAGTGACGGTCAAACGGCTCCTGAACAATTCATTCGGACCCGCACTTCAAATAAGTCCAATTGGTTCATCCCTTGTTCCAAACTCTTCTCAAGAAACTCCATATGTACCTCCATCCGAAGATGATTTAAAGAAATTGTTTGATCCTATGTTTGATGAACTTTATGATCCAGTACTAATGAGGTGTTGATCCCTACAACATGAGCTGCTCATATTCCGTGAATGAAGTCAATCCATCGATCTCAATATCTTTAAATCAAGAAGCACCTGCTGCTGATCCTTCAGTCTCATCAACAAATCATCATTCTTCAAATGTACATCATGGAACTATTTCTGGCATCAATGATGAAGTTAATCCCTTTGCTACTCCTCAAGATGCTCCGTTTGAAAACATATTTGCTCCTGAATCTTCATCGTAACCATCTTCGTGAGAGACATCAACTCTGCTACTTCAGTCCCTCAACAACTACCACATGAACACCTCAAAAATGGACTCACGATCATCCATTAGACAACATCATTGGAAATCCTCTCGTCCAGTATCCACACGGAAACAACTTGCAACCGATGCCTTATGGTGCTTCTTCAACTCCGTACTCTCTAAGATCGAACCAAAAGATGTTAAAACCGCCATGAATGAAGATAGCGGGTTCAATGCTATGCAAGATGAAATTCATGAGTTCGATCGACTAGATGTATGGGAGTTAGTACCGCTCAGTTGTGCTATGATTATTACTCTAAAATGGATCTTCAAAGTGAAACTTGATGAGCATGGTGATGTGTTGAAGAACAAGGCTCGATTAGTTGCTAAAGGATACCGTCAAGAGGATGGTATTGACTTTGAAGAATCTTTTGCTCCAGTTGCTCGAATCGAGGCAATCATAATCTTTCTGGCTAATGCTGCTAGTAAGAACATGGTAGTCTATCGGATGGATGTGAAGACGGCATTTCTGAACAGAGACCTTAAAGAAGTCGTCTACGTCAGCCAACCTGAAGGATTTGTAAATCAAGAGCATCCTACTCACGTTTATCGTTTGAAGAAGGCCCTCTACGGTTTAAAGCAAGCTCCAAGGGCATGGTATGATACACTGTCAAAGTTTCTTCTATCAACCGGATTTAGCAAAGGAGCAGTTGATCCAACATTGTTCACCGGAAGTCAGGCAAACATTTAATTCATGTTCAAATTTATGTTGATGATATTATTTTTGCCTCGACAGACCCAATGGAATGTGATCGTTTTCTAATGAAATGAGTTCAAAATTTCAAATGTCAATGATGGGACAAATGTCATTTTCTTGGGATTACAAATTTCACAAAGTCCGGGAGGCATTTTCATAAATCAATCTAAATATGCAACTGAGATCTTAAAGAAATTTGGATTTGATTCAAGTGACCCTGTTGACACTCCCATGATTGATCGAACCAAACTAGATGAGGACCACTCGGGGATCATGATTGACCAAACAAAATATCGTAGTATGATTGGATCCTGATGTACCTCACACTAGTAGACCGCACATCTTGTTCGCTGTTTGCATGTGTGCTAGATACCGAGCTAAGCCTACTAAGAAGCACCTTGAAGCGGTTAAACGGGTCTTTCGGTATCTCCAAGGAACCATCAATATGGGTCTTTGGTACCCGAAGGACACGGTATGTTACTAACCCTATGCAGATGCCGATCATGCAGGTGTCAAGATACTCGTCGAAGTACATCCGGAGGTGCTCAGTTTTTGGGTGATAAGCTTGTGACCTGGTCTTCAAAGAAGCAAATGAGTACTTCTATTTCCTCTACAGAGGCTGAATACATAGCCATGTCATCTTGTTGTGCTCAAGTCTTATGGATGAGATCTCAATTATCGGACTATGGCTTTGAATTCAACAAAATCCTCTCAGTCTGTGATAATAAAAGTTCCATTGCTCTCTCATGCAACAACGTTCAACACTCAAGAGCAAAGCATATCGACATTCGACATCATTTCATCAGGGAACAAGTGGAAAAAGGTGTGGTGGAACTCTATTTTGTGAGGTCTCAATATCAGTTAGCAGACATCTTCACCAAAGCTCTTCCAAGAGAACGTTTTGAGTTTATTCTTCCACGTCTTGGCTTGAAAAGTCTTCAACCAGAAACACTCAAACGTCTTCAGGAGGAAGACGAGGAGTAAAGGTCTATCTTCATCTATCTCTTGTATATATCTATTCGAAAAACAAAATACAAAAATATAAATCTTTCAAAATCCATAAAAATTTGAAAAATTCGAAAAATCTTCAATATATATATATATATTCATTTTGTCATGTTTCTCTCGATTCGATAATATCTACGGTCTTGATGTTGTCATTCAAAGAATGACACGGGACTTTAGATGTTGTTCGAATTTTTATTAAAAAAAAAAAATCAAAAATATTTTTGGGAGAAAGAGAAAAATGGTTTATTGTCATTTCGCAAGAACCCGCTTTTCAAAGAAAGAACAGAGCCATACTTTATCATGTTTTCAAAATTCCATGCTCTAATTCTTTAAACATTTATCTCGAAAACTAATGCTTTGAAAAATAACTTCATCTCTATTTTTGATAATCATCTGACTTATTTGTCAAAATATCAATCTCTCAATCAACAACCTATGTCATTGATTGAGGGGAGAATGATTTCAATTAAATTAAAAAGTTATTTGGCATTCAATTGTTTTCAAAAGATATTCATGCATGTTTTATCAATGGAGTTTAAAGTCTTAAAATCGATCATTATCGTTAAAACGCTTTCATTATCAAGTCACAATTCTCCTTAAAAGCTTTCAAAATCAATTTAAATCTATAAGAGATCACAAATCTCAAATGATTTGATAATTGTGATCGGGGAGAATGTGTGATTTAAATTGGATTTAAACTGATAATTCGGTAAATGGTTTTATAAGGATATACAAGCTCTCCTTCGCACATGTGACAAACGATTTCAAATTTTCCATGCACATGTTGAGGGGGAGCATCTATCTTAAACATATGATTTGAAACGTGATAACTTATCTCAAGGTGCATGTTCCCTCTAGTATGTGCAAAACTCTTTTCAAATCTCGAGGCACATATTGAGGGGGAGCAAAATCATGAAAACCTCATCCTTCCCCAAAATGCTTTATCTACTTGATTCGATTAGGGAAGTGATGTTGATATTCTTTTGAAAATAGTAATCAAAGAAGTTAATTCTTTCTCTTGCCTCCGTGTGGAAAACTATTTCAAATACTTGATTCACATGTTGAGGGGGAGTTCTTCTTCTAATCAAAGAAGTTCTTCTTCATTCATGGTAGTTTTAGCATCTTTTGGTTTGACCTTGGATAGTACGGAGTTGAAGAAGCACCATAAGGCATCAGTTGCAAGTTGTTTGCGAGTGGATACAGGGCGAGAGGGATTTCCAATGATGTTGTCCAATGGGTGATCATGTGTCCATTTTTTAAGGTGTTCGTGTGGTTGTTGTTGAGGAACTGAAGTAGCAGAGTCGATTTCTCCTGATGACTTTGATGCAACATTCTCATTAAAGACAAGTGGCATTTTCCCTTTTACCTGACTCCTCAGATTCTCAATTTCCTTTTGTAAAGACGTTATTATTTCGTTGTTTTTGTCACGAGTGACTTTCATTGAATCATATAACTCTTTAAAGTGTTGTTTCACCTTTTCATTTTCTTCTAGAAAACTCTCATTTTCCTTTTGTAAAACATTAATCAAGTTTTGAAGATGAAAAGTTTGAGAACTCTGAGAATCTAAAGGAGGAGGCATTTGGAAGCCTGTCACATTGTTCTTTTCACCCTTTAATTGTGAAATTTGGGTTCTCATTTTTCTGATCGTGTTACAATGAGCTCGAATCTGTTCATCACGTTTGTTGATTTCAAAAACTGCATCAAATTCAGGAGCATCCAAGGATGTCTTGATATTTGAGGTTTTAACATTTTCTTTTAGATGTTGATATTTTAATTGCAAAGCAAGATGCTCAACTTCCAATTTAGAAAACTGTTTCACAAGGTTATCATGATCATCCAGTTCAAATTTCTCATGCAATTTAGAGTTAGTTTTCTCAAGCTCAATGACACGATCATGGGAGACTTTCAGAGCAACAGATAATTCATGAAATTGAGATGCATTAATTGAACAATTCGTGGCAGTGTAAAATACATCTTGAGTGATACATTCAGAAATCAGATTCTCATTTAAGGTATGCAAGTTCTTCCTCTCAATCTCATTATATTTTAGTTCTCGCTCATAGTCATTGACCTCAACTATCATTGCATCAAATTCCTTTTCCATTTCTTTAATATCTGAATCCATCCCCTTTTAAGACTCTCAAATTGACCTTTTAATTGTTTAAAGAAAGGCATGACCTCAGGTAAATAGCATTCTTTAGTTTGCTCAAAACCCCTTTCCCCTTCAGTTATCCCAGTAGGTGTGATCCTTTTCTTACACGTCTTCTCAAAATCAACAAATAATTGATAAATGACATACTGACTGATTAAGGTCTTGCTCTTAGTGGAATAGATCTAGGAACTAAATGCATTGGTGTATTGGAGGGATATATAGTGGCAGGAAGCATTCTCCTACATGGGGATTCTGATTCAACAAACTCATCAGTTTTTTCATGTCCATATCCTTTTTCCAGAACACTTGTTCAGGGGTCAGCGGTGTTTGAGGTCTAAACTTGTTAAATGCAATCCAATTATCCTTAGCATAGTTGGGTGTTTCATAACTGATTTTCTTTTCTATGCATGAATGGCTCTTAAGTTTTTCATCCAATTTCTTTCTAGTGATTTCTTCTAACTGCTATCTTCCTCAGATTCTCAGGTAACTAGGTTTCTATCTAGGCTTAAGGATTTCATTGCCATCATAAATTACTTTCGAAAGCTTCTCTAGCTTTCTTACAAGCCTCAGGGTTTGGTTTATCAACTAATGCAACACTATGTTTGTCACTTAGAACTCTGTGCTTAGTGATCATGTGAGCAGTCTGAATGGTGTTTCCTTGTGCGTACAATTTGTTTTCAAGTTTGTTTTTCAAAGTTTTTAGGTTGGAAAATTCATTTAAAAGTTTTGATTCCTTAGCATTAAATTCCTGCTTAAGCACTTTCACATTTTCTTAAAGTTCTTGTTTTTGCTTAGCGGTTTTATTAAGCTTTTCTTTTAAGGAATCTACCTCATGTTTTAGTATTTCTTCCCTAAAGCTACTTTTTCTAATAATTATACGCATTTGGTCATCCATTTCCTGCTCACGTGTGGTTAACTCAAACTTAACGCGTTGTTCATAAATGGCAACTTGTTCTTTATAGGCATTAAGTTCGAGATACCGGAATCATCAGGGCACATGAAGTGTATTCATTAAAAACATAGTTATCATTGACTGCAGAAGATGCATCACTTGGTTCAATCACACTTTCACTTTGGATCACATATTGATCATATGGGACAATATTACTATTACCCATATTAACAATATCTGTTTCACAAGTTTCATGTGATTGGACTTTGTCATGTATCTTTAGCTCATCAACTTCATCATATAATTTTAATACCTCTGAGATGATTGATTCTTTGGATGGACCCGCTTGCTTTGATGATGAAACCTTTGGAGAGACCATTGGAGAAATGCTAGCCATGAAGATTGTCTGGGAAGTTGGTTCATCATCCACATCTGAATCATAAGCATCACAGTCAGCTACTTGAAATGCATTTGATTGTTCGACCTACACCTGCACTGGCGTTCATCCACATCAGCATCATAAGTTTTGGCATTTCCTCGCAAGAAACAGCAATTCCTCTTCATCCAAAATGACTCCATTATCCCGAGCTTGTAAACAGCAGCATCTTGTCCCTGAAGTACTCAGCATTTTGAGGGCATTTTGGAGATGTGCAGTTCCTTGCAACGTGTCCATCACCACCACAGTTGTAGCACTTAATTGGCTTCACTTGTCCCTTATTGGCATTTCTCCCACGATTCTGATTAGCCACATACCCTCTACCTACTCCACCTCTTCCCTGTTCATACTGCCTACCTTGAACAGGTTGCACCATAACCTTTCCATCTCTGACAGTAGCTTGATTGTGTGGGTTGGTTGCTGTTCTGAGATTATTGTTGGTGTGAGGAGTGGTATTCAAATTTTGACTAACCATGAGAGACAGTTGATTGATGAAGTTTTCCATGATTGAGTCTGGAGGTTTATATGTTGGATCAGGAATGAGCTTGTAGTTACCATTACCCGTTGGTATGACTTGAGAAGCTTTGGTGGTAATTCCAACATTTGTGTAAAAGGTTGTTGAATCATTTGAAGAACTTGTTTCTCCCTGTTTAGTTTTGAATTGTTCAAGAATTCTTCGTTCAAACATAACATGTCTCTCATTCTGAAGAAGGAAGGCATACAGTTGCTCATAGTTGGTGTTCTTCAATCATTTGGTTAGCTTCACAGAAGTGACAAATTTGTGCCATTCGGGATTCATGTTGTTCACAAACTTTGAATTCAGCTGAATTTTTGGCATGGTCATTTTGATATTCCTCATATCATTCACAAGCTTGTGGAATCTCACGTAATATTCATAGACACTTTCTTCTGGTTTCATCTTAAAGTGCTCAAATTCATCATACAACTGTGATTCTCTGTCTTCCTTAGTCAATTCAGAACCCGAGAGAAGCATCTTGACATTATCCCAAACTGCCTTGGCTTCAGTGTTGTGATTGATAAGCTTGTAGATATATTTTGGAAGACCCTGAAGTATAATGTTTGAAGCCCTGATATCAGCATCGAATATCTTTTTCTCCTTATCATCTTGAGCTCATCATACGCCTTTTGGTCTGTCCAATCCAAAGATCATTGTTCCATCTCGGCATTATCAATTATGTCTCGTGTAGTCTCAATCTGATAAGGTCCTTCATCAATTGATTTGAGAATGTTGACCCCATTTTCCTTTCCCAAACGTACAACCCTGATTCTTTGAGCCAATGAGTCATAATCAGTTCTGTCAAGCATAGGTGGACGAGTATCTGATCCTGCTGCTTGAACGTCCTCAGCTACAGTAGAAATGATAGTAGGTAAGTTGTTAGACATGATTACAAATTCCGCGGGATTTTACAATTCTTTGATTAAACCGGGAAATTGATTCTTTCACGGGATTTTACTAAACCAAAAGAACAACCGTAAATATGTAGCACGAAGAAGTGACAAGTCTCAGTATCAACTCGCTAAACAGTCAACTCGCTTAAAAAAACAAGTCGCTTAAAACACAAGTCGCTTAAAGAATCAACTCGCTAAATAGCCAAGTCGCATACAGAGACAACTCACTTAATCACCAAGTCGCTTAAACCAACTCGCTGACAATACAACTCGCTTAATAGCCAAGTCGCTTTAAAACTCAAGTCGCTTAAAGAAACAACTCGCTTAATAGCCATGTCACATATACCAACTCGCTGCTAATACAACTCGCTTAATAGCCAAGTCGCTTAAACCAACTCGCTTCCAGTAACAAAGTGACTCGCTTCCAAGAACTTCAACTCCGTAGCTCAACTCGCTTAGTACACTTTTAAAAAACAACCACTTTATCAATCAAAAACAACCAAACCACAATAATTTAAGCCTTCCAATTCAAAACCTAAACACATATGATGATCCTAAACACAAAAGTACAATCAAAATTCAAACTTTAACACTAGAAATTGTCCAAATGATTCAAACTCTCCTAAACACTTATAACCCCAAAAATCTTATGAAAACCACCAAAACAAAGAGCATGAAAGATGAGTGATCAAACCATAGCTCTTGATACCAATTGTAAGATATAGGATTTCACAAACACATTAAACCAAATCAATATGGGGCGTTCACAATTGTTTAGAGAGAGAAAGTTCTAGAGAGAGAAAGGGAAGAGAGTTGGGAACTATGTGAAACAAAGAAAAATGGTATTGAAGCTCCAACCCTCTACCTTGGGAGGTAGAGGGTATTTATAGTGTCTTACAAATAACGCCACCTACGGGCTGTGGATCAGGCATACAGTGGGTAAAGACCCGTCCGTCCTCCACGGTGTTACTTAACTAACTACTCATTAACATAACATGACTAAGACTACGAGCTTTCTAACGAATACATATACTTGAGATGACCGACACTTTGACGACTGAATTTTCTAATTCCTAACAGTAGGCATTAGTGAAGGGTGCCTAGAAGTCAAGTCACAAGACATTAGTGAAGGGTGTCTTGAATATCTAGTTTAAGGCATTAGTGAAAGGTGCCTAAGATGTACATTCTATATGGTGTGATTCGATGTACAAGATAGATTAGTATTGGGTCAAAGGATATTGTTATCCTTGTTGACATTATAAGGAGTAGATCTCCTTTGGGGTTATTTAATTGGTGTAGTGTTGGGTAGTAGTTCCTCCATTGTAATGGAACTCGGTACTTAGCCTAGTACCGGATAAAGGGTAGGCGACGTTGTTGTAGGTGTGGTTCACCTTGGTGTGAAAGAACCCGGTGGTTAGCCTAGTACCGGAAAAAGAGTAGGCAACATTGTGAAGGTTTCTCCACCATAAGGAGTCGGTGTTGTGTAGTGATTACGAACTCTCGAGTAGGTGACTCGGGGAGTGGAGTAGGGCAAGGAAGGTGTCCTTGTAACCGAACTACTATAAATACTCGCGTTGTGGTTTTGTGCTTCTTACTCTTTATCTTTTCATTACATATTTATATTTCTATATGTTTGTTTATCAACATCCAACACACATCCAAATAGATTGACATAAGTCGATCTAAATAGTTTAAAACGAGTTTTAATTGGCAAAACTATTCAACCCCCCCCCCCTTTCTAGTTTTCCACAGGGTCGAGGAAGATCTGCAAAAACCCTACAAGGATGCTCCCAGATGCCCGTTCACCCGACGAATCATAGAGTTCGCAGGTCCGAGACATGAGCTACCTAAGAACATCAAGCTTTATGACGGGTCCTCGGACCCAGATGATCATGTCACCTGTTTCTCCGGAGCAGCTAACCATGGAGGGTGGAAAATGCCGGTGTGGTGCTGGATGTTTCAGCAGACATTGGACGGGCCGGCGAGTGGATGGTTCGATCGCTTGCCCAACTGCAGTATTGACAGCTGGGAGGAGCTCCGAGAGAGTTTCCTTGAAAGATTCGCGCTTAGGAGGAAGTGTCTCAAATATCCAATGGAAATCAACAAAATTGTAAGGAAAGCTAATGAAACGTTGCCGGAATTCAAGGAAAGGTGGACCGACGAGGCTAGTTACATTCCGGGAGTGCCGGAGATCATGCAGATATCCTCCTTCATAAACGGGAGCAAATGCCGGAGTTGGTAAAGCGTTTCTCCGACAGGATCCCAAAAACCGTGACGGAAATGATGACAAGAGTAGACGACTTTGTACGCTCCAAAGAGGCTTACAACACCACGGAGATTCCAAGAGGAGAATGGAGCTGTAAACCATACACTGCTGCTCAGCACCAAGATCGAGCTTCCCGAACTTCAAATTTCTCCAACAGGCGAAGAGGAGACCGGAGGATAGAGCAGAGACCTCGCAACCAGTACACCCCCTACTATCCGGCCAGAGCAGATAGCCCAAGAAATGAATACCGGAGAAACCATTACAGAAATGATACTCGTCCGATAGATTTGAATCTCCTCTCGAAACCTCCAAAGGAAATCCTAGCGATAGAGCTTCAGTTGAAATTGCCACCTCCACCGCCTTTGAGGGGAGCACCAAGAAGAGAAAACTTAAACAAATTTTGTGACTACCATGGCGAGAAGGGTCATCTCACCAACGATTTCTATCACCTCAAGGAGCAATTAAAGATAGCCTTGGAAACTGGAAAATTATACCATCTTTTAAAAGACGTGAGACAAAGAGGTAGAAACCCCCAAGGGATAATCAGCCCGGAAGAGGAAGAGTCACAAATATGGTATACAGCGGGGGAAAAGACAGAAAAAGAAAGGCCGCTGATCAAGAGGAAGGTTGGATGAACGTTCCTATAGCTTTCCCTCCCATTCTACCCGGAGATGTATCTGAAGAGCCATTGATAGTTGAAGCAGATGTCGAAGGATACACAGTCAGAAGGATTTACGTTGATCAAGGAGCAGCGATAGAGGTGATGTATGAGCACTATTTCCAGAATTTATGCCCAACAATCAAAGCAAAATTGAGAGAGACAAACACACCACTGGTGGGATTCTCAGGCGAAGCAATTAGGCCTCTCGAAAAAATCAATCTGAATGTTTGTTTTGGAAATGATGGTTTGTATCGCCGAACGGTGATGACATTTGCGGTGATAAGATCCCCTTCTCCTTACAACATCATACTAGGACGATCAGGCATTAGAGAACTGAGGGCGATCCCCTCTACCATTCATTCTATGATAAAGTTCCCGACACCAAGAGGAATTGCAACCCTTGTCACTGTCGTCGTAATTTGAATGTAGAAGGTTGGAGAAACAATTCCTGGAAGGGTCGAAGGGCAAGGATGGGGAACACACCGCAGAAGAAGAAGAACCCCGCGGAAAAATGGAGGAGATAATGATCAACCCCGAATTCCCTCAGCAACTGGTCACCATTGGAGGCAGATTTTCCAAAGAATGGAGAAGGCAACTAATCGAACTATTGAAAAACAACAAAGATGTTTTTGCGTGGCAGCCGGCCGACATGACAGGAGTTCCTCGGCGAGTCATAGAACACAAGTTAAACGTCAATGTACACGATAGGCCAATCGCCCAAAAGAAAAGAACCTTTTCAGCTAAGAAAAACCAAGCAATCAACACCGAAGTAGAAGAATGGCTGAAAGCGGGGATAGTCCGGGCAGTAAAATACCCTACATGGATTTCCAACCCAGTCTTTGGTAAAGAAGTTGGACGGATCATGGAGAGTGTGCATGGACTTCAAAAGCATCAATGCTTCTTGTCCGAAAGACTACTACCCCCTCCCGGAGATTGACTGGAAAATAAAGTCCGTGATGGGATACAAATACAAATGTTTTCTCGATGCATATAAGGGATACCATCAACTACAAATGGCCAAAGAACACGAAGAGAAAACGGCTTTTTACACGGAACCTTTTGTTATACCAAAATGCCCTTCGGTTTGAGAAATGCTGGGGCAACATATCAAAGGCTAGTTGACTCCACTTTCAAAAGGCAAATTGGTAGAAATTTAGAGGTGTACGTTGACGATATGGTAATCAAGAGCAAAAGTGAAATGGAGCTGTTAGCAGACATGGTGGAAATGTTTGATAATCTCCGAGGAATCAACATGAAACTTAACCAAAAAAAGTGTTCATTCGGAGTTGAAGAAGGAAAGTTTCTCGGGTACATGGTGACGTCTGAAGGGATAAGGGCAAATCCTAAGAAAACAAAGGCAATAGCTGACATGCAGTCACCCAAAACACTCAAGGAAATGCAGAGCCTTAGTGGGAAACTTGCAGCCATGAATAGATTCCTTTCACGATCCGCGGAGAAAGCCTTGCCATTTTTCAACACTTTAAAGAATATAACGAAAGAGAAACAAAGTGAATACCGATGGAGTGAATAGGCCGAAGAGGCGTTTCAGAAGATGAAGAGTATAATTTTGGAGTTACCCAACTTAACCGCCCCGGTAGCGGAAGAAGACCTTTTTGTGTATTTGGTAGCAGGTAAGAAGCCATAAGCGTGGTGTTAATGGTGGAAAGGAAAGGAAAGCAAATGCCAGTACACTATGTCAGTAGAACGCTATATGAGGCCGAACGGAATTATGCTCCCCTAGAAAAGTTAGCTCTGGCTCTATTACATTGTTCCAGAAGACTCAGAAGATACTTCGAAGCCCACCCCATCAAGGTAATCACAGACCAACCCATTCGGGACGTGTTGAACAAACCCGAGTCCTTAGGAAAGCTGATGAAGTATGCAGTAGAATTGGGAGCATACAAAATTACCTACATCCCAAGGCACGCCGTCAAGGGCCAAGTCTTGGCGGATTTCATAAACGAAATACCAGTTGGCAAAGAGGGTGGATACCATGGAAGAAACAAGGAAATATGTAACATCTCCATGGTCGAGGAAGAGTAGACGTTGTTCACCGACGGGGTGTCCAACAAAAAAGTCGCCGGAGCAGGTTTAGTGCTGATCAACCCGGATCAAACGGAGTACACTTATGCTCTTCGGCTAAATTTCCCCAGCACCAACAATCAGGCGGAGTATGAAGCGTTGTTGGCCGGTCTAAGAATAGCCAAGGACATGAAAATCCAAGTGTTGAACGCTAAGGTAGACTCCAACCTAGTATCTAGCCAAATCAATGGAGAGTTCACCACTTACAAAGAAAGCATGGCAAAGTACTTGGCTAAAGCAAAGGAATACATTGGATGTTTCAAGCGGTTCATAATGCAAAACATCCCCAGGGCACAGAACCAGAAGGCCGATGTGTTAAGCAAACTAGCATCAGTCGCTTTCGACCATTTAACCAAAGAAATACTCGTGGAAGTATTGGAAACACCTTCAACAAAAGAAAAAGTCGTCGGGGGCAATAGTGGAGGAAGAAGAGGAGAACTGGATGTCTCCAATCATCCGGTGCATCACCGAAGGGAAATGGCCGAATGACGAAAACGAAGCAAGAACCCTTCAGATGAAAATCAGTCACTATACAATGGAAGATGGGGTGCTGTTCAAAAAGTCATATTTGGGCCCAATGTTAAGATGTGTGGGCCCACTGCAGGCCAATTACGTGGTAAGGGAGGTGCATGAAGGAGCATGTGGGATGCATTCAGGCCCAAGATCCGTAGTGGCAAAGTTAATAAGGAAAAGTTACTACTGGCCGACAATGCATAGGGATACCAGAGTGGTCATTCTAAAATGCGAATCCTGCCAGATGCACGCTCCAGTACCCAAGTTACCTAAAACTCTCATGACTTCCATTATGTCGCCCTGGCCTTTCTTTTAATGGGAAATGGACGTACTGGGCCCTCTCCCCGAAGCACCTGGAAAAGTAAAAAAGTAAAGTATGTCATTGTAGCTATCGACTACTTCACGAAATGGATGGAGGCCAAGCCGTTAGCAAAAACTACAGGAAAGGAGGTCATAAAGTTCGTGTGGGAAAATGTTGTATGTCGCTTCGGCCTACCACACATAATTGTAACAGACAACAGCAGCAACTTCATCCATGACCCCTTCAAGAGCTGGTGTGAAAAACTAAACATCAAACAGATAAACACCGCGGTAGCACATCCCCAAGCTAATGGTCTGGTAGAAAGGGAAAACAAAAGCCTGATGCACGGTTTCAAGACGAGGCTAGGAAGAAGCAGGTCCGAATGGGTTGATGAGCTACCAAATGTACTATGGGCTCACCGAACATCCCTAAAGACGAGTAACGGTGAAACCCCGTTCAGCCTAACGTCTTTGAAGAGAAGCAGTAATCCCGGCGGAAATTGGGATGCCAACCTTCCGGACAATGATGGTAAAAGAGGAAGGGAGCGAAGAGGAAATCCGTCTGAATTTGGACCTACTAGAAGAAAGGAGAGACTCCTATTTGCAGTGGAAGAAGCGAGGTACAAGAAGAGAGTGGAGCAGTACTACAACCGGAGAGTAAGAGGCGAAAAATTCAGAGTGGGAGATTTCGTCTACCGAAAGAACGAAGCAAGCAGACAAGAGAGCCAAGGGAAATTGGGACCAAACTGGGAAGGCCCTTATCGTATCATCGAGGCATATGAAAACGGTTCATACAAGCTACAAACAGCCGAAGAAAAAGATGTACCCCGCACTTGGAACGCAATAAATTTAAGGAAATGTTTCTTTTAGAAAAAGCTTTATAACCCTAAACCTCAGGAGCAAGTATTTGCAATTCTTGTTTATTAATGAAAGTATAGCCCCTCGGATGATGGAGGAGCAATTTTCCCTATTTACTGTTTACTGAACATAGTTATCGAATGACCCCTCCCCCCCGGTAGGCTCGCTACCTCCGGGGAAAGATAGTCAATGTTCAAAGATGGTTCATACCCAAAAAGGGTTGCCATAAGAAAAAACTGAACGGTTCATACCCAAAAAGGGTTGCCAAGGTATTAAACTAGACGGTTCATACCCAAAAAGGGTTGCCAAGGTATTAAACTAGATGGTTCATACCCAAAAAGGGTTGCCATAAAGAAAAACCGAATGGTGATTGTTGGATATTGGATTTCACAAACACATCAAACCATTAACACAAGTGGGCGTATAAGTGGAATTCTAGAGAGAGAAAGTTAGAGGTTTAGGGAACTTAGTGAGAGAAAGTGAAAGATATTATTATGAGCTCCAACTCTCTACCTTGGGAGGTAGAGAGTATTTATAGTCTTACATAAAACGCCACACAACGGGCGGTGGATCAGGCATACAGTGGGTAAAGACCCGTCCGTCCTCCACGGTGTTACAAAACTAAAATACTACTTAACTTAATATAACTATGACTACGAGCATTCTAACGATTACATATACTTGAGGTGACCGACTCTTTAATACCGGAATTTCTAATTCCTAACAATCTCCCCCTAAGGAGGTCACCTCAAACATATACTAAAATGACATTGAATACAATCGGATATTACATTAACAATTGATCTTGCATTCTTGATGTAGTACTTTGCTCAAAAGCTCGTAGTCATTGATTCCACTCATTGCATGTTTGGTTAATCCAAGTGGAGGTCTTTTAATGATCCACGTGATAATAATGTTGAGCCAGCTTTTGAGATCATCATCTAATAGAAAATCTCTGATACATCCATTGTGGTGTTGGTATTATGTGATGTTGTGACATTCGGACCGACATGCTCACATTCGGGATCATGATATATTCTCATCAGAGTAGCGGAAGCATTCGTTGATTCATGATATTGGCGTAGCGAGCGAAGCATGGAGTTAGAATATCAAGTCATTGATGCACCAATCATGATATCTTTTGATATGAATGTGTTGTGTGAGCATGCGGCTATGGATTGACCGCTCCATTCGATCACCGCAAACGTCGGGGTGTACCTGCATACAACAGTTAGCAATAAAGCGCACGAAAGTGTCTTTGATCACTTTCGTTGAATTGAGGTACACGCCCACGGTTCCCGCTTGATCGATAAAGTACTGCTGTGATCGGTATAATTCGAAGAATTTCCTTGATGGGTTTCGCAAATGTTCTAGCTGTTCTCAAACCGGAACGTCTCAAAGAAGACAACACGGAGTGAGTGAACCAAATAATTTACGTCCACGATTGATGAAAAGATAATTGAAAAACAATCGTGTATTGCTCAATAGAAATTGTTTTTGCAATATAACGAAGGTTTTAATGAAAATCAATTATCAATCATAAAACACCTTTTGATTTGAAAAATTAGTACACGGTCGACGTGCTAATGAAAAGAGTTTTAAAGCACAAAGACCGGTTTTTCAAAGGTATCCGTCAATCCATAACCTCGAACCGGATTGATTCAAAAGATTGAATCGCCCCATTGTTTCGTTCAGGTTGTCACATGGTTGATCTGTATAATAGATCTCACATGCCACCTACCAGAGCTTGTTAGATGTTGGCTCCGTAAGGCTTTCCATCTTCACAAAGGTGAATATGTAAACACATCACTCAGATGTTATGGCAATACCACAAGGATAATGCGTAGGACTCAAGATATAATCTCTCTTTCCACATTGTGTGAAACAGAGAGTCTTCATTGAAAGTGTCCTAATGAGATTTATTGATGATCTCGTGGCTCTAGACTCAATTTGTGCATATTTGGATCCTATATCGGAGACTAGGGAGAGGGTCTCCTCCTTCAATATCAACAATCTCTAAGAGAAAGTCGATAGATAATGTCGGTTCCCGTGAGAATGAAACAAGTCCTTTTAAGAGGAACTTGAGTGGTTTGGAAAGTTGAAGTGCAGGGCGTCACTGGGTCCATGACGTCTTGTCTTCAATACCGATGTTACCATCAAGTAGCATATGAATTGAACCCGGTATTCGCCCTAAGGTTGAATAAATGGAGGGCTATTTGTTTTCACCCTTTTCTCATTCAATTCTTTTTAATTCTTCAACCCCTTCGGTGCTTACCGAGACTTCATAGCTAGAACCTTGTTGGGTTTATTCCAGTACTAGCTCGATCTCAGTCCGCACTCTTCCCATATCTCATTTTTCTCCTTTTATCATCATACCTAAGAACTCTACACTAACTAGTGGATAGTCCCTGGTAGATCCCTCCGGTTCTGGCGGATCATGGGAACACATACCTAACCTTATCGTCCTTATATCACCATACATAATGTAAAGTTGGTCGGTCTTTTGGTATTGTTCATCTGCCATAGGAACCAATTGAAAACCATTTGAAAATCAATCCGTATACTTATGATATTTTATCAAAGCATTTTGTACCTGAATTGTTTTGATATTTTTAGAAGAAGAACTCCCCTCAACATGTGAATCAAGTATTTGAAATAGTTTTCCACACGGAGGCAAGAGAAAGAATTAACTTCTTTGATTACCATTTTCAAAAAATATCAACATCACTTCCCTAATCGAATCAAGTAGATAAAGCATTTTGGGGAAGGATGAGGTTTTCATGATTTTGCTCCCCCTCAATATGTGCCTCGAGATTTGAAAAGAGTTTTGCACATACTAGAGGGAACCTGCACCTTGAGATAAGTTATCACGCTTCAAATCATAGGTTTAAGATAGATGCTCCCCTCAACATGTGCATGGAAAATTTGAAATCGTTTGTCATATGTGGGAAGGGAGCTTGTACATCCTTATAAAACCATTTACGAATTATCGCTTTAAATCCAATTTAAATCACACATTCTCCCCGATCACAATTATCAAATCATTTGAGATTTGTGATCTCTTATAGATTTAAATTGATTTTGAAAGCTTTTAAGGAGAATTGTGACTTGATTATGAAAGCGTTTTAACCGATAATGATCGGATTTTAAGACTTTAAACTCCATTGATAAAACATGCATGAATATTTTTGAAAACAATTGAATGCCAAATAACTTTTTAATTTAATTGAAATCATTCTCCCCTCAATCAATGACATAGGTTGTTGATTGAGAGATTGATATTTTGACAAATAAGTCCAGATGATTATCAAAAATAGAGACCGAGTTATTTTTCAAAGCATTTAGTTTTCAGCAGATAAATGATTAAAGAATCAGAGCATGGAATTTTGAAAACATGATAAAGTATGGCTCTGTTCTTTCTTTGAAAAAGCGGGTTACTGCCTGAAATGACAATAAACCATAGTTTCTCCTTCTCCCAAAAATATATATATATATATTTTTTTTTTTTTTTTTGGAATTCGAACAACATCTAAAGTCCCGTGTCATTCTTTGAATGACAGCACAAAGACCGTAGATATTATCGAACCGAGAAAACGCATGACAAAATGACAATATTTTTGAAGATTTTTCAATTTTTCGATTTTTATGGATTTTACAGGTTTTATAATTTTGTATTTTGATTTTCGAATAGATATATACAAGAGATAGATGAAGATAGACCTTTACTCCTCGTCTTCCTGCTGAAGACGTTTGAGTGTTTCTGGTTGAAAGCTTTTCAAGCCTAGTCGAGGAAGTATGAACTCAAAACGTTCTCTTGGAAGAGCTTTGGTGAAGATGTCTCGCTAACCGATATTCAGATCTCACAAAATAGAGTTCCACCACACCTTTTTCCACTTGTTCCCTGATGAAATGATGTCGAATGTCGATATGCTTTGCTCTTGAGTGTTGAACGTTGTTGCAAGAGAGAGCAATAGCACTTTTATTATCACAAAGACAGAGGGATTTTGTTGAATTCAAAGCCATAGTCAGATAATTGAGATCTCATCCATAAGCTTTGAGCACAACAAGATGACATGGCTATGTATTCAGCCTCTGTAGAGGAAATAGAAGTACTCATTTGCTTCTTTGAAGACCACCTCACAAGCTTATCACCCAAAAACGAGCACCTCCGACGTGCTTTCGACGAGTATCTTGACATCCTGCATGATCGCATCCGCATAGGTCGTTAGTGACATACCGGTGTCCTTCGGTACCAAAGTCCCATATTGATGGTTCCTTGGAGATACCGAAAGACCCGCTTAACCGCTTCAAGGTGCTTTTAGTAGGCTTAGCCTGGTATCTAGCACACATGCAAACAGCGAACAAGATGTCTGGTCTACTAGCGTGAGGTACATCGGGATCCAATCATACTACGATATTTTGTTTGGTCAATCATGATCCCCGAGTGGTCCTCATCTAGTTTGGTTCGATCAATCATGGGAGTGTCAACAGGTCACATGAATCAAATCCAAATTTCTTTAAGATCTCAGTTGCATATTTAGATTGATTTATGAAAATGCCTCCTGGACTTTGTGAAATTTGTAATCCCAAGAAAAATGACATTTGTCCCATCATTGACATTTGAAATTTTGAACTCATTTCATTAGAAAACGATCACATTCCATTGGGTCAGTCGAGGCAAAAATAATATCATCAACATAAATTTGAACATGAGTTAAATGTTTGCCCGACTTCCTGGTGAACAATGTAGGATCAACTGCTCCTTTGCTAAATCCGGTAGATAGAAGAAACTTTGACAGAGTATCATACCATGCCCTTGGAGCTTGCTTTAAACCATAAAGAGCCTTCTTCAACGATAAACGTGAGTAGGATGCTCTTGATTCACAAATCCTTCAGGTTGGCTGACGTAGACGACTTCTTTAAGATCTCCGCTTCGTGAATGCCGCCTTTACATCCATTTGATAGACTACCATGTTCTTACTTGCGGCATTAGCCAAAAAGATTCTAATTGCCTCGATTCGAGCCACAGGAGCAAAAGATTCTTCAAAGTCTATACCCTCCTCTTGACGGTATCCTTTAGCAACTAATCGAGCCTTGTTCTTCAACACATCACCATGCTCATCAAGTTTCACTTTGAAGATCCATTTTAGAGCAATAATCATAGCACAATCTGGAGCAGGTACTAATTCCCATACATCTAGTCGATCAAACTCATGAATTTCATCTTGCATAGCATTGAACCAGCTATTTTCATTCATGGCGGTTTTAACATCTTTTGGTTCGATCTTAGAGAGTACGGAGTTGAAGAAGCACCATAAGGCATCGGTTGCAAGTTGTTTCCGTGTGGATATTGGACGAGAGGGATTTCCAATGATGTTGTCTAATGGATGATCGTGAGTCCATTTTCTGAGGTGTTCATGTGGCAGTTGTTGAGGGACTGAGGTAGCTGAGTCGATGTCTCCCCAAGAAGATGGTTCGATGATGATTCAGAGCAAATATGTTTTCAAATGGAGCATCTTCAGGTGTAGCAAACGGATTAACTTCATCATTGATGCCAGAAACATTTCCATGATGTACATTTGAAGAATGATGATTTGTTGATGAGATCAAGGATCGCAGCAGTGCTTCTTGACTTAAAGATATTGAGACAAGGATTGACTTCATTCACAAGAATATGAGCATCCTCTGTTGTAGGGATCAACACCTCATTAGTAATTGAATCATATAGTTCATCAAACATAGGATCAAACAATTTCTTTAAATCATCTTCAGATGGAGGTACATATGGAGTTTCTTGAGAAGAGTTTGGAACAAGGATGAACCAATTGGACTGTTTTGAAGTGCGGGTCCCGAGGAGTGTCCAGAGCCATTTGACCGAACAACTCATCAAACGTAACGTGAATTGTTTCCATGATATTTCGGGTTCTTTTGTTGTAGATTCGGTATCCCTTTTTGTTTGGTGCATATCCTACGAATACTCCAATGTCAGCTTTAGCCCTAAGTTTGCCTAAGTCTTGACCCTCATTAGTTGGATAACACAATGCACCAAACACACGAAGGAAAGAGAGATTAGGTTTTCTTTTGTGGACAAGTTCATATGGAGTTTTTCCATGAACAGTGTGAATCAGGGAGCGATTTTGTGTGTAGCATGCAAAGTGGCAATTGCTTCAGCCTAGAGAAACATTGGAACCTTTGAGTAAATCAACATTATTCTAGCGGCTTCAACAAGAGTTCGATTTCGCTTTCAACTACACCGCTCGTTGAGGAGTTCGTGGAACACTTCTTTGATGGTTGATTCCAACGCTTTCATAGAATTCACTAAGTTGTTTGTTGACAAACTCGGTTCCATTGTCTGTCGATAATTCGACGGTTTTGTTAAGTCGAACTGCACTGCTTGATGAGTTTGATGATGATATCAGGAGTTTCATCCTTTGTCCTTAAGAACTTGACCCAGTTGAATCTAGAGTAATCATCAACCACAACTAACACATATTTCTTCCCAAAGATATTCTGCACCTTCATTGGTCCACATAAATCCATATGAATCATATGAAGAACTTCTGTGACTGAGTTAGTAGGTTTGGGTTTATGGGCATACTTTTGCTTTTTCCCAATTGACATGCTGAACAAAGATGATCCTTTTCATACTTTAGTCGAGGTAAACCTACAACTAAGTCCTTTCGGGAGAGATCATTGATGGTGCCGAAGTTCAAGTGATTGAGACGTCGATGCCATAACCATGACTTTGTTTTAGAAGCCTTTGACGGCAAGCAAATTGGAGAAGACTTCATCATATCATCTATAGAGATGGTGTAAAGATTTGAACCACGAGTTCCTCTTAAAAGTTCCTTACCATCAAGTTCTCTAACAAAACAAGTATGTTTTCTCAAGGCTACTTCTAGATCAGAATCACAGAATTGACCGACAGAGAACAGATTATGACCAAGACCTTCCACATAGTATACTCTAGAGATAACACTATCACCAACAACATAATCACCATAACCCTTAATTGCACCGAAATGATCATTACCGAATCTAACTGTCCCGATGAATTTGCTCACGGAGTTCATGAGCCGCGACCGGTCTCCTGTCATATGCTTGGAATAGCTGAGTCCGGTACCACGTAACGATTTGAATGATCTCAGTTGAACACGCACAAGAATGGATAATTGTATAATTGGGATCCCCATGCAAGAATGGGTTCCACTTGGTTAGTAACAGTAATTGGAACACCCACATCGAAACGAAACATCCATATCGAAGTAGAAGCAATGGAATCATTGGGAATAGATGCAATGATGGTGTCTCGATTTGACCTATTCAAAGTATGTTCACTTCTTAAGGGAATAGTTCTACCAAGAGGCATCCATTTTCTAAGGGGCATAATCTTAGCAGTTTGAGAACAAAACTGATTATTCTTATGGCCAAAAGGTATCCAATAATAACCTATCTTTATAAAAGTTCTTCCCGTGGGTTTCCACTGTTTTCTAACAATCTTTCATTTTTGCCTTTTTGCCTTATTTGCACGATTATTAGCATTAACAATTTTAACTCGGGCATTTGACAAAGCATTAGACAAAGCATTCACACCACATTCATGATTAGCAAACAATTCAAGCACATCATTACAAGGTTTGCAAATAGTATCGAATTCGAATTAATTACAAGACTAAGGCTAATACTATAATCAACACGATTCGTTTTATTCAACTCAAGCTTAAAGTTCCTAGATTGGTCTTCTACTCTCTTCCAATGCACATTCTTAGCTTGCAAGGTCCTATCATTCCTTGTATTGTCTTGAGACTTTGACTCGCCGCTTTAAAGTCACCGATTACTCTGTAGAGGAATGGGAACATTAGTTGGTTGATCTAATTTTTGCATTCCTGAACTTGATGCGCAAGGATCTGAAGTACTAGAAGGCACATTAGTGTATACTTTCTTAAGACTGTGATTTGAGCTTTTTGCAGGCACACTAAAGTTCACTTTCTTAGCACTAACATATCCGGAATCTGAACTACTTGAAGGCACATTAGTGTTTCCTTTCTTAAGACTGGGCATAGAACGGATTTCCTGCTTGGCACTAGGCATAGAACAAGGCATCACAGCTTTGCCTTTTGCACCTAAGGTTAAGGATTTGGGACATGTTGCAATTACACATTCTAGCAACTCTTGAGATCGTTTGGCCTGGAGGCAAGCAAACCTAATTTCACTATCAAGAGGTTTGTTAATGAAATCCTCTTCGACAATCTCACGGAGACATTCTAGACTATCCTTAAGGTGAGCACGGTATTCATGAAAAGCATGTTCATTATTCCTAAGATGAGGAGGAATATATTTAAGTCACAAAGTGTATTTGCAGTCTAAGGGTGATTTTGAGACAACATTCTTATTGAAAACAAGTGGCAGTTTCCCATTTCCATGACTTCTAAGATTCTCAATTTCCTTTTGTAAAGACGTTATTTTTTCGTTGTTTTGGTCACGGGTGACTTTTATTGAATCATATAACTCTTTAAAATGTCGCTTAACTTTTTCATTTTCTTCTAGAAAACTCTCGTTTTCCTTTTGTAAGGCATCAACTAAGTTTTGAAGATGAAAAGTTTGAGAATTCTGAGAATCTAAAGGAGGAGGCATTTGGGAGCCCGTCATATTGTTCGTTTGACCCTTTAATTGAGAGATTTGGGCTTTCAACTTTCTGATCGTGTTGCAATGAGCTTGAATCTGTTCATCACGCTTGTTAATTTGAAAATCTGCATCAAACTCGGAGCATCCGAAGATGTCTTGATATTTGAAGTTTTGACATTTTCTTTAAGATGTTGATATTTTAGTTGTAAATTAAAATGCTCAACTTCTAGTTTAGAAAAATGTTTAACCAAATTGTCGTGATCATCCAGTTCAATTTTCTCGCTTAGTTTAGAATTAGTTTTTTCAAGCTCAATGACACGATCATGGGAGACTTTCAGGGCCACAGATAGTTCATGAAATTTGGAAGCATTAATAGAGCAATTTGAAGCAAGTGAAAAGATATCTTGAGAAACACATTCAGTAATAAGAGTCTCATTTAAGGTATGCAAGTTCTTCCTCTCAATCTCATTATATTTTAGTGCACGCTCATAATCACTAACTTCAACTACCATTGCATCAAATTCCTTTTCCATTCCCTTGATATCAGTTTCTATCCCCTTTTAAGACTCTCAAAGTGATTTTTAGAAGTTTAAAGAAAGGCATGACCTCAGTTAAATAACATTCTTTCATTTGCTCAAAACCCCTTTCTCCTTCCGTATACCAAGTGGGTGTGATCCTTATCTTGCAAGTTTTCTCAAAATCAACAAATAGTTGAAATATAACATATTGGCTAATTAAGGTCTTGCTTTTAGTGGCAATTTTCCTAGGAACAAGATGCATTGGTGTATTAGGAGGATACACAGTCGCTCTAGGCATTTTCCATAGGGGAGGGTTTGTTTCAACAATATTTTCAACTTTACGCTTATCTAAATCCTTTTTCCAGAAAACTTGTTCGGGAGTCAACAATGTCCGAGGCTTAAACATGTTCAAGGAAATCCAGTTTTCCTTCTTGTAGTCATGGGGAGTGATAATTATTTTTTCTCTTTGCATTTAGGATCATCTAATTTTTATTCATCCTTTCCCTAGTGACTTCACCTGATTTCTTATCTTCCTCAGTGCACTCAACGCAACTAGGTTTCTGTCTAGGTTTAAGAATCTCATTGCCATCATAGATCACCTTTGAGCATCGCTTTAGCTATCTTTCCGACTCGTGGTTGGGTTTATCAATTATGGGAACACTATGCTTATCGCTTAGAACTCTATGTTTAGTGACCATGTGAGCAGTCTGAATGGTGTTTCCTTGTATGTACAACTTGTTTTCAAGTTTGTTTTTCAAAGTTTTCAGATTAGAAAAGTCTCTCAAGAGTTTTGATTCCTTTGCATTAAATTCTTGCTTAAGCATTTTCACATTTTCTTGAAGTTCTTGTTTTTGCTTAGCTGTTTTAGAAAGTTTTTCTTGCAAGGAATTTAATTCTTGTTTCAATACTTCTTCTCTAAAATTACTTTTCTAATGATCAGTACGCACTTGGTCATCCATTTCCTGCCACGCAGTGGTCAACTCAAATTTTGCAAGTTGTTCATAAATAGCAACACGTTCTTTATAGGCATTTAGTTCAAATTACGAATCATCAGGGGCAGATGCAGTGTATTCATCAAAAACATAGTCATTGTTGACTGCAGAAGATGCATCACTTGGTACACCTTCACTTTCACTTTGTTTCACATATTGATCATATGGGATAATATCGATATTACCCATATTTTCAACATTTGATTCAATAGTTTCAGTTGATTGTACTTTGTCATGCATCTTTTGCACATCAAGGCATCATCGTATAGTTTTAGTACCTCTGAGATGAGTTTGTCTTGGGATGGGCCAGCTAGTGGTGAAGAAGAGACCTTGGGAGAAACCATTGGAGAAATGCTAGCCATAAAAATTGTGTGTGCCGTAGGTCCATCATCCACATCGGAGTCGTATGCATCACAATCAGCGACTTGAAAGGCATTCTGATGATTGTGACCTATCTCCTGAATAGGCTGCTCATCCACATCTGCATCATAGGTCTTGGCATTGCCCTCGGCTAGAAACAACAATTCCTCTTCATCCAAAGCAGCACCATTGTCCCGAGCTTGTACCAAGAGCATCTTATCTCTCAAGTAATCGATTCTCGTGGACGCTTTGGAGATGTGCGCTTGCAATGTGTCCCTCACCCCCACAGTTATAACATTTGATCGGCTTAGCTTGACCTTGGTTACCATTCCTTCCTCGATTCTGATTGCCAACATAACCTCTACCAGCTCCACCTCTTCCCTGATCATACTGTCTTTCCTGAACTGATTGCACCACGATCCTTCCATCTTTAACAAAGGGCTTGATTGTGTGGGTTAGATGTCGCTCGAGGTTGTTGTTGGTATGTGGGAGAGAATTCATGTTTTGACTAATCAGAAGAGCTAGTTGATTAATGAAGTTACCCACGTGTGCATCAAAGATCGGCTTGTTTGAACATAGGAATGAGTTTGTGATTACCATTACCCAAGGGTATGACTTGTGAAGCTTTGGTTGTGATTCCGATGTTTGAGTAGAAGGCAGTTGAGTCATTAGACGAGCTTGTCTCTCCCTGGTTGGTTTTGAACTGATTGAGAATCAATTTTTCAAACATAGCATGTCTCTCATTCTGAAGGAGGAAGGCATAGAGTTGCTCATAGTTTGTATTCTTCAATCCTTTAGTGAGCTTCACAAAGGTGACAAACTTGTGCCATTCGGGATTCATGTTGTTCACAAATTTTGAGTTCACCTGAATGTTAGGCATAGTCATTCTGATGTTCCTCATGTCATTCACTAACTTATGAAATCTCACATAGTACTCATAGACATTCTCATCCGGTTTCATCTTGAAGTGTTCAAATTCGTCATAGAGTTGGGATTCTCTGTCTTCCATAGTTAATTCTGAACCCGAGAGAAGCATCTTAACATTATCCCAAACTGCCTTTGCATCGGTGTTGTGATTGATCAGCTTGTAGATGTCTTTAGGAAGACCTTGAAGAACAATGTTTGAAGCCCCGATATCAGCATCGAATCTCTTTTTCTCCTTATCATCAAGCTCATCATACATTTTAGGTCTGTCCATTCCGTAAACAGAAGTACCATCTTCATTAGTATCAAGTATGTCTCTAGTCGTCTCAACTCGATATGGTCCTTCATCAATGGATTTGAGAATGTTGACACCATTTTCCTTTCCAAGGCAGTACATAACTGATTCGTTGAGCCCAAGAATCGTAGTCGTTCTCACAAGCATGGGTGGACGAGTATCCGACCCAACCGCTTGAACATCCTCTGCAACAGTGGATATGATAGTAGGAACGTTGGTAGACATGTTAACAGATAATACGGGATTTTATAACTCTATGATTAAACCGAGAAATAGATTCTTTCACGGAATTTTACTAAATCAAGAGAAAACCGTAATCAATCACCCAAGTCGCTAGAAGATAATGAACCAACTCGCTAGCAACTAAATAGTAATAATCCCAAGTCGTTAAATCAACATCCAAGTCGCTAAGTACAAGTCGCTAATCCTCTAGTCGCTAACACCTAATTCGCTATACCACCAAGTCGCTAAACAATTGCAAGTCGCTAAGTAGTAACTCGCTAAGCTTTAAGTCGCTAGCAAAATTTTGGCGCAATTGCTACTCAAGTCGCTAAAGATACAAGTCGCTAAAGAGCAACTCGCTATGCACCAAGTCGCTACCTCCAAGTCGCTAGTGGAAAGTCCACTACTTGTACTTTAAGTCGCTAGTTCTAAGTCGCTAGGTCTAAAGTTGTAACTCGCTACAAATTTGTAAAGCAAGTCGCTACGAAGAAAGTATTCCGTGTGTTAAGTCGCTAGCAAGAAAAACCACATAAACATCACTTTTCAATCCAAAACAACCCAACCAAGATGATTCAAGCTTACCAAATGAAAACCTACACACTTGTGATGATTCTAAACATAAAAGTACTAACAAAATCCAAACTTTAACACAAGAAATCAACCAAATGATGCAAAACCACTAAACTTTTTCAAACTCAAAAACCACCTAAAACCACTAGAAATCCAAAGATGTGCAAGATATGATCTAACCATGGCTCTTGATACCAATTGTTGGATATTGATTTCACATACACATCAAACCATTAACACAAGTGGGCATATAAGTGGAATTCTAGAGAGAGAAAGTTAGAGGTTTAGGGAACTTAGTGAGAGAAAGTGAAAGATATTATTATGAGCTCCAACTCTCTACCTGGGAAGGTAGAGAGTATTTATAGTCTTACATAAAACGCCACACAACGGCCGTGGATCGCATACAAAGTGGGTAAAGACCCATCCTTCCTCCACGGTGTTACTTAACAAAATACTACTTAACTAAATATAACTGTGACTACGAGCATTCTAACGATTACATATACTTGAGGTGACCGACTCTTTAATACCGGGAATTTCTAATTCCTAACAGTGATGTATTAAACTAGACGGTTCATACCCAAAAAGGGTTGCCATAAAGAAAAACCGAACGGTTCATACCCAAAAAGGGTTGCCGAGGTATTAAACTAGACGGTTCATACCCAAAAAGGGTTGCAGGAGTGTAAAACCAGACGGTTCATATACAAAAAGGGTTGCCGAGACACGAAAATTAAATGAAACACACCCCGCCAAGGACGGTTGAAAAGAAAAGCCGAACAACCGGCGCCAAAGAAGTACAAAGAAGATAACAAGCTAACATTGCATACAAGAAATATAAACAAACAAGGTAAAAGCATAGTGCTTAAATTCCAACGCACCAAAGAGAGATTCTATTAACCGTTAAAGACTTAAAGTATCACAGGCATAAAAACAAAATTGCCTCAACATTACACCATCATAAGTTCCCCAATATACATTTATGTTCAATACAAGTTTTAAAACAGAAAGATCAAACTCTGGTTGTGTGCCCGTCTTTCTTGTTTCCCCCGTCATCATTCTCTGCGGCATCTTTCTCTAAAGCTTCACCGTGACGTGCGGGAGCAGGGTCCGGCATAAGGGCCATTATCTCATCAACAGAGCGGTGGCAAGCATTTCGGATTTTGTTAACATAAGGGTACTTTTTCACAAAGAGCTCGTCGTATGCAACTAAGTACTTAACAGGTGCTTCAAGATCCAAGTCCTCAGTCTCATCCAGAATCTTTTTTACCCCTGCCTCTGAACGGCCAATAGCCACCCCGTCCAACCACCCGACCATCCCACATAAGCTGAAAGGGACGGACAAGGAAGCCTTGTACTCATGACTGCCCAGGAGGCGAGTCACAAAGGTGGGGATGAATTCCCTGACAAGTTTAGACCGAGCAATCTCCAGATTCCTTGCGGCCACCGCCATCTTAGTATGCTCCTTACGGAGAACGTCATTCTCCTCTTCCTCATTTTTCAAGGCTCCCCTAGCATCCATCAACTCTTTCTCCAAACTAGAAATTTTCTCACCCTGAGCTAAGGACAACTTTGACCATTCAACCTTTTCGGCCTCTAATGTACGCACCTGTCTTTTCAAACCCTCCTCCCGGGCGGAACACTCAGCAAGTTCCCCTTTCACAACCTTCAACCCCTCCAATGTCTTACTCAGATAATCAAAATTCTCTTTCGCAGCGGTTTCACACCCCTTATGCTCCTCAACCAAATCTTTATGTGCAAGATCAAGATTTTCGAAACGGACGAGCATATCCGTAAAGGCAAGAGAACCCCTGGCCAGAATAGCCCACGACCTCTGGGCTGCCTCAGTATCCGTCAAGCTTTGCAAATATGCCTCTTCGGCAGGAGGAGGCAAGTGAATGAGCAAATCCCTATACTTATCGTAACCTTTGACCCTCTCATCCTTCTTGATAGACCACCCCAGCACATAAGTAGCGCTGGACGAAGCTCCCTCTCCCCCATCGCCACCCTTATCTTCACAGTGCTGAGGAGAAGAAACCCGTACAACAATACAAGTAAAGATGAACAATAAGCACACAACAAAAAACAAGTATAAAAAAGGGGGAGGAAAAATAAAGACAACTTACTATTCTCCTGGGGAGCAGGTTGCTCAACAATACGAGACGCCTCGTGATCCCCGTCATGATCCTTAGGATTCCCTTCGGTGTTCCCATCAGCATTAGTAGCATCCAAATTGTTGCTAGAATGACCCTCCAAATTCTCATTCTCAACGGTATGAGGGTCATTCGGCTGAGAACCCCCATGGGGTATAACATTCAACCAAGATAGGGTTTGTGGTTGATTCCACGTGGACGACGGGCATCGGACTTTTTCTCCTTTTCTGAGGTAACCTCGAACCACCCTCTCCAGCAGGGCGCTTTCGCGACTTTAAACCTCCGGCCCTGGCCTCAGCAGCCCTCCTTTTCCTCTTATTTGCCTCCAAGACTTTCGGGTCGGCCACCTCAACCCTCCTCATAGCATCCGTCTTGGGTGGAACCGGAGTACCAGCTACGCTGGGGAGGGTGACATGCATAAGTTGCGCCTGCCCATCCTGATATTTATCTCCCTGAGTCATGGCCGCCCCCTTACGGTACCTTGGCTTGATCAAATAATCCGACATGGTTAAAGCTGTAAAACAAACAAGAAACTATAAGACCATAAGAAACACGAAATCCTAACTAAAAAGATAGAACGCAAGCTAAGTACCATTCCCCTCGGCGTCTTTCAGAGCCGCCCGGTAACCTGGATATTTCCAGTTGGCTGATAACCCAACGGTGTACAAAAAAACCCGGCGGAATCTTTATCAAATCAATGACATTAGCAGACAACGAATCCGCATCCGGCACAGAAAACTCCCCGGTAGGAAAGGGTCGAAACATTCTGAATCTGGATGCCTCACGGCATTGCAAAAGGATAGCCCGACGGTCAATTAAAAGAACCGGCACTTCCAACCCTTCAACCCGCATAAAATTTCTGAAAGCAAATGGCATTTTTGCCGCCCTCGGCAAAAGTGAACCTGCCCTTGTTTATGTAATTTGTAGAAGGCACGGAAAAGGGAGGTTGTAGGAATGATGTGAAGGCTACGGCTATATACTTCAAAAAGTGTAACCCTATGTAAACCTATCGGCACTAATTGGGAAATATGAACTTTGTAATAGTGAAGAACATCTAAAAGAAAAGTGGAAAACGGGATGCTAATCCCCCCTTCCATAAAATATTCTAAGTATAAACCTATAGCATCATCTCCTAATTGCCCCATCGTAAAATCGGTCGGTGGGAGCCTTGGATGGAGATCGAGGGGAATCCCAAAATTATCTATGGCCCACTGTAAACCCTTCTCAGTCATATTCGAAGTATATTTGTCAAGATCAAACTTGGGTTTAGGTCGCGATGGACCCTCCGAAGCAGGTCCGGATGATGAGCCGGACGATTCTGACATTGTTACCGGAGGGGAATTGAAACAGCCTAAGTTTAAAGCACAAGGAAAACTAGAAAGTACCTGGACAGTAGACGAAGAACACGAAAACCGTTCGGCTGAAAAACGCAGAAAACGCGAAACGTGTGGGTGTAAAAATTTTACGGTGGTAAAAGTGACAGCGCTATTTATAGGCGAAGGAAAGGATAGGTGAAACGATCATGATCACCACACAACGCACATCAGCTGCCACGCGTCAAAATCCTTCAGCACAGTAAAAAAAAAAAAAAAAAAAAAAAAGAGCGACGGAGCAATACTCACCAAAATAAATCATCAAGTACTCCCAATATCATGTAATGTATCCATTAACATGATACCTGGCATTGTTACGTATGTATCCGTGAACGAATGCGGTTAAGGGCTTAAACCGCACGGATAAACATACAACCAATTAAGACCAAGTAAGCTGAGCCAACATAGTCAACACATGCCGAAGGGTTGAACACAACCCCGGCGCAACGCTACATGGCGTCACCATACATAAAGGAAAGAATCTTAGTCGAATACTGACCTTATTCGCAGTGACCAAACAGTAAGCCAAGGTCCCGCCTGACCTAGCGCAAAGAGCAGTCCAACTCCCACCGAAATGGTCACTATCATCACACGTGACCTCCGGAGGTAAGGACAAGACTTCTCACCTATAAAAGGACCGGTTCTTGCATCAAAGGTTAAACTCATTCTTTACCCTACTTTACACATAGTAATTCTAACAATATCATTATACTCATTCTCACGCCGGAGCAAGGTCTAGGGATAAAACCCTAGGCGAGGCTAACGCGTGTTTTCTTGGTGTTAACAGATCCGAAGGACCTAATCCGGAGAGCGAAAGGTTAGCCGAAGGATATTTGCTTGTTAGGGTGAAGACACATTTTTACCTCAACATATAATTAAGATATTTAATGAAGGAGAAATAGTTACATGACTTGTACATAGTGTATACTAAATTGTATTACTTAAAATAATACAGTAACATTTAATAAAGGAAGATGTCTTCTTCTATTATAAAATAGTAAAATTAATACTACGTATTAGTCATCAAGGAGAGAGTGAAAAAGTAAAAAAAAACTATCTTTTATTTACATAGAACTAATTAACTTCAAACGAATAACATTTTGTGAAAAGACATATCCCTAATAAGAAAAGAAAAATATAAAAAAAGAAGCAGGCCAACTAGGACCAATCATGAGAACAAGAATACTAAAATAGTGGTAATAAAAAATTAAATAGTATTTTATTTTACTTATTAAGCACAACTAGCCATTTACGGAGTAATATACTACTACGTAGTATTTGATCCATTCTTCACCTTTATAACCAGAGACAATTAGGACATTAGGATGCACAAGGCTTCCCTTGATCCAAATCCCATCTTGACTGTTCTTGAACAGTCCCAAGTATTACCACCTCCAGCCACCATAGTCGACACAGCGTTGCCACTGACTTTCTTCGACTTAGTCTATCTTACTCGTGCTCCGATTCACTTTCTTTTTTTCTATGAACTATCACTCACTAAGCAACAGTTTGTTGAAACTATTGTTCCTAGTCTTAAGCATTCGTTATCACTCACTCTTCAACATTTTTTTCCTTTAGCAGGAAATTTAATCATATTTCCTACTGCTAATAAATTACCCGAGTTACGTTATGTAGACAATGATTATGTCAAGGTTACGTTTGCAGAATGTAATCTTAATTTTAATGATCTTACAGGATACCATCCTAGAGACTGTGCCAAGTTTCACCATCTAGTACCACAACTCGGACAATATACTAGATTATCTGATTATCTAAAGGTCCCGGTCTTTTCGCTACAAGTTACCTTGTTTCCAAATTTTGGTATATCTATTGGAATGACTATTCATCATAGTCTAGTTGATGCTACCACACAATTTTCTTTCTTGAAGGCTTGGACATCGATTACTAGATGTGGTAACGATGAGTCGTTTTTAGCAACTGGAACTTTACCCATCTATGAAAGACTTGTCAAATACCCAAAATTTGATGAATCATTTCTAAAACGCACCAAAGTTGAAACTCTGTTTGATAAAGAGTATCAACCTCCAAAGCTTCCGTCTGCAACCAATAAAGTTCGTGCCACGTTTGTCCTGACACGAACTTTGATTGATAATTTGAAAAAAATGGTTTTGACCCAATCACCAACGATACCATACGTGTCATCTTTTACAGTCGCTTGTGCTTATATATGGTGTTGCATTGCAAAATCATATAATGATGGGTTACAATTATTTGTTATACCCATGGATTGCAGGACACGTATGGATCCCCCAATACCCGCGGCCTATTTTGGCAATTGTATTTGGGGATCTATATCAGTTGCAAAAACATCCATTTTAATTGGAAAGGAGGGCTTCATAAAAGCTGCTAAATTAATGGGAGAAAATCTATACAAAGCATTAAACGATAAGGATGGTGTCGTGAATGAAAAAGTATTAAGTAGTGATTCGTTGTCCCAAGGGATGCCGTTAACAATCATCTCAATTGCCGGAACACCAAAGCTCAAACTTTATGACATCGATTTTGGATGGGGGAAGCCGAAAAAACTTGAAAGAATTTCACTAGATTATGGCGCGTCCATATCTATTGATGCCGGTAAAGAATGTGATAAAGATATGGAGTTTGGTGTTTGCCTTACAAATGAGCAAATGGAAGTGTTTGTTCATAACTTCAACCTAGGACTAGAGCCATACATTTAGATTCATAAATGTATTTTCGTTTGTGTTCAATATTTTGTTTTTGCATTAAGGACACTGTTTGCTGGTGCTTTTTTGAAGTGTGAATTTATGAATTTACGATAGCTGTAAAGCTACATTACATATAAGGCTACACTATGTGACCCAGGTCACCAGGTGCCACATCAGCTTTCTCTCTCTGGCAACCAGACACGACCAAGTTGCCACAGTCGATGATCGAATATTTTTTTTAAAAAAATATCAATCGGTAATATATTTTTTTTGTATTTGTGTGTTTGAAAGTATCGGTAGAAATTTCGACCGATTGTGTATTTATTCCTTTGGCGACCGATATTTGACCCAGGTTCCACAAAGGGATTGACCGATTTAAATATCGGTCAAATGCAATGACCGACCGTGCGTCCAACCTAACATTGTGCCTTTCATATTTGGAAATGACTGCAATTAGGCAGAGCATATTAGAACAATATTTTGCACAATCCAACTTTCACATATATCAGACCGTGATCAAAATAAGTTATTCTTTTCACTTTCCATTTATTATCAAATTATAACAAATATTATAGAAGAAGATGATAGATCAAATGAAAATGATCAAAACTGTATCTTATTTTAAAAAGCAAAAAACTCTTCAAGATACTTAAACATAAATACCAAAATGCATAAATTAGATGAAAAGTTCAATAACCACATAAAGTTTACAATTTTTTTTTCATAATATAATGTTTAGCAAAACTAATTTTTTACAAAAGAAAGAGAAACAAATAGTTGGGCAAACAATTTTTTTCTTTCTACACCCGGTAATTGTAAGGGCTCGTTTGGTTCGCAGAATGTTTTTGACGGAATTGGAATCTGTTTAAGGAATTGAAATGTGAAGGAATAAAATGTTAGAAATTGAAATCATTAGGATTTAAAATCTGACGGAATTGAAATCTGCAAATACTAGCGCATGTTTGGTTGGAAGAATAAAATGAGAAAAAACAATTATATTAAAATATTTAAAATTTAATTTTAGTTTAAGATTAATAAACTAAATATTATTTAATAAATAAATTACTTATCAAATTATAATAATAAATTTTTAAATAATATTATATAAACTAATATATTAAATAAATAATTTTTTTATATAAAATACAATTGTATTTTTAAAGTATAAATTAAAAAAGTAAGCTATAAATAAATTATATTTAATTTAAAAAAAAATAATTTTTAAATATAATAATAATAATAATAATAATAAAATTTAAATAAATAATAATTATATTAAATTTTAAATAAATAATTATTTTTAAATCTTAATAACATGGTTGTTTATAAAAAATAATAATAATAATTAAATGATCGTTCATAATAATAATAATAATAATAATAATAATAAGAATAATAAAATAATAAATAAATAAATAAGAATAAAATAATAAAAAAAATAAAAAAATAAAAATAATAATAATAATAATAATAATAATAATAATAGCAATGACAATGATAAAGATAATATGAATTCTATGGAATTGTAAACAATCCTTCTCATATTGCCATGGAATGTTGAATTCCATATATATGAGATTTTGAAGGAATTTCATTCCATTCCGTTTGCCAACCAAACACACTAAGGAATGAAATTCAGATTCCAAATTCTTTAAAATTTTCAACCAAACACGTTATGAAATGGAATTGGATTCCAATTCCACCAGAATCCTTAGGATTCCGCCGAACCAAACAGGCCCTAAGAGCGATAGGTATCATGACATTTCAAATTTAGTTATTTGGGCTTCGTGCCACATCATTTCAACACTCACGCCTCAAAATACATCTTCACTCATAACATAACCATTTGGGTCCCATTATTTTCAATTAATACATAACACTCACACACAAAAACAATTTTATAAAATAAAAAAAAAAAAAAAAAAAAAAAAAACTTGTCGTTATCGTTGCCGAGGAACCGGCGAGGGTGTGTTTGGCGAGCTCATGTGGTGTGGTGTCTAAGCTCCGGGGGCACCGAGTGGTGCGCCAGCTCGGATTCGGCGAGTGGTTTCGCCGCCGTACCGATTGCTCTAAATAATAGTGTAACTCATAAAATATGTCAAAACATAAAGTTAAGGGGCAAAAGTAACACCTTCTTCATAAACTGGGGGTTCACAAACGGCAAGATAAGTAAATAAAACAACATCATCGTCAGAATCCACACAGGGTTTCCAAACAATTTCTTGATTATGGTTAAAACCCTTAAAAAAAAAAACCAAAGTTGAAATGAACAGAGGTTGGTGGAGTAAATCTAGGAAAGTATGTCGTGTCATTCATCGTTCTATGTCGACTTCATTTAAAGCTCCTCCTTTTGTCCCTCAAAGAAGAGTTGTTGTCACTGGTAATTTAATCTTTTATGTTTTGCTTCAAATAAGGCTTCATTTTTATATTGTTGTGATGTTTGGCTGTGAGTCTTAAAAGTTTGTGAGATTATGACCAAAGTGTGGGAGGTCTTAAATGAGAGGGCTTTACCCGGTTTGAGTGCGTGTGGCGGTGGCCTCAACCCTGTGGATTAGTACGCCAAAAGGTTGGAAACCAAGGTTGTAAGATAAGGAGTTACAGAAGATAGTCCTTAAAGGCCGATAATAAGATTTAGTAGTAATAATTAGCTTGAACATTGCTTTCCACGTATGTCCTTGGGAGGGGGCGTGTCACGTGTGGGCTGGTTAGCGTTGCCTGTTATCAACGTTTTTGCTAGTAATAAAAGCAGCAATCTTTAAGGGGGTTTTGGATTGCTTCAAAATACTGCTTATACGTTATATTGACCAACGTTCTAATTGAAAACTGCTTACCCTTTTATATTAAAAACAAAAGTGGATGATCATATAAAAATAAGCAATCCAAAACGCCCCTTGAGTGTTTGGAATCAGTTTTGTTTCAGCTATTTCTTAATTAGTTATCTTGACCCTTAAATAATCAATATTGGATTCACTATACCCAAACACTAGAAACGGATTATATGCCATCTGAAAATGCAATGTGCCAAACAGCTGTATATGTTAACGGCTTCTTGAGCTTATTTTTTATTTTTATTATTTAGGTTTAGGAATGGTTACACCATTGGGATGTGGAGTAGAAACTACATGGAAGCGGTTAATCAAAGGGGAAAGTGGTATTCGGGCTTTATCTGTCGAAGACCTAAAGATGAGTGGATTTGATAAAGGTACTCAGTCGTATACATTTGATCAATTGACTTCTAAAGTCGCTGCTATTGTACCGTGTGGTACTAACCCTGGCGAGTTCAACGAGCAATCATGGCTAGATTCTAAGGTTAACTATCCTGATAAAAGTCTTTCCCAGACGCTGAATATAATGTGTCGATACTTAATATAAACAATCTTTAAATTGTGGTGTTTTTTCGCAGCATAGTAAATCAATTGCAAGGTTTATAAGCTATGCACTGTGTGCTGCAGACGAAGCACTTAGAGATGCAAATTGGATACCCTCGGAGCAAGAGGACAAGGAGAAAACCGTAAGTTCTCATATACTACATATGTTTTCACTAGAGGTGGTAAAATGGGCAGGTGGGGTAACGGGTCAAAATGGGTAGTTTTTGGTAGGGACTGAAACGGGTTGGAGTAACATTTTTTGTCCTGAGTTAATCAGTCAGTGGGTCTACTTATATTGATACAAAACTAATCTGATTTTTCAATTTTTTTTTTTTTTTTTTTTTTGGTGAAAGGCGAAAATATGTTACTACTCAACCATATAAACGTATTTACAGCCTCTAGCAGACATGTAATGTGTACTGACATGCCATAAACACTCTACATGAAAGCTCTAATAAAACAGCAATACAAGAAGTACTCATCATTCACTCAACCTATACATCCTGCTACATCATGAATACCAAAAGCTGCTTTCATTCATTCACCTATTTCACCTACTATTGACTACATTTCCCACATCATGCTGCCAAAACTAATGGCCTCAACAATGCAGAATCCACCAAACCTCGCGTTAAGAAACCATCAGCTGCAACATATGCAGGGCTCATCAAGAGTTTAAGAGTAACTTATTTAACTACATTTCCTCAACTAATTAGACATCTCATAGACCCACTTGCAGACACCTCCTTACCACACAAGTGTGATCCATGAAATATCAATCAGCCATGGCATCATCAAACTTCTCTAATAGATCTTGACTCTTTAATTTTGAAGCTCATCATCATTAGTTTCAAGGTTTCCATGATTATCACCAGAAGGGTTTCTTCATCTCTTTTAGTCTTTCTGAATAGCCTTGAAATCCTTTCCTGCCATAAGATATATACCATAGCACCACAAACCATTCTCCTCACAATACTCCAGATATTGTTAGTATTGGGCAGTTTTGACATTTCCTCAATTACATTCCTCCAACAATCTGAAAATTTCGTATTTATAAGCACTTGCATAGCTTCGTAAACTTTGTTAGAATATGGGCACTTGAAGAATAAGTGGTCATGAGAGTCTGGACAGAGCCTGCACAACTCACATTTCATAACCTCATTATTCCAAACTAGTATTTTATCTTGAGTCATCAGTCTGTTTTGTATTGCCATCCAAAGTACAAAGGAATGTTTGGGTATACATTGAGAAAACTACACCAAGGAACTCCATGCAACTTTTGGACTTGTATTACTTACATCCTTCCAAACAGTACTGACAGTTAACTTCTTAGTCATTCCTGCATTTGTAATCCAGACAATCTTATCTCTTGCATATTCATTCAAAGCAGGCATTTGTAGTTGGCTCAAAACAGGGTATTTGTAGTTCTTATCAGAACTACACTTTGGATTATTTTGACGTAACAGCCTTTTAAGCTATTTTCTAATAGGGTCGAAAAGTGAGATAATAAGACAGAACCAGATTGACTCATTCAAAACTAAATTGGTTAATATTCCACCTCTATGTTTAATGATTCTGATGTTTTGTCTTCTTATTGTTATTATAAATTGTTTCTAACTTGAAGAAATCAGGGAGTTTCTATAGGTGGGGGAATTGGAAGCATCGGTGATATACTGGATGCATCACAGTTGATATGTGAAAAGGTTTATTTTTGTTCTTCATTGACATTGATTTCCTTCTTTCTTTTGGCTACTGATTTCTAAATCACATTTTATAAAGCTTGTTTTGTGTAATTTTTCTTATAATCCAGAGACTTCTGCCTTAGTCCTTTTTGTCCCTAGAATATTAATCAACATGGCTGCTGGTCATGTAAGCATGAAGTATGGCTTCCAGGTGGGTAATTATATTGTAGTTAGGAACCCTTCTTTTAAATTTTTTATTTTATTTTTATGTGTCTATAATGGATATTCGGGTATAATTTTTGAATTTAGGGACCCAACCATGCTGCAGTGACCGCATGTGCCACGGGGGCAAATTCAATAGGCGATGCAGCAAGAATGATTCAGTTTGGAGATGCTGATGTTATGGTGGCTGGAGGAACAGAAGCCAGCATCGATGCTTTATCTGTCGCTGGCTTTTGCAGGTAATAAATCGATCTTTATTGAATGTTCGAGACCTTGTTAGCACTTTATGTGATACAATCTCTTACATGGCAGATCAAGGGCATTATCTACAAAATACAACTCAACCCCTCAAGAAGCTTCAAGGCCTTTCGATTGTGATCGAGATGGATTTGTGTATGTTAGTTAATATTGTAGCACATGGAAATTTTATGTATAAGCAATAACATGTTTTTGATACAGCATAGGAGAGGGTGCTGGTGTTCTCGTTTTGGAAGTGAGTAATAATGCTTTCACCAGTTAGTGTCATTCTCATTTGTTCGCTAAATCTTTAACTGTATATAATTCATCTTCTGTAGCTCCTTTTTTCATTCTATATCTCTTATGATTGATTTTGCCACAGGAACTCGAACATGCGAAAAAGAGAGGAGCTAACATCTATGCAGAGCTCCGTGGTTATGGGATGTCAGGTTTGACCTTGTTGAGTTTGGTTTTCATATTCTTACGGGGTGTTGGATGTGCGTTATGTAAGTGATAATGTAAACAAATTCTGATTATTTTGGAAAGTAGACAACTGATAAAAAACGAACATGCAAAAGTGGATGTGTTGTAAATTTGAAATAGAATCTATCAATTTAGGTAAAAGTAGATAAATATTTTCCTTATGCTTGTATAAATAGTTTTGTTGAAGCTGGTATGAAACTGATAAACATAAGCATAGTCAGTTTATCATCCAAACATTGAATACTCATTCAAGTAATCAGTTTCAGTACACAGATCCAAACACCCATTTTGCTTCTCGGAGTTTGTATACCTAACATATGTATGTCGTGTTAAGGTGATGCGCATCACATCACGCAACCACACGCGGATGGAAGAGGCGCTATTCTGGCCATGTCACGCGCTTTAAAGCAGGTATCACACTGACGCCTTGTATTAATTTGAATTTGATTGATATCAATTTGTATCTATCGTACTATATTTAAGTTTCTCCAAATAGTGTGTTTCTTACGGGCATATGCAACTATGGTAACTCTTGATAGCTGAAGTCAAATATAGAGGTTACAAACGTTAATAAACGATTATTTCCATCAGTTTAGTAAGAAACTAATAGAATAGATAGATGAATTTTGATAAAGCAAGTGATTGATAGTGCCCTGTTTTCATTACTTTAGTATGCTTCACACTCCATATTTTCGTGAAGGTTAGGGTGCGTTTAGTTGGAGGAAAACACCCTTGTTTTCCACAAAAAATGTTTTTACAAAACAAGGAAAACGAAAATAGCGTTTAAATTGCTTTTTTCCCCCCAAAAGATTCTCCGCAAAAAAAACAAACACACAAATAGTTAAACGCGTTTTCTAACTCATTTGTGGAGATAAAAATCCCCTCCCAATTCCTACAAAATTAGAGATAGAAAACTAGGAAACTTTTTCACCAACTAAACACCTTTTTATATTTCTGCAGCTTTAGTGCCTTCTCTATTTGCTAATTTTCAATTTTCTTTTGACTTCCAGTCGGGTCTTTCCCCTGATCAAGTGGATTATGTGAACGCCCATGCTACTTCTACACCTCTTGGTATATCAATTTTATTTATAGGTCTCTTAGGACTGTTCATCAATCAGTATTAGCATGTAAAGTTGATATTGTTTGGTCATCAGGTGACATGGTGGAGTCTCTTGCTATTAAAACTTTGTTTTCTGATCATGCTACATCTGGTGCCTTGGCTTTTTCATCCACAAAGGTAAAGTCATTAAGATCCTTCAAACAAATCCTTTTTATTTTACTTCAAGGAAAGATAATGTAATTTGATCACAAAATCGATTTTTGATTTATCGTTTTCCATGTTCTAACGTTTATATTGAAACTCTTGATAACTATTTAGGGTGCTATCGGGCATCTTCTTGGGGCCGCTGGAGCTGTTGAGGCAATATTCACAGTTCTTGCCATACGTAATGTAAGTACAGAATCTTGAAACAATGTCATGTTTGCCGACTTATGCTTGTAGTTAACTGCAGAAAAAAAGTAGCCAACTTTGGTCAACTTTTCTGTTTTGGGTAACCATGTATTTTAAACTATGAAAAACCAATAAACTTTTAAATGTTTTTAACTACCTCAACACCGGCTTCAGTGTGTTAGTTCGACGGGTTACAGTATAGGATTACCTTGAACTTTTTTTATTTTTAAAGTAGATACACTCGAATCATTCTGAAACGTTGTCGATCTTTTTTTTCTTGTATAAAAAAAGTTGGTTATCTAAAATACACATTGGACTAAACTTGGTTAGCTCTTGTATAATTATGAGGTTTGTGTGCTTTATTGGTACAGGGAATCGCTCCCTTGTCTCTCAATCTGAGTAACCCTGATCCCATTTTCGAAAAAGCGTTCATGCCTTTGGTTGCTTCAAAGGAGATGCAAATCAAAGCAGCGTTATCAAATGCTTTCGGGTTTGGAGGAACAAATGCTGCACTTTTGTTTGCAACCATTTAGACCAGACTTTGTAGTTAGAAATCTTGTTCAATTAGTAAAGCAAAGTTTAAGTTTATCGTGATCAATTTTGACTAGTAAACCTTCTTTGTTGAAATTATGATTCTTTAAAGATGTTTTCTTTTACGATGGCGGTTTTGAGTTGATTCAATTGCTTTATTATTTGAATTCAAAAATTCTACATTATGCACAAGAACTTTGAACAAATACCCACAAAATTGAAGCTCTGAGTATGTATTTATGATTAGTACATTTACCCAAAACCTTCTGTAAGTAGAACCTTTTAGGTTGAAACCTTTGCCTGCAACTTTGTCACAGCTTGACGAATTTGGCCTGAGAAGTGTACTGGAGATGATGTGCTATTTGAGATGTTACTAATAATGTTGTTTACTTGTTACTTTTTCTAGTTCCGTATAAACTAAATTTTGTGCGTTTATATTTCGTTTCTTTTGAATCCCGTCTTTTCCATGTACCGGATGACCTACGAACCGGCTACTGCCTGCGTGAAGCTTGTTTTCTCCACGTGGATTAATAAATAGATTTTTTATATTTTTTTCCTTTTCCTTTCAACTAAGGGGTATGCTACATCCACATAAAATCCTCACAAAAAACTCACTCGCGACATACGTGTGATGCAAGTGGGATGTGGATCCCACAAAAAACCAATCACCCGCTGACACATCAGCGAGTGGGAGTTTTTTGTGAGGATTTTACGTGGATGTAGCAAAATCCTTCAACTAAACACCTATTTTTTCTTTCACCACTAGTCATTTTTCTAGTTTACTTTCTACTTCAGTTGGCAATAACCAGGTCCAGAACAGAAAAAGCCTTTATCCACCATCTGCAATATGTTGTGGTTCATAATCTGGGCCAAAGAAATGATCCACCTGATCTGTTTGGTTCATTGTAAAACTGAGGAACCAGGTTACATGTGCGGTTCAGTCCAAAACTGAGGAACCAGGCTGCTATGGTGGTCGTGGCAGCTACGGGTGATGGTGAAGGGTGGTGTTTGGGAATGTGTTTAAAAGTGATGATGTGTTATATTAAGATGACATGGTATACATGTGATTTTTTTGCATAATAAATATAATGAAAAAACAAAATAAGAACCGATGACCTTTTGAGCAACTGAATTCAAAATTAAAGGAATATAAAAGCACAAAACTTAGTTCGCTGCATAAAACTAAAAAATGACAAACAAGCATACATTTTCAAGTAATTAGCCTAATATAGCTTAGGGCCAGAGCACTGGTACCAAGGTTATAAATACCGCGAGGTGTGGCGTGGCGGCATAATCAAGTCTCACGCCCTTGCGGCTAAGGCGAAGCTTTTGCGTTTATAAGGCGTGACATAAAGCGACACAAAGTATGAAAATATTTATATATTCATATCATAATTCATATATATAGAGTTTACCAAAACATGTGGCATAAGGCGCGCTGTGGAAAGACGACGTGGTGGCATGACGATCGTGCTCTCAGCACGCTTTTTGCGTAGACCTTTACTGGTCCTTTTAGAACAGTGATTGGTACTATACAACGAGATTTAATAATTTAGCGAAATAAGCGAACATTAGCAACATCTGATTGATGCTTGTTTACGAGAATTTCAAATTTTCAACAATGTAAGCTTTCATGTCGTTTTACGTGAAACATCAAGTGTTTAATTGAAAAAAAAAAAAAAAAGGCTTGTACTAGAACATGTAATATTTTGTCGTTTTGTGAAATATCAATGTTTTTTTTTCCTTATGACGACAAAATAAAGTAAAAAAAGTAAGGGCATTCGATGCTTAAGTTACGAGAATTGATTTGCGCATTAATAGTTTTGATTAGGACACATTTGCTCTGAATAGTTGTATCATATATACATTCTAATTTAAATTCTTGTACATTCGTGTTCTCAAAAAAAAAAAAAAAAGTGCCAATCGTCTCCTTTAAGTGAAGAAAATATATGTTGCGGGCAAAAAATATCAAAAGCATGTCCAATTTCAACCTTGAAAGAGAGATGTAAAAAAAAAAAAAAAAAAATTGACATTTTTTCAAATTTGGATGAACACGATTCATCATATTCTCTCACAAATAAATTAGTTTATGAGAAAACATATTGATAATGTTCATTTAAATTTGAGCGGGAAGAAAATATATATTATCGCATCACTTCACTTTTTTTTTTTTTTTTTTTTTTCCGATCTTTTGGCTGATTAATCTATAAGGTTTGAACCCATCACCACACAAACTCAAATCAAGTAAATCACTCCTTTTTTAAAAGATTGACGTGACCACTTCAATCGCACTAATTTCTTGTACTCTAACAGATCAAAACCAACCTTTCAGTTATTAATCAATGCGTTTGTCAGTTATGTAAACTACAAAAATTGCAACCAAAAATAAAGTATGTTTAAATAGAAAAGCATAACCGCTATCTATGTTCCAGCTTCCATGTTAAACGAGATTTTATCCATAAGCATGAAGTTTCTTATTAATCTATGAGAAAAGTTCAATACGGAACAAGATTTTTCTAAAGAACATATCCTTTGATCTTAACCATCTATTCCTTTTAAATCTAACGGTGCAGTTTAATTACTATTATTTTAATACAATTAACTACAAGGGGCATGTTTGTAATATCATTAAATACAAACAAAGGGTCGGTACAAACCCCATTTACTCAACCATCCATTTCTTAATCTCACACACACACACTCTCATTTTCTCTCACCACAAAGTTTTCCGGCGACTTCGATCTCCTCCATCTCATCCTCCATGTCATCAACTTCCGGTCCAATCGCCCGTAGAGTTATATCCATATACGACGACGATGATTCCAGTGGGGTTCTCGGAGACTTGATACGATGTTAAAGGTTCGACGTGGCGGTGACCGTCCGAATAAGCCGCGTGACGTCATCAATTACAAAAGTTAACTAAAAGCCTAAGATGAATCAGTTAGAATGAAATTAGAGATAAGTGCATCGATCTGTAACTAATTACTGTTGAGTTTGTTAAGTTTGTTATGGTTGTTAAAGTGTGTGTGTTTTTGAGTGTGTGTGGGAGTGAAGGGAGACGAGAAAGTTGACTCGGGAAGTGAAGTATGTTTGAATATTTTTGAGGTTTTACAACGTCGTTTTAAGAGGTGTTAGGCTGATAGAAGCTTGAAGGTATTATTGTGGTTAAGTTTTTGGAAAGTTGCTTTTGGCAAAAGGTGGTTGTGAATTTCAAGAAATGTGAGAGTTTGTGTGGTAAAGTCAAAACTTGCTAAGTCAAAATATGGTTTTCATCTAGCAGTGGTCCAAAGATATGAAAACAGTGGTCACAGGGACATATTCAAGTCTTAAGATTTACGAACATCAAAGAAGAAGAGTAGCAACAAATGGTCGCCATACACTAGACTACAGTTAAAAGGTTCAAACATGCAACCATAAGTTACGCTCTCGGTTAAACACGAAAAATAATCAGTTGAAATTTGCTACATAAAATTTACTCAATTTCATAATATGTGTCTTTCATAAAATGTAGTATAGCAGATTTACGAATCCCGTGGGATTTTTTTACGAATCCCGTGAGATTTTTCTGGACGGAAATTTTGAAAAAAAAAATTTCGTCTTTTTGCGAATCCCATGGGATTTTTTTACGAATCCCGTGGGATTTTTTACGAATCCCGTGGGATTTTTCTAGACGGAACTTTTGAAAAAAGTTTTTTTACTAATCCCGTGAGATTTTTCTGGACGGAAATTTTGAAAAAAAAGTTCGTCTTTTTACGAATCCCGTGGGATTTTTTTACGAATCCGGTGGGATTTTTTACGAATCCCGGGGATTTTTCTGACGAAAATTTTGAAAAAAAATTGTCTTTTTACGAATTCCGTGGGATTTATTTACGAACTCCGTGGGAGTTTTTTAACTCCCGTGGGATTTTTCGGGGAAAATTTTGAAAAAAAAGTTCGTCGAAAGTATGTAAAAGTGCATATCAATAGAAAGATGATTTTTTCCTCGTCGCGATGGTGTATTTTTTGTAGCTTGAAGATTTACCGTTTGCAAGATATGTTGTTTCTTAAAAAAGGGTGGAAAGTGGGTTTTTATAAAATTACATTTTTACCATTTCTTTGTTAATTTTTGCTTTCATCTCATCCATTGAATGAAAAGAAGATGAATGGTTGAGATCTTATGATTTGTTCTTTAGATTAGATGTGTTTTGTATTGATCTCACCTCATTAATCTATATACTACATTATAAAGCATTTGAAACTTTTTATTCTTATAAAAGAAAGTTTTAAAATTTTAAGACCAAAAACATTATTATAAATGAAAAAATAACACTTTTATTTTTCAAATTTTAACATTAAATTGGCGGTTATAAGTTTAGTAAGCTTTTCTTATGAATAATTCTTATTTATACTAATAACAATTTAAACGTTCTACTTTTAAATACATATCTTTATTACTTTATAGTATTTGGAATATGCTAAATAAAGAAGTTTAAAATGAAAAACATTTGCTCGACACAAAAATAGTTATCGGATACCCACCGCCGCATTGCGCGGGTACCCTTCTAGTTTATAAACTATACATATAAGTCAAATCATTAATTTATAAAACACTTAAAATTT